>OY796880.1:12822249-14022249 GCA_963680785.1 Diplosoma virens
GTTTTACGATCATATAAAGCAACTTTTTAGTAATCGATGGTGGATGATTGGACTGCACATTGATGTAAAGGGGCTGGTCGTTTGGTTTTCGATACGGCCAGTATCTGCCTGTGCAAAGGTTCAGGGTAACGTCGAGGAAGTCGGTTTGTATAAGGTTGGTATCAACAGTGACTTTAAGTTGATGGTGTTGAAAAAATTTGTAAGAAAAGAAAAGAAAAAAGAAAATGTTACAGCTTCATATCAAAAAACCGCTACTTCTACCTTGGACAAAATCAACACAGAGGCAATTTTTATAGCTCATAATCTGAGGTTGGAAGACCGCATTGAAAGTTTCCCTCCACGCGACGCTTTTATCACGTTAAAGGATCACGAAGAAAACTTTCGCAATCATCCAAAATGTAGATTGATTAACCCGGTCAAATCAGAAATAGGCAAGATCAGTAAACAACTCTTGGATTCTATCATCGTTTCCGTGCGTAAACAATCTGGCTTAAACCAATGGCGCAACACCGCCTCTACTCTCAATTGGTTCAACGCTATTTCAGATAAACCCAATTGCAAATTTCTTAAGTTTGACGTTGTGGAATTTTATCCCTCGATTACCGAAAAGGTTCTTACCGATGCCATCAATTTTGCTAACGATTATGCTAACATTAATGATGAAGCCATTAGAACCATCATGCACGCTCGCAAATCACTTCTTTTTTGCGACGGCGATCTATGGATGAAAAAGTCGGGAGCCGAGTTTGATGTTACAATGGGATCGTTTGACGGTGCAGAGGTTTGCGAGCTGGTCGGCCTGTATCTTTTACACCACCTTGCTAAGATTTTTGGTAAAGAAGCTGTCGGCCTGTACCGAGATGACGGCCTTGCCATCCTTCGTAACGCTTCGGGTTCAGACGCCGAAAGAGTGAGAAAAAAAGTGACACAATTTTTTCAACACCATCAACTTAAAGTCACTGTTGATACCAACCTTATACAAACCGACTTCCTCGACGTTACCCTGAACCTTTGCACAGGCAGATACTGGCCGTATCGAAAACCAAACGACCAGCCCCTTTACATCAATGTGCAGTCCAATCATCCACCATCGATTACTAAAAAGTTGCTTTATATGATCGTAAAACGCATTTCCGAGATTTCTTGCGACGTCAACGCTTTTAGCAGTTCGTTACCTGCGTATGAGGAGGCGCTCAAACAAAGCGGACATAAGATCCAGTTGCTCCCTTTTGAGCGTGCAGTAGAAAAGAACAAACGTCGACAGAGAAGAAGAAAAGTTATATGGTTTAATCCCCCATATAATAACCGGGTTTCCACCAACATCGGGAAAGCCTTCTTCCACCTCCTGCGGAAACACTTCCCTCCTTCAAACAGGCTGCATAAAATTTGCAACAAGAATGTGGTTAAACTCAGCTACAGCTGTACCCCCAATATGGCAGACATCCTCTCAGCTCACAACAAGAAGCTCCTTAAGTCCCACAACGGCAAACCAGAATTTAAACCCTGTAACTGCAGGTATAAACCGTCATGCCCATTGAATGGCAACTGCCGAGACAAAGCAATCGTTTACCAAGCAACTGTACAAGCTAAAGACCAATCCAAGAACTATATCGGACTGTGCGAAACCGAATTTAAAGCAAGATTCTATAACCACAACCATTCCTTCAATTCGAATTCCAAAAGAAACGCAACAGAACTTTCGAAATTCATCTGGTCCTGCAAAGATTCTGGTATAAATCCTACTATCTCTTGAAAAATTATTTGCCACGCAACACCTTACCAACACGGGGGCAAAGTATGCAACCTCTGTCTGGCAGAAAAATACGAAATCTTAACTGCAAATGATGACGCTCTGCTGAACAAACGAACCGAATTGATCAATAAGTGTCGGCATAAAAATAAATATAAATTGATTAACGCCAAACTTAAACTGTGATTTTCTTTCATTCTTCTTTTTTCTTTTTTCGCCGTGTACAACGTTCTACCTTAGCCGATACTTGAACCCTTTTTAAATCTTTAATTTTTGAAATAATATTTGTATTTGTAATTCTTTCGCGCGCTTTTCCTTTTTTTCGTGTTTTCTCGCCGATCTCAATCAGTTTAGTTTAGCAGAGTCCGTGTTGGGATGTTTCGACCTAATAAGCGTTTACAGTGTTTAAAATTTTTTATAATTTTTTTCTATAATTTTTTATAATTTTTAAAATTTTTAAAATTTTTAAAGTTTTTTCAGTTTTTTTCTATTATTTTTTTCTATTGTTTTCTATTCTTTCTGGCAGTTTTATCTTAACTTTATTTTATTTTATTTTATTTTACTTTTTAGATACCCCTGATGATCCCTTTTATGGGTGAAACAGTCTGTAGGGCTTTTAACTTTGTTTTTATTCCCGTGTTTTTGCTATTGTTAATTTAAGCTCTAACTTTGTTATGGAGCACTTTAGAAGTACTGATTTTCATACGGTGTTAAAGATTCATATATATATATATATATATATATATATATTTAGATCAAAAAACTCTATAGTCGCCAGCCAAGTAAATAAGCATCACAGCCGAAAAAAGTGAAACCTGTTTTATTAGACGTCACTCCAAAGAAATTTTTTTGGCAACACCATTACGCTGTTTAATTTATGTCGTTTTGGTAAATATCATGCGAGCCACTCAAAACCTTTGTCTAGGCCAAATGTGGTCCGCGGGATACAGGTTGAATACCCCTGTTCTAAATTCTGCAGCTCATGGAAGACACACTTGACAGGCCAAAAACGTTTATGTTTTCCTTGCAAAAAAGTCAATCGGCCGCCAATCAATTTTATTCGATGAAGCTATAATTCAAAATGATATTTCCTCCGAAATTTGCAAGAGTGAAAATTTTAAAAACTTAAACTACATTTTCTAAACCAGTATAAGTAAAAAAATGTTAGCTGTCTTGTTTTGTCACCGCAGTCTTTTGAGCACATCTGTGTTTTTGTATCGTATATGTATTTTCTGAGGGTTCTTTGAATGATGTCTGTGAAGAAATGTTGAAAATCTTCTTATAAATCTTTGGGATTTTTATAAAGCTTGCTGTAAAACTTATTGCATTAATTATTTTTTCTTCTATATTATTTTTTTTCTTATCTTCACCATTTTGCGGGAAATCATTGAACTAATTCATTGTATTTGCTTTGTGCACTTGTCCTTTTAGGTTGCGGAAGCAGCAGTCGAATGGGGATCTCCAAGTATCCTGATCTTCTGCAACTAGTGGCAATTCCGCCGATGGAATTCCAAGACGCAACCAAGCCAGGCCTCCAACATAATTCCGCCAGCAAGTTCTGTATCTTTCTCTTTAGGCCTTTTGCCACTCAGAAGAGCATCTATTAGTTGCTTTGCTGTTCGTTCGTGGAACATTTGTGTCACCTGGCCATACCAGTGTAGTTGTGATTGTTTTATGCGGAGTAGTAGCGGTTTGATGTTGAGAGATTGACAAATGTCAGAGTTTTTAACTTTGTCAAGTTGGAATAAACTTCTGACTTTTCGCAAGAAACCAATTACTCGGGATCCTACTCTTTCGGTCATTACCCAACACTTATGACCATAGATGAGGATAAGAATAAAAACTGATCTAAAACACAAAGCCTTGCTTTTTCACACAGCTCTCGTTTTAATACAACTGATCGGCAAAACTGGCACATTACTGCACTTGCCTTTCCAATACGTGGGTTCAGTTTGTTTTCCGGTCTACCATCACTCGATAATCTGATTCAAGGATTCTTAAATTGTGACTTCAAGTGCATATAGGAGATTACTTTTGTTTTTTCCAAACAAAAAGCTTAATACTTGATTGATTTTAAAGATTTTTGAATAAGAAAATAAAGTTTAGAATGATTCTAAAATAAACTTTTCTATCTGTAGGGCCTTATGACAATTTCAGCTAAAAGTTCATTCCTCGTCAATGTAACTATAGAACAACAGTTACACAACCAGATCAAACCGAGACCAAGCTAGACTGAGACTTACAATTAAGTAGTTTGTACAGTATATGAAATCTATGTGGTGTTATTGTCCAGATCTGCTTTAAACAGTTTTTTTGGTTTGCCCGCATTCAAGATGTTTACATGGTGTCTTAAGTTGGTTACGTTTGATAAATTTTCTTATCTGGTTGCTTCAACAAACATTTATTATCAAAAATATAAAATATAAAAATTAAATAAACAATAGTTTACGTATATCAGCAATTATAATCACTAAATATTGTAAAAAATAATAGCAATTACAAATAAAGATAAAAAAATGGATAAAGTGTTTGTCTTAATATTATACTTACATCAAGATAAAGGACCACCATTTGACTTAAATTTATTGTATATTAAAAACGACCTGTGGTTTTTTTTTATGACTTTGATTTTTGAAGGAGACTAACGTTATATTGTTTTTTTTAGATAATTCCCAATATTTATGCTGTCCACAACGATCCTGATCTGTGGAAAGACCCTGAAGTTTTCAATCCCGAAAGATTCTTGGATGAACAAGGCAATTTCAGCAAATCCAAATACGTGATTCCGTTTTCAATTGGACCTCGTCGATGTTTGGGCCAACAATTAGCTGAAATAGAGATTTTTATTTTCTTGGTTGGAATGGCTCAAAAATTTGAATTTCAACCTGATCCAACTGCTGGCAAACTACCAAACATTACTGAAGGAACTCCTGGCTTTGCATTTAATCCAAAGTGTTACAAAATAGTTGCAAAGGAAGTGTGAAACTGTTAGAGAAGTTAATCTTACATTTGTTTTTATTTACTACAAAAAATTTTATGAGCCAAAGTTATGCAGTATAAACAATTTTTTGAAAGAAAAAAGGGTGCAATTTTTTATTTCTTAATCGTTTTTTCCTTAAACATCAATCGTTTATTGGTTGATAAAAAAAAATGAAAAGATAGTAATTTTTTTTTAAAAACAATTAAAAAAATTAAAAATTAAAAATTTCTTTAGATTAACAGAGGTTTGATAATGGTTTTTTAAAATCTTTTTAAACGTATGGCAAACAAGGAATTATTCATTGGCTTGAAAAACTTTTATGCATCTTGTATAGACTTTCATAGTTGTGGCGAAGTTTTAGTTTAGTCGGCAATACAATAGAGGGGCCGTGAACAAAATTTGACTATTGGATGCGCTTGTTTATGACAATATTTTTTAAGCAAATGTAGGATTTGTTACGGGAACAATATCCAATTTTTCTGCAATTTTTTTTGTATGTTTTAACTTGGTATTGACCGACGTACCCTAAAGTATTGCTTTTGCACCATCCTGTAAAGCCAAAGCATCACATTTGTTTGTTTCTTTTTCTCACGTTTTTTTGAAATACAAAGAGAGTCATTGCTTCAGCAAGTAAGATTTTTGTTAGCATAAAATCTTTACTATTTTCTTTTGCTGCAAATGATAGATTAAAACAAAGTGTTTAATAGTAATAATCAAAGGCTGTGCTACTAACAAAGAGAAGGTTCTATCAGATTGATTGTACCAATTTACGTCGACTGCATTCATCTCTATTCTGTAAATTGCTTTCTTTCTAAGGTTGACATCATTGCTGCAGTGCCACAGTTTACTGTGGGTAGATATCTAGACACATAATATACATCCTGTCACTAAACATAACATCGTTTCGAGTATTGACTTAACTTACTGCAAAAAAATAAAAAAACGCAATGTTTTTAAAACAAAACTAATCATTTTAAAGCACATTTTTTTAGAAAAAAATAAAAGCGACTATTAATTAAATAAACAATATATAAATATATCATGCAGAACAAAACTTGGATCGATATCTATTTATTTTTTTAAATCTATTAAAATTTAGCATGATTGCATCAATAACCTCTGACGATAACACTTTTTTCGATGAAAGACCATGTCAGTGCTTTGTCGATCAGTGCTTGACTACAACAATTTAAATAGCTTAAAAAAAAGCTTTACATTTTTTGGTACTTAAACTCAGTTCAACTCAAGGCTAAATTGTAGCCTTATGGTAAAAAGCTTTATTTCCGATGAAATATAGGAGGAAAAGTCAATGCATTACAATTAAACCATATTGTCCAAATCAATAGTGAAGATAGGCAATAATCTCTACGACAGTGACCTTGAAACAACTTGTTAACGTCAATAGCAGCAGAGAGCGGCAATATTTTGTCCTATAAACCTGTTCAGTGCCGTGATGACCAGTATGCAAGTTAAATCTTTTACATTTCTAACTGCAAAGAGAACTTCTATCACGTTTAGGATAACTCTAAATCTAGAATTGATTTTATGTGCTTCCTCATTGTTGGGAATAAAAATTGTTTATACAAGTTGTTATTGAGGAAAAGCTTTCAATAGCTGCTAAAATTTGAAACTTGAAATGATTTTACAAATTAAAATTTTTTTCTGTCACTTTCATATGCTTTGCTTAAACATTAAAATTTTACTAGTGGAAAAATAACTTTTTAGAATTTTTTTTTAATTTTACCATTCTATCAATAGACATAGCCTAAACTCATTAGAGAAAAAAGAGTGACACTATTTGGTCACAAGTCAAAACTTTTCAGCATATTTTGTGTATTTTTCAGGTGGTCGGGAGTTTATCTTTTTAAAATAAGTTTGTCGCCATGTGGCGCTAGATATCCAGTTTAGGCTTTGTTCAAAATCGATTAAATCTAAGTTTATGTAATGTTCAAATTAGGTTTCAAATTTTCAGTCAACCACAATTATTCTTAAAATTGTTTAAATATCGCATTCAATTCTACAATTTATTTTAGTAAAACCTCCTGCAGACAAATGTTCGAGTTTTTGAAAAATAGTCTTTTTAAGGCTACCTATTTAAATTAGAATTTCGTATAAAGCTTTTAGATTTGATAGCTATTTTGAATTTTTTACCAAAAAAAAAACTTTTGAAAAATAATTAGATCAAACGTGCTTTACAAAATAAACAAATTCTTCTTTCTTCTTCTCCTTTCGGCCTTTCCAATTAGTCAGGGGTGGCCACAGCGTATCATCATGCTCCACATCTTTCTGTTTTCAATGTCCGTCTCCTTCACACCAACTTCTTTCATATCTTTTTTTACCACATATAAAATTTTCTCTTTGGTCTCCTACTTCTCCTCTTTCCTGGTAACTCCATTTCCATCATCTTTTTTCCTACATACTCTTGGTCTCTCCTCATGACATGTCCATACTACCTCAGCCTGCCCTCCCTCATCTTCATTTCTAACCGTTCTACCTTAACAGTACTCCTGATGTGCTCGTTTCTAATCTTGTCTTTACTCGTCACTCCCATAGCAAACCTCAGCATTTTCATCTCTGCGACTTCCATCTCTTCCACTTGTTTCTTTGTGACTGCTACTGTCTCAAGTCTATACACCATTGCTGGTCTTACCACTGAACTGTACACTTTTCCTTTTACTCTAGCTGGTAACCTCTTGTCGCAGATTACTCCTAATACTCTTCTCCATCCATTCCATCCTGCCTGTACTCTCTTCCTTACCTCCCTTTCACAACCACCACTTTCTTGCACCGTTGATCCCAAATACTTAAATTCCTTTACTCTTGGCACTTTTGTATCCTCCAGCTTTACTCTTTCGTCGTCATTTCCTCCATTTATGCAAAGATATTCGGGTCTTTGACCTACTGACTTTCATCCCTCTTTTTTCCAATGCATACTTCCAGGATTCTAATCTCCGCTCCACTTCTTTCTTGGTCTCTTCGCAAATCACAATATCATCAGCAAACAGCATCGTCCACGGTGGTTCTCTCCTGACTTCATCCGTTAGCCTGTCCATTATCACTGCAAACAGAAATGGACTTAAAGCTGATCCCTGGTGCAGTCCAACCTTGACCTTGAAACTTTCTGTAGTTCCTACTGCACACTTCACCAGTGTTTCGCTCCCTCATACATATCCTGTACTAGTCGCACATACTTTTCCACTATTCCGGATTTTCTCATGCAGTACCACAGCTTTTCCCGTGGAACCCTGTCGTAAGCTTTCTCTAGGTCCACGAATACATAATGTAGCTCTTTTTGACCTTCCCTGTATTTTTCCATTAATATTCTTAGAGCAAACATGGCATCGGTGGTTTCCTTTCCTGGCATAAATCCATATTGCTGTTTGCTGATCTCCACTCTATCCCTTAACCTGGTTTCAATAATTATTTCCCATACTTTCATTATGTGGCTCATTAGCTTTATTCCTCTGTAGTTTCCACAGCACTGTGCGTTCCCTTTGTTTTTATAGATTGGGATAAGCACACTCCTTCTCCATTCTTCTGGCATCTGTTCACCCATTAATAGTCTGTTGAACAGTCTGGTCAAAAACTCTTTCCCCATCTCTCCCATGCACTTCCAAACTTCTACTGGCAACTCATCTGGTCCAACCGCTTTACCTTTTTTCATCCTTCTTAGTGCGTTCTTTACTTCTTCTCTACTGACACAATTTACCTCTTCCTTAACCACTTCTGCTTCCTCTGTCCTAGGTTCTCTATTATTTTCCTCATTCATCAGTTTCTCAAAGTACTCTTTCCATCTCTTTAACACTGCTTCTGAATTTACCATAACATTACCGTTTTCATCCTTTATAACCCTCACGTGCTGTACATCTTTCCCTGCTCTGTCTCTCTGCCTAGCCAATGTTTACAACTCCTTTTCACCTTTTTTTGTTTCCAATCTAGCATACAAATTATCATATGCACGTCCCTTTGCCATTGCAACTGCCTTCTTTGCCTTACTCTTCTTTTCTTTGTATACCTTTTTAGTATTTTCAATTCTTGTTTTGTTCCATGCTTTCTTTGCCTCTTTCTTTTCTTGTATACTCTTTTGAACTTCCTCATTCCAACACCATGTCTCCTTGTCTCCTTTTCGTTTCCCAAATGTCACTCCCAGTACAGTTTCAGCTGTGTTTCTTAACATTTCTGCCGTTTTGTCCCACTCATCAGGTAACCCATCCTTGCCTCCCAAAATCCTGGTCACCTCTTGTCTAAACGCTTCTTGATAGCTTGTCTTCTTCAGTTTCCACCATCGTATCTTTGGCTTTACTTTCTCTGCTTTTTTCTTTTTCACCATAAGAGCCATTTTGCCTCAGGTGCTGCTTTGCGACACACTCATTCAATATTACCTTACAATCGCACATTTCCTTCAGGTTCCTCCTTCTGCACATCACATAATCTATTTTCCTCCACTCTTATACGTCACCCTATGTTCATCTTTCTTCTTGAAATAAGTATTGACAATCGCCAAATTCATCCTTTTCCCAAAATCCACAACCATTGATCCTTCCTTATTTCTTGTTCCAGCACCATACCTCCCCATTATTTCCTCATCTTCTATGTTTCCTTCGCCCACATGTCCATTAAGGTCTGCACCAAGAACTATCCTCTCTTCTTTTGATATACCTTCTATCAATCCATCCAGGTCTTCCCAAAAATCATTTTTCTCCTCCATGCTGTAGTTAACCTGTGGAGCATATGCACTTACTATATTTAGGATGGAACCATTTATCTCCAGCTTCATGGCCATCAGTCTGTCCGACACCCTCTTCACCTCCAGGACACTTTCAGCCAGCTCCTCCCTCAGCACTATCCCTATCCCATTTTTTCTTCCATCAGCTTCGTTGTAAAATATTTTACATCCACCTCCAATGTTCCTTGCTTTACTACCTTTCCACTTAGTTTCTTGTAGGCACAATATGTCTACATTCCTTCGCTCCATCATATCTGCCAGCTCTCTTCCCCTTCCAGTCATCGTTCCAATATTTAAGGTACCCACCTTTATGAGTGAGCATCTTCTTTCCATGCTTCTCGCTGCTTCTTTACTCGTCTTCCTCCTCTCTTTCTGCTCTTATTTTCACTTTGTTTAGCAGTAGCATAATTTCCGCAGGTGCCCTGCTGTGCGACACCTGAGGCGGTCGTTGGTAACTCGGGCCGCGACCGATCCGGTATGGATTTACAATGATTACGCATTTGTATAAATCTGGCAAAAAGTTTTATGCCGGATGCCCTTCCTGCCGCAACCCTCCCCATTTATCCGGGCTTGGGATCGGCATCAGGAGACACAGAAATGTGCCACCGATGGCTGGGTTACAAATTAAACAAATTAAAAACAAAAAATAAAATCTTAAGACATTACAACATTATCACAATATTAATAGACAAAAGTAAAATGTAAAGATGGTTTTTTAGTGACATTTTAAATTGGGACAGCGATTACACAATTTTTTAGTGAGCAGGCCAAATAAGACAAAAAACACCACGTCAACGCGTGTGTTAAAATAAAGTTGGCTTCAAAAGCTCAAGCGTTAAAGAAAATATGTTTAAACGTGCAAAATTCAATTTTTTAGAATTACGCTGATTCACGTATCTCAATATAAAGCTCTTCTTGAATAGCAAAGAATTTTTTATTACAATAGAGAATAAATAAAGCACTAAAGGATCGTTTTAACGACAAACGTTGGCGGGATTTTTTTTTGTTTGTTGATTGATTTTTTACTTCTCGCAAACAAGTGTAAAAAAATCAAGTGTAAAAAAATCAAACAACAAACAAAGCAAATCCCGTCAACGCTCGTTGTGGAAACGGGTATTAGCAGAAGTTTAAAGCATTTTGGATTGCAGTAGGTTAGGTTGCTGTCACCCGTAATTTTTCTCAATCTCCAAAACTCTTCGTTTAACTTGTAGATTACTTTAGCTTTATCTTACGGTACAGTTCTAACCCTATAATGCTTTTTAGATAAACAAACGTTTGATGCTTTGCACCCCCCAGTTTAAAACAACAAACCAGAAGAAAAAAATCAATTTTTTTTTGACTTTAATTTTACAAACACTAAGAATTTTGAAAAATCTACTAATTTTTTTAAAAGGCCATTTTTGTTAAATTAGTTATATTTTAAAAATTTTGTTTTACATTTGTTTTTAAAAAGAAATACAAAAATTTTACTTATTTTGGCAAAATTTGGAATATTACTCTAAAAAAAAGTTTAAAAAATCTATTCATAGTGTTCGTCCAACTATTACGCTATAGTAAATAAAATAAACTTTGTTTATTAATGATGTTTTAATCGGTTTTAATGATTAAGTTACATTCAAAGTACATTATCATCGCACGACATTGAATCCAGTCTGCGTAATAGCGGCTGGTAAGCACGTCATGGCATGTTTTTGTAAACAGTTAAATGATTAAGAAAAAACGTGTCAAAAAATAAAGAATACTTTATTGGAGTTAGGCTTACACAATTTATAAAAGTCAAGTAAAAACTAAAACTATTTATTTAAAGCAAGTTAAAGTTGATAAATAGATTTAAGGTTATAATAAATGCATCCACCAAAAAGGATTTTTAAATAAATTTTCTGCAATAAATCTCGTTAGATTTTAACTTAAACTACTATTTAATTAAAAGCAAGTAAATTAGTAATTACCCTTTATATCTCGGCAATATTTTTAATTTTTTTTTAGTTCTTACTTTTAGCAAAGTTTTAACCCAAAAAGTATAGTTTATTTTAGAAATTCATCAGCGTTTTAAAATTGAGTGTTTTGAATGGGTTGATCGAGGTTAAGTAAACAAAACAGCTGTAAAATTAATATAAATGCAATTAGCTTTACAATTCCGTAAAAAGACCTTGAAAAAAATGTGGATAATTGTTTTGTTAATTTAAACAATTAAACGTTGATGCTTACAATTGTAATTTAATAGAAAAAAAGTTAGTTTTTGACTATATTTTAATGCTTACATTAATAAATGACTAACAGAAAAAAAACAGTGTTTAATAAACAAAAATTTGATTGATATCAAGGTAAAGGTTCAATATTAGTAATTTCTTAATTATAAATATTTTTAACGAAAATATCAAAAATTTTATTAGATAGATTTTGATTGATTGATTCACTTAAAAATGTTTGTTGAAACAGTAAATTATTTTTTGGTCGATTTCTCTTGGGTCATTTGAATCGTTTCAGTAGTTTCGTTGTACTTGGTTTACTAGTATCGACGACCCTAGAAATTCCCACCAGGGCCCCAAGGATTCCCATTTGTTGGGTATCTTCCGTTTATGAGTGCAAAAGTTGAATCTGATGTAATAAAACTTAAAAAAAAATAAGGATCTATTTTGAGCGTTTGAATGGGTTCCCAAGACATTGTGTTTTTGAACGATTATAAATCAATTCAAAGTGTGAGTATATGTTTGAAACATTTTATGTTTATTATTTGATTTTAATACAAGAGTATTAATAGAGTAATTTTCATAAACGATAATATTCTATTGCATCAACCATAAAGACAAAAAAATTGCTGCATATCTTTCAAATCTCAACACTGCGAGTGACATCCAGCGTCCACTAGATGGCAGCAACCTAGTATAACCATCATCAGCATTTGACAAATAATCTAATACGGTTCAGTAATTTAGTATAACACAAATGACTTTTAACTCCCATTGTACGTAGAAAATACATTCACACTTTCATTGTTTTGTTGTTTTTTTGAACCAAATAAAAATGCAAGTTAACCGAAAGATTTCTACATTAATTTGGCACATTTGTCCATAATTTCTCGTGTCTGAGTCGAACAACTGAGTTTGCGGATAAAAAGAGTTATATGTATTGAAGATATCCATTGCTAATAAATTTGTGTCGGTAAGCGGGAAACCTGGTTGATGGAAAATAAGATAAACAAGGTTTAACCATAAAATGAATTCTAACTAATTTAGAAACGATAATCATGACACTTAACAAAAAATTTTTTAATATTTATTTTTTTTGAATTTCTTACAATATAAACCAAACCAATTATTCAAAGAGAAAATATTGCAATAAAATTGTATTTCACAGTAAATTTTAATCTACTAGAACCGAGTATGCTTTGGAGCACAAGCAATACAGACGAATGCTTTTATGTGGTGCATGTATATTTAGTTTATCATCAGATGTGCTTGAAAGAAATTTGCTGTGATTTCTTTGTTCCATTTTATTTGGTTTTGTGTTTTGATTATGACTTCATTGTTTTTATTTTTATCAAATTTTAACAAGAACAAAAAACATATGTTTGGTTTTTTTCTGTAAACAATCATGTTTGGTTCTGCTTTTCGAAAAACATACAAAAATTTCAATGACGTTGACAAAGAATTGATTATAAATCAAACAAACAAAATGTTTAAAAGCCGCTCGATATTATTGGTTTGGCTATTTAGAGATTGTGAGAGAAGTGAACCTAGCTTGTTTTGGCATTTTGATTGTTGCTGCTAATCGTCACAAAATTATCTTAATTATTTATTTTAAAAGCACCGATGACGGTGCAAATTATAGAAAGCAATTTTGCTGCTTTGGCAATTGTATCACATCACACCACGTTTTTACGCTCAAATAAGTGTTCACTAAAAATTTTTTGTCGTCACGGTCTCGTCTGGGTTTCAACCTTGTTCTGGTGCTTTGGATCTTGTTTTCGAGATAATGTGGTCTCGGTATCGTGCTTTTTAATTGGTCTGAAGACTGGACATTTTTTGACGTTTTGATAACTTGTTATTGTTATGAATTTTGGAATTTACTTAAGAATGACATTCAATCGACCAACTTTGCTGCAAGTCCAAGTAGTAAAAAGGTAAAAGTCAAACTTTTTAATCTTAGTTTTAATTTTTAATCTTTTTAATTTACGGAAATAAACGGGAGAAAGCTGCAAAATGATTGTTATCTGGGCCACCTGCTACAACCTTATCCGTTTACAAAAAACTTTATTTCAATTTTTTTTTGGCAACAAAAAAATCTGGTAATGCTTTGAAGGTTTTTACTCACACCTTTACCTACAAAAGCATTCACCGATCCGAAGATCGTGAAAAGCAGATTATGTATGATAAATATAGATTAAAAAAAAAAGAGTCAAGACTGATTCTAGAGAAAACAACATTTTTCTGATTGCATAGACTATTTTGCATATGCTCACCTTTAGCAAGAATAAAACTTTTGTTCCAAATTAGCTCCATAATCATTCGTATCATGTATTTATCCAGCAAAATTTCAAAAGCTTGCAGTTAAAGCCAAGTTTGTATGCAATAGCAGTGTTTTATGCAGATGTCAGGTGGACAAATATGGCAAAGGCCTTCCTCTTAGCCTCGAAATGGTCCTCAATGTTTTAGATTAACAAAATAACTTGATCCACAGTTGATATTTTTGCGTTTGTACTCAAGAAAGCAGTTCGACGTGGACGGAGGTGAGCGTCTCGAAATCCTTACATGGGGCACAAAGCAGATATATTTGTTAATGACTTTTTCAATCTTCTTATTCTTTGTCTTTTGCATTCAACGGGTTCATTGTTTTTTGGATCGTGACTACAAGCGCTCTTTCTTAGATTTTGGAAATTTGAAGTTGATACAAGCAAAAAGAATAAAGTTATGTAACGAGAACAAAACAGCTTTAACATGGGTCATAAGCTCTGGGCAGAAAAAATTAGGCTCCGGAGTTTACCTGGTTTTACGTGGAAGAACTGTTGCAAATATCTCAGATTATCATGTGAGGGTTGAAATTAATTTTATTCAGAGTTTTCCAAATAGTTAATTGCTTTAAAACTAAAAAGACATTGGAATATAATAACATAAACATATCAGACATGAGTCATCAAACTTTTTTAAAAAAATATTTTGACGTTTGAACATAAATTTCATTCCGAAAGTCAAATGAAGACCAAAGAAGGTCTTTACTAATAAAGTTCTTTTTTATAAATAAAAATTTTTTTTTTCAACTTAAAAGTAGGCCTTTTTTAGTCTTCATTGACTTTCAAAATAAATTCATGAAACACTTTGCAATTAGTAAGGACTGCTTTTTAGATTTTGGCTTGAAAATATTTTTGGAGGAATGAAGGCATTTCTGTAAATTTAAGACTTTAGTACGTCATGAATTTATATAAGTTAGAAACCCATGCTTTATTAAAATTTAATCGTATAAAACATTTTGTTTTTATTTTATGTCTTCTCTTTGCAAAACCCACATTGAAAAGCTCTAAATTTTGGAAAGACTTTCTCAAACAAGTAAACAAAACCTCAACATAGAAACGGTCTCTTCTTCAAATGCAAAGTAAAAGGCAAATACAAAAAATTAGTTGTTGTTTAAATGTCTAAAGATCTGGGCATAAGGCCTTACATGTGAAGTAGTTTATTGAATTTTAGTTAGCATCAGTATTTAAGCTGTTTATTTCCTCATATATTTGTAATTTAGCATCAATATTTAAGCTGTTTATTTCATCTACATTAGTTTTCAACTATTCAAATTTCTTGTTTAGAAATGTTTGGCTGCTTTTATTTCTTCTACTTCTTTTTCTTGTTTTTTTAGTTTTCATAAAATCATTAAATATTTTTTTTCCATATTTTCATTAATTCTTTGTTTGTTTTGGTCCATAATTTTTTGAATATAACCTTTTAAATTACTTTTCATTTCTTTCATGTGATTAATAATTACTTTGTAAATTGTCATAATTTTTCAAAAATTATAAATTACATTTATAAATATAAAAATACAATATAAATTATACACATTAGAACCTTATTCAAATAGATCCATTTGGTTCATTTAGTGATTTTTGGTCAAACAACCGACTCTAACTTAAGTTTAATTGTTGAAATACGTTCCTTTTGTTCATTTTTTTAAGTCAATGTCAGGTGATTCATACATACTTGACAGGTCCGAAATAATTTTTGCTTTTGGTTTATAGTTTAGCTTTCGGTAGATCATAATTTTTTCCGAAAATTGAGGAATTTTTAATCAATTAAAAAGATTTACTTTTTTGTAATACTATTATTTTTTAATTTTACTGAAATTTTGATGTTATACACAAACAAAATTAATTTTAAAGGGTTCTGCCAATCTTCATTCTAAAGTAGATTTACGCTAAAATGATGTAAAGTAAAATAGTCTTCCTTAAATCTGCTTGTTGAATATAATTATAATGTAAAAAGTAAATGTTCACTTTATATCACGAGAAAACGCTGACTGTAAACATAGAAGAGTTTGAAAATGTTTGTTCAGTAATTGTCTATCTTTATTTAAACACATTTTATTGCCCTTTTTTGATTTATGTATGTGCAGAAACAAGAACTGATACCTATACTATTTAATGTTAAAATTTCGAAATTCTTTTAAAAGGTCGTTTGAGTAAAAAACTAATTCTTAAATATTGTTATCTTCTTTGATTGAAAAGAATAATTAGCACTAGATAAGTATGAATATCGTAAGCGATTGTATTAATGGTGGAAGTTGGATCATTGGAGGATTGTTTGCACTTTTGTTGTACCTGGTGTATTGGTACAGAAGACCTTATAAATATCCTCCAGGTCCCAGAGGATTGCCATTTGTGGGATATCTTCCGTTTTTAAGTAAAACAATGGAACGTGATATATGCAAATTAAGTCAAAAGCATGGACCAATTATAAGCTTGCGATTGGGACCAACAGACGTAGTGATTCTTAATGATTTTGATTCAATTCAAAAAGTAAGTGTTTGAATTATATGTTTTAAAAATAACTTGGATAAGAAAATTTACGATCGCTTTCTGAAGCTTAATGTAAAAGTACACAAAAATATATTAAAAGGCTTTAATTTTTATGTTTTCAAACAACTTCGTTTTAAATATGTTGTAGTTGCGTAAGAAATATTATAAAGCTAGAAAGTTAAGTAGGTTACATTTAATGAAAATACGTCGTCGTTTGAAGCGCATCCACTCCAGGTCAGACATAAACAAGACTGGGGCTGAGGGTTTATCCTTTTACTACCCCAGGCTGCTGTACTGCCTGGATCAGATGCTGGCAGTGATGTTGTTAAGCCAGCATCGAGTTTCGTCATTCAAAAACGTCAGAACTCGTGTTCCATGTGGTGCCCGACGTATGGAACATGCTATTAGAACGTGGTTTGCTGTTTGTTTAGAGGCGCCGCACTTGCAATTCGGTGAAGGAGCGAGACCTCTTCTGTGCATGATGAATGAAATCGCCCAACACCAGTTCTCAAGCGGTTAAGGTTAATCCGAGCTGCTTGGGACAAGCCCAACCCAACAGACCTCGAACCAGTCCTGGGCACAAAAACACGGAGCCTGGAAGCATTTTCACAGTACTCCGCATTCTATTTATGATTTATCCATTCAGAAGCGCAGATGTCAAGTCCAGCAAGGTTGTCCAAATTATTCCCGCGGGTGGCACAAATGGGCATCTAGATTTTAGTTTCTTTCTTGGCGACCACCTGAGGACCCACGTAAAAGACCATACAAAATTTGATCAGGGTCCAGAGATCCACGGTAAGCCAAGGAGAGTGTTGGTCTCAGTTGGCAAAGCTCAGCTGGCTGGATGCCTGAGAGTACAGGCAGGTAGTCCGTTGGAGTGAGACGCAGGCATTCAGTAACTATGCGCAAGGCGTCGTTCAAGACACTGTCGATGAGGCGAGTGTGAGCACTGCGACACCAGACTGGCGCACAGTACTTAGCTGTTGAGTAGACTACAGATAAGGTGGATATGCGTAGTGTTTTAGCACCAGCACCCCATCCCGAGCCCACGAGTCGCCTCAACAATGTGATTTTTTTTCTCAGATAGTTTTTTGCGCAATGCCATAGATGTTGATAGATGTTGTCAAAACGTGAGCAATCTGTCCAGTTTTACCCCAAGGTAAGTAGGGGTTGGACAGAACGGTAAAAGTCTACAGTTGTTGTAGACCTTTAGCTCACGTTTGGCCTCTCAGTTATTTAAGTGAAAGGCTGCCGTCACCGTCTTACTGTGACTGAGCTTCAACCTCCAAGTCTGGAGATACGCTGAAATGTGGACATGTCTTGGCTAAAAGTCCCCTTTAAGTCCTTCCAGTTTCCAGAAGAATGCAACAATGCTAGATCATCAGCATAAGCAAACTTTCTGGAAATCATGGAAGGCAGTTTGTACAAGGAGCCAAGACTGATCCCTGAGGAAATAAGAGAGGAGGCAATAAGAGAGAAGCCAAGACTGATCCCTGAGGAACGCCGTTTTTTAGACGGCGTAGCCTGCTTTGCTTGCTGTCACCTGTGGTAAGGGTGAAACTTCGGTTTCGGACAAGCTTCATAATCATTTTGACCAAGTGCTTATCTGGAAGAAGCCTCAGCAGCTTGCAGGTAAGGCCACGGTGCCAGACAGTGTCATAAGCAGCTGTCAGATTGACAAATATGACACCGGTCTTCTTTTTAGTCTTAAAAGAATCCTCGATGTTCTGGGTTAGCAGAACAACTTGATCTACGATTGACTTCCCGCGTCGAAACCCAGCCTGCTCCTTAGGGAGCAGTGGATCAATTAATGGCTCAACACGGGCGTAGATAATCCTCTCAAGGATCTTGTAGGGGACACAGAGCAGAGATATCGGTCAATAACTCTTTGAATTCTCAACGGGCTTCATTGGCTTTGGGATCGCGACTACAAGCGCTCTTCTCCAGATCTTGAGAATTTTGATTTGGCGCAAGCAGGAAGAAATGAAGTCACCTAACCAAGACTTCAAAGCAGCTCCAAATTGGATTAAGCTTTGGACAGATGGAATCAGAACCCAAAGCTTTACCTAGTTTTAAATGTTGGAGGCCAGCAGTAAATTTTCTCTATGAAAAAATGTCAGAGATATTTATTGGATCTAGTGTTGTGGCCCTCCAAAGGTCAGACATTTCTTGAAAGACAAGTTGGGATAACTTGCAGTCAACAGCCTTGTATCTCCCGTTTCTGACCAGCTGAAATGCAGTAACATCAGCTGAGACAAGTCAGTGACGAGGAGAGTGACGTGATCTACCAGTAAAGTTGTTTACAATACTTCATGCTTTTAGAAAAGTTGATGCTCCGAACTGCCTCGGATTGCCTCAGACCATCGATCCCTCCGCTTCCTGTCAAACTTGGCAAGCAGAGACGTAGCAGCCAAACTTGATTTGTCTCCCTGAGGAGATTGCAGGAAAATTCTTTACAGGGATTTACACTCCGCATCCCAGCACGGAACATAGTTGTTTCGATACCCGCATGAAATTGTTTTTTTGAATGCTTTCTTGATGATGTTACAGAAGTCCTGGTAAGCCGCATTCATATCAAGTGAATCAGACGGCAGCAAAATTTTTGCAAATTTATTGGTCAAAGCAATGTAATGACTCTAATTAACCTTGCGAAAGTTTTATCGCAAAACAGGCATGCTTGGTACTTCCAGAGCAAACCTTGGTGGTGTAATAACCGAAGGTCGATGTTGTAACCTAGGAAACTTTTCAAGTTCACGTCTATCCTTTAAGCGACTGTTAGGACCTACGCTAGCGAAAACTAGATCTGGATTGGTCCCAGTGTTCCAGCGGCCGGACTAAAAACTGACAGCGTCCTTGACGTTGGATAGGAAGGCAAGACAATTAATATTTGCCCAGCCAGCCAAGCACTCACCGTCCAGACGGGTTGGGTACTATTTGGCGAAGCCGTTTTGGCGCGGCCATTTTAGCACCAGTTTATTTGAAACTAGCAGGAAGGTTGATATAAAACAGTATAATCAATCACCCTAACCTTAACCTAACCCATAAACCCTAAACACTAACCCTTTTTAAGTTTTTACAAATGAGAAAACGACACACTATCACAATGGCTGGCGCCAAAACGGCTGGGAGAAATCGTCCCAAACCGGTCCAGACTGTTTTCATGGTAATCCCGATCAACGTGATGACAGTTAAAATTGCCAGCATAAAGACGCGGGTGAGGAAACACTGGGAGATCCAGAGATCGAAATTGTGTTGGTGGAGGTTTGTTTACATTGATTATTTTATAATCATCAATGTCCACGCACAACCACTCGATCTCCGATGTTGCTGGAGATTGGTCCAAAAGAATGTACTTAGTCGCTTGTGGATAAACGTGGCAAGGCCATGTTTCCTGCTAAAACAAGACCCAGCTAGTTGGTAGCTTGGAAATACCAATTTCTCTGCATCAGTGCACTGGGTCTCCTGTAGAAGAATGATAAGTGCCTCAGACTGCAGAGCACGTTAGAAGTATTGAAGATGAAATGAAGTATGATGTACGAGTAATGAAGAACGTTGATCTTCCTTGCAGTGAGAGCTTTAATATTCGGCTGAAGAATAATGGATCTTCGGAACTTGTTGGCAATGTGCCCTGAAAAGAGCAGTTATTTCCAGGAAGTGCCCCGTTCTGAAAAGGATGTTTTTCGATTAGCAGGCCCTCGTCGAACATTGGAATGAGTGGATACCCTTCCGTTTCGGCAGGTTTGGTTTTGGTATGTCATGTTTGAGAGCAATAACAGACGTACTCATAGCCCAGGCTATGAGAAAACACCTGCCATCTGGGCCATTTAAAATACCTGCATACTGTAGTGAATTTGCCAACCGAACCTTTCAAAACTAAACTTTAATTAATTCTATACAATTAAACGTTATAAAATGTGTAAAACGGTGTTCCATCAGCTGATAGTATCGTAATCAAACTTGACTTAAAATCTACTAATAAAAAAAAATACAGACATATTGCAAAAGTATCGGCCTCTTCACTTGTCAAACATTAAAAAAATATATATGGTACGTATCAAGCATGTTATGTTTAGTTAAATAAAACATTACTAAAGACTGGTTCATATAAAACAATTTTTGTGGAACAATAGGCGTTTGTAAAAAATGGATCGGTATTTTCTGGACGAGGACGATTTGCAGCATTTGAATCATTAAAGAAAGGCTATGGAATTGTTTCTGTTGACTACAACGATTTTTGGAAAACACAAAGAAGATTTGGTTTGATGACTCTAAGAGGGTGAGCAGTTAAATAAAGAGAGAAAATTTTTAAACTTGAAAAGTTTAAAAAACTTTTGACTAACTTACAAAATAGCCGAAAAAATAAATTATAAAATAAATCGGAACGTAATTTAAAAAGCAGTTTATCAACAGCTTTTTATGTTAATAAAGTAATTTTTTACATAATAATGGTTTGACTAGAGTAAATTCATATCATAGCATTAATGTATAATTTTCAACTTAGCATTAAAAAAATTTAATAGAGAAAGTAGGACAAATAGACAATTCGCCGCCAACAATTGTTCTTCCAATTTTTTTGATTTGCTTTAAACAGAATAACTCTTTTCATTTTTTTTTTTGCTTTAAAGACTATGAAAAAAAAGAGGTTAAAAACTTTTTTTATGTTTTTTCATTCAATTAAATGTTTGTAGTACTTTAAAATTTACTAAAGATAAATAAATGGCGATTCAAAAATAAGTGCATTATCATCTATGTGGATCGCTAGAGATTCTATAAATATTTTCTTTTAAAATCTCAATAACTCTTTTATCAATATAATATTTTTAAGATTGTAATGTAAAACGGAAGACAAATAAATGCATTGAGCATACTGCAGAGCGTCATACAGCAGGAAGCCAGTTGCCTCAAGAGATATAAGGGAAGATCAGACAGTTCTGGTCGCCAGTGACCCACATAGGCGTATAAGTGTTAACACTAGAAGGTGATTTTTAAAAAAAATAAAAATTTTAAAATTTTCTTTCAATTAATAAAAGAAATTAACCGATTTCCAAACTTTCTATTTTTAGGTTGAAACTTAAACCATTAAAATGATTACAGAACTCTTTACCTGAACAAGCAAAACATTAATGAAATTGTGCGTGTAGTTTTGCAGGAGCATACAGTTTTTTAACTACCGGGGCACTTTTCCCAGTCTTATTTGGTTTAAAGTTTGACTTTAATCTTTAACAAAACAGGTTAATAAAAAACTTATCAAAAATACTAAAAATTCACTAATTAATAAGACAGACAATATTATTAAAATTGATGGTGCATTTTCAATAAAAGTCGATGAGTTAAAAACATTTTTTTTGCCACTTTATCTTGGTTGATATTTTGCTACTAATAGACTAAGATAATCTACCGTTAGCTTCAAAAATAAAGTGCGTTACATTATTATTTTTACTGCTACTTTGCTTGTTTCAATTAGTAAAAATAATAAGCTAACTTAAAAACCACAAACTTAACAGATTTGGAGTCGGAAAAAAAGGAATGGAAAATATTTGCCTGGAAGAGCTTTCCTGTTTGAACAAAGAAATTCAAACTAAAAATGGGAAACCGTTTGATATTTCTGTAAGTTTGAATTAAAAATTATAGAAATTGAAAAAAATTTAGGCTGTTTTGGAAAAGTGGTCTACTACTTTATTATTGCATAAGATAGTCTCGATGCAAATGCATACGGTAGGCATTCTTAACGATGCTGTACTCAAATAGCAATATTTTCAAAAAATATTAAATTTTTGAACTTAATTACGTTAGCTTTTCTGAAAACGCTGCACAGAGTAACACTGATTTATTTTTGATTATTTGCAGCATGAAAAAAATTGTGAAAAACCATGACCTTAAATAAACCTAATCTTCATATTTACGACATTTTAATAAAAAGGCACTGTATTAATCTAGCATCACTAATCGTATAAATGTTAATTCAAACTGGTTTTACTATTTTGTACAAGCAAACAACAACTTTCATTTTGCTACTTACAGTACATTTCTTAATTGTATATTGCAAACGAGGAATGGTATAAGGTTAAAAAAAAGCAAATTAAAATCAGCTTGAGACTCATTTTTTTACTGCAATCATATATATATATATATATATATAAACGCAGGGGTGGGAACCTGAGACCCGCGTGTGGTTGGGTGGAAATAAGCACAGTAGCAGTTTTTTGTGACAAAAATCAAGAAATCAGAGTCCAATTCAAAGTGAAAACCTTTTTTTTAGAGAAAATAAAACTTCATTTTGGGACAAAAAATTATATTTCTTCCCAAACTTTTTTGCGGCCCGCACCAATTTTTTATTTACGGATCTGGCTCGCTAGTGCAAAAAGCTTTCCGACACTTGATATAAAGCTAGCCAACTTTTGATTTTACATTGCCACTAGTTAGCTAATTTCTTTTTTTTATTGTGCTAGTTGTACTACTTGTAATATAAACAAAAATCTGTTTGGAAATACCGTAGAGAATATAAAAGAATTAACAAAATTTGTAATTAATCAAGAAAATTTTTTTCTTTGTTTATAAATGTGTTTATACACACTATTTATTTTTAAACTTTTAACAGAAAGCCATTCACAAAGCAATATCAAACAATATTTGTAGCATTGTTTTGGGAAAACGATATGGATATAATGATAAGGACTTTATGAGAATGTTGGAAATTATAATTGAAGGGTACGTATTTAAATTTTTTTGCTTTTAAGCGGAAACAATTTCTTCGTTTTTTAAAAGTTTTTCTCTTGAAATTTTGTAAGATGTTTTAAAAAATTAACATATGAAGTAGTTTACTTATTTTCAGCAAAGATCCTCAATTAGCGTCTAAAACTGAAATTTGAAAGATTTGAATTTTTTAATAATTGAACCAATCAACTTGAAATAAACTGATAAAATTGTAAATAAAATGTTAAACACTAGTTTTCATTAATTTTAAACATTGCTCACACTCGAACTGTTCGGAATACACAACACTGCAATTATTCAATACTGTTTTAGAGCATGACTCGTAGTATGAAAAGTGCGGGCAAAAAAGCATAATATAAAATCTACTCAACCAATAATCACGATATAAAAATTACTCTATAAACAAGTTTTAAACAAATTATGAAATTGGAATTAGACGAAACAAACACTGCTGCTTTGACTTTAAATTTTACTTTTCATTGCTAAAACTGATTTATAGCAAACTGATTTATAGAGTCGATGACCCGTGGTTAAGTTTTACGGAGAAAATTACAAACATAATTCCCAGCATGATTTACATTCCACCGTTTTCTTACTTTAATAAAAAGTTTATTGCAATGTTGGAAGAACTTTTCGGTGAGTTATTATATTTTGTCAAAAAAATAAAGCTTTATTTTTTACTGTACTATACAATAAGTTGCAAACTGTTTAAAAACTAAGTGAGATTATTTTGATGTCAACCAGGGACTCTGAAAACAAGGGAAAAAACAGGGGCAATTGCCCCTCTTGACTAGTTTTGTGAAATATCTGTTTAGGTATAAAAGTCATCTAACTTTTTTCAAAAAAAGCCACTAGCAATTAACAATAATTTAGTTGTCTAATATCCAACTTTTAACAATAATTTAGTTGTCTAATATTCTCCACCAATTGGAGTCTAAAAAAGTTGGTAAAATATCTGTTTAGAAATAAAGTTTACCAAACTTTTACAAAAATTCCACAGAAACTTTCGTCCAATACGTTAAAATTTGCAATTGGTAAAAATGTCTTTTCATTTAAAAAACTGCCTTTTTTAAATTTTGCCGCTTTCGCCAAAAAGTTTTGGGTTATTAGGGTGATGTGTAATAACATAGATGATATTCTTCAGTACGTTTGCCTTCAGGTCTTATAAGATGTATTTTGATGTGGGGACCATTGTTAGAGAAAATCAAAGCTCAGTGATTTTTTTAACAAATTCTTTTTAACAATCATCAAAAATTGAGTTGAATGTTTGTAACATTTTTATTTTTTGCTTGAATTCTTTATTTTTTTGACGTATTAGTAATTTAGCATGGATTTAGTGCTATCTACCAATGGTAAAATTATTGATATTGACACTGTGGACAAGGTAAGTAACTTATTAAAATCTATGACCCACTTGATAGCTACGTAGCAAAAAACGCCTACATATTATTTAATCATATCACTCAATAGCAAAACGACACAATTCCAAGCTAATCATTTTTGAGATATGCGTACTCAAGATAAAATTGCTGTAACTATCAGATTTTTAAAACATCATCAAGATTCGTAATGGGCTATCAGAAGAAAGTTTATAGATTGTAGTAAATCTCATTAGTATAAAATAAATTTTCAATCTTTTCGGGGGTTCAAGATGCGTTAGTTTTTTTAGAAATAACACGTTTATAACAAATTTTCCAACTTTTAAAAAAGTGTTATGATATTTGTGCCAAAAAAATTAAGGCTAAGTCTTTGTCACAATTCATTTATAATTCTAATCATAACTTTAATATACAAGTGGTTTTCATAATCGTTTGGTGTTACTATGCTTGTGTGGCTGTGGTTAAGTTGTTTAAAGGTCAGGTTGACGCCTTTAAACTTATTTCTATAGTGAGATGAAATTGTTTGGACAAACTATTAAGTTTGATATCAGCTATCGGGCTATTTATTTTATTCTTGAAGTTAGTCAAAACTATTTAAGTGATTATTTGCAGTTGTTGCACTGCAAATTGCTTTGAAGTATTGTAGAGCTTAAGAGTCAAGTTTTACGAGAGTTAAACAAGTTTCTTTGATTTTATAAATAATATATTTTTTATGGTTGGAAACTGTGGTTTCTTTCTATCTGTAGAGAAGAATTTGGTAGAGAATTCATTCGTACTTAACCAGAACTTATCGTATAAAGAACTTTAGTCTCGCGGCAAACTACTTCTAGAACCGACATTAATAAAAATAAACACAGCTTTACTTCAGGATAGGTATTTGGGTTACCCAGTTCAACTTGTCCTTTTGGATCCCCGAGTAAAGTTGTGACTCTATTTTAATACTAAAAAAAATTGACTCTCCCAAAATTGTAACAACCAAATGCTACTATATCCTAGCATGAACTTGCCCGGGATTATTTTTACAACATTTGTTAGATAAGTTTGAAAGAGAGCTGCTCAGGAGGATCAGAAACTTTGTTAGGCCATACATGAAAAATTTTTACTTTAAGAACTTAATTCAAAAACAATTGTATGATATAAATTTTGAATTTGAAAGACTTGTGTAAAGATTATCTATTTTCATTGAGCTGAGTATATTCATAGAGAAAAAGAAAAATTGACAAAACCCCAGTTAAATCCTAACCTAATCAAGTTCCAAAATAACCATAACTTCAAACTGATCTAACTTTCACGTAACCTTGCTTTACCCAAACTTGATCTCGATCCAAAGAAGTAACATAAAAAAATTAATGTGGTCTGAACGCGATTTTCAAAATTTTATGAGTTTTTTATTGCCATACATTTTTTAACAGTAACATTTTTATAAAAAAATCAGTAAAAAAATACTGTCTTTACAATTTATTTTTACCAAATGTTATTAGGTCCGTAACTCCAAGATTTTCTTCGCGTGCACTTATATTGTTGAATAAAATGAGCAAATTTAAGTTTTTAGAAAAAGAACTACTAAATTCGATTTGAAAGTCTCACTCATTCTAAATGATATTTTTAATACTTAATAAAATTTAATAAAAAAGTGCCTCAGAAATGACCGAAAAAAGGCTGCATTTAATGTAAATAAAACTATTTGCACAAAACTGTTTAGCATTTCGGAGTAAAAATCAAACAACTGGTTGTTCACCTATTCCACCAATCATTGGTTTTTAAAAAACTGTTGAAAGTTATTACCAGTGATTGGTTTAAAAAACTAAGAACAATAAAGTGTGTGAAAAATAAATTGGTCAAGAACTGAAAAAAACCACAAAACTCAAAGAAGTAAACACTTCTGATTATTGAAAGGGCAGTGTGTGGCAAAGAACCATAACTTTTGTTTTCAGTGTTTACAAAGTTAATATAAAACAGGTTTAAATTACTCTTTATAATGAGTCTTTCCACAAGTTTAAAACAGCAATTTTTGCAGGATGGTTAAGAAATATTGCTGAGGAGCATGAAAAAAGTTTCGATAAAAATATCATCCGGGACTTTACTGATGCGTTTATTCTAGAAAAAAGAAAAGGAAAGGATTCGTCTTTTACGGTAAAACAATGTGATTCGGTTTTATAACACTATTTTTTTATTGTTTGCTTGTTCTCTCTAATTGCTTTTACAGAATGAGACTCACTATTAAAGATTTACAATCCTATTATATTAGTGGTTATTTATCATTAAAGAAATTTACTGCTGCTTCTTGACATGTTTGGAAGTAGTATCTAAATCAATTAGTAACTTTTTCACTAATCTGAGATAGTCGTTGGTCCAATTGCACAGTGTGTAAATATTTGGCGATAAATGTGATTCTAAAGAATATTAGCAGAAATTTTTTTTGAAACTAGAAACTATCAGTATATGTTTTAATCTTAGTTTAATACATGGTTAGATTTGGTTAATAACTAAAATGATTCTAAGTGAACCTATATTTTCAATGGAAACCGCTTCAATAGAGTTGTTGAATCAACAAAAACCTTCTTAAAATTAAATTCTTTCAACAATTGTCTATTTTCTGTTTTCTCCAATAATTGCTAATTAATTTCAATAGACAAATACTGAATACAGATGTTATTTTATCAATACAATTCTTGAAGTTTTTCCCAAATATTTGTTGAATGCTGACTCAAGACAATTAAGCGAACAAAAGAGCAAAATTACTTAAAAACTTTTTTCAATACTACTCATAAATGGCTACCCCGACCACATTATTAAGGAAACAGTTGTTCGCAAATTAAAAAATTAATTTAAAGAAGAAATGCCCTGCCTACCTTTATCTTACCTGGTTGGAAACTCCTTCGGTTACACATAAAAATAATATCAAAACCGGTGTGGAAAAACGCTCCCAGCAGTAAAACAACATATTATTTTTACATCTCGTCAACTTCTTCCTGCAATCAAAAAGGACGTGTTGGCTGTTTTGCTTTTAACCAATATAATTTTTAATTTTTTGTGCCACTGTAATAGTCAGTGCATAGGCAACGTATCTCAACGATTAAAAGACAGAATTCGTCGACAACTGCCAAAATTTATTAAAAGTGGCCAAATTCCAAACTTTCGCAACACCTCCACTCGTGTTGGCAAATCTTCAACCTCAGCCATGTTTAGCGAATCAGCAATTGGTCAAAACCGTTTGATAACCTTATGTGCGACAAAAATTATAGAGATAAAAAATTTAGTATAGTTTCATTTGGCCGTCTGTAATTTCATTTATCTGCTTTAGAAGCCGTTTACATCAAATCAAGCAAGCCAAATTTATGCGGCCAAAAGAGTTTGTATACAGCTTGAAAATCTTGCACTAATTACGCGTTTTGACGACTTTCTCAAACATCCAATCATTTTTGTTCATCTTTACTAGATATAATCAAGTGATTTTTTCTCCTTTATTCCGATGTTTATTTCCTGACGAGTGTCGGACGAAATGATTGGATGCTTGAGAAAGCGTTTTGACAACTTTCTCAAACATCCAATCATTTTTGTTCATCTTTGCTAGATATAATCAAGTGATTTTTTCTCCTTTATTCCGATGTTTATTTCCTGACGAGCGTCGGACGACGAAAAAACGATTATTTCCTGTCGAGACTTTTTGAGAAAACAATGTCAAATTGCTGTAAACCTTAAATAACACAAATCTATAAATTACTTTCATAAACGCAATAAAGTGATATATAGCAAGTGCTCAGCCTACAATTTTGTTGAATGTGTCACACATGCTGCAAATAAATGATTAAAAGTTTACCTACGCGAAGTGGCGAATTGAGCGTGAGTTTTTGACTAAAACTAATCAAAACAAATATTAATAAAAAATATTTTCTATCAAGTACGCAATTTAAAAAAGATTAAAAGATATTCTAATTGTTTTGTAATTTTACCTCTTACTTGTAAAGAAATAGCAAATAATCCTAGAAAACAAAAACAAAAAAAAAAAAAAAAAATTATCGAAGCCAGCGCTTTGGTAAGTTTTCAAAACGATAAACAAAATATTGTATAGCCAATATATTTTGAAATATAGTTTATTAAGAACGTTTTGGAATTATAACTCATTCCATTATCAACTTGTAAAACTAAATAATTAATTGTAAATTTGAAAATTTAAATTCAGATAAAAATTTATGATGTAACAGAATAAAATTTTGCCAGCATATATTACTAAATAGATGTAACAGAATAAAATTTTGCCAGCATATATTACTAAATAAAACAGTGTTATCATGACATTAAAATTAAATTGATACAACAGCAAGTTGGAGGTATACAAAATAAAATGGTTTAAAATTTTAACCAAAAAACAAACACCAAGTTTAAATATTTACTGCACAGCACTATTGACAATAAAACAACTACACAACACAGTAAAATAAAGAAGCATTAAGTGTTAGATAAATACAGTGGAAGAGATATTAAGCGTTTCAAATTTTATGCTCCAAAATATTTTCACATGGGAGCTTTGGCCATTAATAAATTAGTGCCTTAATGATACAACTTTAAATTTTAGGTTTTTATGATAATGAAGGCATTTTTAGGATTTTCAACTTATAAACTATATGCACGAATTGTTTCTTGGTGGAACAGAAACAACATCAAGTACTTTGTGTTGGGCCATACTTTGTCTCCTTCATTATCCAGAAACACAAATAAAGTTGAGAAATGAAATACTTCATGTTTTAGGTAAAAATAAATATTTAAAAATATAATACTTAATTTTTTTTACATTAATTAAAATATAATAATGATAGATATTTTATTGATTATTCTGAACTATTAAACCAAAGTCAGTATGATATTTTGTCATGTCAGAGCTTAGGACGTGATCAGAGTTCAACAAGAGATATCAATTCGATGACAGTAACAACAACTTAAAAGATTGTTTGCATTACTTGCTGATTCATTTGCGCCAGTTGAAGATTATCCTTGAACTTTTATGAAAGATATTTCCTAAAAATTTAGAAGCCATATAAATAACAAATTATTTTATAAATCTCAGCATTAAAAACATCTAAATGAATTTATTTTGCGTAAGCTACCCAAGAAAAAATAATGTTTTTGTCCCGAAAAAATGTAGACACAAAACAAGTATAAAAATTGGTGTAAAAACGTAAAAACAAATACTTTTTGATAAATTTCGACCAGCAGAAGCCTACAATTTGTGTTTATTTGTTGTTGACAAAACTTCCTTTTGCTCATAATCGAAACGTCAATATTCTGAAAAAAATTTTTATTAATGCATATGATAGCTAATCTGTGAAAAAAAATTAAGTAAAAAGAAGTTCAAACTTTGGGTTTATATCTTTATATGGTTAAAGTGCACGCATAAACTTTTTTGAGCAATCATGATTATAGCATTTTTGTTACTCATTTTAAGCTTTGAAGTTGTTAAGTGTTTTTTACAGTCAACTAATTATTATAATACTCGTATATTATTTAATAGCATGCTGATAATTTTAGTAAGGTTTTCATACTGGTGTGTCAAAAATAGCGCTTTTCACTTTACACCTCCTTTTAATCTTTATTTTTTATCGTGTGCAAAGTTGTGAAATAATAGCAATGTGCATGTTATAGTGTTGTAGAAAACTATCACATTGTAATTTAAATTTTCTTGCGGTTTATTTGAAATAAAACATTAGAAAAATTTTTATAATATATTGTCTCTTTTCATATATTTTTTCAGGTTCTTCAGGCACAATTTCAATGTCTAGAAAATCAGAAATGCCTTACGCAAACGCGTTCATACAAGAACTGATGAGGTTTCGAACTCTTGGTCCTCTTGGTATTCCGCATAAAACAAATGCTGACGTGAATCTCGATGGCTTTGACATTCCAAACGGAACATTGGTAAAAAATTGTTTTGAAAATGTTTCAACAATTTAAATTTTGAATTTTGGTACGCAGTTAAATATTATTGAAATAGAGTAAAAAGTTGATACAGAACTATTTGAATCCAATTATTTGCATTTAAATATGACAGTTGTTATGTACGTATATAAGAGTTTATTGAGTTAAAAAAACTCAAAGTTAGAAATTTGATTTAGTAGAAAAAACCTGAGACTTTAAGTATTTTTATGATAAGTTTATATTTTATTATGCTACTATGAGGTTTTGAATTTTTAAGATAATTGGAGAATGCTGTTTTTTATGTTAATATCACGCAACAAAGAGTCGCATCTTAATGTTTATACGGAGCTCCCATTTTTTTCCACGGCACAAATCTTAAACAAAAATTTTATATGGCACACTACAGCACAAACATCATATAAAATTTATCAGTTTGTTCTTATTAATTCTTACAGCCTTAATTGGGAACTCTGTATTCAAACTATCCTTACTCTGCACAACTCAAACACAAAAATCAAAATGGTACCTTAAATCAAAAGTCTTAAAATACTTTTGACCATACTCGTTACTTGCAACTAAATAAAATAAAAAAAAATTTTTCCGTCTTTCAACCAATCAATCAAATAAAGTTAAATATAACAAAAGCTCATCTTTAAATAGGCATATGAAAACACATGAATCTTCTTGGGAAACCTGAAAATAACTTTCAGCACATTTATGTCAAGCCAACTATTTTAAATATTCATGGTTCAGTCAATCTCGCAAAAATGTCAACAAGCAAATATATTTTACATTTTCATGTTTTTTAGTAAGCTTTACATGGTAATTAATCGTGCAAAATAGGATATTGCAAAATGTCAAGATTAAAAACAACCTTTTTACCGCTACAGCTATAATCTTTTAACGCTAAAAAAATAATTCGAATTTATTTTATTTTGCTTTGACAGTGAGTGATATTTTTAAAACGCCAGTAAACATTTTTTGCATTTTGCTTACTGGAAAAATAACAATGCATATAAAATTGTAGCGTTTTTGCTTTTTAAAATTTCATGACTTTAGGTTTTATCGAACATTTGGGCGGTTCACAACGATCCTAATCTGTGGAAGAATCCAGAAATCTTTGATCCTGAACGATTCTTGGATGAACAAGGAAACTTCATTAACTCCAATCACGTGATTCCGTTTTCAATCGGACCTCGCCATTGTTTGGGTGAACAATTGGCAAGAATGGAAATTTTTATTTTCTTAGTTGGAATGGTCCAAAAGTTTGAATTTTTACCAAATCCTACTTCAAAAACTCTACCAACAATTGATAATAGATCACCTGGTATAGCATTTATACCCATTCCTTACAAAATCATTGCAAAAGAACTTTAATTAAATGTAGAGTACGAAAAAAATTACAATTCCAAAAAATTAAAATGCAGACTGATTTTTTTAATAAAATCAAACGTAATTTAAAAGAATGCTTTTGGATCAAAAATAGAAAATAATTACAAATTGTATCATCTGCTTTTTTTTTAATTTTATGACTTATAAGCCACTTATGCAACTTAACATTTAGATGTTAGAACAACCTTTAATTTGCCATACCTAACTCTTTATTGACAAGTCGGTTGAGCTGCTTATAAGATCAAGCACATTCCTTGAAACTGCAATAAAATAAAAACGTATTTTTTTTACGAAAAAGCGCCCTTGTTTATAATTAGCACAAATTTGCCAAAAAAAAAGATAAAATTCGCCTTTAAATGCAATGAGCACAAACAATGTAATCTGGTTAAGTTTACTTGCGCAAAACAGTGTTCGGACAATTCGGTCCTCAACAAATGGGTACGGGACAATTTGGAAGGATGAAAATTCCGAACCATTTATTTGAGTACCGGACAATGCGGTACCAAGAATGAATTATATTTTAATCCTTGACCTCTTTGACCATTTATTTTACGTAAAATGAGTAATTAGGAATAAAAAATACCAAAGATATTGCATAGAAGTTTAATAAGGGTTAATATAGGGTTATGTTTAGGGTTTGGTTCAGGGTTAGTATAAAATAATGTGCTTCAATTGTCAGACAAAAAATGATACCGATCCGATCCTAATTATCACCTCAGTCGGGCTCCTAATCTGGTCCATGCTCATCTCTTACAGACAGACAGACGTACAACGTTGATCTTTTCCTTTTTTTTGTGTCTCACTTAAATAATATCTGTAAGGAAAAACTAATTTCCTCCATAAGATCCCTCTTTCGATTATGCAACTACAAAACATCAATAAAATATAAATTTTTAATTAAGAGTGGTCAAGTCAATTAACAAGCAATTGCCGACAGACCTGTTTTGTTCTTGTTAGAACTTGTCAGGACAATATAGCTTGTTGTTGACCCCAGCTGAAAAGTTGAAAAGTTTAATAGCTGGCACAACTTTTTGTTTGTGGTTTTTGAACCTCAAGATACTGCAGGGTTTAGCTCGATTTTACCCGAGCCGTGTTAGCTGACTGGAAGTGGTGAGCATATCGGAACCACCGCCAGTATTTCTTGCGGCTTAGCGGTATTTGCCGTTACGCTGGTAGTGCATTGTTTTCATTAACCCTTATTTGCCTAGGGTGTTTTTTTGTCTTGAGTACCTAAGGGGGGGTCCTCGGAGGACCCTAAGTTTACATGTCCAATACTCCTAACAGACAATAGCTGCGCAGTTGATTTTTTGATATGTTGGAGAAAATTTTTTCTAGTTTAGTCAAATGTCTTTACTTTTAGTATATTTGCTATTAGTCTTTTCTTATTTTGCATAAAGTTGAAGGTCCTCAAATTTTCGTTGATTGATTTGTTTTGCAACATAGCCGGATGAGTCACAGTCTGCTGCAAAGACAAATAAATACTACGTGAGGAGTAATCTTAAAAAATACAGCAAGACGTTCAAAACGTTTTTTGACTTATCTCATGATTTTTGCACACAAAAAGTAAACGAAAATCAAGACGTAAGTCAGAAAAATAGCTTGCTACACTAAAACTACCCATCGAATTTATATTTTAACCCTAATTTATCTAAGGACCCCCCTTAGATAAATTAGAGTTAAAATATAAATTCTTCAGAAAAATCAACTGCCATGGTACCGAGTTCTTTCAATACCAAATTATCTTGTACAGAAATGTCCGGTACTCAATTTTTCGGAACTGACTTGTCCAAACACCGTTCAAAACTATGCTGCTCTCCTAGACATGAGCCGTTTATAAGTTTTTCTGTATAAAGCACACATTGTTTTGCATTTAATGTTTTAAAAAAGAGTTCATAACGTCTTTTGTATCGTTGTTTTCAGATCAATAATAATTGATTAAACACACTCAATCAACAAAGACGACTGTACCATAAGTAGTAAATGAGCAAGCGGTGTATAGTCAAAGCAAACAGTTCTTTTCAAATCTGCTACTTTTTCAAATAGAATTCCTAAAGTAATTTGTCTCTGGTTAAAGTTGCTTTTAAATAGATAATTAAGATAGATTTAAAGTTAGGCAAAAATATTTTTATCAAAAAATAAAATGTGCCCTGACTACAATGAGCCCTTGTTTAAAATGCGCACAAATTCACGATAAAAAAGGTAGAATATGTGCAATCTATTCGAAGAAATAAGGTAAGTTAATAAAATCAAAAACTTAAATATAAATATTAACACCAAAAACAAAAAGTCTAAATCTCCCTAAAATCAATTAAAAAAAGTAACATCGATAATTATGAATGAGGTAGTCTTTCTAAAATAACTTTTTTTATTTAGTTAAACCGTTAGTTAAAATTTCTTTCTATGTAGCAGTCAAAAGTACACTTTTGTCTACTAACTGATTGACCTCTTGTTCATGTTGTTGTTCATAATTTATAGTAATTTTTCAAAAATGCTGTGAAACAAAGTTAGGTTTGTAAAATTACATTTTTAAGGCAAGAACAAGCAAGAAATGGAAAATGCTTCTGACCCATATTTTTTTATTATTTATTTCTTACTTTTATTGGAATAAATTTTGAAAAAATCAGCTAGTATTATTTTAATAGGAAAGAAATTACTTTTAAACATAAAAGTTTAGTAACTAATTAAAAGTAAAATAAGCACTCAAAACAATTCAAATGTATATAGAGATTAGGGTAAAATTAAAATTTTTCACTACGTTGAAAACAGCGTCATGTGACATTTTTCTTGACAAAAAAACATTGACAAGAAAAGTAACTTTTATCTACATTCAATCTGTTTTGTTTATTCTGCTGTCAATCTATATAATCATATATAAATTGCCGGCTGGGTAGCTTAGTGATTAAGATCCTCGTTTTGAAAACTCACGCAAATGATATGATCTTGGTTCAAAATCCACTTGCGCAGTGTTGTGTCTTGGAAAAGATACTTTACGGCACTTTTCTCTGCTTGGCAGCCTTGACAAGCACTTTTAAATTTCAGCCATATCAATAAATAAAATCTAAGAAACCAAATAAAAAACAATTCAACCGACAGCAATATCTGGAAGCAAGTCGAAGTAATTGCGTTGAGTGAAACGCCTCTGATGTTTCTTTGTTAGTTAAAAGAATAAATATAAAGGTGAAAATTTTTAAAAATAATGTGTAAGCTTTTCATGTATATGAAAAGTTTACACCTTATTTTTGTATATTTTCAAAATCGGTTTAGTATTTTCTGAACGAGAACAATTTTTAGCATTTGAAGCATTAAAGAGAGAGGTTATGGAATTATTTTTGTTGACTACAGCAATTTTTGGAAGACACAAAAAAGATTTGGTTTAATGACTCTTTGAGAGTAAGTTGTAGAAATGAAAAAAAATGGCATTTGAAATTAAAAATTATGTTTTATTAACTTACAAGATTATTAAGTGAAGAAGGAACCATCTCTTAACCTTTCGATCTAAGCAATCTAGACTTCCAATTTTGAATGGTCCAAAAATACCAATAAAATATATAGTCGTAGTCAATTTTCCATTGCGTTCTTTGACTATTAAGACTTCAAGAAAGGGCAACGAATTATCTGATTCCAATTCTACAGTAAACTTTATACTTTGTTCTATGCTGTTTATATGTTTATGAAAAACATTTAAGACATCCTTTTCAATTATAACAAACGTGTCGTCAACGTATCTTTTCCATAAGGTGGGAGGATTTGGAAAAGTTTGGAGAGCTCTGTTTTCCTATATTTTCCATAGCAAGATTGGCAATGGTGACCAAACTTTTCCAAATCCTCCCACCTTATGGAAAAGATACGTTGACGACACGTTTGTCATAACTGAAAAGCATGTCTTAAATGATTTCCATAAACATATAAACAGCATAGAACAAAGTATAAAGTTTACCGTAGAATTGGAATCAGATAATTTGTTGCCCTTTCTTGATGTCTTAATAGTCAAAGAACGCAATGGAAAATTGACTACGACTTTATATCAAAAACCTACACACACGAATCAATTTTTAAATTACAATTCACAATTCACAATTTTTAAATTACAATTAAATTACAATTCACAATTTTTAAAAGTCAAAAACGCGGCCTCATTTATACACTCTTGAACAGAATAAATTCGAAACTAATAACTAAAAGGAAACACAAAACAATTGAAATGAAGAAACTGGCGGAAGCTCTTGAACATAATAATTATCCGGATTGGTTTCTAAAGCAGACGATAAAGCGCATGAATATTTTAAAAACCAAAAGCAGAGTTACTTCTAATTGTCAAGAAAAGAAAGGTACAGTTATTCTACCGTATGTATCAGGACTCAGTGAAAAAATTACAAGAATTCTAAAAAGTTTTGATATCGAAATCTGTACTAAACCTTTAAAAACTATAAAAGACATCTTACCTTCAGCTAAAGACAGAATTGAACCTACTCGACGACAAGGAGCTATTTATTAAATTCCTTGCCAAGATTGCTCTGCATTGTATATAGGAGAAACAGGTCGTAATTTTAAAACACGCTGTGCGGAACACAAACGTGACCTTTACCCACGCAATCTGGCGAAAATCGATGATAACAACATAAATAAAAAACTGCTCTTGTAAACCATGCTGTAAAATTCGACCATAAAATCAACTGGCTTAGCTCATCAATTCTTACTTATAAACCAGACTTTTATAAACGTCACTTTTTGGAATCATATTTTATACATAAAACTAATTCATCGATAAATGACAAAGAAGGTGTCTATTACAATGAAATATATAATGAGTTAATATAAAATCTGTTTTTTGTATTTATTTACTTTCTTTTTTATAAAAAATTTAATTGTTGTGTTTGAATTGTTTTCTCACACTTGATCGATTCCGTGTTGCGCATTTCAATGTTTTTACACGAAACTTGTTGTTTTTTGAAGTACTGATTTCTACTACGTTTGAGTAATTTCCCGCTATGTTTGGCATCTGTTTTTTGAAAACAATTTAAGTTAGAGTTTTCAACTTTGCAGTCACTTTAGCTTTTGTCCTGGCAAAGCGTGCTTGTAGCCGTACCTGAAACGTTGACTGTTTGTTTTAATTTTTAGTTTTTAATAAACTGAAAAGGATTTTAACAAAAGTTTTTTGTTTTTACCAGAAGAGCATCAGAATATAAGATCTTTCTTCTTTGAACAAAAAAATTCAAAGTAAAAATAGAAAACCGTTTGATATTTCTGTACGTTTAATTTAACATTTTTCTTAACCAAAGAAAATTTATGCTTTTTTTAAAAATCTATCTGTTTTTATTATTATTCAAAGTAGTCTTTTTGCAAATAAATATAAATATATTTTAACGACTCAGTGAGTAACTTGAACAATTAAATATTCAGAAACTAAACGGCAGTAGACTTTCCAAACGTGCTACCCAGCAAAACACTTAATTATTTTTGATTTCAGTAAGTTTTATAAACGATTAGTAACTATTAATATTATTTGCAACCTGAAAAAACTTGATATGGATCATAATCTTTTGTTTTCGAGGTTCTTTTAAAAGGGCAATAGATCGATTGAACATAACTAATCATATGATTCTTCTTTAAAACCGGTCTTAGTATCTTCTGCCACTCTAAATATAGCCTTCTACGAGATGTAAATTTTATTTGGCTATTTATATTTATTTCATTTACTGTATAAAACAAACCAAAAATTTTTTTGGTTTAAAATGTACCAGGAAAGCAAAAAGATTTTTATTAATGATAAACAACTTTTTTTGTTGGAAATTGTTCATAAAGTATGTGGTACAAGTCTAAAGAATTATTTTTTAAAAAGTTTTTTGTTTATTTAAACTTTTTATTCTGTCCTTTTAAAAGGATTCTGAAAACTCACAATTAATGCTATGCCTTACAAGTAAATCTTTCTAACGTATATATTTATCTTGCAGCTAGTTAGCAAATTTTTTTTTATTTTGTTGAATTTGTAATATAAACAAAACTCTATGAGAAAAGAACTTGATAAGATTGAAAACAAATTGAGCAAAAGTTGTGATTAATAAAAAAATGTTTTCTTGGTTTCTTACTGTAAATATTTTAAAGAATTATTTCAGACGGCAGTTTACAAAGCAATATCGAAGAACATTTGTAGCGTTGCTTTGGGAAACCGTTATGGGTATATTAATAAGAACTTTATGAGAATGTTGGAGATTGTAATTAAAACGTATGTGGTTGAACTATCTTGCTATCTTAATCTAATACAATTTTTTTGTTTTTTCATCTAATGTTTTCCAAAAAACATTTAAAAAATGACAGATAGCATAGTTTAATTATTTTTAATATTAAAATTTAATTTAATTAAATTGAAATTTAAAAAATATTGATTTTTAAATACAGTGTTACTCCAGCCGGGGAGCACCCGGATAATGAGATCAACTTATTATCATAACCACTTTTCTGCAGTTCCGAATATTTTTTTTATTCATTTTATCTCTATATTTATCCTCCTGACTCGCAGGAAAGCGACGGAGGCGCTAATACGTAGGATAGGCAATTACTCCGGCCTGCTTCCGGAGATGCCAAGATATTGCTGTCCGCCTGTAATTTAATAGAGATATGACTGTAATTTAGAACTGCTTGCCAGGACCATCAAGCAGGGGAATGTGCTGTAAAATGTCTTTCCCAAGGACACAGCAGAATGGCGCTAGTGGTTTTGAACCAAGACCGTGTTGGTCACGAGTCCAGCGCTTTAACCACTCGACCACGCTGCCGACCAATATTTTTTGTGGTAGTGTATTGCATTCTGTTTCAATAACGCGATTATTGAAACTGCAAATTTAACCCTGCCAAAGCAACCACTCGTGCTTTACGCGTTTGGATTGATGATCAAAACAACAAAATTGTGCTCCGCACAGTCACACACGTACACACACTCACACACACGCACATACTTACAGTAGATTAGATTTTTCTCATAAATAAGCAGTGTAACGTACAGCACTATATTTATTTAGATGAATTATAGAGATCTTTGAAATACTACTTTACTTTCTTGAAAATTAAAAGGAAATTTCATTTTTAAATCTCGCTCATTTTGTACATGCTTGAATTACTGTTTGTATTTAACACTTGTTGTGATTATCTCTTATTTTTTTTAATAGAAAACTGAGTTTTGTTTACCAAAAGTTGTCGGGCAGTGTACTTAAGCGAATAACTGCTTGTATACATGTCCAATTACAGCAGCCGTACCGCTGAAAAAATTCTTGGTATGGCAATAAAGTTTTGGCCATAGTTTATGGAAGATTTCTCAAATTATGATCTTGTAGCATTGCTAAAGATATTACAAAATGCTACACATTTTCTTTCTAAAAAACTAATGATGACTAAAAAAACATTTTTATACTGTGTTTTTGTTGCAAAATGTTTGTGATAAATACGAAAATTAAACAAAAGCTTTTCACTTAAAATATTATTTGATTTTTTTCAACTAATTTCTTGTCGCTGCCTAAAAAAATTATTTTTTCCCAAATTTTTAATATTTGGGGGAAATTTCCCCTTGCCCCCCGGTTGATACGAGCATCAAGTTAACAAAGCAAAATCCAATAACGCAATTACCTGGCAAACACAACTGTTTTTCTTCGGTTCATTTGGTGACCTGGTTAGCGGGATTTCACTACGCTTAGATTTATCAAATAATAATATACCTATACAGTAATAGATAAAAAATTAAATAAACAGTTTAAGATCTTTTTTAAACATTACTAGCTGAACAACGTCTTATAGTGCCAATGTAGAAAATATCTTAATATGTTTACAACTAATAATTAATAAGACCATCCTTTAAAGCAGACCTCCATTTTACAAAGTCTCGCTAAAAAAGCTTTAAACCAGAAGTGGGCACCTTTTTAGCTCGAGGGCCGATTTCAGAATGTGAGGGCCGCGCAAATATTTGTAAAGCAAATTCGTTCAAAGTTACTCAAAGACCAAAGTCGTTTTCTATAAAGAATTTATGTAGATTATAATGAATTTAATTATTTTAAGTTTATTTTATATTTATTCAAAATTAAATGATTTTAAAAACGCCACTAAAGAGTTTGTGCACTTTGTTCAATGGAAAATTAACTATTAGGCCTGTAACATTAATTTGCTTGCAAAATGTTACATTTAAAGGTTTAATCATCAAGAATCCATTAAAAAGTAGGAGCAATACTTTTTACACTCGAAAGTTATGCTAAAATTTAGAGATTAATTTAAAAAAACATTTAACTAAAGTTGTATACAGCAAACAAAGATATTTGGTGTTTTAACTAGAATCTTTAAAAAGTAGTTATTGTAAAAGTGACTCGAATTCTAACATTGAAACTGTTGTTAAAGACGAAAGCAACAAGAAGATTTTCGAATTCTTAAAAAATCAGTTGGCTAAACAGTAACGACTAGACCACTTTTTTTATAAAAATGCTTCTTTCTCAAATAAAATTGTTAACCTATTCGATTATAAACCTCTTAGGCCTGTAACGGCTTTGTTTAATTTATTTCTTTACTTTTCATAACTTTAGTTAATGTCAAATCTGGGCAGTTTACAACAATCCAAATTTGTAAATGGATCCTCAAATATTTTATCCTGAAAAATTTTTTAGATGAGCAAGGAAACTTCATCAACTCCATTCACGTGATTCTGTTTTCAGTTGGTCCTCAGCATTGTGTGGATAAATGATTGGCAAGAATGAAAGTTTTATTTTTTGGTTGGAATGGTTCAAACGTTTGAATTTCTACCTAATTCAACTTCAAAAACTCTACCCACAATTGATTATGGATCGCCTGGTATAACATTTATACCCATTCCGTACAGAGTTATTGCAAAAGAGCGTTAATTAAATGCAGTATCAAAAAATAATGTAGCACAAACTACTTTTTTTCTGAATAAAATCAAACGCAATTAAAAAAAGTTACTGTAAAGGACACAAAAAAAGACAACAATTACGAATTGCGTCTATAGCTTTTCTTTTAATCTTATAAAATATGTACGTATCCTTCACCATATTTGACGTTTTGATAGGACCTTAATTATTGCCTTATCTTAATTTACTTTATTTACTCGTAGATATTAACCGGACCTTAATTTACTCGTATATATGCCAACTGAGCTGACCAAGACCAAGCTATTTTTTTATTATTAACCCTGTGAATAAAAGATAACATTGTAAAGGCAATTTGCTAGCTCCTTGTATTTAAGAAAGGTAACAGAAATCAAGAAACCCAAAGTGCTTCAAACTTATAAATACTTTACTTAATTTTTAAACATATTTTGAATTAAGAAAGACATTACTTTTCAATATAAAAACTTAAATAGTTACTGAAAGCAATCAAAATGTAGAGATTAACGTCACGTTAAATTTTTTTTAACAAGAATAACATTAGGTAACGTTTTTCTTGACAAAAAAGATTGATTGAAGAAGTGAATACCATTAACCATAAATTTTTTGTTTGAGCTAGTGGTCGTCAAGTGATCGGCGCATCCGCAATCATATCTTCAATGAAAGGCGCGCGAGTTGAATATTAAATTGCTAAACATGGTGCATCCGTTTATTTTGTATGTTTTTGTACATATGTTTTGAAAAGCAAAGTAAGTTGAGTAGTCTTAATGCAGTTCTTAAGAACTGCACTTAATAATATAGCACTACAAACTACTTAAAACTTGTATTTACATTATATGTTTTATTTTAAAAAGCATTCTTAAAATAATCAAATTATTTTTCTAGGAAAATAATTTTGAAGTTGTAAAAAATAAATTCTCAACTAATGCAAGTTTTCAAAACAAAAAACTTTTTTCTAGATTTTTGGAAATTTAATTTTATGGATAATCTATAAAACAGGTTTTCATTGCTTAAAAGTCTTGTTAAGACTTTTTTAAGAAAAATGAATACTTTTGTGACAGACACTGCAAAAAAATGGAAACACACTATTCACAGTATGGTACGACTACGAAATGAAGTAACCGTCACTGCTCTGTTCACAACTGCCTGTATCTTCTAAAACAGGGTTTCCGAAACTGGGGTCCACGATGGGTGCACAGGAGGTCCGCGACGTTATGACAGAAAGGGTCAAACATCAGTACGTCTATCCATTATTGTCACAGATAATTGCCGCAGTGTTTTAGTCAAGATGAATTCGTATGTTTTTGCAATAGTAAATCATTGCTGTGTCACTTTAACAATTGTATCGCATTTAGCGTTTGTGACATAACATTAATTGTTGAATGATTTATTTCCAGTCGGGAATGTTAGCTTTAAAGATTATTCCAGCAGTTTTATACGTGCAAAATTAGTGAAGCAACGATAAATAAGTGTAGAGTTTGTTACGAGGAAGAGGCGTGGAACAAAGTGAAGTTTTCAGAGAATTTAATTATATGATTATGTTGAAGGCTTGTTTAAAATTTAAATAATTTAATAATATTTGTTGAATTAGTTCTAAGGTATCAGTACTTGTAGCTTAATCTTAAATTTTAGTGTTGTAGAGGTTGGCCTTGCTTAAAACCTATAGATAAATTTTTGGTACAAAAGCAAAAAGCGAAGAATTCAGATTGTAAAGCCCAGCATGTTTTTTCTCAAAAGATGAAAAGACAAAAAGTACAAACATACGATGAGGAGTACATCAAGCTAGGCTTTATTGACTGTCCCTCTGATATTACTAAGCCTTAATGTATAGTATTTTACAAAATATTGTCAAATGAAAGTATGAAACCAGCTAAGTTGAAGAGGCATTTGATGACTCAACACCCTGAGTTAATTGAAAAGCCCCCGAGTTTTTTCGAAAGAAAAAAGAAAGAATATTTGAAGCAAAATAAGCTTTTTCAAAATCTTTGGAGTCAAATGAAAAATTGATGAAAGCATCTTATTTAGTGGCGTTAAGAGTGGCTCGAGCCAAGAAACCTCACACAATTGCGGAAAATTTAATTCTTCCAGCAGCAATTGACATGTGCGAAGCAGTTTTAGATGGCAAATGCGTAACCAAGCTTAGAGAAATTCCTTTGTCAAACAACACAGTTTCTAGAAGAATAGATGAGATTTCAAATGATATAAAAGCACAGTTTCTTGAGAGACTGAAACAAACTTTTTTTGCAATCTAACTGGATGAAAGCACGGACATTGCCGGCCAAGCGCAACTGTTGGCTTATGTACGGTATTGTTGGGGTGGAGAAATGATAAAAGATTTCATGTTTTGTTATGAAATGCAATGCAGAACAACCGGTTTAGATGTTTTCAACGTCCTTTGTGATTTTTTTTCACAATCAGAACTGTCGTGGGATTAATGTGTGGGTATATGTACAAATGGTTTAGCTTCAATAATTGGCAAGCACTCGGGGGCTGTAGCTCGTATAAGAGAAAAAGTACCAAACATTATATAAACGCACTGCATGATTCATCGTGAAGTGCTTGCTGCGAAACATTTGTGACAATCATTGTGTGACGTCTTTGTCTTCATGTGTCAAAATTGTAAACTCCATCAAAGCTCGCCCACTCCAGTCTCGAATGTTTTCAAAACTTTGCGATGAACTAGGTTCTGAGCATTCAAGTCTTTTGCTCCACACAGAAGTTCGATGTCTATCGCGAGGAAAAATTGTAGAACGTGTGTTTGAACTGCGAGAGGAGCTATTAATTTTTCTCAAAGAACACAATGCGGATTTACCTTTATTAGTAGCTGATGAAATTTGGCTTGGGAAACTTGCCTACCTGGAAGACATGTTTAACCTTCTCAACCAACTAAACTTGTCACTTTAGGGACGGGATGCCAACATTTTACTTAGTCAAAACAAAATAACAGCATTCATCAAAAAACTCAACATATGGAAAGCTAGAATAAGTGATAATGTGGTGGATATGTTCCCAGTTCTGTGTGACTATATTGCTAATAAACCCTTAATTGATAAAGAATTGATTTTCTCTGACATTCAACCACATTTGGAATTGCTTTCTGAACATTTTAAGAAGTACTTTTTAAAAGAGACATATGACAATTTTGATTGGATTCTAAACCCATTTGTTGTCGCAAAAACGGACCTTTCTGGGCGCGAAGAAGAAGAATTAGCCGAATTGTCGTCTGATCGAACTTTAATGATTAGTTTCAATCAAAAAGCTCTTGCATCTTTTTGGTTAGGTGTTGTGGACAAATATCCATTGCTCTCACAAAAGGCAACAAAGATTTTATTGCCATTTGCCACCACCTACATCTGTGAGACAGCGTTTTCAGCTCTTACCAATATGAAGACAAAATACAGGTCCAGACTTGCTGTAGAGTGTGATTTACGAGTTTGCTTGTCACAGATTGCTCCGAGAATTGACAAATTGTGCAGTCAAAAGCAACCTCATCCATCGCATTAATGACTCAGTGTTTGTAATAAACGTAATTTAGTGTTATTTTTGATTTGTATTATCTTTCCTCGTTGGTTACTCAGAAAAATTGATTCGACATAAGATTGGGGTCCGAGAAAAAAATATTTACAAATAGAGGTCCGTGTACAAAAAAGTTTGGAAAACCCTGGCTTAACTAATCAGGTTGTCATTACAAAAAAGTTTTACTGTATGAGTCAAATATTTATAAAAAATTTAAAACTGAAAATAAATGTTTAGACTACACTAAAATTACCTAAGCAAATTTAATAAAAAAGGTTAACATAAATTTTTTTCATCTCTGTCTTTTATCCAAAAATTCGATTATTTTTATTATCTAAAAATTCAAGTATTTTTATTTTTGTCAATTATTTTTATAATCCAAAAAATCGGATGGTATGCTTTAAGATACATAATTCTTCTGAATAGGACAAGAAGAACTGCAGCATGATTTAAATTCTTGTGTGTTGTGGCATCGTGGTCAAATGGTTAGAGTGCCGTGATTGTAATCGACATGGTCTCGGTTCAAAACCAACTTGCGTGATTCTGTTGTATCCATGGGAAGGACATTTTACGGCAATTTCCCCTTGCTTGGCGGTCTTCGCAAGTAGTTTTAAATTTCAGTCATATCTCCATAAAACTAAAAAACAAAATAAAAAATTTTAAGTGGACAGCAATATTTTGGCGCCTCCGGAAGCAGATCGCGGTAATTGCTTGCCCTATGCATAGCGCCTCCGTCACTTTCATGTAAGTCAGGGGGATAAATAATAAAAATAAAATAAAAAAAAAGAAAGATGTATCTATTTATTTGAATAAATTTGAGAACATGTTGTTTCTCTTTTTATGAAAATTATGTGGCCCATGTCTTCATCCTAATGTTTCCAATAAAATAATATGGTAATGGTGTCTCCCGTGAGGGTGACTTTTTCCAAAACTTTAAAAGTCGATAAAAAGATCTAAAAAAATATTTATCTACAGATAAAAGCGTGATTCGATACTATGGCAAGCATTATGCAAAACAATTTATTCGGCGCAAGCCGATACGTTTCAATTTTAAAAAATGCGTTTTATGTACATCATCAGGATACATGACGGCATTTAATATATATGAGTGTGTTACCTTGGTAAAGAAACCCAATATGTAAAGCACATAGAATTAGGTGGTACGGTTGTGTTGAACTTGCTTTCAAAAATAAATAAGCAACTTCAGGATATAAAGTGTTCTTTGACAATTTTTCTACTTCCTTTCATTTCATGTATATCGTATCAGAAAATCGAGTTTCTGCATCTGGCACAGTAAGAGCTAATAGACTATACAACTGTACACTAACAAAGAAAAAAGTAGCCCATAAAAAAAACCGGAGAAATCATACTGTTTAGCAATTGCAAAATTTTTTAGTTACTCAATGGACTGAAAACAATGTAGTTCATTTAGCATCAAAATTTAACCACAATTATGGTGAAAGTTCTGTACGAAGATATTCTCAGCAAATACCAAGAAATATATAAATATCCCAATTACAAAATCAATTTAGACCTACAATCGCCATATGGGAGGAGTAAATAAAATGGATCAATTTATTTCTAATTACAGAGCTCATATCAGACAAAGAAAATGGTGGTGGCGTAGAAAATTCGAATACCACATATCATTTTTGAGTTCAAAAAATATTTTGCAAAATCATTACCAAAGTTTTATGGGACACCCTCTTGAAAAATTTTGTGGAATTTGTGGAAAAATTCAAGGAAAAAACCTTCAACTGTATTAAATGATGTTCTTTTGATGAACTTGGACATTATCCTAGATCTGTACAAACAAGAAAGCTTTGTTATCACTGTGGACGAAAAGCAAAGTATATTTGCTTTAAATGTGAAGTAGGAGTTTATCCAAAAATGCTTTCAAGATTATCACACTCAAACTTAGCTCTTTTTTCTAATGTAGCTATAAATGCTTTATTGTCCCAAAAATAAAATTTCTGTTATTTCCGTTCAATACTTATGTTTGCAAATAGAAAAAAAATTTTTATAGGACTATATCTTTAAAAATCAAAGTATCCTTTTTTGAAAAATTTTTTAAAAAAAATTTTTTAAAGGGAATTAAAGGTACTGATCTGCATACTATTTGAAAAATGGGATGGCCTGTAAGGTTTAGCTATTGTAACTTGAAGTTTTATTTTACAAAAAAATTAATTTTATGTACTAATGGGTTAAGTACTAAGAGAAGCAAAAATATTAATAAAACGTTTAAAGGATACTCCCGCTAACGCTGTAGAGGAAACAAGCCCTAACAGATAATCGACTAAGATTACTTACCAATGCAATTTAATGTTTAAATACTAATGCTATAAAGTTTAATCCTTTTATGGTAAAAGTTTCAAAATTTATGCTTATAAACATATGTGTTCTTTTTTTTTGGTTAAGCAAATAATTTTTAAGTTATAAATACTATGATTATAAACCATTTATTAATACAATTAATTTTTAGTTTACATTTAAAACTGCCCTATTAACTTGAAAATTTTTTAATGTTGAAATCAAAAGTTTAAATTGAAATTTAAAAAAAATTGTTTTCAATCGTAAAAAGAACCAAATCAGTATTTATTGCCGAAAAGTTAAAATTGCGTCGAGAGTTTTAGTAGAAACGGCAAAAGTGTAAATTGTGTGCTGTCTCGTTCTGTTATGCTATTATTTAACCTTTAACGGGTAGAAATATTTTTCACGCATTAAAAGTCGAAGTGGGTCTTTTTGACCCAAGCCTTAAATTTTTCAAAATATTCAACATATGAATGTGCTTGCAATAGTGCTTTCGCTTAAAAAGTTTTTCGAAGTATTAAATGAATGAGAATCTTTCAAAATTTATTGAAATAAAAGTTTTGTTAGCAAAAGAACGAAAAAACAAACGAACAGAAAAAAAAAGGGAAAAATCTTATCCAGCAAGAGTTGTTTCAAAGGTTCATAAGTTGAAAGTTTTATTCTACGCAGTCTTTGCAGGTTGGAGGTGCTTGGTGCTCCTTACAGATTGGTTTGGTGCATTTGTAGCAATAAGTTGAGGTCTTTCGATCGTTTCCTTTGCAATATGCACACCGAATTCTTCGTGCTTTTGTACGTACATCTTCTTGATTTGCCATAGAAACTGATGGAATATCGATACCCATGCTCGAAGCACAACGTTCAATGGTGTTTTGAAGAGCTCTTTGTATTCCAGTTCTGCTTTGCAAACGTAATTCAAGTTGTTCCCTCAAAAGTTCTTTTCCAAGACGCCTCAAAAATTCTCGCCGTGAACGGAGGCCATCTTCATCGTTGTTCCACACGTATATTACGAAGGAATTTAGGCAAACTTTATTGACCAGGGAATAAAACAAAGACATCGGCCAACGATTTGTTCTTCTAGAACAAGATGTAGCAGCACATTTTTTATCTGCAGTGTCTACTCCACCTTTTGTCTCATTGTAGAAAGTCACTACCGATGGTTTCTGCTTGTCTCTTGTAGTTTCATCAATGCTCGCATCCGAATGCATCGTGGACAGCAAGATAACTGCCTTTTTTGGTTTGGGCACATAGGAAACCATCATCATTTCTTTTTGGAATCCAAATTGAGAGGAGAGCAACTTACGGTTTTTGTTAGGCATCATTTCTGGTGGAATGTCCGGTTTATTTTTCCTCATTGTTCCGACCAGTGTTACTTTCTTTTTCAGTAGATCTTCAGCTAGTGGAACACTTGTATACCAATTATCTGTTGTCAAGTTTCTGCCTGTGCCAACGATTGGGGAAACCATACGAAGCGTAATATCATGTGGTTTATTGGAAAGCTGAAATGGACCTTCAGGTTGTTTTCCGACATACACTTCCATGTTGCATATGTAATTGGTCTTCGCGTCACATAAGCACTGCAGTTTTATTCCATACTTGGCTGGTTTCTTTGGCATGTATTGCACAAAACAACACCTGCCTCTAAAAGCTTCTAGTGCTTCATCAAGTGTCAAATGCTCTGTAGGACTGTACATCTGACGGAAAGCTCCAACCACACTTTCAAAAATGTTGCGAATCGGGGCCAGACGGTCGGTTAAACGGCGTTCTTCTCTTGTGTTACTATCATCAAATCGCATATGGCATAAAAGAAACTTGAAGCGTTTGTAGGTCATTACAGATCGCAGTAAGTCCATTCCTGTTCCATCAGATTTCCATAGGTCCGCAATATCATGGCGAGAAGCTTGCTGTGCACCAGAGATTACTAAAATTCCCAACATTGCCAAAATTTCCGAAGTTGTTGTTGCAGTAACATCGTACTTGGACGAATATCGATCCTTTATTTTCTCAATTTTCTGGTTTGTATGATCAGTAATTTTGGCAATCACTGCTGGAGTCATAAAAAAACTAAATATGTCCAAAGGAGTTTTAGCATTTTTTGCAGCACCAATTGGTCCAGGCTGTGTTGTTATTATGTTATTTGCACTACGCCTAACATTTGAACGAAAAGGAGTTTCTTGCCACGTAGCTCCAGTTTTGGCAAGTAGAATTCATTTTACTGGAATTTCATCATCGTCGCTTTCGCCATTGTCATCAGAAAGTTCTTGCTCAGAGTCAGAATTATGTTCTGTTTCTTCAATAATCTCCTCCTCGTAATCAGAATCACTGAATTCTTCTTCAAAATCACATGAGTCCGGATCATTTTCTAGCAATTCCAATACATGTATTGTATCTAGTACACGTTTAGACGCCATTGTAGCTCTAAATAATCTAAAAATGCAAGCATAACTTTAGTAACTTAAAGAGTCGAAGCGGGTCAAAATGACCCAACAGATAAATAAATCACTGCTCATTAGAAAAATATCAACTGCAAAAAACTTTCAAATGTGCCACATGTCCGGCCCACTAATAGAGGCAGCTATAGAAAACAACAGCCAATTTAGGGCAGCAGGAACAGAATTAACAATCAATATGTAGCCTTATGGGTCAAAAAGACCCATTTCGACTTGTTAAAGGTTAAATGTAGCTACCAAAAAGCCGTGAAATTTTTTACCCATCATACACACAATTAAAGAAACTAGTTCTTCCAATTATCATTATTGTACATTTCTTTGATAAGCCAGAACAAAAATCAATGTCGTAATGTTGAATATTAATAAACAACCTAAAACTTTTAAGATCCAGCTGTGCAAGATGACATTGTTGCATATCTGAATGACATCATAATTTTTAGTGATTAGAGGTTAAAAGCACTTTACTATAGGAGACCGGTTTAGTTTAAGTATTAAAAAACGCTATCTTTTTAGACTTGTTCTATTTTTAACCCTGCTCTGGTACCATGGGGTCAATATGACCCCAGGCTTATTTGATAGACTAAATATTCCAAACGATAAGATTGTAAGCATTACTCTGCCATTCTATTTTTTTTACAGGTTCTTGTTAACTATTTCCATTTATGCAATTTTCAATTCAACGTTGCTTTCGTTGTAGATTTTAGATTTAATTTGACTGGGGTCATATTGACCCCATGGTACCACTTAGGTTAAAATATATCCGTTTTTGTTTTGCAGAAAACTAAGTATTGTTTAAGTTATTCTAAATGTAAAAGAAGAAATTATGTCCAAAAGACAAAGAATGTCGTCCCAACAAGTGATGAAAGTTTTATTTGAGATAGATGATAAGGTCCACAGCGAAGATGAAGATGAGTTTGATGATGAATTGAGCTGGTATGAAAGTGAGCCGGAAATGGATGCCTTGTCAGACTTAAACAGTGAAACAGATGGAAGTGATACCGAGTCTGAAGACGAAGATTGTTCTGTTTGTCAAGAAGTTCGAGGAAAAGATGGATATCTGTGGAGGACGGAACCAAAGAATGCAAGAAGAACACCAACGCGAAATATCGTCACAAGCACACCAGATCCGAAAGGTAAAGCTTGAGGCAGACACGCCCCTGAAATCATTCGAACTGTTTTTTGATGATTCTATGGTATCAGAGATTGCAACTTGGACTAATCAAAAAATTGAAAAAGTAAGAAAGGCTTACACAATCAGATCTGGATTTACATATGACACAAATGAAACAGAAGTCCGAGGTCTCATAGGAGTTTTGCTATTTTTGGGTGTTACAAAAATTTCCAAAGAAAGTACTGCAACCGTTTGGTCCACTGATGGTATTGGAAAGCCTATATGCATCGCAGCGATGAGCCAAAAGCGTTTTCTGTTTCTTCTACATTGTCTACGTTTTGACAATTCCACCACGAGAGACCAGCAAAGAGACATTGACAAACCAGCACCTATTCGTAGTGTCTATGAAAAATTTGTTACAGCTTGTGAAGACAACTATACACCAGGAATTGGTTGCACAGTTGATGAAAGTCTGCTTGGATTTTGAGGAAGATGTAGTTTTAAGCAATATATCCCCAACAAGCCAAGTAAATACGGGATCAAAGTGTATGTTCTGGCTGATAGTCAATCATTTTATTCGGTTAGTTCCAAGATATATGCAGGAGCCAGCACTCATATACCTAGATTACCTGTACCTACGCAAGCTGTGCTGGATATGATAAATCCAATCTCAGGAACAAACAGAAACATTACCACTGAAAATTATTATACCTCTATTTCTCTGGCCAATGCACTAAAATCTAATTAACTTACTCTAGTAGGAACAATGAAAAAGAACAAACGATGTATTCCTTCCAGTTTTTTGACCAAAGCAGATGCAGGCACATGTCAGTATGCATTTGACTATTCCAACAATTTCACTTTGTTGTCAATTGCTCCAAAGAAAAACAAAAGAGTAGTGTTTTTGTCCACTATGCATGCAACTAGAAGCCATGACACTCTTACCGGGAAAGAAGAAATCAATGTCTTTTATAACCATGAAAAAGGCGCCGTTGACAGTCATGATCAGATGTGCACTCTGTATACAACAGCAAGAAAGACAAATCGTTGGCCAATGAGGATTTTCTACGGAATTGTGGATAGCTCTGCTCTAAATGCGTTTATCATTTTCACTCATAATAAACCTGGCTTTCGGGGAAACAGGCAAGACAAACGACAAAAATTTTTAAAAGAATTGTCTAAATCGTTGATAGTTCCTCAAGCTAAGCGCAGATTGGCAACACCTCAAACACCTCAATCTGTGAAACAAATTATTTACAGCTGCGTGGTTTTACCAGAAGCACGTCCATCTGTTCATAACATCACCCAGTATCGTACATCAGAACGTAAAAGATGCTTCTTTTGTCCGAGATCGAAGGACAAAAAGTACAGATTTGCTTGCAATAAACGTCACAACACCATCTGCGAAGAACACAGCAAGATGATCTGTAATCAATGCCAGGAGTAAAACATTCGTGTATTGTGCACTCCATTACATTGTTAAAACAATAAAAAGTGTTTGATAGCAAATTGATTTTTTTATTGGTGTTGAAGAGCATTTTTAGTAATGGGGTCACACTGACCCCAAGGTACTAATAAACTTTTTTTATGGCACCACAGCAGGGTTAAACGATCGATTTTTATAAAAAATATTCAATAACTCTTTTTTGTCAAATCAAAAATAAAAAAAATTCATTGATTTTTAGTTTCATAACCTTTTAAATATAGTTTGAAATTCGAATTTTAAAATTATTGCAATTTACACATGTTTATCCTAAAATTTAGTAAATTAAAACCAATATTTTTGAAATAAATAATTAACACAAACAAAAAACGCATTGTAAAGGAATCAGTAATACTTTAAGTGAAAATTACAGAAGTTTTTATTTATTTATTTTTTTATTTTATTTTAATCTCTATATTTATCCTCCTGACTCGCAGGAAAGCGACGGAGGCGCTATACATAGGGTAAGCAATTACCCCGACCTGCTTCCGGAGATGCCAATATATTGCTGTCCGCTAGTAAGTTAGTAGAGATATTACTGCAATTTAGTACTGCTTGTCAAGACCACCAAGCAGGGGAAAGTGCCGTAAAGTGTCTTTCCCAAGGACACAACAGAATGGCGTAAGTGGGTTTTGAACCAAGACCATGCTGCCAAGTGTTTTTTAAACAAGCGTAGTTTTGTTGCGAAGCAAATGATTTCAATTGCTTTTTATGACTAATGTTATGGCTGTAAAATAAATGACGAACAAAAATCAAGAACTTTAAATTTGTATATTAAACAATCGTCTCGGCTAAGGGTTCCAAACTATCAAATTGTAGTCAGGCATTGAGTTTAACGAGTACGTGTGCTTTGCAAAATGTCCCCAAAACAGCTTTTATTAGTGCTGTCTTGTTTTCTCTTTACATAACAAGCGACTGTTCACAATGGATGCACAAGATCCGCTAATTCCGATTCAGCAATGTTCTGTTTAGACGCATGCTATTTGGTACAGCAATGTATTGCAAAGCCAAACGCATTATTATTATTTTTCTATCTTTTTTACATGTTTACATGTAGTCTCGTAATCGAATAGCTAAAAAAGAATAATTTTTTAACAACAATCTTTTTTTCAACCAAAAAAACTAGTTTTAATTCTTAATTGTAAATACTTAAAAGTTCAAACTCATGTTAACCTTTGCGCAGTTTAGAATGATTCTAATCTGTGAAACGATCCAAAAATATTTAACCTTGAAGAAATTTTGGGCGAGCGAAAAAATTTCATCAACGCTAATCATGCGATTCGTTTTTAATCGAATTTTTCCTTTGTTTCAGTAATCTATTAGAAAGAATAGAAGTTTTAATCTTCGTACTTAAAATAGTTCAATTGTTTGAATTTCGCCCACATCCAAAAGTCGATATAATCCTTGCTATTGATGAGGAATCTCTTTTAATCATTAAAGTATTTCTAGAGAGTAAAAATCGTAGAATTTTTAATCATTGAAGTTTTTCTAGAGAGTAAAAGGCTTTTATTTTATTTCTTGATTATATATTACCATACTTTTGTAAATATTCAAATAAAGTAACAAATAGTTTTTAATTCGTTAATACTACATTTTTTTATTCGAATCTTTACAAAATTTTATCTAAATATTTTTATTACATTAATAACAAAATGGAATTGGGACACCACCATTAGCAAACCAGAAGACGTAATCAAATTTCGAATTACAGTAGATCTCAGTTAATTTAGATTCGGTTAATGCGGAATTTCGCTTAACTCTGTTAAAACTGAAAGTACAAATGGTTTCCTATATATTTTAATTTTAAATAAAAAGTTTTGGATTATCCGGATCTTCGCCTTGTCCGAATGATTTTGTCTGTCAAATCGATTCCGGATTAACCAAGGTCTACTGTTGGTCCTAAACGGAAAATTATTATGCAAACTGGTAAAAATTCGATAATGGTTGATTGGAATTTCTTGTAACCTTCATAATATCACAATGGTACAACACATGGTGACCGACACAACAGCTGTATGATGCTTTTCGTTGAGTTCACTGCAACTCTTATACGTATAGCCTTTTATTTTCTTTCTTTGAATTGTCAGATTTTTTTCTTTGCAAACGTTTTATTCAGAAGATTTTTCTCGTTAGTCGACTTTCTTAGAAAAATTTAAATGAATGTTACTATTTTGAGCCGTTTTTTAAAGTGCAGACATTTTAACTTAACATTGCTTTCGCCTTAACAAAAAATACTTTTCTACTACTAGAATTTTTTTAAAAGATTTGATTGACTTTCCGTTGTTAATACAATTAAATACAATCACACTAATATATTTTTGTTTTAAAGTACAAGTTTTCAGCCTTTTTGATAATGCGTCTGGCTCAAAATAAAAAGCAAAAAAACGAGTTTCAGTTTTCCTGGGTCACTTGCTTAATTGCCTACCCAGTACTTTCTTATAACTATAATTACTTATAACTACTTGTAACTACTCGTATAAATATGCATGTAACAATTTTATGTATATCATTAACTGTTTAGAGACGAGGATATGAAATTGATCTCATACAGTTTATCATTTTAAAAATGTTTTTGAAGTAAATGTTGCGTCGGGTTCATACTAAATATGAAGATCTTCAAGCAAGAAAAAGTAAAGCAAAGTGATTTGTCAATGCATTACAACGTGAAGAAGTTATAAGTTAAACGAAGGCATGAGTGTCCATAAGCCTCTACTGGTGTTTGAAACCTTCTTATGAGCAGTTCATTTAGGTTTTTTTTGAAATTGCTATTTTGCATCTTTTTTCTACCGTGATCTTTTACGCTTAAATTTTTTAAATGTTTTGTCTAGCCACTTGTATCTTATTATACTGTACTTCAATTTTGACACAGTTCTATTTTAGCACTATTTTAAAACCTTTAAACAAACTTTTTAAAAATTTCCAATATTTGCAATTGTCATTAAAAACCTTTCTTCACATTTCTTTTTTTCTGTTGCTGCAGTGAAATTTTGGCAAAAACAATTATAGAGTAATACCTTTTTGCTTATTTAAACTCAAATGTGTATAGATTATTTTCTAACTATGCAAACAGTGTGAATTCTTCTATACTACAGTTAATGAACTTGTAAATATCACTTGATATTATATGTTTTTTTAATCAAATTGCAAGCCCTCACAAAATGTTCCAGTCGATTTGTAAATAGTTTGTAATACACAGAGTTTAATAGTAATCTTGAAAAAACTATCAAGTTTATACCCTATTTTAAGGGGAATTTTGATTGGAAACTATAGCCGTAAAAAGCTTGAATCACCGAAAACTTAAAAGCTTGTTTTAGATTAAATTATAAGAATTACAAAAAAATAAGGGATAGCAACTAATATCAATTGTTTTTTGAGCGACTGCAACATTCTCTCCCAAATTTTAAAACTGTAATTTAAAACCTTTAGCAAGTTTATTTCGCACTCAAACAAACTATAACAACAATAAAATATCCAAACGATGAGAACAACACAAATAAATTTCTTTAGGGTAATTGCATCATTTATTTCCAAAATAGAAATTTTATTTGAGCCCTTCAGGTTGTTTCTTTCGAAAACAATAAAACTATATTAAACTATATTGGTTATTCATAACTATACATTGGTTATTTAATTTTTCAGTTTGTTTGATAATATTACTGTTATGAATTTTTTTTCTTTTTCACTTCCTATATCTTCATCTGATTAAGGTGTTGCGACCATGCTTTCTACTGTCTTGTACTTTCACTTTCTGATTATATCATATGCATGTTTTAACGTCTGACGTTGTGCTGCTCCTTCCTTTTCTTGATCTTTTTAATGTTTATAATTTTTTGTGTTAAACTGTTTAATAATGATCGAGAATAAAAAAAAAATGAATGAATGAATGAATGAACGTACATCTTTTGGTAAGATCTTAGGTTTTATTTTCATGTACATGTATTTACACTAAAGTTTGTTTTTTTCTTATCTCTTTTACCGGTTAACAGCTTTACGTAATTACAAATTACAGTAATTTTATGTGTCTGCTATTTGATTAGTAGTCTTAATAAAATTTGAGTCATAAAATACACACCAACAAAAGCAAAGCACAATTAAGTTATAAAATTACTTATATTAGATATGTCAAAAAAATCAAAAATGAACTACTTCCTACAAACGTATACAAGTTGTACCTAAACCAAAAAAAAGGTTAAACATTATTTCAATAACAAAAAACGCATAAACAAATTTCAGGAAAAGTCAAAAACATTTATAAGTTTTTTGATATTAGTTGTTTTGTTCCGAAATTTTTCGCGTCAATTTATGTTTTTCCAATTAAAATAGGACGAACGTGTTATGTCTTTATAAGATCATATAACCAATATTTTTTTGCAGTGATATACAAGGTGTCCATAAAGTCTTTAGACAATTTAAAAAATTTATTGCAAAGGCAGTTGATCAGATATCTTATATACCGTATTTATTCGAGTGTAACGCGCAACATTTTGTACAAAAAACGCCAACGAAAAGCTCGGTGCGCGTTATATTCGAATAAATACGGTATATTTGTTTTATATTAATCAGTGTTTATTAAAGTTTTTAGTCAAACTAAAAATTTTTGTTTTAGATTAAATTTTTATGTGTTGAATAAATGTGTTAATAAACCCTTGCAAAATGGCTACTCCTCAAGAGAAGACACAATTTGCATCCTGGTTTATTGAGACAAAATCGGATGTTCAGACTCAGCGAAAATACAGAAATAAGTGTGCAAGAAATCCACCATAATATACTTCAATTTATCGATGGCAGAAGATATTTATAGAGACAGGGTCAGTGTTGGATACAGTTAGAAGTGGGTGACCAAGAACATCTGTAAAGATTGTGCCTTCGTTTGAGGAGTAGCCATTTTGTATAGGTTTATTTACACATTTATTAAACACATAAAGATTTAATCTGAAACACAAATTTTTAGTTTGACTAAAAACTTTAATAAACATAGATTAATATAAAACAAATCTATATAAGATATCTCTTCAACTGCCTTTGCAATAAATTTTTTAAATTGTCTAAAAATTTTATGGACATATTACTGTATGCTTTTCGTTTATTGAATATTGTTGTGACTAAAAACGTTGATTTCAAATTAAAGAAAACTATAGTTTTATTTTGTTAAAATTTTCATTTTCAACAGAAAAAAAGTAAATATAACAGGATTTGTTATGCATGTTTTGACTTTGATAGTTTGGCATTTGTAATTAACTGTATGTAAATTGGCAAGCACATAGACAAGCAATTACAAATTTTCTGAAAATTTGAACTGTATTTAAAATGATGCTTTTTCATCGTGATAAGTTAAGTAAAGGACTGCGAAAAAGTGCTGTGTTTGAATTTACATTCTTGATTTAAATTTAAATTTTTTATTTTCAAATTTTGGGCGGTATTAAACATCTTTACTGTTAATTAATATTGAAGCAGAAGACAGTCATTTGTATTGTCAAGCGGAAATGTATTTTTACAGTATTTTAATACTACAGCATAAAAAAATTGCTTTTCTCTGCAACAATTTAATAATTTTTTTGCAAATCTAAAGCTTGCCGCTTTAGAAGTTCATTATACGTCACAAAAGAAAAGAATCAAAGATCGTATAAAAGTTCAATCAACGACATATATTTATTGCACACCCAACACCTGGCAGCAGGGCGTCGAACTGTATAAAATAATGTTCCATTTCAAGTTCAAGTTTGAGATATTTTATTTTTTACGGGTTCAAAAAATAATAACGGTTAATATGGATTTACAGTTTCGGTTCGGGTTTGGTTTGACGCCCTGTCTAAAAGTCACACCTTGACTCGCTTAAGTTTCAAATTTCAACAAACTAAAAATCACAAGAAGAGGCCTTGAGGTTGAATGTGAGCGAGAAAACGTTATGAATTTTTATTAAAGTTATCTGTTGCTCTCGTCATGTAATTTCCCCTAATTAATATTTGTACTTTTTTTAGCGTGAAATACATGTTTATGCGAACAATAGAGTCAAGAGGTAAGAAACAAGGATTTTTGGCCGATTGCGAATGACTTTATTTCTCGACATAAATAGCTCATTTACAACAAAATTTCTTTATAAGTTTTGTTTAATTTTGACCCATTTATTGTAATCTTGAGTATAAAATGTTGATATAACGTAACTATAATAGAGCAACACCGATGAAACGAAACGTTTTCAAGTCGAAAAACTTTTATTATTTTTTTACACTTTCCCTACAATATTGAACAACACGTAGAAAAGCTATACATTGAAATTTTAAAATTTTTGATTTGACGCGACTTAAAATGGACCCTGCTGTAAGTAAGAAAATCGAACGCTTTGTTTACTTGAAAACTGAGTGATTAAAAAAATGAATCTACACTGTAATTTGCTTGATCACGTAGTTTTCTATACTGGTTAAGGTCTTTCAAAATCTCGCTTATGCTACAGCAAGCTTTTTTCAACTTAATTTTCTCTAGTGCCTAGTGTAATTTGCCATTTAAATTTATGGTTTGGGTTTAACATCCAAAAGCTTTTAAGTTTTAATTCTAAAAGTGTAAAAAATGCTTTAATACCATGATTTTAAAATTTCAGAAGGCTCTACAACAAAATCACGTTGGTATTAAAAGAGTAAAATAATTTTCCGTGTTTCAAAAAACGCTGATCAGAAACCTAGTTTCTTCTTCTAAAAATTGAAGTAGTTATTCCATCATCACCAAATCCACTTTTTTGTCCGCTGTAAAGGAGACAACCGTTGTGCCATTAAACTTAGGCAGCTCTCCCGGCTTAACTTGGAGATGCCAAAATATTTTTTTACAATTTATTTTTTTGGTTTTTGTTTTCTTGCTCAATTGAACATTTAATAGCTACGTACTTGTTTGTAATTTAAAAGTATTTGACATATTGAAAAGTGAGGTAGAATATAATCTGGTAGCGTTTGGTAAACAGGAACAAATTCGATAAAAGTAGTTGAAAATAATCACGTCGACCTAGTTTTTTTAAGCAACCTTGTATCTGCTGTCACGCCCAAACAGTTTGTTCTCTGCTTTGTTTGTCAAAAATATCAAAAGTTCATTCCAACAGCTTAAAATCGCACAGCCCACACTCGAGATCTAGGCAATGGAAGCTTTGACAGAGTTGTGATTGCAGCAATAATTGCAAACACAATATTACACGTTGTATTATATCTCACTTTTAAAAATCATGAAATAACTAAAAATATATCATGCACGACCGTAGCCCAAAATTTGTCATAGCTCAAAGATGGGGCGTTTTGACAAAAGGCCAGAACGAGTAACATAATGAATTGACGTATCACTACTGTTTTCAGAATTATTCTTTTGTTCGATTAAGGTATCTTCGAGTTATTCACCACCACTTTTGACCCACAGTTTGAGAAATTTATCATTACGCACAAAAGAAACACATTTTAAAGTATCATAACATAAAACATGAGTTGATCAGTTCGTTTACGAACCCGACCTTTCAAATTTTTTTAATAATCATTATCAAATGCCAGGAATTGTTTAATTGTGGAAATTACTACGTGCATTGTGCATGGCAATCATCATAACTTAACTTTTCACGATGCTTTATCGCGTTTTTTCTATTTCGAAAACCCTTTAAATGACAGGTTTAGTTTGAACGTATTAGACAAAATAAGAAACACTGTTTCGCAATAATCTTCCCTATTTAGCAATTCAGCTGGACTGTAGCCAAACTTTTGCAGTAACGTTTGGTGTGTCAGAAGGGCAAAATAAAGATTATCAGAACTTTTTAAAAGATTTTATTCTAACCTACCGTTTGCACAGTTTTTCTGCTTTCCATTACTTTAAGCATATCTCATTTACGTCAGAAAGTATGACAAAACCATATGGCTATTTTGATACGTAAAGAATAAAAATTGAGCATCCTCATTAGACAAAACTTTGCAAACATAGAATTTAAAAGCAATATTACGTCTTCGGTTGTTGATCCACGATCAAAATATGCCAATTGGTACAATTTGTACAAACATGAAAAACAGTTAATCATGAGTAATAAACCCTTTGTTGAAATAAAACAAATTATAAACCACTTTTTGCAATGGGTGATATGATCAAGTAAAGTAGAAACCAAAAGAAATCAATATAAGCATGATAATAAACTTAGGCTTTGGTCAGCTCTTATTTTAAACAATAGGCTTTGAAAATTCACATTTCCTGTTCAAGTTATTTCCTGTTGGAGCAAGTTTACGCAAAACTTTATTAATTCTTCCAAACACGTTACCTCATCTATATTAATCACAACAATAGAAAGATTTTAAAAAATTTTGAAATCTGACATTAAAATTGTTAGCATCTGAGTTAAATCCACACAGCAATGGCTTTAATTGGGTGCGAACGGTGCAGCCGCACTAAGCCTCCCTAAAATACATAAAAAAGTGACCCCCTCTTACCCAAGGTATTGCTCTACTTTTTCATAGTACCACCAGGACGTCGATGACATGTCAAAAGAAAATAAAAAATTTTAATTCAATGGTTGCATTTTTTTTAGATCACTTTGTTTTGCTACACTAAAAAGTGGCTATCCATTCTGTGGTTGACTCGCTAAATTGAAGATCTTTTTTTAAAGATCACGTTGTTTTTTATACACTAAATATGGCTCCGGCTACCTTTTTTTAATACACTAACTAGTGACCCCCTTTACTTTTCTTGCACAAGGCTCCCCTTTTTTGTAAGGCCATCACTGAATCCACAGGTATAAGGTTTACTTCTAATGGAATTCTTTCAAAACTTTGAATAAGCATTCAATTTTGATCACTTTAGCTTCTGACAATTTTTACGAGGTCTCATCCACGGTTAGAAGCATGTTTTCTTTTAGTATCAACACAACTTCTACTTTTCTTTAGGATTTTGTTAGCATTATTGCGTCACTACACCTAATCAGTTAGTTATTTAAGATAGAAAATGACATCTTGTTCTTTCATGCTTTTTTTAATTTTAATTAAATTATTAATTTATTTAACTACTCATCAAGGAGTATTGAACCTACAGTGAAAATGCATCTGGAAACAAGACTTCACCAAATCTTTGCTGCTGAACACCATATTTAACTTTAAAACAATCTTCAAAGCACGTATAGCAGGCCAGCCTATTAAAGTTTGCGGCATTTTTCACAGCCTAAATATCTTTATTCGAGCAGCAATCGTCTGTCTCTAAGTTGGTGTTAAATTTACTTTAACATCAAAATTTCTCTGTGTATAATCTGATTTTAACATTTTATCAGAATATCAATAATAAGTTTTTGTGTAGGTTATTAGGCGTGATAACACTCTTTCTAAAAGAAGCACATTAAATCTTTTAAATCCATCTTAAATGGAATTAACTGCGAAAAAATTTTTTTGAAATATTCAAGTTTTCCACATAAAACTATCAATTTTTTGGCCGGGTGCTTGGTTTTGTCATTTGAAATAATCATTATACAAGCGGCAACCCACATAATTGTTTTAAGTGGACGGTTTTTTGTTGACGTCTAACAAGAGCTATTGTCATCACTGGATCTCGAGCTATTGTCACCACTTATAATTAGGCTCTGCTGCTTTCTCATAAGCTCGAAATTTTTCGCGTTTCAATTGCTCTTTTCAAAGTCAAATTAGTATCGATCAGTAAAAATTTGAATAAAACTGTAGAATTGTTTTTAATATATCGCTCATCGATAAATTGCTTTTTTTGTCGACCCCGTTATATTATCTGCTTCTGATTTTGACTCAACTATGATTTGCAGATTCCTAATTACTGATTAGTCATTATCAATTATTCTCCGCACTATCTCCTAGCAGGTAAATTGAAGTATTAAGTTGATTTTTCCACCTCTTCTGATAATACAGTATGATGCTAGGTGATATTGCTCTAAACGCCCAATCTAGTTGAGTCATTACTCAGCGTTAGTAAAATTAAAGGTTCCTTGTACTAGAATGAATCGCGATATAATTTTTACAATTAAATGCTGTCGTTTTAATATCTATTATTTTCTCAAAATCAATTCACAGAAAATTCGGACATTATAGAACTTAGTCCTTTTTATTAGTTTTGTATCTGCTTATCACGCCCATTCAGTTTATTCGCTATTTCACTTTCCAAAAATTAAAAGTTTATTCCAACAGCGTAAAAGCAAACACCAAACAGTCAAAATTTAGGCAAAAACAAAAACAAAAAAAAGAATTGCAAATGCGGGACTAATTACAGACACAATTATACCTTATACTACCATAATAATGAACGACAAGCTAATAAAAAGTTCAAAGAACTTTTTCCAAGGTATTTTAACTTGACGAGCGTAAAAGTTGAAACCTGAACGATGTCGATTATGGTTGGCATTTTATGGCGATCGCATACTTTTGCTGTTGTTGGTGCCGACTACAGTACTGTGTAACAGCAGATATCCGGTTACTTAGAAGAACACTTATTTTAAAATTAAGCCCATCGGGTGTACCGTGTTTTTTAAACAAGTTTTTGGATATTTATTCAAGCATCAAAAAGAAAAAACTAATTCAAATGAGTTTGATCTTAAAATGCTTAGTGTCACAAGATCTTATTCATTATAAAGCATAGGTAAAATTATTTGGCAGTTTTTCGGACGATTATATGTTTGTTCATTAATATTAGATTATAAAATTGATTTATGGACCAGTAAACTTTTAGAAGCGGTAAAAATAAACCTAAAATAAATAAGGGGTTAGTAATATTCTAAAAATATTTTGCTCAACTTAGTAAAAAATTTTGTTTAAAAAAATAAGAAAGGGCCACTTTTCAATCTTACCAAACCTCCCAAAAAACTAAAAGTTTTTAAAGCATTACTATAATATTTACTATTATAACATAAATAATGGTAGTGTCCCTAGAACAACAAATACGTATTTTCTTAATATCGTTTTGCTAATTATAAAAAAATTTTGAAGTTTAATTAATGTATAACTTTTGCACCTACCTTTAAAAAAAATATATATATACAGTATATATATTATTAGCTTTTTTAATCCGAAATTGATTTGAACAAAATAACGTTTTAATACTGCTGCGTTTTATTTATTTAACTATAAAGCACTCAAAATTAAAGTAAACAGGGGATGGTATTTGGCGTTTTGATTGTTACAATTAATCGAGTTGCAATCGCATTACTTATTTCAGCAATTTTTGATAAAAAAGCAGCTTACATAATAGCTACGTGTAATTGCAGAATGTCCAACACGTTTCTTTGGTCAAGTAAAGGTGAAGCGATATCTGTAAAAAAAACATGTTTAAAAATAGGAACTAATTTCTCGAATTGTGATGACAGAAGTTCTTAAACTGAACTAAAAAAAAATCAAACCGTTTAAAATTAAAGCGCTTTTACCAACAAAAGCAATTATTTTTCAACTCTTTAGCATTATGTTGCTCTGTAAATATTACACTTGTATTAAATCAAAACTGAATACACTTACTAGTTAAACTGCTTGTCAACTTTTTAAAATTTAAAAATTTCTAAATTTTAATTTTTACTTTCTATTTTTTGCAAAATTTCAACATATAAAAAAATAATGAAACAACTTTTTCAGAAATTTAGCAGAGTTATTTTGGTGACGAGGAGCTAAGGAAGCATTATAGCAGTGAATATCTATGTACATAACACATTGTGAGCACCTGAATAAAAAAGCGCGGAATTTTAGCTAATTAAATAGGAGCAGAATATAATCAGTGAGTTAAACCACTTCTACATGATATCAATTATATCTATAATCGGTTATATTAAATCATTTTAATAAAAACCAAAATTAATAGACAAGAAGACGAGTTGTTTATCCGATATTTACAATCAAATGTTTTGTTGATAATTAAAAGTTTATCTGTTGCTTACTTGTTTTTTTGAATTGCAGTTTGAAAGGTATCATTATTTGTATTAATTGGTTTCACATTATTAAGATGTTTATTAAAAAAGTTTATTACTTTTTGGTCAATTTTTTTTGGCTCATTGGATTCGTATTTTTGTTGCTTTTGTTTTTCTGGTATCGGCGGCCCCGAAAATCCCCACCAAGACTCATAGGATTACCGTTTGTTGGATATCTTCCGTTTTTGAGCATAAAAAATTTTCAATCTGATTTATTGAAGCTTAGAAAAAAATACAGATCTATTTTCAGCGTCCGAATGGGATTCAACGATGTTCTGTTTTTAAATGATTACAAATCAATTGAAAAAGTGAGGCAAAATTTTAAAAATGATTAGAATTCAATACATGAGTAGTAATGTACAATTTTTCCTAACCTTTATTATTATCGGTACTCTTATAATATTAAAGATATAAATTTTTAAAATAAACGGGCTACTTCTTAAAAATAAATAGTTAAATCTCAGCTCAAGGCAGAATAAAAACTGTACTTTTAAAATGATTTAAATGTTCTAGACTATATTTTAAAGATATCAATTTGATTGATGATAAAAAGTTGCTTAATAATCTTTACAATTTATTTAAGATAGGCCTACAGGTGTTCAACAAATCTTTCATTATATTTGTTTATAAGCCAAGTTTTGTCATATTTTTTGGTCTAATCATCTTTGTATAGTATAACCTAAGCTCTGTGTAAAAATGTTGATAAAATATTTAAAAATATCAATCTTTTTATAAATATACATAGGCTACCACTTCAGCATCATAAATATTAAAATTAGACTTTTAACCGTGATTTCACACCAGTTACCACCTAAATTTTATAAAACGTGTCAAATTGTTTTTCTCAACAAAATTTTAGGCGCTGGTTAAAAATGGATCAGTTTCATCTGGTCGCCCCGAATTTCCCACGCTGAAACCGGTATCAAAAGGAAAAGGAATTGTTACTGCTGACTATGACAATGCTTGGAAAACCCAAAGAAAATTTGGAATAAGAACTTTGAACGGGTATGCGTTATTTAAATTAATTATATAAGAACCATTCTGACTCCACCAAACCTAAAAAACAATTTCTACTGCTTCCTTAAGCATGCACCGGCGACTACGACTCCACAATCCTGTTCAAATTTTAGTGCTATTCGCTTCCTTTTCAATTAATCTACATAAATATAAACGTGCATTAAATGCGAAATATGGTGAAATTGATACAAGACGTTTTACCAACCACAAGTTTGTGTAGCAATACTTAAATAGATGAAATTGCAATTTCTTTGAGAATATTAAAACTCTGTATAAAGTCAGACAATTTTTTGCGATTTATCCACGTCGTAATCAAATGGCGTTTCACACTCACAAGAAGACTTTTTACATGTATTTTGGAAATGAACATTTAAAATAGGTTTGGTTGTTGAAATAAAAGCGCAAAAATTTTGCTAATTTTTCGAAACAAATTTTACCAAGCAGCAGCCATATGAGTTTTTGACGAAATCAAAACATTTCAAAAAGGTAGCTTTAAATGATTTCAACCGAAATTACCAAACAGTGATTTAATTCGTATTTTACAACACAGCGTTCCCTCGCTACGTCACGGTTCACCTATCGCTGATTCACTACACCGCGACATCCCCCAGCTATATTATTTTTTTATCATTATTATATTATTTTAAACAAAATTAAATATTTTGCGGGATATCGGGGTTTTCAACCGCGGATTCATCATTTCATCGCTCGCTCATCGCTCGCAGGTTATAACATCCTTATTTCTGTTCAAATCATTCATTTTTAATGGTTTTTAATGCTGTTTAGCGATTTTTTTTAAAGGATTTAAAGGTTTTAAAGGTGCAAAAATAGTACAAAAGAGGTTTAAAAGTCATATCGCTGCCGGTCTTGGTCAAAATCGGAAGCATAAATGTAGTATTGCTACTTCGCGGAAATTGACTTATGGAGGCAGGTCTCGGAACGCATGTACCGCGATGACCAAGAGAATTCTGTACTTGAAATGTATCAATTAAAAAGCAAAAACGTGAAATAAAAATTTATTAACTGTCTCGGTTGTCGATGGATACATATAAAAGAAACGTGTCTTAAAATCATTCTATTACCGATTTGAAAATTACTTTCGTTTTTATAACTTCTTATTCCAAAAAGTTTTCTATTATGCTGCAAATGATGATATTTTTTGGATTTATTGGTTGACTGAAATATCAGAAATGTTGTTTAAGCTGAAAGCATACTGCAAACTTTTTTTGCAAAAAGTTGCTTTGATTTTTTTACGAATTGCTTTGCATCACCAAAATTATACTACAAGTAATTTCTTCCTGACCCTTTTTAAATCTATGATCAGTTCAAATAAGAAAGTTAAGACTTTAATATTCTAAAGCAATTTAACATATTTTTTTTTCTTTTACAGTAATATGTATTAAAACCAAACTTTTTAGATTTGGAAAAAAAGAAATGGAAATCATTGGTTTACAAAAGCTTTGTTACTTGATTAAAGAAATTCAAAAAAATGTCGAAAATCCTTTCGACATTTCGGTAATTTAGTAAATAAAGTAGAATCATATTTCTATTGAAAAAAAAAAAAATCTTTTAAGAAATGCAAATCGCAAAAATGCGTATTAACAACTTTTTTTTTAGATTTTACACTTATAATTATTAATTATAATACTTAAACAATTATATAGCACTCTTATTACAATGAATCATATTTTATGACATTGCAAGTACAGCTACGTCGTGAACCAAGTAACTAACTGCTGTGCAATGGAGTGATAAACGTAAATTAATTTGTTCACGAACACCGCTTTTAAAATTAGTTAAAACAAGCAAAATTGTATGAATAGGCAGATAGAAATGCTACTTCTGCCATTTTAATAATTATTCTAAATAAGACTAGTTAAAAGGTTTATCGATTAAACATAAAAAAAAACGATGATAAGAGTAAGTTACAAAATTTAATTGATTTTTAACGCTAATTAAACCAAAATATGAAACGACTTTATACATTTTACAAATCTAATACATGAAAATAAAAAAAAATTGTGATTGACAATTTGTATCGTTATGCTTTGGCCTTAGCCTGAAATACAATGCTTGAGTGGAGCTGTATGTCATGGACTACTAACAAAATGATTTTCATACGGAAAATATATTTTTACAAAAAAATTATTAAACATTAATAGTATTTTAGTAAAATGTAACTGAATGATTTCCGTCTAAACTAAAAATACAACCACGTCAGGTGAGCACTGGATATTGAAACCGGTTGATAATTAACTTTATTAAATTGTAATAAAATTTTAAGGTAACTTGAAAAAATGAAATTATAAACAACTTTAACGTTCAAATTTTAAAAAGGGTTTTTCAAAAAGTTTCCGTATATTTTTCTATAACAATAAAAATTTCTAAAAATTTTTTAAAATGAAGCTTATTTGAAAATCCTGTGTTAAACTGAGACCGCTATCAGCAAAATAAAAAAAAACGTTGTACAAAAAAACGTTAAAATAATTCATAAACAATCTACGTAAATAAATAAATGTTTTATGGTCTATATTCTTAAAAGCTATTCATTTTTTTAGGTGATGTTACACAACGCAGTATCTAATATGATATGTAAAGTTATTTTTGGGAAACGTTTTGACTACAACGACGAAGAGTTTTTGAAGCCGTTGAATAATATTATTCACAGGTAAGTTTTTACTTAACAAATACAAATATCAAGCCCTTTTATAGAAATAAAGAAACTATAAACGCACAAATGGATAGTGATTTTCAACAAAGCAATTTTTAACATGTTTTCGCTTCTCTAATCTAAAAAGCTAATTCTAATGTAAGACGATTGCGCTGCACCCAAACAGCTAAATTCGTTTTTCTGTTTATTTTGTGCAAAATACAGAGCGTGAGAAAAGTTGCTTTACATTCTTAAAATTAATATTTCAAAAAAAAAAAATTATAGAAATATCTATAAAGTGCTAATAAAAAATTCGTTTTAGAATTTTTATCTTTTGGTCTTTTAATTTATCTGTAATGTGCTCAATCTCAATCATTAAGCTTATTATTTTTTAATTTTCCCTAGCATTAGGCAATTTTTTGCCCAAGGATTGACAAAATTTTTTTATAAACTAATTCAGTTATCCATATAATATCTTCAACTATGTTTGCTTTTAAACTTTACAAATTGCAAGACCCATTAACCTTAATTTACCTAAGGGGGGTCCTTAAAGGACCCCCCCTTATATAAAAACGATATAACTTGTAAAGCTTGGATGATAAAAACATAAAATTTTATGACTTTTCCTGAAATTTATTCCTGAATATTTTACTTGAGCAAATCCGATGGGTAGTTTTAGTGTAGCACGCTATTTTTTTGAGTTACCTCTTGATTTTCGTATAATTTCTGTGTGCAAAAATCATGAGATAAGTCAAAAAACGTTTTGAACGTCTTGCTGTGTTTGTCAAGATTACTGCCTCACGTAGTAGTTATTTATTTTTGCAGCAGATCGTGACTAATCCGATTATGTCGCAAAACAAAGCAATCAACGAAAATTTGAGCACCTTCAACTTTATGAAAAATAAAAAAAGACTAATAGCAAATATATTAAAAGTAAAGATATTTGACTAAACTAGAATAAATTTTCTCCAACATATCAAAAAATCAACTGCGCAGCTATTGTTTGTTAAGAGTATTGGACATGTAAACTTAGGGTCCTATGAGGACACCCCTTAGGTAGTCAACAGAAAAAACAGCCTAGGTAAATAAGGGTTAACGTAAACTTTTTTGTTTAAACTTCCATAAAGTTAATCTAAACAGCTCAAATTAAGAAATTGAGCCACCTTTAAAAGACCTAAAAATTGACACAAACGAGTTTAAGACAATTGCTTTGAAAAGTTTAATTGTCTCTCTTATTCAAAATAAGTCATTTCATCCTTAAGTTGAAAACAGAGATTACAATATATGAATTAGAGACACTATTTTTTGTTGACGTTGTCCTCCTTTTTTATTTTTTGATTAACTAAATTTTAAAATGCGAAATGGATTTTGCCACACTTTTCAATTGATGACAGTTTAAACAATTTAAATTGATTTTTCAAAGTTACTTGTTTAAAATAGATTTTTGTAATTGGGCCTAACTGCAAACTTAATTTTGTTTTAGATTTGGTGATCCCATCCAGAGTTTGACGGATAAACTTTTAACTTTGAACCCTTTTCTCAAATATGTTCCGCCATTTCATTCTTTTTACAAAAAATCTTTGAAAATGTTTGAAGATCTTTTTGGTAAGCTATTCGCTTAAAGTAAGCCTATATCAAATTTACGCAACTAACTGACTTAATTTTGGTGTATACGATATTTAAAATAAACAATATCAGAAGTTTTACGGCAGATTTAAAAATAGCTCAGTTTTAGTTTATGGTACTAGGTCTTGATCAACAAGTTTGTTTATTTGTTCCGAAATCTATCTTCAAATTAATTAAGAAACAGCAATCGATTTACATTTCTTAGCAGGCAGATTAAGATTAAACCAATCAACACAATATTCTTTCTGAGTAATCAAAGCCGACTTCTTTTAATGTTCACGTATAATATAGCTAGCACTCAATCTCCACTAATCTTCATTGTCACCATTTTTTTTCATGATTGGTGGACGAAAATATCTTTTACCACTACCATTAGTTAAAAAAATCAATTAATAAATCCGTGTAATTTTTTGAATCTAGAATTATGTCCTGCTGAGGAGTATTCTGATATTAATTACGGTGAAAATATCTCACAACCCAAGACTGCACCATAGCAGTCTAATAAAAATTCTCATACCTTATTAACTCTGTGTGCAGTTACCAAGTTTTATACAAAAGAGATTTCAATCTCACTTACAATTTTAACTTATTCCTCAAAGTATTGATTTCAAGTACAGTAATATTTGAGCATCAAAAATCTAAAAACATTTTTCTAAATAAATTTTGTAATTATATAGTATATTTTAACAGTTCAAATTGTTCATCTTTTTGTCTACATTTTTTTTCCATTGACTGATTTATAACAATCGCTTTTGAGTTAAAGGTGACCTTAAAATATTGTATTTTAAAGATGTTTACGATTGAAACCCGCTTTAAGAATACGTTGGCAATGACCTTAATTTGCTTTTAATCAGTGAGAAACAAGGATTTGGGCTAAATCATAAGCAATCGCAATATATACATCGTGAGTGTAAATTACATTTTTATTGCACGACAAGGCCCTGTTTCGCCCTATGGGGCTCATCAGGTGCAAGCAAAGATGCAAATCACAATACAAATACGTCAACAAAGGCGAATGATAGCAAACAATAATGAATTTGAAAGTTCATATGTACATAAGGCGCTAGTTTATTGTTCATCTTACTCCACGGAGGTGAATCTCACATTCATAAAAGATCTTCATATTGGTGGAGAGCATCCGGACGAAGAATAAGTAGTTTGATTAATCGTAAGTAAACGATTAATCAAACTACTTATTCTTCGTCCGGATGCTCTCCACCAATATGAAGATCTTTTATGAATGTGAGATTCACCTCCGTGGAGTAAGATGAACAATAAACTAGCGCCTTATGTACATATAAACTTTCAAATTCATTATTGTTTGCTATCATTCGCCTTTGTTGACGTATTTGTATTGTGATTTGCATCTTTGCTTGCACCTGATGAGCCCCATAGGGCGAAACAGGGCCTTGTCGTGCAATAAAAATGTAATTTACACTCACGATGTATATATTGCGATTGCTTATAATTTGCTTTTTGTAGTAGATTAAAAAAGATGGCTTTGATAAGTCAAAGAAAATTTTGCATTGGTTGTAGTTAGAAATGTGAGTTAGAAGAAGTTAGAAGTATGAGAAGTTAGAAGTGTTAGGATTAGGAGTTTGGTTTTGAACTAACCCTAACACAATATCACATGCAAAACTTATTTTAACAGAATTTATTAATTAATTACACATCTCCGTCCCAAAACAACAGCGTAACGTTCCTTATAGTTTATTGTCTGTCTCCGAATGGTATATACCCACGTCCGTATATATAGCAAGCCTCACCGAAATCCTAATCATTTACCGTGGGACACAGGAACACTGTTGCAAAATTTCACACGATAATCATTATGGGAAGCGGACACGATTGATAAAATAAAAGCATAGACTCGAACATAAGGCAAGCACGCTGCAACCACGCATTTGGCATACACAAATCACGACAGAAGATGTAAGCGGCTCAATGGCGCCAAAAGTGACTAATGTGAAGATACAGAAGAGCCATGTTTATTACAAAACGTAATATCGAAGGTTTTGATCACAGTATCTGTTAGCGTTTCCACAAATTCTAACAGCAACTGTTGTATCTAAATAAAAAGCACGTTGCTATTTTGATTATGCTTTATGAAATAATTTCTGCTTAGAATTTGTCTTACTGTGTCAACAAAAGCTTTGTTTGGATATTCACAACTGCTTTGACTCAGTCCCTTTCCCGTCCAGTTTTTGCGTCCTATATGATTTTGTTTTCCGTTAATGAATTATTCATTTCATTAATTCATAAATAAAATTTTAATTACACTCGCCAATATTGTAATAATTTATTAAAAATTTTGAATCTTTCTGATTCTGTGTATGTAATTAGAAATTTACGAAGTTTAAAAGGTGGACTAAAATAGAACCAGCTTTTATCAGTTGACGAACCAGTCAAACTCCCGAAAAACTCTTTTTTGTAATTATATCAAGCTTTGACTATTTCCTTTTTTTATGTATTTTGGTCATTTTCAGCATTTGCATAAAGGAAAAATAAATTAAAAACTGCAATAATATTAACTTTTTTGCTTGGGCTATAAACAGATCTTCTATTTTCGTACATTGGAAAAAAATTTAAATCAAAAGTTAATCAAAATCGTCAAAGCTCGTTTTGTCGCAGGAAACATTTTGAATCTAAAGATCGTTCACTTTTAGTACAATTTAAAGTATACAATTTTGAACTAATCAATCATTTTTTTTATCCAATTAAACACGTCTCTTCAAGAAGGCCAAACTTAAACGAACAGTGTTGATACTACAATATTGCTTAATATTGACTAACCATGACCTCCTAAAGATACGGCCTGATTTGTCACATTTAGCAGACGGTTGCTAACAGTCTGACTTTAAGTGCGTTTCTCCTTACCGCTGCTATTCAAATTTTGTAGTTTAGGTACAACTTTATGCAATTAAAGCCTAGTTGACACTAGAAATAAGTTAAAAACTCCAAAAATTTAATCAATATAATATTTAATATGTGCCATTGTTGAATATAGGTTTTCCAACTGCACCCCGGAGGCAACCCTTTGCAGTCACTAGGTTTTTTGTTAATGCAGTACCTTCGCCAATAGCCATATTCTACCTGCATGGCACAATTTTGATACTGTGCTACAATCTAAAAAATAATCAAAAAATAATAGATAAATAATAACAAATAATGAAAAATTATGCATAGCTTTTACAATGTTTTGTATATCATATACAGTAGAACATACTTAGTATACATAAATTTTAAACAATAAAAAAATTGGTAATTTTAAGAAAGTTTCATAAATTTTAAATAGTTCTCTTTATATGGAGTAGATGTTTCTTTTTGTAACCGTGAAAAGGTCAACCACATGAACATTTTTAGACAGTAAAACATACTTATGAACATTTTATAACAATCTCTGTAGGTAATTCAATAGCTTGCTTATTGCAGCAATAAGTATGTTTTACTACACATTTTAGATAGTAAAACATACTTATGAACAGTTTATTATAAAAAATCATAAAATATATATATTATTTTATAATAAAAACAAATACTTACTCTAAGCATTGATCACTCACCTTAAGCTAGTGCTTTTCTCTTGGTATTCTTTTAAATCCAGAAACGCTATCTTTAGTAATACAGTCATTAACAATTTTCTGTTTATTGCAAAAAAATATTAACTAATATAATAAAATTTTTAATCCTTTACTAAAGTGATCATCACAAAAAATTTGAATATTGTCCAAATAATATTTGAGCATGCACAGCACAGCCTGACAAGTACAAAGATAATATTGGCTGTGAATAGAACTGTCATGTAAATCCAACAAAGCAAAACTTTGGTACACCAATTCTGTTAGCGGTGCAGAAGGAACAGTCAACTTACCACAAGACAAGTCTAGAAAATATGGGCAATCAGTTTTTTTTAACTTACTAAAAGCACTAACATTGCATGAGTGATTATCTGATATAACAGCTTGAGACACTAAAACCATCAAGAGATAACCGCTGAATGCAGTCAGCCAATAACTTTTAATAGTAACTTTTGGACAACTTTTTACAACAATAGGAATAGACTGTTTAATACCTTGTATGATAAAAACCACAATGCCTTTATAAAAACTTTCTGTTGGTCACATCCAATACATTCCCCACCTACATACATGAACACCTTTCTGTCAATACATTTCATCAACCATTACAGTTATGTCTTTTGAAATTTGATTAGAATCAACAAAAATTTTACAGCTTTTAAACTGTCAATGGTACCTTTCTTTAGTTTGCACAATAAAGATATTGATGGCGAGGGTAAGGTTTTAAGTAACAAAGAATACGCTTGTTCAGAAGTACAACAAAGCAGCAAAGTAAAGCAAACCATATCAAAAGAATATGGAAGGTGACCTTTCGAAGAATGGTGTTGTAGCTTGCTCATTTCAGCAACAAAACCTGGTTTATCTAGCAGTAAGGAGAAACGCACTTAAAGTCAGACTGTTAGCAACCGTCTGCAAAATGTGACAAATCAGGCCGTATCTTTAGGAGGTCATGGACTAACTGAAAAAGTTTATTAATTAAATCAATAATTTAAATTCATTTTAAAGTTTTTACCGCTAATCTAAAACCTAAAAACTTTTTTTAATATTTACTTATACAATACTTTGTGTTTTCTGCGGCTTTGTAAACATTTTGTATCAAATATACTAGGTAGCAGAGAAAAAAACTGGGAGGGGAGGTAGTTAGTTTATATCGTGGTGGTATCTTCAACATAATTTCTATAGATGATAAAAGTAAAATATTTTTCTTAGACAATTCAAAAATAAGAGGTGAGAACCAATTATAAAAAAGTTTTTATTTTAAATCAAAGACCGACACAATTTAGGCGTTTATTTATTGGGTGTCAATCTAATGTCAAAATATACATTTGGCGTCGTCTCAAAGCTTAAAGGCAGATGTACACTCTAGTCTACACAATACTTTCGTTTTGGTTTGAGCCAAAACAAAAATTTGTTTCTACAAAACAATGCGACAAGAATATTTTTATTCGTTTATTCAAAAATTCTACTAATTAGTTTATAAACAGTTTTAAGAATACCAAGCAATTATTCAATGAAAAATGATTATTATTTTGGTTAGTAAAAGTATATTCGGTAAAAAAAAATCAAAAAACACGAAACAAATAAGAACTGTAAATGAATTGTTTTAAATGATACCGAAAAATATTTTAATGTAACACTTTTTAAAAACTATTGCAGTTGTGCACTTTTTCAAAAAAGCTCCGAAGTTTTTTTGCGCTGATCCGAGCATTTTTTCTACTTACAAGTCATTTTCACTTATTGTTGCGGTTTTGGGACTAATTTACTGCAAAGTTTCTGTAGGAACTTAATACAGAAAGTAATTACGCTTTAGGAGAGCCAGAACGGCCAATGTATCTGCCCTGACCTATCTACGTCTTATCACTAGTTAAAACCGCCTACTACGAAGGTTTATTTTATTTAATTCTTTTAGTTTGGATAGAAAAGCGCATAGAAGAGCATCGTAAAACTTATGATAAAAACAACAACAACGGAAATTTCATTGATGCTTTCTTGGCAGAAGAAGAAGTAGGAGAAGATTCTTCGTTTACGGTAACTGAAATTTTAACTGACTAAAAATCTTTCTTTTTGACATAGACATCTCACCGTTTTAGAATTTCTAACCGTAGAATCAATCTAAAAATGAAAAATTATACTTAAATAATGTCGTTTTTGATTATAAAATGATGTTTAATTTAATGGAAAGGAGTTAGAATACAACCAACTAGGTTTGTTTGTAACAAAATACTTAAACTTTGGTAAAAAAGGTAACCTTTAAAATTAAAAAAAATGATACAAATGACAATAGTTTTCATTACAAACATATAGTAAGAATGGTCAAGTCAATCAACAAGCAAGTGCCGACAGACCTGTTTTGCTTGTCTTAACCCGTCTCCGTGTTAGCTAACTCGATGTGGTTAGCATATCGGAACCGCCGCCAGCATACCCTTGCGGTTTAGCGGTGTCTTTTGCAGTTGCACTGGTGGAACATTGTTTTCATTGACAATAGTTTTATTAAACATACGGTAAACACTTTTGGTCTACATGTATTCTTTAGAGCATATTCTGACATAAATTCATTTTGTTGTCCTGTTCTCTCATCAAAATTACATAGAATTGTCTTAATGATTTATAGGAAATATTTATTTTTTAAATCGAACAAAAGTTGTCAAGTTTGTATCAAAATATGTTTCACGCTATATTATTTGAAAATGACGTAAATAGAGTAGTCATTCCAAAAAAAATTATACAATAAACATAAAAAAAACAAGGTAAAGATTTCAGTTCTGGTTTACAGCCAAATTTTAAAAGTTTTATGAAACTTCTTCCAAACACCCGCTGCGCAGAGACGAAATTTAAAAAATCTTCTATTACACAAAGTGCGTTAAAAAAGGATTCTGTCTCCCTCTGCTAAAACATAGTATGCTCGCATTATTATACAACAATATTTTACGACTAACTGATTGAAAGAGAAAAACAAGTGAAACTTTCTTCACTGTAAACCATTCAAAGCCAGTTATAAACATCATTATTTTATAACGTTTGCCGCATCTTGCTTAAAACGAATGCAGTACTCTATCTTGTCTACATCAAAAACCCCGAATATACAGCCTGGGACAAAAGTTTAAGACCACTTTTGGAAAAACGCACATTTTAGAAAAAAGCTTCTTAATCACCTAATACTAAGTATTTTTGTGTCAAAATCCATATTTAGGTTTTGGAAGTAAACCTTATTATATATTAATTTTTAATTTTTACGTTCGATTATTATTTTAAACTTTAAGCTTAAAATTACAAAATTTTAAACCCCGAAAATTGACAAAAAAACTAGCAATCAGCGTTGAAAAACGCATTTAATTTACCAGTCTTTGCACAATGAAAGTCTCAGAACGTGAAATATCAAGGCAGATAAAAGTTAGCAAAACTGCTGTACCTAATACAATCAAAAATTTCAAAAAAAAGTACTTTCAAGGACAGCAAAAAAACAGGCCGTCCGAGCATTTTTAACAGTGGAAATAAACGTTTTATCAGGAAGAGTGAGTCAATCTCTTAAGAACTCTGCTGAAAAAAATACAAGCTAAAATGACATAAGGAAACTTCAAAACTAGTAAAATTGTTTTTTCACTAATTTTGAAGTTTCCTTATGCCATTTTAGCTTGTATTTTTTTCAGCAGAGTTCTTAAGAGATTGACTCACTCTCTTCCTGATAAAACGTTTATTTTCACTGTTAAAAATGCTCGGACGGCCTGTTTTTTTGCTGTCCTTGAAAGTACTTTTTTTTGAAATTTTTGATTGTATTAGGTACAGCAGTTTTGCTAACTTTTATCTGCCTTGATATTTCACGTTCTGAGACTTTCATTGTGCAAAGACTGGTAAATTAAATGCGTTTTTCAACGCTGATTGCTAGTTTTTTTGTCAATTTTTGGGGTATAAAATTTTGTAATTTTAAGCTTAAAGTTTAAAATAATAATCGAACGTAAAAATTAAAAATTAATATGTAATAAGGTTTACTTCCAAAACCTAAATATGGATTTTGACACAAAAATACTTAGTATTAGGTGATTAAGAAGCTTTTTTCTAAAATATGCGTTTTTTCAAAAGTGGTCTTAAACTTTTGTCCCAGGCTGTAGTTGAAAAAGGTGATTACGAATTCTCATCGGTATACTGAACGTACAAGATATAAACATCAAAATCCGCCAAAATTGATCATATTTATGGCCACGTGAATGAGAGAAAAATCATTATTATAAGAAAAAATTTTTTTCTGCTTTTCGATAAACATAGAATGACCTCACACTGCTTAACTCTTTAAAACAAACGTCACAATCAAAAAGCTTTAACAGAAACAAACATCTTAATATTTATAAAAACGTTACTATTGTACCTAGTCACCCAAAGCGGCAAAGCTACGGCAAGATGTACTGCACTTCTTGCAGTGCTGGTAGACACCTGTTTTTGTTTGCTAATATTTCGCTGTTTTTCTCAAGAGCTGCTTATGTTTGTTGAAGCTTTCGTAAATAGATTTTGCATTAGTTTTTTTTTTAAAAGATGTGTAATAGCATTGATATTTCATACGTTCGATAAGGACTTGTTTTCACAACAAGCAAGGAATGGAATATTTTTTCTTTCTTTTATTGATTTTTTTTTCTTCGCTTGGCGCTTCAGCGAGAAAAACAGTAAAAAATCAATGAAACAAACAACGAATGCTCTATTCCACACTAGCTGTGGAAATGGGTCTTTATTAAATTTTAATTGATTTTAACACAAATAAATATATTTCTATAGAAAATACATTCAACCAGAACTAATTGTAATTGCACTATCAATTTTATAAATTTTTTTTTCATCATCTGATGAAGGAGCTATTTATTGATAAGTGACAATCGGATTTTTTTGGATAGTTTTAAAAACTCATATTTTTGTATTGTTTTTTGCTTTAAAGATTAATTTTATGCTTTTTTTCATTTGTTTTATGAAGAAACATGCAAATTATGAAATTTAATTAATTACGGTCAACATTAAATTTTTCCAGAAATTACAACTGATAAATTACATCCATGAGTTGCTTATTGCTGGAACAGATACAACATCTGGTGCTTTGTATTGGGCCATACTTTGTTTGCTTCATTATCCAGAAACACAAAAGAAGTTAAGAAATGAAATAAAAAATGTAATAGGTAATTGTGTGAGTATTTATAAACCGTAGCAAATTTGTTTTTTATTTCTATATATGCTGGAAAATTTCTTCTATATTTTTAATATTTTTTTATTGATATAACAATTGTAAATTGCAGCTAGAGCAGATTTAATATTATCCATTTTTTATTAAATTAACCTTAAAAAATTATTTTACAAAAACAAACATTTTCGGCTTACCCTAGTCCTCATTAGTTTTCTTAAATTTGGCAGTATCAACTTTAAACTAAATAATTTTGTTTAGTTTAAAATTTCAAAGTGCAAGTAAAAAAAATAAATTTTTTTAATGTTTTGCAAAAAAAAGCAACTATTCCAGCAATGAGTTTTGTCCATAAATTTAAAACCACAAAGGAAACCAATAAATCTTAGTTAATGGTAGCAAAGTTAATTTATGTTGTAAAGCTCTGATAAATCTTGGTTATAAGCTTAAATAACTGTAAAAAAGCAAAAACACAAAATACGTAACTTTGGTTTTCGAAGACTGAATTACAATTAGCTGTTTACAAAACAAAATTTAAAAATAAGAGACCCACATCATGCTATACTAAAAGACCATTAATTAATATTGAAGACACATATTAGGTTAAACCAAGACACCATTAATTTATATTGGAGGCACACATTATGTTATACTAAAAGACCATTAAATTACATTGGAGACCCACATTATGTTATACCAGGAGATTATTGATTAATATTGGACACCGTTATTATCTTATACCAAGAGACCATTAATTTACATTGGAGAACCACATTATGTTATACCAGGAGACCATTAATTTATGTTGGAGACCCACCATATGTTATACTAAAAGACCATTAATTAGTATTGTAGTCCTACATTATGTTATAATGGAAGACCATAATCTGTATTAATGTCCTAGCTTATATTGTGTCAGCAGATCATTAATTTATATTGGACACCCACAGTATGTTATTCTAGATTCTAGAAGACTGTTAATTTATAATGGAGACCCATATTATGTTATACTAGAAGACCATTACTTATAATGCACAAAGTTTAAATTGATCGAATTAAAAAAAATGAAATGATTAATGCAAAAACAACTAATAACTTTGTTTTGCTTTGTGTCCCTTTCAAGATTTTGAAAAGATTTATCTATGCCGTGTAGAACCAATTATAGACCCATTGCTACCTCGAAATCAAGCTGGGTTTCCGTGCGAAAGGTCGACCGTAGTTATAGTCACTCTTCTAACTCAAGATATCGGGAATAACTTTTCGGCCAAAAAGAAGGCCGGCGCTGCATTTATCGATCTCACAGCAGCCTGCCATAGTGTATGGCACCGCGGCCTCACCTAAAACCAGGGCGTCGAACCGTTTAAAATAACGTTCCGGTTCAGGTTCAGCTAAATTTTTATTGGGTTCAGATCCGGTTCGGGTTGGGAATATATCTTTTTTGTCTATTTCTGACAAGGGTTAGGACTATAAACATGATTTGTGACCTGATGTTATCATGGGCGTCCGCAGACGCGCTTCTTGAATGGGTGATGGCAAACAGTCGTAAACCCAAAAAATATTTTTAAAAACGGGTTTTTAAAAAATTCTGATACAGGTTTTAAAAAAAATTAAAGATTAAACTAATTCACCCACATGGGTTTTAAACTTGGTTGTAAAGCGAAGTCTTACCAATAATATTGAATAAAATAAATTTATAGTAATGATCTTGCAAGCGCCAAAAGCGAAAACGGAATTTTTCTGTTGTTTCCTGATCTCGAAACGTTCTTATAAATAATGTTTATAGGTATGAGTTTATATAGATCTTTCTTGGACGAGCCTTTGACATACCTATCTAAGAAGTTTTTGATAATTTTTTAGTGGCGGCCCTCACGCAGAAGGTTTACTAGTTATGAAACATTATTAAGGCTCATTTCTATCACGAGCGTAGATTAAAGTATTCTTTGTTTCTTTTATTGATGTTTTTGCTTCACTTTGCGCTTAAGCGCAAAAATAAGTAAAAAATTAATAAAACAAACAAGAATATTCCGTTCCACGCTGGTAGTGAAAATGGGCTTTTATCTTACGTACATAGTCTGTACTTTTAAAATTTTAAACAAATTAAACATTTAATCATTCCAGTTTATAACAACAAAAAAATGGCGCATAAGGGTTCGTTTCCTCTACAAGTGTGGAATGGAGTATTCTTTGCTTGTTTTAATGATTTTTTGCTTCGTTTAGATTTTAAGCGCGAAAAGATGATTAAAAGAAACAAAAAATGCTCTATTCTACGCTCGTAGTGGAAACAGGCCTTAACCTTCAAGGGTTTTTAATGCATATTTATATATTTTTCATGAAATTTGAAATTCGAAAAGGCAAGCACCCCTTTTGCTTCCCATGGCTAAGTTCATGTACCCAGCACACATTTTTTCGCTTTATTTCTTGCCTGAAAAAGTCGTTTATGACAAAATATTACGGCAACAAAAAAGATTGATTCAGCCAAATCTTTACCAAACAATTTTAAGAGATAATTCTATGATGTAACATTAAAGCAAATAAAAAATTTAACTCATCCAATTCTCATTGCTGCAGTATCTTTAAAGAAGCCTAAAAATTATGAACTGCTTATCCCGAAGCAATCTTACTACAAAAGTGAAGACCTTTTTAGAATTCAACATACAAATCAACCGAAATGCCTACATACCAATCAATGAGACAGTTTGCGTTAAACCTTTATTTTTATATTCAAATAAATGCACTTATGATTACTGCAGGCTTATAGGCTAACCCTGGTTTATATCTTTCAGTTTCCTTTCTTGAATAAAAAATATAAAAATGTAAAATAGCAAAAGCACACTTTTAGCTTAATAGAAGCTGAAAAATAAGAGAAAAGCAGTTAGCTTACAGAAAATAGTCTAAACTTTACGCTACAACGTAAAGGCTTGCTCAATATTATCTTTCACTCAATCTCAACTTGTGCCCTAAATTGAATTAGACACACACAGTATGTTATTCTAGATTCTATTGGTTTGTGCCCTAATAAAAACTAGTCAACTTTGGTGCACAATTTTTTTGTTTTTCTCATTCTCGACTGTTAAAGATGCCATCATGCAAGTTGTCACACTTCATTCCTAATAATTTTAATCGTGACGATGTAATTTATCCCCGTTAAAGTAATTCGTAGTTTTATTATAAGATAATAATCGCGTCTCTTTGAGCGCTGCTCTCATGTAACGTCCGATTGGTTTTATTGCTCGATACGTATATCTTCTTTTCTCTTTTGCTCGACCGTATTGACGTAATATATTTTTGACAACGTCACTGTAATAGAATGTTCGCGTATATACTAGGTGACACGAGAAAAAGCGTATTCTCGAGAGAGTTGTGGAATTGTCTCGAATTTACGAGCAAATTTGCATCACGTGATCTTTTTCTATATAAAGCCGACGCGTAGCGAGAGATGATTAATTATTATTATTACGGTGAGGTAATTTGAAGCGACTCGAGGGACGGCTCGAGTAAAAGTAAATTTGTTTGGCCACAGGAGGTGGACCGTCAGATTTTGTGTCGGTTGACAATTGTTGAATTTATTTTGCGCCAGTGGTTGGGAGTTGTGTTCTACAGAGGTAGAATTAGTTATATTGATTGAATCAAGTTACAGTGTTGATTTTTGATTTGCAGTGTGGCAAAGCGTGGAATAGAGTTTCGTCAGTCGTGTTTTTGTAATAAATTTGTTCTTATTAGAGACAGTGGTCTCTGTTTGTTGTGAAGAAGAGTCTTCAACAAAACCCATCCGAGCTTTCGTTAAATCAACTATATAAAAGCTTTAGGCTCGTAGCAAGACTACTTCTCGAGCCGGAATAAAATAAAATTTAGACACAGCTTTGTTTCAGCGCAGGTATTCGGGTTACCTAGCTCAACTGGTCCTTTGGGATTCCCGAACAAATTCTGTGACACAAGTGAAAACCATTTGGGGCAACTACAAGCTCATTGAATTCGAAATATTCGATAAAAGTAAATTATTTTTTATTAAACTTCTCCACACTACTAAATTTTAGTCGAGTGGTTCCCAAACGGTGTGCAGCTTTGATTTTTTAATGGCGTCAAATAATATTTTACTTTGTTGCATAGACTACGACTACGTATAATTTTAATTGAAAAGATTTTGTGTATCAAAATTGTTTGCAAGACACCTTAAAGTTTTTTGTTTAATTAATTTATTTCAATAACTTAATCTCTTCAGTCATTTGGTATATTTGTGTAATAAATGATTTTTTTTCTTGAAAATGTTTCTTTTTTTTATTTGCAGATGTTGATTATGTTTTGAGCTATATAAAAACACAAAAACCTGTATTGTTTCTAGCTCTCCGCGCTCAGGAGCCAGAACACCTCTCATATGAAAGGTTTCTGTCTCCACTTTGTGGATAGCTGCGGAAACTTAAATTAAGACAACCATTTGTGTCTGCTCCGTACGTTTATAAAGGATGTTAGCCCAACGCCACCGAGAATTAGCTACCAGACTTGCGTAAGTTAAGCTTAACCGCCTCCGATTCGGCATTGGTCTACTCCGCTCAGAAACGCACAAAATGTTTTTTGCTTCTACGGCGGCCTGTGAATGTGGTGCAAAAAAGCAGACAGCTGAGCACTTAATAACATCTTGCCCCGTCTATCACCATCCAAACAGAGCTCGTTTTTTCTCAGATGTCGACAAGACCCTGGCGACTTGACTGATGAAAACATGTCCGGCCATTTAGTGAACCCTCTAGCTACCGTTCATCTCTTTCAAACGAAGAAGAAAAACCAATAAAAATTATGAAACAAATTCAAAAAATGATAATAATCATTTGCGATAAGAAATACACACAAAAAAACAGATTAGAGGAACATGAACGAACCGACAATAAAAATGACAGATTTGAATCTCGACTTGAGTTGTATTCAGTGGTGGATATTGGGTGAGGCGAGTAAGGCAGTTGCTTCGGCCCCCCCTTTTTTAAAGCCCCCTCGATTTTAGGTCCTCCCTTGTTGAAAATACCGCATATAGTTTTATTTTGTTGATATTTTTTTTTAAGATCACTATGAAATTGTTACAAAAAGTAGGAAATCTCAGAGCGAATTCATCTGAGGACCATTTTTTTTTAGAGATCTGTGGTGATTTTCCCTCTTTACGTGTCACTTTATTAGTTGCCTTTTTCTTTCATTTCTTGTGCAGTGTTGGTGACGTCATAGGTTTTGCCTTGCATGTTTTTTTTTCGTTATTTCAGTTAGTTAGCAATCATCATGGTGTCTGTTGTATTTCTGTTTGCCTTCAATTTAGTCTTTTAAAGCCTTAATAAAAGGTAATAAAGTGTGAGACATATTACAAGACATATTACATATTACATATTACAACTATGAAGTTGAGACCAAAAGTGGGAAATACAAGATTGATTCGAAGTGAAGACCTTTTAATTTTTTTTAAGATCACAATGATTTTGGGAGAAAAATAGGGAAATACGAGATCAAAGACCTTTTTTTTAGAGAACAATAATTTTTGGAAATTCTGATTAAGATTTTGCCTTGGGTCCGTAATTTTGAATATCTATCATCGATCCTATTGTTTACAAATAAGAATTTACTAGTTTATTAATACTTTCGTTGTATTTCAGGTTTTTCTGGAACTATTTCTATGTCACAAAAACTCAAAATGCCTTACATCAATGCTTTTATTCAAGAAGTAATGAGGTTTCGAACCCAAGCTCCCCTTAGTTTTCCTCATAAAGCAACTGCTGACTTTTATCTTGATGACTACTTTATTCCAAAAGGAACTCAGGTTGGGAATCATTGATTAAACTTACCGCAATAAAAAGTAGATTAGCATTTAGTAAAAAAATAACGTTCTATTTATGACTTTAATTGTAAAAGCAAAATATTTTTTTTTATTATTTTTAATAAGAAATGTTTTTTTTAACATAATAATTAATAGTTAGAACGCTTCCAAATAAGTTAAAAAATTAAGGTAGTAAAATAAACTTATCAAATTTTTCTTCCTATTGGCCACGTTCTGGTTTTGATCAGCCATGTCCATAAACTTTTGCGCTCAAGCTTTATTATGATTAATCTGTTTCGTTCAGTTTTTGAAGTGAATATTAATAACAATTTCTTTTGTTAGAAACATCTGATGTTTATTTTAATTTTTTTATCATTTTTCTCTGGTCGTCGTCGTCGTTTGAAGGGTATCCACTCCAGGTCAGACACAAACAGGACTAGGGCCGAGGGTTTATCCTTTTACTACCCCACACTGCTGCACTGCCTGAATTAGATGCTGGCAGTGATTTTATTAAGCCAGCATTGAGTTTCGTCATCCAAAACCGTCAGACCTCGCGCTCTATATGGTGCCCGATGTATAGGGCACGCTGTTAGTTCATGGTCTGCGGTTTGCTCAGAGGCGCCACTTTCGCAATTCGGTTTTTCTTTTGGTGACTCTGCTAATTTTTCTCTGGTGACATGAAATTACTGTATTTATAATTTGGATCACGTTTCATTTAAAACAAATGCTAATTCTTTTTTAGGATTGAAATATATTTTACTAAATATTGTATTTAGTAAATTGGAGCGAATTATTCCACAGTAACGGCATGCAAGTGCTTAATCAACAAAGTCACTAAAAAAATTTTTTTGGAGCAGATTGGTTTAACTGTCTCTCTCGATCTAAGCAAAGCTTTTGATAATTTGAATGATCTAATTTTTCTGGATCTTGTATAATTATAGTTTCAAGCGTATCATGAGTGGTTTGTTTGTTATTTATTGAATAGATTATAAAAAACCTTTATAAGCAATAAAATTCCAAAACCAAATCTGATATTGTCAAAAGTTTCTCAAGGTGTGATCCTTGATACTCTAGTTTTCTTTACTTATGTAAGCGACTTGTTTTTTATTAAAAGATGTAATTTATTAATGTACGCTGATAATATGACTCTTATTTTGAAGCCTAAAACAGCAACAAAACAATTACTGCAACAAATAACAAATTCATTTGGGTGTGTAACTGACATTTAAGGCGTAAATTTATAGTTAACTCTACTAAAATAAAATTTATAATTCTTTCTCCAAAGTTACCTCAAGTTCAAAATGATTTTTTTGTCTTGCTTAACACTAGCATTACGGAGGAGTCGTTTTCAACCCTGGATATTGTTCATTTGCTTTATATCTTCTAAATGCGTGACCGAATGTCAATGAACTACTTTGACGGCTCTTATGGAGCTCATCAGGTAACTGACACGACAATAAAGTACAAATGCAGTATTTACATACGTGGGACGCAAAAAGTTAAGTTACATACACAATAATACATTAGTAAAACCGGATAGAAAACCAGAAACAATCATGCAGTAATGGCTCAAGATATAGAACTGAAACGTTGCAATTATGCAAAGCCGAATGTATCAGGTTTATTAACGTCATAGGAATCTATGACGTTATTAAATCTGATGTTTTATGCGGAATAGTAGCGGTTTGATGTTGAGAGATTGACAAATGTCAGAGTTTTTAACTTTGTCAAGTTGAAATAAACTTCTAACTTTTCGCAAGAAACCAATTACTCGGGATCCTACTCTTTCGGTCATTACCCAACACTTATGACCATAGATGAGGATAAGAACAAAAACTGTTCTGAAACACAAAGCCTTGCTCTTGCACACAGCTCTCGTTTTAGTACAAGTGATCGGCAAAACTGGCACATTACTGCACTTGCCTTTTCAATACGTGTGTTCAGTTTGTTTTCCGGTCTACCATTACTCGATAATCTGACTCAAAGATCCTTAAACTGTGACTTCAAGTGCATATAGAGATCACTTTTGTTTTTTTCAAATAAAAAATTAATACTTGATTGATTTTAAAGATTCTTGAATAACAAAATAAAGTTTAGAATGATTCTAAAATGAACTTTTCTATCTGTAGGGTCTTATGACAATTTCAGCTAAAAGTTCATTCCTCGTCAATGTAACTATAGAACAACAGTTACACAACCAGACCAGACCGAGACCAAGCTAGACTGAGACTTACGATTAAATAGTTTGTATATGAAATCTATGTGGTGTTATTGTCCAGATCTGCTTTAAACAGTTTTCTTGGTTTGCCTGTGTTCAAGATGATTACATGGTGTCTTAAGTTGGTTACGTTTGATAAATTTTCTTATCTGGTTGCTTCAACAAACATTTACCATCAAAAATATAAATATAAAAATTAAATAAACAATAGTTTACGTATATCAGCAATTGTAATCACTAAATAGCGTAAAAAATAATAGCAATTACAAATAAAGATAAAAAATGGATAAAGTTTTTGTCTTAATATTGTACTTACATCAAGATAAAAGACCACCATTTGACTTAAATTTATTGTATATTTAAAACAACCTGTAGTTTTGTTTTTTTATGGCTTTGATTTTTGCAGGAGACTAACGTTATACTGTTTTTTTTAGATAATTTCCAATATTTATGCTGTCCACAACGATCCTGATCTGTGGGAAGACCCTGAAGTTTTCAATCCTGAAAGATTTTTGGATGAACAAGGCAATTTTAGCAAATCCAAATACGTGATTCCGTTTTCAATTGGACCTCGTCGATGCTTGGGCCAACAATTAGCTGAAATAGAGATTTTTATTTTCTTGGTTGGAATGGCTCAAAAATTTGAATTCCAACCTGATCCAACTGCTGGCAAACTACCAAACATTACTGAAGGAACTCCTGGCTTTGCATTTAATCCAATAAGTTACAAAATAGTCGCAAAGGAAGTGTGAAACTGTTAGAGAAGTAAATCTTAAATTTGTTTTATTTACTACAAAAAATTTTATGAGCCAAAGTTATGCAGTATAAACAATTTTTTTGAAGAAAAAAGGGTGCAATTTTTTATTTTTTAATCGTTTTTTCCTAAACATCAATCGTTTATTGGTTGATAAAGAAAAATGAAAAGATAAAAAATTTTTTAAAAATAATTGAAAAAATTAAAAATTAAAAATTATTTTAGATTAACAGAGGTTTAATAATGGTTTTTTAAATCTTTTTAAACGTATGGCGAACAAGGAATTATTCATCGGCTTGAAAAAATTTTATGCATCTTGTATAGACTTTCATAGTTGTGGCGAAGTTTTAGTTTAACCGGCAATACAATAGAGGGGCCGTGAGCAATATTTCACTATTGGATGTGCTTGTTTATGACAATAATTTTTAAGCAAATGTAGGATTTGTTGCAATATCCGATTTTTTTGCGATTTTTTTTCGTATGTTTTACCTTGGTATTGACCGACATACCCTAAAGTATCGTTTTCGCACCATCCTCTAAAGCCAATGCATCATATTTGTTTGTTTCTTTTTCTCACGTTTTTTTTTGCAATACAAAGAGAGTCATTGCTTCAACAAGCAATATTTTTGTTAGCATAAAATGTTTACTATTTTCTTTTGCTGCAAATGATAGATTAAAACAAAGTCTTGTGTGTTTAATAGTAATAATTATCAAAGGCTGTGATAGTAACAAAGAGAAGGTTTCATCAGCTTGATTGTACCGACTTACGTCAACTGCATTCATCTCTATTCTGTAAATTGCTTTCTTTCTAAGGTTGACATCATTGCTGCAGCGCCACAGTTTACCGTGGGTAGGTATCTAGACACATAATATACAGTACATCCTGTCACTAAACTTAACATTGTTTTGAGTATTAACTTACTGCAAAAAAATAAAATAACGCAATGTTTTTAAGGCAAAATTAATCATTTTAAAGCACATTTTTTTAGAAAAAAATAAAAGCGACTATTAATTAAATAATAATATATAAATATGTCATGCAGAACAAAACTTGAATTGATATCTATTTAATTTTTTAATGTCTATTAAAATTTAGCATGATTGCATCAATAACCTTTTGACGATAATACTTTTTTCGATAAAAGACCTTATCAGTGCTGTCGATCAGTGCTTGACTGAAACGATTCAAATAGCTTAAAAAAAATCTTTACATTTTTTGGTACTTAAACTCAATTCAACTCAAGGCTAAATTGTAACCTTATGGTAAAAAGCTTTGTTTTCGATGAAATATAGGAGGAAAAGTCAGCGCATTACAATTAAACCATATTGTCCAAATCAATAGTGAAGATAGGCAATAATCGCTACAACAGTGACCTTGAAACAATTTGTTGATGCCAATAGCAGCAGAGAGCTGCAATATTTTGATCTGTAAAGCCTGGTCAGTGCCGTGATGACCAGTATGTAAGTTGAACCTTTTAATATTTTAATACTGGACAGAGAACTTCTATCACGTTTAGAATAACTCTAAATCTGGGATTAATTTTATGTGCTTTCTCATTGTTGGGAATAAGAACTCTTTCCGCATGTTGTTATTGAGAAAAAACTTTTATAGCTAGCTAAAATTTGAAACTTGAAATGATTTTACACATTAAAATTTTCTTCTTTCACTTTTATATGCTTTGCTTGAACATTAAAATCTTAGTACTGGAAAAATAATTTTTTAGAATTTTTTTTTAAATTTTACCATTCTATCAACAGACATAGTCTAAACACATTAGAGAAAAAAGAGTGACACTATTTGGTCACAAGTCAAAACTTTTCAGCATATTTTGTGTATTTTTCAGGTGGTCAGGAGTTTAGCTTTTTAAAATAAGTTTGTCGCTATGTGGCGCTAGATATCAAGTTCAGGCTTTGTTCAAAATCGATTAAATCTAAGTTTATGTAATGTTCAAATTAGGTTTCTAATTTTCAGTCAACCACAATCATTCTTAAAATTGTTCAAATATTGCATTCAATTCTACAGCTTATTCTAGTAAAACTTCCTGAAGACAAATGTTTGGGTTTTTTAAAATAGTCTTTTTAAGGCTACCTCTTTAAATTAGAATTTCGTATAAAGCTTTTAGATTTGATAGCTATTTTGAATTTTTTAACCAGAAAAAAACTTTTAAAAATTAATTAGATCAAACGCGCTTTACAAAATAAACAAATTAAAAACAAAAAATAAAATCTTGAGACATTACAACATTACCCCAATAATAATTGACAAAAGCAAAATGTAAAGATGGTTTTTTAGTGACATTTTAAATTGGGAGAGCGATTACACTATTTTTTAGTGAGCAGGCCAAATAAGACAAAAGCACCACGTCAACGCGTACAATTAGAAAATGCTTTTGTACAAAGTTGGCTTCAAAAGCTCAAGCGTTAAAGAGAATATGTCTAACATGCAACATTCAATTTTTTAGAGTTACGCAGATTAATGTATCTCAATATAAAGCTATTCTTGAATAGCTAAGAATTTTTTATTACAATAGAGAATAAATAAAGCACTAAAGGTTCGTTTCAACGACAAGCGTTGGCGGGATTACTCTTTGTTTGTTGATTGATTTTTTTACTTCTCACAAATCTTAAGTGTAAAAAATCCAAAAACAAACAAAGATAATCCCTCCAAAACTCTTGTGGAAATGGGTTTTAGCAGAAGTTTAAAGCATTTTAGGTTACGTTGCCGCTGTCACCCGTAAGATTTCTCAATCATCAAAACTCTTCGTTTAACTTGTAGGTTACTTTAGCCTTATCTTACGGTACAGCTCTAACCCTATAATACTTTTCAGATAAACAAACGTTTGACATTTTGCACCCCCCAGTTTAAAAACAACAAACCAGAAGAAAAAAAATCAATTTTTCTTTTACTTTAATTTTACAAACGCTTAAGAATGTTGAAAAATCTTCTAAAAATCTTTTTTTTATAAGGCCATTTCTGTTAAATTAGTTATATTTTGAAATTTTGTTTTATATTTGTTTTTAGAAAGAAATACAAAAATTTTACTTATCTTGGCAAAATTTGGAATATTACTCTACAAAAACGTGTAAAAAATCTATTTATAATGTTTGTCCAACTATTACGCTATGGTAAATAAAGTAAACCTTGTTTATTAATGATGTTTTGATCGGTTTTAATGATTAAGTTACATTTAAAGTACATTATCATCGCACGACATGGTATCCAGTCTGCGTAATAGCGGCTGGTAAGCACGTCATGGCATGTTTTTGTGAACAGTTAAATAAATAAGAAAAAACGTGGAAAAAAATAAAGAATATCTTATTCGAATTAGGCTTACACAATTTATAAAAGTTAAGTAAAAACTAAAAGTATTTATTTAAAGCAATTTAAAGTTGATTAAAAGATTTAAGGTTATAATAAATCCACAAAAAAGGATTTTTGGATAAATTTTCTGCAATAAATCTTGTTAGATTTTAACTTAAACTACTATTTAATTAAAAGCAAGTAAATTAGTAATTACCTTTTATATCTCGGCAATATTTTTAATTTTTTTTTAGATCTTACTTTTAGCCAAGTTTCAACCCAAAAAAGTATAGTTTATTTTAGAAGTTCATCAGTGTTTTTAAATTGAGTGTTTTGAATGGGTTGATCGAGGTTAAGTAAACAAAACTGCTGTAAAATTAATATAAATGCAATTCAATAAAAAGACCTTTCTTTTAATATAAATGCAATTCAGTCTTTACAATTCAGTAAAAAGACCTTAAAAAAATGTGGATAATTTTTTTGTTAATTTAAAAAATTAAACGTAGATGTTTGCAATTGAAATTTAATGGAAAAAAAGTTAGTTTTTGACTATTTTTAAATGGTTACATTAATAAATGACTAACAGAAACAAAAATAGTTTTTAATAAACAAAAATTTGATTGATATCAAGGTAAAGGTTCAATATTAGTAATTTCTTAATTATAAATTTTTTTAACGAAAATTTCAAAAATTTTATTAAATAGATTTTAATTGATTGATTCACTTAAAAATGTTTATTGAAACAGTAAATTATTTTTTCGTCGATTTCTCTTGGGTCATTGGAATTATTTCAGTAATTTCGTTGTACTTGGTTTACTGGTATCGACGACCCTACAAATTCCCACCAGGGCCCCGAGGATTCCCATTTGTTGGGTATCTTCCGTTTATGAGTGCAAAAGTTGAATCTGATGTAATAAAACTTAAAAAAAAATATGGATCTATTTTGAGCGTTCGAATGGGTTCCAAAGACATTGTGTTTTTAAACGATTATAAATCAATTCAAAGTGTAAGTATATGTTTGAAACATTTTTTGTTTATTGTTTGATTTTAATACAAGAGTATTAATAGAGTAATTTTCATAAACGATAATATTCTATTGCATCAACCATAAAGACAAAAAAGATGCTGCATATCTTTCAAATCTCAACACTACGAGTGACATCCAGCGCCCACTAGAAGGAGCAAAAGAAGCGTTTGTCCGTTTAGATTTTTTAGTTATTTTATGTAATACGTACCTTTATATTTAAGCATTAAAATCGTTTTTTGTTTTTGCCTTTGAAAGTTTATGCAATAATCTTCTTTAATCATAAACTTGAAAATTTTTTTCTTATTTTATTGTATGAAAGAGCATCCATTTTGGATCAGACAGAGACAGGACTGAGACCAAGGGTTTATCCTTTTACATAATCAGGATATTGTATTGCCCAGATTAAATGTTGGCAGAGATGGTGTTTAACAAATATCAAGTTTTTATCATCCGACACTTCAAAACTAGCGCTTCGCGTAGTGCTCGATGATGCGGCACGCTGTCAAGACATGGTTGGTGGTTTGTTCAGTGACGACGCACACCAATTAGTGATGTCTGCGGTCCTCCAAAATTTCTGCGGTCTGTCTACGGTCTGTCCTCTGAAAATCCTGCGGTCTACGGTCTGTCTCCTATCCTCTCTGCGGTCCGCGTTGGAGAAATAACCGTTACCGTCATTAATAACCGTAATTTTTCGTGTTTCTTAAAATTGGTCTCTCTCATAAATTGCGCAAGATGCGAAATGCGAAGAGCAATATCTGTCTGTATGCGATTGTGTATTGATTTAAGTTTATGTATTGACTATGTATCGTATGCACGGTAAATATAATAAAAAAAGTATCGGAAGCACAAACTTGTAAGTTTTATTTCTTTTCTTTCGAAAGAAAATGTTTAATCACTTCTTCCTTGGTGAAAATACAGACGGACCGTAGAGACCGTAGGGACCGTAGAGACCGCAGGATCAAAGTACCTACGGTCTGTCTACGGTCCCCTGTCAGGACCAAACAGACCGCAGATTGATGTCTGCGGTCCTCTGCAGACATCACTAACACCAATCCCGTGAAGAAGCGGGGTCCCGTTTGTGCAAAGGCAAATAAAACCACCCAACATTAGTCTTCAGGTCAACTTTGGCTAAATTTTCATTTTATTTATAAAATTTTTTTAATTTCTATTATTGAAAACGTAATAAATCTTTATGCAAACTGCGATCGATAATAAAACAATTTCTTCTTTGCGAAAATAAACTCAATTATATTGATTTAAGAATAACAATATGCAACAAAAATTTTTTGATGTCGAAGCTGGAAAGTTGTGTGGGTACGTTTGGGCTGCTGAATACAAAATTTTTGTCCGTTGTATCCTGCACTCAGTAGTTATTGAGATATTTCCATTATTAAGTTTTTTGAGGTCCATATTACCACAGTACTATAAGCGTAAAAGTTAGCGAGTTTCTGGTGTCACACCAACTTTGTTCGATTTTCAACACTAGAAGTATTTAGATTTTTTACGACTTAGCAGAATCAAGCAGTCACTTTTGATCGCTGTTTGTAAAAGCTGCTTTGCTAATGTGTATAACGCAGTGTTGTGTTTGTTATGCGTTTTGATGTTTCAGATTCAAAATTTGATTCAAACCTTGCAAAATTGCTACGCTGACAAAAGAATTTGTTGACCTATTTTAAGAAAAGTAAATACATCAAAATTTTTTTTTCGTTAAAATCATTCATCACCAGTTTGATTGCGTAATGGCTTATTAGTTCTTAAAATCACAGCATTTTACGTTTGTAACTTTAATAACGATTTGTGAACCACGACTAAGGGTTGTGAAATTGTGGCTTGGGATAGTAGAACATAGATGTTCTAAAAAGAAACAGTAAAACATAATTGTTCTACTATCCCTAGCCGCAATACACTTTCATGCACACAACGCCGTGATAAAATGATTTCTTTTTGAATGCTTCTATTTCGCATCAATGTCATTTCTGCGATACGATTTTGTCTGACTGGTGGAAATCATGAAGCTCAACACAACCAAGACTTGCCTTTTTTGTGCATAAATCATTGATAACTTAATCATCCCTTTGTGAACAATGTAAGTGTTGACGCACGCTAAATCAAAATATATTGAAAAAAGCTGCCACAAGCCATCCCCGAGTAGTATTTTTGCATATGTGCTGTGTACCATTTGGTCAAAAATATTAACTCCTACTTTGCTGACATTACAATACTTTACTCTTTCTGGTAACTTTTTTCGGTTTTTTTTTTATCAATGCGAATAGACTTGTGAATGGAGCTGAGAAGGTAAACAATCTCAGTCTTTTTACTTTCAGATGTGATATGTGTATTTTCGATAAGTACTTTATTTTTGACTTCATGATAGCATTAACATCAGAAACTTCTTGTCTTTTCTTATGGCGCCTGCAGTGACAGTTTTTTCAAATTTTAATTGCTCTGCCTGGCTCAAGCATGTAAAATAATTTACCTTGCAAACATTGTAATCTTTTATTCAAAATATGAGTACATTAGCAACAGGCACATATTATCAGGAAAACTATAAACAGGGTTAAATGCAAGATCCTAACCCAAATATGGTTTACCATTGCATAGGTATTTAGACTTGACATCAACCACAAAAAAAATTGATACCAAATTTATTTGGTTTTAAAGCCATGTGTATTGTATGAAAGGGAGGGTAACTAAAAAGGAAATAACTACTAATCAATGGTAAGATCGAAATTAGACATGTAGCATTTTTGACAATTATCTATAAATAAATTCCAAACCTTCGAAATCATGAAAAGTTTATCTTGTTCGACAATTGTCGATTAGGTCCAATCTCAACTGTTTCATCAACTTTTAGAATCGGTATCTGACCATCAAATGGTGAAAAATAGGAGGAGCTGGAGTGATTTTTTAACTAAAATTTTTTTGCAAGTTAAAGTTCAATGAAACAATTAAGCTCTTCCAGTGTCACAATGTACTGGCATAACTGGGTTTTATAGCTTTACTACGTAATGCTATTGCGTAATTCTATAGCGTTACAGTTTTATGCGCCACTGCTGCGACTTTCCTCTGCGTAATAAGAGCTCTTTTTGCCAAAAGAGGATATATTTCTAATTAAGAAGCCAAAAATACTCCAGGCTATCATTGAATTCCAGTTATGTTTCTCATATCATTGAGCTCTTCTATAATGTCGCCATCATCATCAATGTTTTCTAAGTTAAAGTTGAAAGGATTGCGGATCCAATAGTCACAGGTTTGTAGTTTTCCACACTAGAAGTAGCTATCAAATGCAGTACGAAATGCAAATGTTTAACATTGGTTGAAACATGATCTGGATGCAGTGAAGCACTTTCCTTGAGTGTTTCTTGAATGGAAGGATTTTTTTCTGTACACGCCTGATACACAGCTAAAGTTTTTTTTTAAATGCCGACGGCTTTTCACATTCAAGAATCATCCTGATTTTTGTCCCTGCAGAGCGGTTAAGATTATTGTAAACGCTGAACACATCAACCAGATACACAAGATTTTGAACAAATTTATGTTCTTCAAATTATTCATCCATTTCATATCACGCTTTGCAAAAAAACTGCTTATTTTTACCCAGTAATTCAAACAGACGAGATATCATACGATCACGTGACAGCCACTTATCTCTCTATGATAGAAAAGCACAGTGGACTTTTTACCCAACTCCTCACAAAATATTTAAAACAGTCGGTGATTCAGAGCAAGGCCCATGAATCATGTTCACAGTCTTCACGCAAATTTGAAAAGTTTTCTTCAACTTGAGAGCCAATGCTTTTGCTGCAAGAGCGTGCCGATAAAGAAAGCAGTGGGTAATTTTCAAGTTAGAAATTTTTTTCTTGGCAATGCAGCAAACTCTGAACGGTTGCCCAGCATGGCTGGTACTGCATCAGTGCATATCGAACCAACCTTGTCGAAGTGAAGTTGATGTTTCGGGAAAAATTCTTTTATTATATCAAATATGTCTTTGTCTTGAGATATAATTTTCAGTGACTGACAAAATAAAAAACTCTATTCAACTATCTTGTTTTTCACATATCGGACTACTGTTATAAACTGACTACTGTTTGACACGTCAGTTGGTTCATCAAACAGTAGTATAATCTTTACTGGATTTGTCTTGATGTCAGAAAAAACCTGCTCCAGATATCTTTGCTCATATCGATTATTCAATTGTAAATAATATCATTAGGTAAAGACATTTGTAGCATCTTTTTTGCAGCTGCCTTGCCAAGAACAATATTTACCATTTCAACATCGAAAGATCGGAAGGAATAAAAATTAGAAAAGCCGTATTAACTAATGAAATCAATAAAAAGAACAAAAAATTGTGCACTAAAGTTGACTTAATTTTTATTAATGGCACAAGCTTTCTTGGTCAGGTGCAATGGAATAAAAATAATAATGCAATCCAAACAAAATTTACACCAACGCTATTAAACGTAATAGAGAGACGTATGAGACGTACTAAAATACAAAAATATGGGTTGGAAAGACTGAGGTTGGGAGAATATGGCAGTACAGTCAATTACAGTAATTCAAACAAGAAACAAATATAAAAAAATGGCATGCAAACATAAAACGGTGCGAAATAGAGAAAAAAATAAACATCATAAATGAGCTTCACGTTTATGAAAATAAACATTGCATACAATGAGACATGAACAAATAATCTTTATTTAAACCTTTATTGACGCAATTTAAAATTTTTTTTTTTCTTCTACTTCCAGTTGTTGTTTTGTTTTATCTTTGACTTTTTGATCACCGCTAATTTGAGATTTTCCAAAGTGTGGTGCGGTTTATTAAAATGTTCTGCTACCGGTTTGTTTTTATTGTGTTTAATGTCGCTCCTGTGTTCACTCATTCGTTGTCTGATTGAATTGCTGGTTTCTCCAATATCGATTACTTTTGGGAAGAAATTACACAAAATTGCATAGATAACATTAAATGAGTTACAGTTAAAATTTTTAGAGATTTTTATAGGGACACCGTTGGGACCAGTTATTGTTGAGTCAGCATTTATGTTGAAACAGAGATGGGATTTGGAAGATTTGCAGGGAAAGGTGCCTGTGATGAAAGATTCATTTGGTAAAGTATGGGGCTGTATGCGCCAACTGTATGGGGCTTCTTAGTCTTAACAATTTGGTATGCAACTTCCTGGAAGATTGCAGTAATGGTTTTTCTGGTGGTAAAAATCCATAGATAGTTAATGGACCGGCATGATCGAATCTAGCTTTTTTGGTTCATAATGTCTCAATGTCATATTCTGCATTCCTTTCACCATGCCATGTTTTAAAATATTAGCTTAGCTTTGATGGTTTTAAGTTTACATTTGAGGGCATAATGCTGCACAGGACCCACTGTGGATGTTGTGTACCACTTTTCTTGGTAGTAAATGTAAAGTCATGCTAAACATGATCATCATTCCACTTTTGTTTTTGGACATCATAAAAACAAAGTGAAATTTATTTACTACAAACAAAAAATTAAAAAAGATGTAAAGAATAATGCAGATTAAAAAAATTGTATAGCAAATGTTTTTGAGAATTACAGTGAAACAAATTTAGCAAGCTTCTACAACGACTCAAGAGCGTTTATGATAAAAAAAACAACAAGGGATTCATTTATGTTTTAAATGTTCATTAAATATTTTACCTTTTATGCACGAATATTATTCTTAAGAAAAATGAATAAAATTTTTTTGAAATGTTTACATTAAAAAAAACTGTTTATAAAATTGAAATAAAGAAGCAACTTAACGAAATAAAGAAGCAACTCTTGTAAAATTTTGCTGCCTAGACTCTGAAGAAAAGCAGTCAAATAATAAAGTAGGTAAAAAATAACACGAGGTCTCAATATTCTAACACGTCACGATGGATCGGTAGTCACTCATCAATTAAAAAAGTAGGAGAGGAAAAAGGCAAATTCGCTCAAGTAAAAAAGGCTTCTTTACCACTTATGGCAATTAAAAAGCAGTTGCTGCTCTTGTGCATTACCAAGGCAATTAGAACAACAGAAAAAATAATTATAATTGTTGAAGAAATAACTTGCAAATAACTTAAATTAACTGGGGTTTTTTGACTAATCAATACATAATTACTTAGCCATTAAAGATCACGTCACACTAAAATTTAAAACTACAGAAAAAGCAGAAAACTAACAATGAATCTATGCGGTTTAGATTAAGTTGTAAATAACGTGTTACAAGGCAACAATTTTTTATGTCACAAGAGTTTTAGGTAAGCGGACTTAGAGTCATACCATTGAAAGGGTGCACAGGAAAGATCTAATGCATTGAGAATTATATATATGAAGTATCCATTCTTGCCTGTGACCATTTTTGTAATTGACTTAACCTTAAAAATACCAAATGTATTCTTTGAAGTACTTTGTCTATCAGAATTCCAATATTACAAATACTCAATCTGTCACCAGATTCTTTTTGTTCTACATTATTTGTAAATATTACATCAGCTTCAAGAACAAAAATTTAAGAGTTTTCTTGGTAAGAGACTTGTCACTGCGTGCAACTTTTACTTTGGCATGCCTATTGGCAATCAAGACAAAAGATAGTCTCGTTATGTTTTTGGACAACGTTGGAAGAAAGGTTAAGATGCAAAGTAAATTGTATGCCAATTGCAATTCCTAGAATTTGGCGGAAACCCTATAATCATCTAAATGACTGCTTTTTCTGTATGATAGATGTGTCCTATTACAGGAAGAGTAAAGATAAAAAAACATTGCTTAACAAGCACACCATGTTCAATTGATCCAATGGCATATTGTGAAGATTTACCATTCCAAAGCCACCAGTATTTCAGCCACCTTTTAGGGCCAGTATCTTTTCTAAAGATGAGATTTTATAATCCCATTCCTTGTACTTTTTCTCACACATATTTGAGCTACAAAACCTCATATTAGCAATTGTTTATTGACATTTCTGTTATAAGTTTAAAAGCTGTATTGTTTTACAATAAAACTAAATTTTGCTCAATATCTATGAGTACTCTGTGCACATGAAAAAATAATATGAAAATGTTAAAGTATTGTTAGACATGATCAACTATGTTAGTTATAATTGGGACTGTGTGGTAATTTTAAAATGCTAAGAATCTTACTTGGTCAGCAGGAAAGGTGTACAAAATATTTAAGTTTTTTCTTTTAATAAAATAGTAGAGCTGATACAGCATTGTTCAAGAAAGCAATGGTTCCAAGAGAAGAATTAACTTCGAGTGCACACTATGCTTTGCCAACCCCTAGTTTTGAGAGAAAAAATATTGTTTCCAACGCTTCACATTATGCTTGAGCTTGCAAAGCAGTATAGGAAGGCTTTGGTCTGATAGTAAAGCTTTCAGTAATATACAAGCAATATATCTAAGACTTTCAGAGGCAAAGGTGAAAGGTGGTATATTTACAGAACTATAGATTCCGCAAATGTTGACCCAGAAAATTGAAAGACAAAATGAATGCTTTAGAAACTTGACAGTCATTTCTCAATGCTGTGTATGGGCTTATAGGAAGAAACAAAACAGATACCAAGAAAGACTGTGTAAAAACTTTACAGCAAACATGCTGCAAGCTTGGAAGCAAATTATTACTAAAAATACTCTACTTGCATTCTCACTTGGAGTTTTTCAGACAATATTTGATAAATTTGAGCAAAGAGCATGATGATTTCACCAAGATATTCACGTAATGGAGACGATGTATCAAGAAAAATGGAACGAGGCTGTATTTTATCTGTTGAAAGATTATGTATGGATTTTGATATGAGATGACAAAGAAATGCAAAAAAAAGTTGCCGTTTAAGGGTCCACTTTTGATTATTTGTTATTTAGTGTATATACTATACAACGTGTTTCAGGTTTAATTTATTTTATGTGTAGAACAGATGTTTGTATGCTGATGTATTACATTTTTTCTAAAACTGCTGACATGCCAAGTTGCGTTTTACTAATAACCTTTGTAGTAAATGTAAATACATTCCAAAAAAAATACCATATTTTCAAAAACTAGAAATTTGCTAATTACGTAAAATAGCTAACACTACTAAACAACTAAGGTTATTTTTGCGCTCAGCGCACCAAAAAACATAAAGCAATATAACAAATTCAAAATAAAAAAACAAAATCCAAAATTGGTGACCCAGTGTAATAGTATCATCTTCAAAAATATAGTACCTGGTATTTTTTTGAATTTAAGAAAACTAAACTTCACCATTTATCTGACTTCAACATAAGTAAAATTTTAAATCAAACTTTTATCATAAAATAAAAAATTATATACATGGTTTTAAAAAAAATAAAAAAGTTTTAACCTACTAAAAGACATGAAAAATTGTTTTTCTTTACAAAATTTTAGGCATTAGTGAAAAATGGATCAGTTTCATCTGGTCGCCCCAAATTTCCAACGGTAGATCCAATATCAAAAGGAAAAGGAATTATTACTGTGGACTACTCCAACGGTTGGAAAACCCAACGAAAATTTGGTTTAAGGACTTTAAAAGGGTAAGCGTTTTTAAAAAAATATTTGGAAAAATAATCTAAAACTTAAACTTTTATGTATTTTTACAACATAATATTGTATTTTCAAAACGATATGTCAAAATTAGCCTCAATAAAGTCATAAAATTTCGTTAAGGTTATGATAAAAATATTCTTAAAACATTTTTTTGTTTTGACAAATTTACTTTTCACGTTTAACATATCAAAAGCACCTATTTTGTTCCAAACACTTTATATTAAACTTTTCAAAATTGCAAACTTTATAATATTTGTAAAAAAATTGGTAAACGTACATAAAGTTTATACAAAAATTTTTAGATTTGGTGTAGGAAAAAAAGGAATGGAAAAAACAATTTTAGAAGAGCTTTATTACTTAAATGAAGAAATTCGAAACAAAGTTGGGAAACCGTTTGACATTTCGGTAACTTTGTAATTAATCTAAAATCAAAGTTTGAAAAAAAATATTTGAGACTAATAAAAAAATGAGCCACCAGCTTAACATGTCTTTATCAGATATACTGTATCTGTGATTTTTAGCAGTTTCATAGATAGCTGCTTTAAAGCTAAGTAAAGACAAGAATGTGGAAACATGTCTACGCTACCTCAAAAGGATTTTTGAACTAGATTTAAGTATTTTTGACTTTATAGAAATTTTCTCTTGAAAAGTGTGGTGTAATTGATCAATCGGTTCAATATGTTGATTTGATCGTGTAGAAACTCTTTTATCACAATGTTCTATTATGCAGTAGTATTACTTTAGGATTTTATATAATTTCCAAAATATAAATTTTATAAACTGTGTCCAAGTTTAAATAAAATATGATGATTTTGATTTTTTTCAATTGATATTCAAGTTTGACAAAAGAGTGTATGAACAAAAACAATCTTTAAGTAAGAAGTGTTTTGCTTTTGAACGTCATCTTCCAAAAATATAATATTTTTCAGTTTTTGTCACCGGCTGTGGATTAGCTCTTGTTTTGACCAAATACTATGTTTTTTTTAATCGTATAAATTGATTATGAACATTATTTTATAGACGGGTACTTCATTATAACCGGTTTAGTATATTGAAGATTACACAATTCTCATATTAAACAAAAAACTCGTAGTTGAGCATCTGCATGTTTAAGTGTTGATTTAAAAAAAATTAATTACTGTGTACAAATTAGAAATTAAGAATGGTGCTAAAATATTGAATTTTTCAAGTGCAATAAATATTAGAATATTTTGAAAAATGTAATGTTATGCTGGTTTATAAAAGCATTTTCGTTTTAAAAAAAATTCAACCAAGCAACCATCACTGATAAATACAGCAATGTTGGAAAAACTGCAGTCTAACTTTATGAAACCATTAAAATAAGACCATGAAAATAATAAATTGTTTTTCAAATTAAGCAAACTTTAAGCCGCTTTATTAAATTAAGAAATACGATGGTATCTTCAAAAAATTACGATTATAAAAAAATTTATGGTCGAACAATTGAAAAATTATTTTCAAAAAATTTTTAATTAGTTTTCCTACCAACTGTAAAAATTTTATGAATGTTTTTATCATTTATAAATTCATGTTTACCGGTATATAAATTGCTTAAACACTTCAAGCACAATTTTTGAGAGAAAAAAAGAGCTACAGGCACAGAAATTTTATTTAGCAAAAAACATTAAACTTTTTAGTGATGTTTAACATTAAAATAACATAAAAATTTTTAGTGATGTTATCAAAATGGTACCATATAACATGAAATGGAAAAAATTTTTTAAAAATTAATAGTTTAAAAGAAGTTAACTTCTAATAGAAGTTAAGTATTTCAGGTGGTATCAGATTTGAGCTGCTGTACTTTTGAAGAGGAATGCATTTTTTTACGTGGTTATGTTTGTATCACTGTGCAATAAAATTGTTTTTATGTGGTAAAAATAATGGATACTGTGCTGAAAGTGTTAAAGACTCAAGTTGACGTGACTCTAAAATAAAAGAGCGAAAAATAATTTATTAAATATGCGTTCGTTTTTTATAAATTTTCTCTTCTTCATCTTCTATTTTTTCATAAAGATGCTGCTACCATTCTCAATTATTCTCAAAAATTTGTTTTTATCTTGATCGCATGCTATAACGCTTATCGTCTTGTGGCTTTTTCCTTTTTCTATTCTGCTTTCTACTGCTTACAAATTTTTCTCTTTCACTATATTTTTTATGGCGGAACTGAAATAAACGATACTGATACTAATAATCAAATTATTAATTTTTTTCAGCTTACTTTACATTACGCAGTATCTAATATAATATGTAACGTTACCTTTGGAAGACGTTATGATTACCACGACAAAGAATATTTGAAACGGCTAAACTATATCATACATAGGTAAGTTTTTAATAATAAAATCAAATGCTTTTTTAAAGCATGTATATGTTTAAGTTTTAAATGTAAAGAAACAATTACAAAAGCTATAAAAAAGTAAATTTGAAAGTGTTTTATTGTACATATAAAAATATTTTTTGCTGCTTTAAAGGATTTGGACACTAGAAAGCAAAAACAGCGATTTAAGCTTGTTAATTTTTGTTTAAAATGCATTCAACACTATTTCATTAGTAGAAGAGTTTGTATATTAGTATTAAAAGTGTTTCGTAAATATTCTTTATTTTAAAGACGTATTTATTTATTATTATTAAGTACCTGATTAACGCTGTATTTCAGGTTTGAACACCCTCTTGCGAGTTTGGCGGATAAAATTATAACTTTGAATCCTTTTCTCAAATATGTTCCGCCATTTTATTTTTTTTACAAACAATCTATAAATAAAATAAAGGAAATTTTTGGTAAGTTAATTGCAATATAAAGCAAATGTCAAGCATACGTAATAATATCGTGACCCGACAGTTGATCAAACGACAGTTGATTGAAGCGACATTTAATCGAAATGATACTTGATCGAAACGACACTTGATCAAAACGACACTTGATCGAAACAACACTTGATCGAAACGGTACTACGACAGTTGATCAAACGACTCTTGGTTGAACAACACTTAATCGAAACGACACTTGACCGAAACGACACTTGACCAAAACGACACTTGATTGAAATAATATTAGGGGACATTCCATGTCAACTCACACCCCTCTTTTGCCGATCATCTCCGATTTTGCCGAAATTTGGCCTGTTTGTAGGTTTGGATGAGAAAATATCTCACACTAAATTTCAAGTTTCTAAGTTAAATAGTTTTTGATATATGAAGGTTGAAAATTAGACAAAAAATCGCCACTTGAATGCCCTTGATCAAGCAAAAGTGGCTATTCTGGCTTTATTTTTTGTTCAATTTCAAAGATGTTAATATTATGGGAAAGGCCTTTTTAGCAGCTTTCCAATGATATTCATATCTCAAATTTATCTATATAAATAAAAAAGTTATAATTTGTCGTGACCTTGTGGCCTTGACCTCGCATAACCCCAAAAGCCGCACTCTAGACAAAAAAAGCTTTCAATATTTTTGTTCCTCACATAAAGGACTATCAGTATGCCATAAATCAAAGTGGAATCTCTATGGGTTTCAAGATATTTTTTAATTAGAAAAAAATTAACAAAAAACTTGCGAAAATGATTTATTTGAAAATATCGACAAAGTTACGAAAATATTTATTGCGTAAATATCAACAAATTTGCATCATTAGGCACACCTGTTCAATAAAATGCAAATATCTTAAAAACCTTTGAGATCCCACTTTGATTTTTGACATGATGATAGTCCTTTATGTGAGGAACAAAAATATTTAAAAAATTTTTTAGTCTAGAGCGGGGCTTTTGGGGTCATGCGAGATCAAGGTCACAAGGTCATGACAAATGATAACTTTTTTATTTATATAGATAAATTTGAGATATAAATATCATTGAAAAGCTGCTGAAAAGGGCTTTCCAATGATATTAACATCTTTGAAATCGAACAAAAAATAAAGTTAGGATGGCTACTTTTGCTCGATCAGGGGCGTTCAAGTGGCAATTTTGTGTTTAATTTTCAACCTTTGTGTCTAATTACGTCAAGTTTAGTCCATGCCAGATTTCCCGACCTAGCCTACCCCATGTGTTAATACTCCATACTCCATGTGGGTTTCATGGGTGTTACCCCGGTGATGCGAATAAAAAACACATTAATGAAATCAGACGTTAATCTCAAATTTAAAATGGAGTCTAATATTTGTGCTTTCTTTGCTTCTACAGCTTAACCTTTTTGTTCCAGATCAGAAAAATTTTACTAAGTTATTTTTTTTTAAATCCACTTAAAAATTATAGCAAGCAAAATTAAACATTTCATTTAGTTTGTGAAATTTTTTATTAAAAAGCTGAACGTTTTCGACTATCATCAGTCCTTATCAAAGCATCTAAAATTTTTTAACCATAAACGACAATTACAATCAATTAAAATATATAAAAAACAACAATTTTCTCAAGTTTATGCAATTAAAAAAAAAAAAATTTACAGACTAAATGAAATGTTTAATTTTGCTTGCTATAATTTTTAAGTGGATTTTAAAAATTACCTCTCTTCCTAAATTATATTATTCTTTTTTACTGATGAATTAAAGAGTCGATTAATTTAAATTGTTGCTCACAAAAAAATGAGTGCTACATAAAAAATTTTGCAATTAATTTTTTTCAGCATGGATAGAAAGTCACATTGAAGAGCATCAAAAAACCTATGATAAAAACAACATCCGAGATTTCATTGATGCTTTTATTGAAGAAAAAATAAAAGAAAAAGATTCGTCATTTACGGTAACTTAATTTTCCGACAATTAAGAATATTACCTTTTAAGAAAAATGTTTTATGCTTTCAAATGATTATATCTACTGTTTTAATAGTCTTTATTAAAACTAAAAAAAAATTTATGTCCTCTTGACAATAATCATTATTTCAGCCATTTTTGTGCATATACGTTCAAATTTAACTAAATTATTTTTTAACCCAAAAATGTAACTTTTTTCTAATCACACCGTCGAAATTTAAAAAAGCAATAAATCACATTACTTTTTGCTTTTATGGGTTTATCTATGGTGAGATAAAATCTATTTTGTTGCTCTAAGGTATTAAATTTCAATTAGTTACGTGCTTTGAGTTTGTATCAAACCCCAATATTTTTTGTTTATTTTCAAGATTTTTTGAGGTAATAAATTTAAACTTAAGCTTAAATTTTTGATCATTTTTCTAACTATATACTATTTTTATCACGAAATTATTTCTTTAGTAATTCTTATAACGTATATATGCCGGAACTTAAACTTTCAATTCTTTTTCAAAGTATATTAGAAACCAGAGTTTTCTTCCTATTTTATAGTGAAACCAATCATAAGCAGCATTAAGACATTTAAATTTGACAATTTTTTACTGTTATTTAGTAACAAGATATCAATCCGCTTTACCTTCTGTCACAGACTTTATTTGGAATCCTATAGGATTAGTAGAACCAGGTAACCTGAATACCTCCGCTGAACCGCTGAAACAAAGCTGTGTCTATTTTTATTTTATTCCGGCTAAAGAAGTAGTTTGCTATGAGCCTGAAGCTTTTATACAGTTGGCTTGAACTAAGTTTGGATTGATTCGTTAAAAACTCTTCTCCACAGACAAACAAAGACCACTGTCTCTTTCTAAAACAAATTTATCACAAAATTTACAACTCACAATCGACGAAAATCCTCTTCCAGGCTCTGCCACTGCAAAGCGACACCAGCGCCAAAACTTAATTTCGTGCGACATAAAACAATTCTACCTCTCTCTAATAATCTCCAATGCACTGGCGCAAACAATTACGTAACACTTATCAACGCAATACAATCAAAGGGTCCTTCGCCCACGCTCTGCGCCCAAACCAACGCTCAACCAGATTGCACTACTCTCTCTCGAATGATCTCTATTAATGCGATCGAGCGAGCATATATATATATATATATATATATATAATAGCAAAAACACGGGAATAAAAACAAGGTTAAAAGCCCTACAGACTGTTTCACCCATAAAAGGGATCATCAGGGGTATCTAAAAAGTAAAATAAAATAAAATAAAATAAAAATGCCAGAAAGAATAGAAAACAATAGAAAAAAACAAACAATAGAAAAAACTGAAAAAACTTTAAAAATTTTAAAAATTATAAAAAAATTATAGAAAAAAATTTAAAAGATTTTAAACACTGTAAACGCTTATTAGGTCGGAACATCCCAACACGGACTCTGCTAAACTAAACTGATAAAGATCGGCAAGAAAACACGAAAAAAGGAAAAGCGCGCGAAAGAAAAATACAAATATTATTTCAAAAATTAAAGATTTAAAAAGGGGGTTCAAGTATCGGCTAAGGTAGAACGTTGTATGCGGCGAAAAAAAAAAAAGAAGAATGAAAGAAAATCACACTTAAACTGTGATTTTCTTTCATTCTTCTTTTTTTTTTTTCGCCGCATACAACGTTCTACCTTAGCCGATACTTGAACCCCCTTTTTAAATCTTTAATTTTTGAAATAATATTTGTATTTTTCTTTCGCGCGCTTTTCCTTTTTTCGTGTTTTCTTGCCGATCTTTATCAGTTTAGTTTAGCAGAGTCCGTGTTGGGATGTTCCGACCTAATAAGCGTTTACAGTGTTTAAAATCTTTTAAATTTTTTTCTATAAATTTTTTATAATTTTTTAAATTTTTAAAGTTTTTTCAGTTTTTTCTATTGTTTGTTTTTTTCTATTGTTTTCTATTCTTTCTGGCAGTTTTATTTTATTTTATTTTATTTTACTTTTTAGATACCCCTGATGATCCCTTTTATGGGTGAAACAGTCTGTAGGGCTTTTAACCTTGTTTTTATTCCCGTGTTTTTGCTATGGTTAATTTAAGCTCTAACTTTGTTATTGAGCACTTTAGAAGTACTGATTTTCATACGGTGTTATATATATATATATATATATATATATATATATATATATAATAAAAGTGGCAAGACTGTCAGTAAAGAGCTCAATGAAAACTCAGAGCATTAAATTAAGTTACAAAAGCCACAAAAGAGATTTTATTAAAACCTCAACAGTCTGTTTCGCCTTTTCGGCTCATTAGGAGGTGATTCTAAACGAAGACGAAAAGTTAATAAAAAACGCACGAAAAAGCTAATTATTATAGTTAAGAGCCAAAAGTAATAATATTACGGATAAAGTAAATATAAGTTAATTAAAATAAAATAAAATAAAATTGAAAATTTAAAGTTTAAAAATTTAAAAATATTTGAGTAAGCAAGCTAGTTGTAAGGCTCAAAATTTAGAATTTAGAATTTTGTAATCAAACTAAACATTTACGTATCTGACGCTGCAAAAAACTGACTGGCGATCAAATTACAAATGCGCGGTAGATAGTGGGAGAGAAAGAACATTGTAAAGGAAGGGAGTAGCGAGGCGTGAACGGACAGCGAGGAAATAGCTATAGAGGAAATCAGGGGGTGCGGGAATAGATATAGTGGGAACACGACAACAATGAGTAAACACGGTGTAAACGGGGGGGGGGTAAAGGATTGCAAAATTAAAAGTTTAAACATCGGAAAATCGAATTAAAATTAAAATTAAAATTAAATAAAATTTGAAAAAATTTGAAAAATATTAAATCAGGCTAGGCTTTCTTTAATTTAAATTTGTTCCGGTGTCGGCATTTGGAGACAAATCGGATCGCTTGTTCAAGAGCGTGCGCTGGTCGGCTTGCAAGATGGCGAGTTTTTCTGCTAAGCAGAGATTGCAGCGTTTGGCCCCGCTGGTGTATGCAAATGATTTGCAAACAATTGACCAAGTTATTTGTGGTTTGATTCCTTTATCTTTATATTTTCATAATGTTTTGGAGAGTTCGGTGGCGTTTGCTTTGCCTCGGTGATTGAAGGGTTGTCGGTGAATATAAAAACGGGTCTTGAATTCAGTTTTGCAGCAGCCAAAATAGTGTTGGGTCGGTGAGTTGGGAGCACTGATGGATGCTTTGTAAATGATAGATTTTGTTCGGCATTTTCCATTGAGTGGGCAGTCGTGAAGGTTTTTGTAGTTGCATGGTAAATCTTTGTCGTTTGTGTGGGGGTGCAGAAGTTTCTTATTGTGATTGTTGATGATGCTCATCATGTTTGGCATGCAACTGTAGCTTAATTTCACGTTAAATTTTTAATTTTATTTTATTTTATTTTAATTAACTTATATTTACTTTATCCGTAATATTATACTTTTGGCTCTTAACTATAATAATTAGCTTTTTCGTGCATTTTTTATTAACTTTTCGTCTTCGTTTAGAATCACCTCCTGATGAGCCGAAAAGGCGAAACAGACTGTTGAGTTTTTAATAAAATCTCTTTTGTGGCTTTTATATATATATATATATATATATATATCTGTTTGGTTTATTTCGCCGGTACAGAGCTCAATAACCAAATAGTTAGAGCAGTATTTATTAATAAAAGCACTAAAATAGATTAAAAATTAACAATTAAAATCCACGACAGCCTGTTTCATCCTAAAAATCGTCAGGTGGAAACTAGAAAATTAAAATGCAGTTAATTTTAGTAAAAATAATATGTAGTAAAATTAGTTAAGCAAATAATACAATTTCTGTGACATCATAGAAGAAAAAATATAAGAAATGCAAGTATGAAGGTTTGCATTCATTTAAAAATGAGGGAAGGCGAGTTTGGTGTGTTGAAAAAGGTATAAAAGTAAGAAACTCTATAAAGTAATAAAAGTAAAAAGGGGAGCACTGTAAGCTTTATGAGTTAGAAAGGAAAAGTGAGTGAAAGATAGTGCGAACGATAGTGAGAAGTATAAGCGGATTAAGACGGACAAGAGAGTACACAAAAGGGAGGGGTGATTAAAGTGCACAAAATCAGGTGGGTTATATATTTAACGTAAAGTGAATTTATTTTAGTGGCGGCATATATCTTGTTAGTTTGTAATTAAAAATCTTATTCAAAAAGAAAAATAAATGAAAAAAGTAAATGAAAATTGAATAAGATTTCCAACTGCCCTCCGACGGGCTCGGACAGGCAAAACAGTCTGCGGTGGTAAATAAAATAATGTGAAGGTATGGTCTAAAATTCGATAAAACTGCTATCCGGCGTCACAGAGCACTTCTCTCTGAAGAGCACCGGCCAAAAAACTATGTACGTGTATATATATATATATATATATATATAGACAAATGTCATATGACAACCAATTTACTAGTACACGCTATACAATGCGGGAATTTACTATCGCTAAAATCTTCTACATATACCTCGAGTGTGCCAGACAAATAAGAAGAGAAGGAGCGTTACGTAATTACTGTCTGGCGAAAGAAAAAAAAGGAAAGATAGGTCGAGCAATCGTTAACAAACCGCAGATATTTTAAATCACACAATACCAGAGCGATTATACCTTGCCCAGGCGATTTCTACGTCATAATAAAACTTCAAATTACCTTAAGACGGAAAACAAGCTATATCGCCGTGACTACAAATTATTACGAATGAAGTTTGACACCTACCTAGAAGGCAATTCGTGATTGATTGCCGTCGCGGTAAACCTACTGGGGTAAGGCTTTTTACTTTTATGCACCAACCGCTGTGCCGCGGCACGCGAAGCAATGCCCTTGTATCAAAATTTTTTTTTGGCTTTTTCGGCTTAATATTTTGGCTTCCAAGTGCAAAGGAGACAGGATTTTGGAAAACAAATTGAGAGATCATAGACAGATTTAAAGTAAAGATCTTTTTTTTTGGAGATTGCCACGAAAATTTAAATAGCTTAGTAGTGTGCCGCCATATAAAAAAGGTTGGGAACCACTGCTCTAATGTGTCTAATGGATGTTTACGCGCTGCTACGCTTCATGTCTCACGACCTCATGGCCCACGCTAATGTCTTGACGCGGAATGTGTTGCAGCCTTTCTCTATGTTTTGTTCGGCGATTTGCACTTCAAATGCAACATAAAGCAATGTAGCGTTTATGTAATAAAATTTTTCTAACGACTATTGATTTAATATTCACATATTTCCCTATCCGCCTTATTAACCCTTTAAGGGACAGTGGTGCATATGTGTACCATGATTGTGATTGTAACGTAACAAAAACACTTTTGTGAAGGCATTATAATTCTGATTTTTAGATATTTGTGACGTCATGATTAAATCATTGTTATTTTATTTTACAATCAAATTCTTATATCTCTTAAAGGGTTAAAATATGATTTAAAATCCTTGAAGTGAAATCAATCAATTATAATGCCTATGAATTAAAAAATGCGCTCTAGCCAAAAATCCTATGTGACCAAACAAAGTTTTTCTTGTAGCGGAATTTATTTCTAAAATTTACTGTTACTTTAGAAAAACTGTTTTACAAATTTACTTTCTGCTAGTACTTGTTTTACTTGATTTTAAATAGACACTGTCAATCTCATAGTTTTGCATACTTAATACTCTTTTTGCACATTTTGCACTTCATTCTCAATACTCATTTTGCAAAAGCAAATTAAGCGAAAGATTTTTTTTTACAAGCAGCACATAAAAACACCAAAAAAATTACAAAAATGAAACAGAAGTTGAAGTAAAACGCACAAAATAACAACAACTGAATAATTAAAAAATACCAAGAGAAAAAGTGGGCATCTTCATTAATTTATTAACTAAATTCCATATCCAGAAAAAGGTTTAAAATAATTAAAAGTTTAAGAGAAATGTATACAGAAAGTAAGCTGCTCATGTTAACCTTTAAACCGCCGGAACCGACAATACCCGGTTTTTACCAGAGCGCCGAAATCGACTATAGACGACACATTCTTCATTGTAAAAGCGTTGACCGCCAGAACGGGCTATTGTCCATACTAAGCCTAAGTGCTCGATGCTTACGTAAAACAAAAAAAAGGGAGAAACTGAACAATAAGCTGCCTCCGCAACTACAGTAGACGTCATTTCGCGTGCATAGGTATGTGGCGGTTCAAAAGTTAAGTCAGTATCCGGATAGTGAAAACGTAAAACAAGTTTTAAATTTTCTTTTTTCATGTACATTTACTTCAGTTCAATTCTTTGTTATATTTGTTATATTTGAATCCTTTTAAGCCTAAGCGACTTTGTGTTACGAATTCCGATCTTCGTTCGCGTTTTCCGTGGTCACTTGTATCTGTGTCTGCGTTCGTCAGCCGCGTAAATCATCTTTTTCTCGTCGCTGCTACCCAGTTGCCTGCTTTTTTGTGTGACTTCTTTTTTTTATGCAATTGCGCTGTTGAGTAAAAGCGCTCTGTCGTGAGTGACTATCTCGCGTAATTATTTTATTTAGTAATGGGTCAATTTATTATTTCCTTTTGATATGTAATATCCCTTGTGTATTGCTGAAATAATGAAAGCACATAATATTCAATTGGAAGATTGGATAAAATATTAATACCCAATATCTGAGAATTCCATATTCTCAAGAATTAGTGCTAATCAAAAAAAAACTACAAAAATGTTTTAAAAATTGTAAAATAAATTTTTTTTTAATAAGCAGCATTAGTCTTTTTCAAATTTTACAGTGACATTTTAATAAATTTTTAATAAATCTTAATTTTCTATACTTTTCTATGGTACGAGTATTTGGTAAATGTTTTTTCTGCAATACCAAAATCATAATGTAGCGAGTTCATTTTGACACACAAATTAATAAAGCTGAATTTGTTTATTACAAAGATAAGTCTCATACAAATAACTAGCAGCAAAATAGTAATCACAGCACGAGAAGCACGGAATTAAACAAGATTCTCAAACATGCATCAATCTGACCATCACAAGTAGTTTTCCCAAATTTGTCTAAGTCTCTGACTCTCTTCTGACTAATCATGACCGAATAATTGCATTTAAACGATCAATTTAGTTATTATTTGCTTTAGTGACGATTATCCTTTTTCTATAAAAAAATCACGAGATCTCAATAAGCGATCGGTAGTTTCTTAGTGGTATGCGGCCTGATAAACTAAGCAATAAAGGCGCCACGAATCCAAGTTTACGACCAGCCAACGCGTACAAAGGGAGGAAATATAACAAATTGAGCTAGGGAAAAAATAGCAATTTACAATTCAAGGTCTGAGGAAACAAGCTTTCCGAATTAAGGACGAAATACGTAATGCAGCGAGTGAATAAGATTCTGTACAATAAGCACATTTGAATAATTTGTAGCAGATGAGTTTGCTACAATATCTTATTAATCAATCTATTTAAGCAGATTGAAAAGAATCCACAAATAAGTGCAGAAAGTACTAGCTCGGATTTTATTTCTCATTAATGTAGTATAAAGGTGTAAAACAAAACTGTGTTTTGGTATATTTCTTTCATTCGTAAAATTATTTTCAAAATTAGATATCTAAATATATTTTTTGAAAAACAGCTTTTAAAAGCTTAGAATATTTTGGTGAAAATATTGTATTTATTTTTAGAACTTTCAACTTGTGAACTACATTCATGAGTTGTTCGCTGCTGGAACCGAATCAACATCAGGTACTTTGTACTGGGCTTTACTTTGTCTACTTCACTATCCAGAAACACAAAAGAGGTTAAGAAATGAAATCAAAGATGTTATTGGTAATTACTTAAAAGTTACAATAAAATTTTTGTTTTTTTGTTGTTTGGAAGAGCATCCACTCCAGGTCAGACACAAACACGGCTGAGACGGAGGATTTATCTTTTTACTACCCTAGGCTGCTGTACCGCCAGGATCAGATGATCGCAGTGATGATATTGAGCCAGCATCGAGTTTCTTTATCCAAAACCGTCAGACCTTGTGCTCCATGTGGTGCCCAACCTATGGGACACACTATTAGAACGTGGTCTGTGGCTTGTGCAGAACTTAGAAATTTTGAGTTGGCGCGAGCAAGAAAAAAAGATCAAGTAGCCAGGACTTCAAAGCAACCCCAGCATGGATTATAAACTCTAGGATGATGGAATCAAGGCCAGGAGCTTTACTTGGTTTTCAGTGTTGGAGGAAAGAAACAATTAGCTATTTCTATCAAGATAAATGGTTTATTAAATAACTTATGCTCAAGCTTTTAACAAAACTTTTATAGCTTTTGCACTGATAATTGTTATCAATAAATTCAAAAGCTAGAATCAAACAATGAATATGAGTAAAAAAATTTTTTAAAGTTTCTTGCCTACAACTTTAATTCTTGACTATTAAAAAATTGTAAAAAGCAGAAAAAAAGAAGATTTAGGGTTTGCAGCCTAAAATCATGATAGGTGAAAGGAGACCAACGTAATATCATGGTTAAAAAGCACTTTAGCTCTTGTCGCTTTAGCTGCCAAGCCTTTCCGCGCTACGATTAATTACTACAAATACACAACAATAACAGGTTTCAGTAAAGTATAATCGTATATATCCTAGCTATTTCAGTAGCCTTTTATCCACAGTGAAAACGTCCATACACTGGATAAAACATTCTGCGGTACAATTTAAGAACACATTAATAAAGCGCTATGAAAGAACGCAAAAGTGATTGATTATTTATGGAAGTTAAACGTAAGATCAAGTGATGATTAGATTAACATTAGAAAAGGGAGATTAAAAACGGAGGCTTAAATAAAATATTTATTGTAAAGTTTTAGAAATACATAATATTATAAATATTTTTGTAATTATCAAGGTTTTTCGGGAACTGTTTCTATGTCCAAAATACTTGAAATGCCTTACACTTCTGCTTTCATTCATGAACTAATGAGGTTTCGAACCTTTGCTCCTCTTGGTCTTCCTCGTAAAGCAACTGCTGATTTTCATCTTAATGGCTACTTTATTCCAGAAGGAACTCTGGTAATGATTGACCAAATTAAACATAAAATTAATTAACGTTTATTAAATTAAAAACGGTATGTAATAACGCTGATAATTAATTATCATTTGTTGCTATTTTACGTTCATAATTTTCAATGACATTAACTAATCAAAAATTTGACATCTATATATGCACTACTGGAGTAATGTAAACTAAATGGAATTTTTCGAAGTTTTTTTACGGCTTTGAACTGCAAATACAGTCGAAGGTGCTCGTTTGGCTCGTACCAATGGTTAATTTACAACGATTTTGCGAAAGCACATAAATCGTACGTTTTTTTATTTCCTTTTCCATAACCATGGAAACAAGAAAAAACAATAAATAGAAAAACTTTTTTTAAATGAAACTTTTATAATTAACTACTTTAAAAGCCTCTGTATTCTCAATCAAGTGAAGTTTGAAATGTAGTAGCAAATAAAAATTAAAGTAGGAAACAAAGCTGATAATCTTTGCAAAATACTAAAGTGATTTTCCATCAACACATACACAAAATGTTCTGCGATATGTTTAAAGTACGGTAAAAGCTGCATTTTTATTTTAAAGTTGTTTCTCTATTGTCTAAAACTAAATAAATTTTAGATGATGAGTAATCTCTGGGCAGTTCACAATGATCCAAATCTGTGGAAGAATCCTAAAATATTTAAACCTGAACGATTTTTGGATGAAAAAGGACATTTTGTTCCATCAAATAATATGATTGCATTTTCACTTGGACCTCGCCATTGTTTGGGTGAACAATTAGCAAGAATGGAAGTTTTTATATTCTTAGTTGGGATGCTTCAAAAATTTGAATTTTATTCTGATCCAGCAGCATGCAAATTACCAACCATTGACGAAGGATCGCCTGGCTTTACATTTAGTCCTATAAGTTATAAAATTGTAGCAAAAGAAGCTTAAAACTGTTGAAAAATCCAAAACTCAAGGAATACCTTCCAACTTAAATTAACAAATCATGTTATTTCGTTAAAATGTTAAAAAAGCGTTGCGTATTCTTTATTTCTTTTAATTGATGTATAGCAGTGGTATCCAAACTTTTTGAGCAAGGACCCGTATGTAGATATTTTCGGACCTCCTCAGGCCAAAGCCAAAGGCTTTCTTTCATTGTTCTACCAATCAAGATGTTCTCGACAAAAAAAGGTCTTCACTCAATTTCGTCCCAAAATCATAGCGATCTCTAAAAAAAAAAGGTCTTTACTTCGATTCGATCTCTGATTTCACTGTTATTCTCGCAAAATCTTACTGTGTTCTCTAAAAATATAAAAGGATAAAAAACTGAAACTGGGCTATTTTCGACACAATTCTATCCAACTGTGGCTCAAAATGAGGGTAAATGTTTTTTAAAAAGAGCTCCGCGGGCCGGATAAAAGGTCTTAGCGGACTGAATTTGGCCCGCCGACCACAGTTTGGAGTTTAAAATATTAAATTTTAGTGACAAAATCACTATTGACAACATGCAGCGGGCCAGATAAAATCAGCTCAAGGGCTGGGTCCGGCCCGGGGGCCGTAGTTTGGTGACCACTGATGTATAATATTATTTGTATTTATTTTTGGGTGTTTTTTTATCCTATTCTTGATTTAAGTTTTAAAAGCAATTGATTTAGTTGAGAAGTTTATTTTTTATTTTTTTTTTTTTATTTTTATTTTTATCTCTATATTTATCCTCCTGACTCGCAGGAAAGCGACGGAGGAGCTATACATAGGGTAAGCAATTACCCCGACCTGCTTCCGGAATGCACTAATGCACACTGTCCTTTAAAGTTAATATGACATCTTTAGAATCAAACTCTTGACCCAGGAAACTTCTAAGAGAAACAAAACAAAATGGCTTTTTTGAGAATAAAAAGCAATAACTTAAACATATCTGTAAAAATCTATTTGAAAGTTTAAGTTATGGATAGAGTTACAATAAAGCTTAAAGTTCAACTTTTAAAGTTACTTATTACATCTTTGACGCAATTAAACCGTTTTGGTATTGTTTTATCTTTTTTATTTTACTTTTAAAGCAGTATGTAATTTCTTATATCTTAAAATTGCTTTGGAAAGCACCCGTATTAAATTAAGTATTTTCTGATTGATCTATTTACATTATTAAAGCAGGACAGAAGCAAAAGCAAGACAGAATTAAACAAACGTTTTTGGCTAACTTAAGCCCTTATCAGGTTTTGTATTGAATAGCCCTTTCTGACTTTACTTCTACTACTACGTTGGCTAATCAAGGAGTGTTCTTGGATATGTTATTTCAACAGCACGACGGCGTCAGTATGGGGTCTCCCACTTAGCTCCAACTATGGCAAATTTCTTTTTGTCTTCTCTAGAAAATAACTTATTAAAAACTTAATCTGAATTTTATCCAAAGCTTTATTTACGATATGTTGACGATATTATTGCCGTTTTTGATAAAGCTGAAAACTGTTCTAAATTTCTCGATCTATTGATTATACAACATAAAAATATTAAATTTACAATGGAACAGTCACTTAAAACTATCCCTTTTCTTAACGCTAAAATTAAAATTAATGATACAAGTATTGAAACATGGGTTTATAAAAAGCCAACTAACACTAATCGATTCTTAAATTCCCACCAAGTGGAAGACTGGTTTATTTTTTTGTTTACTTAATTGTGCTAAACGTATTTGCTCATCCAATATTTCGTTTGATATTGAAGTCAAATTGCCGAAAAATATATTTTTATACAATGGCTATCCTAATTGGTTTTTTGATGAAGTTTTAAAAGAATTTTTATTTTGGAATCAACGATCAGCACAATACGATGACAAGACTTATAAAAACTCCATTATTATACCGTACATTGCAGATTCACATCGTTTTGCTAAGCGACTTTCGGCTTTAGTTAGTATTCGATTTAACCTAAAAGTGTTACCAATTTTTAAAACCTTTAAAGTAAAAAATTATTTTTTATTAAAATAGAAAACTTCTAAAGGCTGTGTTCAAACTTCATGCATAAATTCACAGGTTCGTGTGACACGAACATGACATACAAAGGTATGTCATCGAGACTTTTGATTACATGAGTTTGTGAAGATCTAAATTTCAAATTTATTCAAGAGAGTGCCGTAAAAAATCAAATTTTATCATGTGATGCCTGTTGGAACGTTAAATTTGATTTTAATAATTTTTTGATATTGCGCAAATGTAAATCAGAATTTCACACTAGAATGCACGGAGCTCTATTAATAAGAAAATTGAGTCCTTATTATATGCTAATGAAACGTCATTTTTACTTAACGTTTTTTAAAAATCTGCTTGTTTTTTTATTTTTGTTTCAAGTAATTTAATTTTAGCGCTAATATGTTTACAGTGTTAAAATTGTTTTATCATTTTTGCTTCATTTAATTACCGCTAATGTGTTTACAGGGTTCGGAGAAAATCTATCTTCGTCTCGTATAAAATTTCTTAGCCAGCATTTAAAAATAATTGATCCTTTATTTAAATTGACGTAAAGTCAGGAAAGACTATTTACTACGAAACCTGATAGGGGCTTAAGTTACCCAAAAACGCTTTTTTAATTCTGTCTTGTTTTTTTTCTTTAATTATGTAAATAAATTCTTTAATAATAATGTAAATAAATCAATTAGAAAATCCTCAATCCAATATGGCTGCTTTCCATAGCAATTTTATGGTATAAGAAGTTACCTCTCTCCCGAGTCTATGTTCTTATATCTTAAAGAGAATGACAAAAAATGACTTTAACAAATCAATGCTTAAGTCTGTTAGGATTAGGAGTTTGGTTTTGAACTAACCCTAACACAATATCACATGCAAAACTTATTTTAACAGAATTTATTAATTAATTACACATCTCCGTCCCAAAACAGCAGCGTAACGTTCCTTATAGTTTATTGTCTGTCTCCAAATGGTATATAGCCACGTCCGTATATATAGCAAGCATCACCGAAATCCTAATCATTTACCGTGGGACACAGGAACACTGTTGCAAAATTTCACACGATAATCATTATGGTAAGCGGACACGATGACTCGAACATAAGGCAAGCACGCTGCAACCACGCATTTGGCATACACGGATCACGACAAGTCCTACTTACAGGGACGTAAATGCAAATAAATTATGTATTTATTGGTCCAGGTTACTAATAAATAAATCTTTTTTTTAAAGGTTAAAGTAGAACCATTATTACATAAAATAGCAAAAATATAAGTAGGGATAATAGTTAAGTTTTAGTGTTTATAGCACATTGGACTTGACCTATGCAAATGCTATGTCAGCAAAGGATGACGAATTTATAAATACAAGCATATTTTGCCTGTACTGTTTTTGAAAAAATATTTTTCTTTGAAAAATCAATTAACATTTATAACTAGGTATTTGAAACAAAAGATATTATTTTTTATCTATTTGCTAGCTTTTAAAAGTTAAATAGAACCATGGAGATACAAGAAATAGGCAAAAATATAAGTAGCGCTACTAAATAAGTTACAGTGTTTGTAACAACATTGAACCTTAACCAATGTGAAAGATGTGTCAGCAACGTGTGAAAAATTGATACACAATCTGCGACTTACAAATATAAACGTATTAGGCTGAGACTGGTTTTAAAAATCTTGCTACAAAAATTCTAATAATATATATAATTAAGTATTTGAAAAAATACGCGTATATCTTTATTTCGTTGTTTTGGGTGTATAACGGTTAAAAGTTTGATAACTTTGTAAAAACGTTTGAGCACTCATCGGTACATTTCGCGTTAAACAACGTATTTCAAATTAAGTAATTTTCTATATTTGTGGAGAAAGTGGTTATAAATGAATTGGTTTTTACATGTGTCACTTGCTGTTGCATTGATATAAATTTACCAAAAAGCAATTTTAATTTTTAACCAGTTATTGGATTTTATTAAAAATTTCGTAAGTGGCTTTTTTGAGGCATTTCAATTTTTAAACAGTTAAAATTTTTTCAATATTTGAACTTTTTTGCTTCTGAATTTCAGACAATTATTTTTTTGAATTACAAAATTAAGTAATAGCTTTGTTACTAGTTTATGGCAAATAAAAAAGTTATACCTAAAACTACCTAGCACGAACAAGTGGCGTTTGGAGGTACTGCTTGTTATACAGCCTATTAAAGCTAAACATTTCAATAATTCAGCAAATTATTTATTAAACTATCAAAAAAAAACAATAGAATAAACAAACGTTATTGTCAGTTTAAGTACCATGTATATAATAGACTTTACTTGGTAGCGGTAGGCTTCAGCAAAGACAAGCTGTTGTTACAAAGTCAACTAATTTCTTTAAAAAGACGTAGGCTACAATTTGAGGAATATCAAATAAGAGTGAAAACTTCTCGAAACTACCAAAGGTCTTTCTTTTGTTGTCTAATATGCTGGTTTTAAGCTTTATTAATTTACTTGGGCGAAATAAGCAATGCGTCAAAAAGGCACTTTGGTTGTTTTAGGTCAGGGTGTCTTTACTTGTTGGAACACATCGACCCATAGGCTACATGTGTAAAGTTAGTGGACACATAATCTAAATATTTTAAGAAAGTCCAGTAAAAACCAAAAAAAAGGATTTTCGTTTAAAAATTTATTTATAAATTCAATCTTCAAAGAAAACAAACCTGAGTTTTAGTTGATGACTTTTTTGGGAGTTTTCACTTAGAAATATTTCCATTTTATGATTACTAGATCTAATTTTTTCTAGAAGAAAATTTGGTAAAGGCCAAAAAAAGGTCATTAACTGAAGTTCCTCTAAGTTTTTACTTCGACCAAAAAAGGAAGCTTTTTTTGATTTTCCTAGGAATTTTCACTGAGAAAAATTAGACTTGGTGTCCATAAAAAAGAAATAATTCAAAATAAAGACCGAAAAAAAAGATCTACCCTTGCAGTTCAAAAGAATAGCTTGATGCCCAAACTATTGATTTCAAATCCTTAGGTATATTTTTGGGAAAAGTATGTGAGTGTAATAACTTATTTTCTTTTTATAGCAAAAACCCTGTGCACCACCTTGATAAGTTGCTATGGACTCTTGGGCGTAGAGTAAAGCACAGTTTAGAAATAGTTTGACTTCCGGTTGTTTTAGTATTTAAAGAGGTTTTTGCGCTTTTAAAAATTGTTTTTTAGTTCCCACGCGATAAACACAAACTTAGTCTCTACTACAGTGCTTTTCAATTCGTTTTTCACCCTGCACCCCAATGGGTTAATGAAGCCAATCTTGCAACCCCTGTTTTAACCTTTATCTTATCGAGTATAGTTCTTATGTTTCAATATGTTTTCTTTTTATATTTATGTGTTTCTTAGGTAGTAAATAACTTATATACAAATTTTTATGTTCATACCTTGTTCCGGAAGTGAATTACGCTATGTTCCATTTATCAAACACTGGCGGGTTACCGTACACAAAATTGCACTTTATTAATTTGCTGTTTCAATGAAAGCGTTTTGCTTTTTACTTAATACTTTGTAAACTTAATCAGCAAAAGCTCACGTTGTTTTTGTTTGGGGGCATATTTATTATTTATTATGGTACCTTTCGAAACAAAGCTTGCAAAGTTCTGCATGCAGGCGTACATTGCATTTTTGTACACATAGTTTTGGTGTTCTTTTTGCACATTTTACAACGCTCTTGAGAAGTTGGTTTTCGAAAGTGGTTTATTTCATCAAATCAAACGTCCAATGTTCCCTCTAAGAGCTTGCTTAGTGTGCGCGGAATGAAAGGCTGTGTGAGCAGCGGTGAATATTACCCGAGGCAAGGAAGTTTTGGTTTTCTCTCCCAAAATCAAGGTGTTCTCTAAAAAAAAAGGTCTTCACTTCTATTTCATCCCCAATTACCTTATTTTATTCCAAAAATCAAGGTGTTCTCTATAAAAAAAAAAAGGTCTTCGCTTCGATTTCATTTCCAATTTCCTTATTTTATTCCCAAAATTAAGGTGTTCTCTAAAAAAAAAAAAAAAAAGGTCTTGGCTTTGGTTTCATCTCCAATTTTCTTATTTTTATCTCAAAATAAAGGTGCCCTCTAAAAAGAAAAAAAAGGTCTTCACTTCGATTCCTTGATCCTTGATTTTCTATTTTGTTTCCGAAATCAAATCTTGCCAATGCTTATGCAGCGACAGCATGTCTTGCCAAAACTTACAGTGCGCCGCAAAACGAAAGTCTGTGCGGGGGTTCCCTCGTTACTGCGCGGCCGCGCAGCCGTGCAGCTTAGAGGGAACATAGTTCACGTCCTATGGAAGTTCTATCAAATCAATACCGCCCATACCTTTGTTATACTAACCAATAAGGTGTGGCTGTGTGACTTCTTTAGCTCCTCCTTTTATCCTCCGCTTTACTTTGCGCACAGGTTCATAAGTTTCCCAGTTACTTGCGATATTTACTTTACACTTTTGCAAGAGCGGGAAAGACTTTGGCGGTTGGCCGAGGTACGAGGATTGGTGATGGATTTAGGAACGTGTTGTTTGGTGCCCTGTCTACCTACACATCCCATGGATTGGAAACGTTTCGATGAAGTTCGAAAAGCAGATTACGTCTGCTGTGAAACGCTGCTTTTTCTCCGTCGAACCACGTGTTATTTTCAACACCCGACAGCTCCTTCCAGCGATTAAGAAAGACGTGTTACCTTCCCATCATCACAGCAATGTTATTTACCAGTTTTTGTGCCACTGCGATAGTCGGTACGTTGGTCGCACGTCTCAACGGCTAGAAGAGCGAATTAAACAACACGTTCCTAAATCCATCACCAATCCTCGTACCTCGGCCAACCGCCAAAGTCTTTCCCGCTCTTGCAAAAACAACATACGCCCACAACAATTTCACGAATCCGCTATTGGTCAAAATCTTCTTGACAACGCCCAATGTGCCCTCCATTACAGCAACGAAAAATTTTCTATTCTCGCTCGAGGTCGCTCTTCCTTTCACCTTTCTGCTCTTGAAGCGACTTTCATTAAATCTCTCAATCCCTTTCTGTGTAAGCAAAAAGAATTCGTATACTCTTTGAAAATTTCTTAATCTTTTCTCTCATTGGTTGACTCTTTCAGCCAATGAGAACTCTACTTTCTTCCTTTATAAATTAGTTCGGTTTCAATTCTGCTTCATTCTGACGATTTCCCCTAAAGAGTGTCAGATGAAAAGCTTTGGGAAGAAAAATCTTTTACTTCAAGCAATCTTCAAATTCTGTACCACCAAATGTTTATTCTTATGTTTACGAATAAGTAATTGTTACGCGTGAATAAACACAATAAAAATCAGAGCTCAAAACTAACACTTGCTCGACTTCTAATGGAGTTGTACAGTAACCCGCCATTGTTCCATAAATGGAACATAAAATTTACAACAAATTTATGACAAGTTATTGGCCAAAAATTTTACTTAATCTGCGGTAAAAATACTTTGATATCAGTAATCTAAAATGTATCAATCTTTGGATACTTTTAAATAACAGGAAGTACGAGTACGTTCGTTACTGCTTAGTATTGCGTTCACCCCAAAACGAAATTTTTCACGAAATAAACGTTCTTATAATTCGCTCACTAAGCAAGTAATTAGTAATAATTATATCTTGCAAGAAAGAACAACTTCTAAATAGTACAGTAAAACCAAAACCTAGTTTAAATTTATCCAATAGAATAGTTTGCAAGCCTCTTGAAATTTTGTTCCATTTATGGAACAATGGTAAGAAAAAGGTTAAACTAAAATGGTTTTGGAAAAAAATTCAAAACTTTTTTTAAATTTTTTTTCCCTCTTTAAAGTTTTATATTTTTTATAATTTTTATAATTTTTATTTTTTCATATTGTTTAGTATATTTTTTTAATATTTTTACATTCTACGTTTTTTACTTCTCAGATTCCACCTGATGAATAACTTGGTCAATTGTTTGCAAATCATTTGCATACACCAGCGGGGCCAAACGCTGCAATCTCTGCTTAGCAGAAAAACTCGCCATCTTGCAAGCCGACCAGCGCACGCTCTTGAACAAGCGATCCGATTTGTCTCCAAATGCCGACACCGGAACAAATTTAAATTAAAGAAAGCCTAGCCTGATTTAATATTTTTCAAATTTTTTCAAATTTTATTTAATTTTAATTTTAATTTTAATTCGATTTTCCGATGTTTAAACTTTTAATTTTGCAATCCTTTACCCCCCCCGTTTACACCGTGTTTACTCATTGTTGTCGTGTTCCCACTATATCTATTCCCGCACCCCCTGATTTCCTCTATAGCTATTTCCTCGCTGTCCGTTCACGCCTCGCTACTCCCTTCCTTTACAATGTTCTTTCTCTCCCACTATCTACCGCGCATTTGTAATTTGATCGCCAGTCAGTTTTTTGCAGCGTCAGATACGTAAATGTTTAGTTTGATTACAAAATTCTAAATTCTAAATTTTGAGCCTTACAACTAGCTTGCTTACTCAAATATTTTTAAATTTTTAAACTTTAAATTTTCAATTTTATTTTATTTTATTTTAATTAACTTATATTTACTTTATCCGTAATATCATTACTTTTGGCTCTTAACTATAATAATTAGCTTTTTCATGCGTTTTTTATTAACTTTTCGTCTTCGTTTAGAATCACCTCCTGATGAGCCGAAAAGGCGAAACAGACTGTTGAGGTTTTAATAAAATCTCTTTTGTGGCTTTTGTAATTTAATATATATATATATATAAAATACAGTGCTGGCAATTCACTTTAGACAGTGCTCAATGATTGGAAGATCAGAGCAAAATTATCAAATTAAGTATAAACACTGCAGATAAAATTTATTTATTAAAATTCGCGACGGTCTGTTTCACCGTAAAAACGGCTCATCAGGCGATATTCTAAAATAAAAATAAATACAACAACCAAAATAAATAATCCGGGATAAATACTAATAGAATAAAAATAAGAATAAAAAATAAAAAATAAAAAATAAAATAAAATAGAATATAAACGGGAAATTATACAAATTTTGTACAACTTAAAAAACTATAAACAGCTATACCCTATCCAAATAAAAATAAGCGCAACTGTGCAAACGTAAGAGGATTTTTAGTGATTGACAAGTGACGCGCTATAAATTTGCAGAAATCGTGACTAATCAAAAAGGTTGCAAATGATAAAAAACCGAGTTCGATGCTTGGTGAAGATTACGTAAAGTTTTTTAATTTAAATTTTTTTTTGTGGCGACACTTGCCGGTGAATTCCGTTCGTTTGTTGAGAGTGCTAGGTGGATCTGCCAGGAGAATGGCTAGCTTTTCATCGAGACAGAGATTGCACCTGGCGGCACCGGGTTGGTAGGTATTAGATCTGGCCGAAATGCTCCATTCAACATGAGGTTCTCTCCCATTGTCCATGGCTTCCCAAAAGGCTTTCGATAGCTCGGTGGTATATCTTTTTTGCTTGTTTTTGAAAGTCTGGCGATGGTTGTAAAAACGAGATTTAAATTCCGTTTCGCAGCATCCATAGTACAATTTGGGAGGATCGTTGCCATCTGTTGATATGCTAGCTTTATAAACGATAGCTTTCCTGCGACAATCGCCATTTAGAGGACATTCCGCCTTACGCCGGCAGTTGCAAGGAAGATGCTCATTGGTGCTTTTTGATGCCAAGATGGTCTTGTTGTGCCTTGATAGAATCGCTGCCATGTTCGGCATACAACTGTAGCTGATCTTCACAGTGTTTTTGTTGCAGATTTTGTGGAGGCGATGGCGGGAAGGAAAGTGCTTTTCGAGTAAATTAAGAAAAGTTCTTCCAATATTAGTTTTAACATGTTCACTGAAAGGAGGGTTGAACCATAAAATTTTCCGTTTTCTCTTTTTCGTTTTGGCCGGTATGGTAGGATTGCTTGAATGCTGATACTTTAATTCGTTGTGGTATCCGCTTTTTCGCATCGCCTCTTGATAATCAACAGTTGCCTTGTTAAACATGTGCTGGTTGCAGGAGAGTTGTGATAATCGTTCAGCCAGCATTGATGGTAGTTGCTTTTTGATAGAGGGAGGATGGTTCGATCTTGAATGAATATAGAGCGGGTGGTCGTTTGGTTTCCGGTATGGCCAATATTTATCAGATTGTAAATTAAATGTGACGTCAAGAAAATTTGCTTGTATAACGTTAGCATCAATTGTAATTTTCAAACCGTTTTGCTGAAAAAACTTTATAATTTTCTTTTTAATACGTTCGGTATCAGGTCCTGGGGTGTTTTCTAAAATGGCTAAGCCGTCGTCCCTGTACAAGCCGACATTGCTTTTGCCAATAATAGATGCTAATCCGGAGAGAAGGAATAGACCAACAAGCTCGCATAATTCTGCTCCATCAAATGAACCCATAGTGACATCAAACAGCGATCCGTTATTCTTTATCCAGGTACTATTTTTTCCAAAGAGAACAGACTTTCTGCAGTGAAAAATGATATCAAATGTATCGGAGTCAATAGTGGAGTATTGTTTTCCAAAATTAATAGCATCGGTAAGTAATTTTTTGGATATTGATGGATAAAAATCAACGATGTCAAATACGAGAAATTTACATTTATTTTTGTTAGAAAAATTTCTAAACCACGATATTACTGCTGACGAATTGCGCCATTGTAAGAGACCGGATTTTCTTCGTATTTCTGAATTTATGGCATCTAAGAGCTTTTTACTAACTTTACCTATATTAGATTTGGCAGGGTTGATAAGCCTGCATTGATAGGCCGCTGCAATTCTCTCTCTCAGAAATTGACGGAACAATGTCCAGCTACTTACACAGTGCATTGCCATGCGCATCGTTTGGCCTTGGCCTGTACAGACACAGTAAAAGAGCTACAGCACATCCAAGATTGTAAACGCGGTTTAGTCCAGACATGGAAGTACTTTTCCAGATCACCTCTGAAAACAGCTAAACTGCATGAAATACAAGCCGCTGATGTTGATTCTTCTAAGCGAAAATTAGTCAAAGCCTGCCGTACCCGTTGATTATCTCATGGTGAGGCTATAAAAGCAATGAAAGCAGAACTATCAGCTGTGTATACTACTCTTAATTATTTTGCTTCTACAAAAAAAGATTGCACAGCAGTGGGTATTCTTCACTTAATTTGTACAAAGCACTTTTTGTTTTCCTTTTACTTGCTGCATACTGCTTTAGAGCATCTAAACAAGTTATCATTACTTTTTCAAAAAGGAAGCTTCCATTTTTCTCACTTGCAGTCAGCTCTTGCATTTTGCAAAAAAGAAATTAGGAAAATTGCCGATTCGGATCAGGTTATAAATAGCCTGAAACTAGATAGGGAAAAGATTTCAAAAATTTTGCCTGCAACACAAAAGGACCTTTATGAAGATGATGTTAAGCAAATCCGATGCACTACCAAAACATACTGTGATGCCTTGCTACGAAATCTTGAAGATCGCTTTCCGGAGCCTCAAATTCTGTTTGCTTTTCGCATTTTTGATGCGAAAGAAATTCCTCTTGATGCCAACCAGCGACAGCTTTATGGAAATCAGGATCTGAAACTGCTGATCAAAAGGTTCAAAGTTGCTTCAAATGAAAAAATCTTGAAAGTAATAAATGATTACCAAACGCTGAAGGATAGAATGATTATGCCAGAGTTTGAGTTTTGCCTGGATGCCATTGCTGTTTGCAGCAAAAATGTTCGAGATAAAATTTTTCAGGAAATGTTTCCCGAATTGCACCTACTTTGTTGCATCGCCTTGTCCATTCCACTTGCAACAGCCTGGCCAGAGAGAGGATTTTCCACTATGTGCCGTGTTAAAACTAAACAGCGTAACAGGCTGCTTGATGTAACTCTAAACGCGCTGATAAATGTTTTGATGAATGGCCCAAACCATCTAGACAATGAAAGCGCTGTGGAGGTTGCTCAGAATTGGATAACAGCAAAGAATAGACAAAAAGTGACAAAGCGAGCGTTACAAACAATGATGTCTGCAGACGACATACAAGAAACTGATGCTTTTGCTGACGAGCAGGAGCTATGTGATGAAGTTCAAATTGACAAATTTGTGTTGTGATTTTGTAAATGCACTGTGTTTACAGTATAGCTTTGCGAGATAATACTTCAATAAGCAGTTGTTCATTTTAAATGTTTTGAAAAAAGCGTCCTCATAAACTTTCTTGGTGTTCCCTTAAATCAAACCTTAAAAAAAAACACTGTATATATATATATATATATATATGCTTTTGCATCCTCGATAGACTCTGGCATCCATAGCAACAGTTACTCGCCTTCCCAATCAAAAAGCTATGTTTCATTATATACCGGAATTATATACCGGAACTAGTTTCAAACTAAAGCAAAGAACAATGCAGAGAAATGGTACTTTTTTACACAAAAAGTTCTTTTGCCAATTTTAGTTTGTCGTTTTGCAATATTGGAAAAATTTTTGTATTAACAATTGCAGTAGTTAAAATAAGGATTTAGATAATTAGTTAGAAACAGAGCCACCTAAAACTAATCGGTTTGAATCTCAGTGAGCTATGCATTACTGACAAGCACTAACAAGAGCAAAACTCGTATCTGGTGCTTCTCATTTTAGTGTCTTAATTTCTGATCAATTGTCAATGGTATTTGATCAAAAGTTTTTCGAAGATTTTAGAAAAAAAGGTCACATAAGATTACCTTTTACTCAGTTGATCAGTTAAATTCGTTTGCTATGCACAGATCCACATATTCTTGCTCTGAAGATTAAAAAGCTCAAAATTTGTACAAACTTTTGGTAAAAAATGAGTTATAGATGTTTTCTTTTTTTTAATTCTAAATATTAAACAAAAACATGAGAAAAATTTTAAACAAATGATATAAGTTTTCCCGACCAAATTTGTGTTTATAAAAAATCTGAAGCGACGACATTTTTTTCGAAGCGCATTTTATCAATCATTTTGTAAAAGATAAAAACAAGAATAAAGTCCAAAAAGATTTTTATTTATCTTTTGTAGCTTATTAATTCAGTTTGTTACGTCGTACTACTTTCCAACTGGTGTTTAGATTATCGCCTTAGCGCTTTTCAATTGATGAAAAATTTACTCCAAAATTTGGAGCTGGTCGAAAGCGCGTTTGTAAAGAGTTGGAGCGAGGACGAGGGCAGTTTTGCGCTCCGTCGCACAATGAAGGCAGTTTTCTGCAGCAAAAACAAAAACTTTCAAGTATGAACCGTGTAAAAAATCTTGAGATTGTTTATAAACTGTTTCATGTGACAAAATTGTTCTTATATTTAATGCAGATAGTTAAAACTATTTATAAGCTTGTCACACATTATTTCTAATAATTTTTATCATGGCGATATGGCTTATTTTCCTTCATAAAATAATTCAAAGTTTTGCTATAACATAGAGATCGCTTGGGCAAGGAATAATCGCTTTCGTACTTTGTTATTTAATTATCTTCTCGCAACTTTCTTTTTCTCCAGACGGTAATGACGTAATGCGCTTTGTCTGTATCACGTGACCGAGTAATGGCATGTTCTGGAATGTTCTCTCTTACCGTGAAAACGCGTTTTAATTTTACTCACGCTGACCAAAGCGTTCGAGACGGTTCCAGCCATTTGCGTCTCGTGACCTTTTGTCTATATAAATGTGCGCTCGATGCATGAAGCCGAAGCGAGAGACGACGAATACGAAAGAGACGCATAAAGCGAAAAGTGTCGGTTTGAGAGAAAGTAGAATTTTGGGGCGAGTGTTGAATTTATTTTGAGCCAGTGTTTTGGAGTTGTGTTCTACGGAGGTAGAAATATTTATGTTGGTTGAATCAAATTATAGCGTTGATTTTGCTTTAAAGTTTGGCAAAGCGTAGAATAGAATTTTCGTCGGTCGTGAATTTTGTAATACAGTACATCCTCGATTATCCGGTCATGTTGGGCAACCTTTTTCCAAAATCTTGGATGGATAAGCATTTGGCCGGATAAGAAAAGTATCTATCATAGGGTACCCACCGTCTACCACCTACACCACACTTAAAAGAGCCTAAAGAAAAAAGAACGAAAAAACGAAACTACAGTAGTATGAGAACAAGCTTAGCCACAAAACAATTTAAATTCTAAACGAAACAGAAATTTGGGTAAAGTTTAAAATCACATAATTTAACAAAAATAAGTTATTAAACAGTTTAACTTTCATCAGTACTATTGCTGAAAAACGAAAGGATGGAGGTTTGCTTGATGGTGCTTTCTCGCCTTTCAGCAGCAAACTCACGGAACTGGATAAGGTGTGACACATTTGCTGGTGTCGCCTGTGGTTGACAACGGTACCACGTTAAATAATTATCCATGCTATTCATGGCTTCACCGTGAGTGATTGGACACTTTGATGATTGTGGATCTTCAATTTCTTCTTCCTCTTCATTGCCGTCTTTTTCATCGTCCCCAGAAATCAGTGCAACAATGCCTTGCTCGTCCATGTTCTCATATCCAGAACCATCACAGCATATCCAGTTCTGGATATCATCGTCTGTCAGTGTAATATTCACCCTGGAAAATTGCTGCACAAACTCGTTGTTTGAAATCACTTCTTGAGGGACGTTATTTTGCTAGATATCATTTGGTAATGGTATCAACTTCTTCCAGGAGTTTCTGATAGCAGTTGGTGTAACCATATCCCAAGCAGCTGCAACAGTATCGAAAACTTTGATCTTATCAACTTTTTTTAGGAAGTCTTGTATGGTGAAGGTTGATTGCGATACAAGATCTCTCAGAATCGACTTCCTATAAACCCTTTTGATGGATTCGAGCACCCCTTGATCTATTGGCTGTATTAAAGCAGTCACATTTGGAGGCAAAAACTTGGCAATGATTTTGCCATCACCTGACACAAGTTCTTCCTCACTCGGATGAGCGGCACAGTTGTCAAGAAACAAAATTGCTTTTTCCTCCTGCCCAAGCTCTCTTAACTTTATTTTTGTTTCAGGAATGAAACAATTCAAAAACCAATCTCTGAAAATCTGTGTGTTGACCCAAGCATTTTTTAATTTCTATAAACAACTGGCAACGCTTCCTTGTTAATTTTGCGAAAACAACGTGGGTTTTTCTCTTTACGAATTAACAATAAAGGCAATTTTATTGTTCCACTGGCGTTTTCGCAGGTATTTATTGTGACCCTGTCCTTAGCCTTTTTTGTTCCATCTGGTTGGTTGTGAACCGAAGCTAAAGTGTGGCCTGGAAATATCTTGAAATATAAGCTGGTTTCATCACAGTTAAAAATTTGGTCGGCTGAATAACTTTCAGTCATGGTAGAAAAGCCATTGATGAACTGTTCTGCAGAAAGGTTATCGGAACTTAATTTTTCACCAGTTATTGTCAGATTTCTCAAGCCAAACCTTCCGCAAAAGCGCCACTGGAACCCCGAGCTTGCAACAAAGGCCTTGAAGCTTTTGCCATAAATTAAGCGGTGAAACTCGGAGGCCTTTCTCATCAGTATCGGGCCAGTTACTGGGCAGCCTTTTTCGCGCTGTTGACGAAACCAAATGTAAAGCGCGCTATCTAATTTGTCAAAACCTCCATTTTTTATTGCTTTACAAGTTTTAACCGCGTCAGGTATTCCCAACTCATTCTTTTCTGCTTTAAACTGCGTGAACTTTTCCTCACTTTTCAAAATATCGTTTAAAGTAGATTTCCCAATTTTGAATTGGTTCATTAATACAGATTTAGGTACGTTCTGCTTTGCCAATCTGCAAACTTTCGGTTTATCTTCAATTGTTAGTACAACTCGTTTTCTCTTTGTTGCACGCTTATCCATTGTAAAACTTAGCCAATAGAAAGTGAACTTGATATATCTACACAACACAGCATACATGTACACTGTATAAATAAAACTCAACTGATTTGAAAAAACTTCTACTTTAACTAGTCATAGGAATAATTATTACGTAATAACTATTACGCAATAATATACGAGTACAAACTAAAAAACTAGCTTCTTGACAACATTGTTTGTTGGCTTTCTAGTTTTTTTCCACTGTAAAACGTGTAGATTTTAGACTAAATAATTGAATGTATCTACCTGTTGAACCCGACCGGTTAATCGAGGGCCGGATAATCGAGGATGCACTGTACATTCGTTCTTATTAGAGACAGTGGTCTCTGTTTGTTTGTCAAGAAGAGTCTTCAACGGATCAATCCTAGCTTTCGTACAAACCAACTGTATAAAACCGTCAGGGTCATAGTAGACTACTTCTTGAGCCGAAATAAAATAAAATTTAGACACAGCTTTGTTTCAGCGCAGGTATTCGGGTTACCTAGCTCAACTGGTCCTTTAGGATTCCCAAACACAGTTTGTGACAAAGCTATTTATTAACAGATCATTTGTCTAAAAAATGAGTTGTCATTAAAAAATTGGTTGAAAAACTTATCTTTACAATTAATAAAAGATAGCAAGCTATGTGATAAAAAAGATAGATACCTATATTTGGAGAATATTAAAGCATGGTTGTAGAAAAGATTCTGAAACAGTATTATGTTTACATGATTTTGAGGACAGGAAACGTTTGAAAAGTGTGCTTATAGGTAGCAAAACATTTAGTATAATATTTTGCTATTACCAGAAAAATTAGTTTAAAGTAAAGTGCTACCTTAGATAAATAATATTTATGATGCACGTAAATGTTATTACAGTCAAGCATCGGTTTTTAAACGTCTCAGAGTTTGAACAATTCGGTTTTCGAACAGAAAATGACTCAACCCCGAACAAAAATTCGGTTCTCAAACAACTCGAACAAAAAATAGAACAGCAGCGACACGTGACTGCCAAGAAGAAACGTAAACATTTTTCAGTCGACCACCGTACGAGATACAGTACATTCATTGTTACGCTGTGCTTTATTGTTACGCTTATTACATTCCTTGTTATTGAAACTACTTGTTGTGTTTTTCGTTTTATTTACAATTTTGTGTTTTATTTACTCTTTGAATAAATAGTTTTATATTGTGATATACAGGGTATAGCGTAAACAGATAAATAAGTTACAGTATTTTTTTGGTGTATAGAACGAATTAATCTCATTTACATTATTTGTAATGGGAAACTATCATTTGGTTTTCGAACAGCCTTCAGAACGAATTGTGTTTAAAAACCGAGGTTTGACGGTATTGGGGCCATATTTTTACTTAGGAACAATTATGGCCTTTTATAAAAGTTTTTATAAACAAATAAGTTTTGAAAAGAATAATTACATTTTTTTGTAACAATAAAATAAAAATCTTAGTTTGTTTTGATAAATTGGTGATTCCCAATTAAGAGCATTAATGAAATGGGGTTTTTGGCGCATTATTAATTTGTATAAAATTTTAACGTGGATTCAGAAAAATAATTTTATGCATCAGCAATTGTAAATTTAATATAAATGTTTTTTTATCGTCATTTTTATTTCTGGTTTTGTTTATTTTCCTGACTCGCAAAAAAGTGTTGGGGGCACTATACTTGGGGTAACCGCCAAAAGAGTACTTTAATATGCTTTCAAGCATACTAAAATATTATTGTTCAATTGAAATTTTGTTATTTGTTTTTTAGCCGTATGTTTAGAAATCAGTGCAAAATTTAGAGCTGCTTGCGAAATTCGCCAAGCAGAGAAAATTGCTGTCAAGTGTCTTTCCCAAAGATAGAACAGAGTAAGTTTTAAAGAGAAACGTCATATTCCATCAGTTTAAACTGCTTTCAGACAACATCATACGTGGAGCATTAAACGTTTCCAACAGAATTTTAAAGGCTTGTTTCCACTACAATCGTGAAATGGAGCATCCTTTGCTGGTTTTATCGATTTTTACTACTTTCCGCGCTTTAGCTCTAAGCAAAGCAAAAAAACAATAAAACGAACAAAAAATACTTATTGAGAACAAAAAAAAAAAAAAATATTGATCGTCGTCGTCGTCGTCATCGTTTGAAGGGCATCCACTCCAGGTCAGACACAAACAGGACTGGGGCCGAGGGTTTATCCTTTTACTACCCCAGAGTGTTGCACTGCCTGAATCAGATGCTGGCAGTGGTGTTATTAAGCCAGCATCGAGTTTCGTCATCCAAAATCGTCAGACCTCGTGATCCATGTGGTGCCCATCTTTTTGGAAATCATGGGAGGAAGATCGTACGTATAGATGTTAAATAAGAGGGGAGCCAAGACCGATCCCTGAGGAACGCCGTTTTTAAGACGGCGTAGCCTGCTTTGCTTGCTGTCACCGGTGGTAAGGGTGAAACTTCGATTTCGGACAACCTCCATAATCATTTTGACCATGTGCTTATCCGGAAGTAGTCTCAGCAGCTTGCAGGTAAGGCCACGGTGCCAGACATTGTCATAAGCAACTGTCAGATCGACAAATACGGCACCGGCCTTCTTTTTAGCCTCAAAAGAATCCTCGATGTTCTGGGTTAGCAGAACAACTTGATCTACGGTTGACTTCCCGCGTCGGAGCCCAGCCTGCTCTTTAGGAAGCAGTGGATCAACTAATGGTTCAATGCGGACGTAGATAAGCCTCTCGAGGATCTTGTAGAGGACACAGAGCAGAGATATCGATAACTCTTTGGGTCCCCCACGAGCTTTGCTGGTTTGGGGATCGTGACCACAAGCGCTCTTCTCCAGATCTTGTGAATTTTGAGCAGGCGCAAACAGGAAGAAAGGAAGTCACGTAACCAGGACTTCAAAGCAGCTCCGGCATGGAGTATAAGCTCTGAGCAGATGGAATCAGGACCAGAAGCTTTACCTGGTTTTAAATATTCGAGGGCAGCAGCAAATTCTCTCTGTGAAAAATTGTCAGAGATATTTACTGCGTCTGATGTTGTGGCCCTCCAAAGATCAGACACTTCTTGAGAGACAAGTCGAGATGACTTGCAATGAACAGCCTCGTATTTCCCATTTCTAACCAACTGAGATGCAATAGCATCGGCTGAAACGGGACAGTGACGAGGAGAGTGTCGTGACCAAACAGTAAGGTTGTTCAAAATACTCCACGCTTTTCGACTAAAGTGTGAGAAATCAATGCTCCGAACTGCCTCAGACCATCAATCCCTCCGCTTTCTTTCAAGATTGGCAAGCAGAGCTGTAGCAGCCAAGCTCGAGTTGTCTCCCTGAGGAGACTGCAGAAAGGTTTTATAGAGGATTCACACTCTGCATCCCAACACGGAATATAGTTATTTCAATACCCGCGTGGAATAATCTTTTTGGCTGCTTTCTTAGTGGTGCTACAGAAGTCCTGGTAAGCCGCATCCACATCAAGTGAATCAGGCGGCAACAAAGTCTTTTCGAATTTATTTGTCAAAGCAATGTAGTGACTCCATTTGGCCTTGTGGAAGTTCCATCGCTTATCAATCATGCTTGGCACTGATATAGCAAACCTTGGTGGTGTAATAAGCGAAGGTCGATATTGTGACCTGGGGAACTTTTTAAGGACACGTCTATCCCGTAAGTGACTGTTTGGACCTACGCTAGCGAAAGCTAGATCCGGATTGGTGCCAGTGTTCCAGCGGCCGGAATAAAAATTGGCAGCGTCCGTGGCATTATATAGCAGGGCAAGACAATTAATACTTGCCTACCCAGCCAAGCACTTACCATCCGGACTCTTGTAGTCGGAACCCCAGTCAGCATGTGCGACAGTTAAAATCGCTAGCGTAAAGACAGGGATGAGGAAACACTGGGAGATCCAGGGTTCGCAATCGCGTTGGCGGTGGTTTGTAGACGTTGACTATTTTATAACTATCAACGTCCACACACAGCCACTCGATCACCGATGTCGGTGGAGATTGGTCCAAAAGCGTGTATCTCAGTCGCTCGTGGACAAATGCGGCAAGGCCATGCTTCCTGCTTAAAGAAGACCCATCTAGTTGGTAGTTTGGAAGTACCAACTTCTCTGCATCAGTGCAGTGGGTCTCCTGCAGTAGAATGACGAGTGCCTCAGACTGCATAGCAAGGTGATGAAGAACGTTCATCTTGCTTGCAGTGAGGCCTTCGATGTTCAGCTGAAGAACAGTGGGTCTTCAGAACTTGTTGGCAATGTGCCCTGAAAAGGGTAGTTTTATTCTAGCATTGCCCCGTCCTAAAAAGGACGTTTGCCGACTAGCAGATCCACACTGAACATCGGAATGGGTGGAAACGCTTTCATTTTGGTAGGTTCGGTTTCGGTCTGTCATTTAAACAGCAATGAACAGACTTACTCACGGCCCAGGCTGCGAGAAAGCACCTACCATCTGGGCCAAAAATATCGATTTTCATAAATTATTAACCAAATTGTTTTTTGATAAACTGCCGGTTTCCCACAGCCAACCTTAGAGCTAACAGCGCAACACGCCGATGATATCATGGCCACCGTGGTGGCAGGACCCTCTCTTAATTCGAACTCCGCGCAACTGCTGCAAAATCAGATGTTCGAGCGGCAATTGGACTAACTTACTGATGATGCGGTTAAGACATCGCTAATTTTTTTAAAAAATAATGGTTACGGATCTGTTCGTCACAACCAGCAATTTGCACGTCCACCCGCAATTTGCACGTCCACCCGCAATTTTTCCAACCAAACGGCACATATAGCCCGGCTTCTAATTTTCAGCCGGGCCGACAAATGCAGTCAAATGCCAGCAGAGCAATCGTTTTCCCACTGGAGCCAAAACCCCTACTGATTCTGAAATCTTTGTTTCTTTCATTCCCGCTTTGGCGCTAAAGCTCTGAAGTGTCGAGTGCCATGTTCTTGGCAACTCTTCTTCTAATTTTGCCGATAAAAATTGTTATCGCGATGCATCTTATTCTGCCGTTTTAGAAGAAAGGCTGAGTTTACACATAATTTCCTTTTTATTTTTCATGATCTCAACATCAATACAAATTTTAGCATCGACACTGGCTTCACAATAAACAAGATCTCTCCGTGTGGACGCTATGGAAAACATTTCGGACCTCAACATTTGAGTGCCGCCAACGCCACCCCAACTCGGATTTTTGGAACCAAACAGTTAATTTTCAACGTAGAAGCACATTTTACGGTTCCGTTGAATTTCAAAAAAGTCAATGTCGACATTCTCATCAATGGCATCAACTTTCTTCGTGACATCGGCCTTGATGTTGACGTTGTAAATAGTTCTTTTACTTTATCATTTAACTCTATGTATCGTCTGCACAACACGTTGCATTCAGCAATATATTGTGCAAATCGTGTTTCCTACGCAAGCGCGAGTAACGCTGTTGAATCGTCTCTCTTGTGAACTCGCTCAAATGACGTCACTAACAAGTTTCCGCTTGACTTTTGTGCTTCACATGACTTCTCCTGTCTCATATGACGATCCAAACTTACTACAATTCATGAAAAATTTCTTTTTCGCCGTGACGTTCCGGCATATGTAATAGTTCGTGCGCAATTATGCAAGCTGTAAAAACCAGCAACGATAACTCACCATACACACTGAATGCGTATTCTTCAATTCCCAGCTACAATTTTCAAGCCAATCTTTTTTTTGCTACTTTGCAGGCCTGTCGCTGCTATTATCATAGGTGATGTTTTACGAGAAATCGTTTGTCGGCCAATGAAACCCACTTTATTGCATTCTTTACAATTTGGGCGACATTTCCTTCACCCTCAGTCAAGTTTACCCGACGGAAACGTTTATACGGAAGTTCATTTTATTGAAAAGTACATTCCTGGCCTTGGTTTTACTTTTAGAGTAACAAACAATTTCAAAACTATTCTCTTACACACGCTCGTTCGCACGTACATCGCCTTTCTCCTAGCATTGATGCCAACATCGCAGAGTACTCCTAATTTTATACTGCTTGTTTGTAATTAGTAATGTCTCCTTCGTAAACATTTTTTGCTGCCTTTTTGCTTTTTCAGATTTGTCGCTATTTTGTAAACGCTTTCTATTGATTTCCGATGGACCGATCAGCCTTCGCCTGCTTTGTCGCCAAAAATCTGGGGGAAGATCTGTAGCATTTTTATTGCCGCATTCTATGTTTCGTGCATACATTTGCTTTGATTTTGCAAACTCTTCCGCAAACATATTTTCCGTTGTATTTCGGTTTGCTGCAGACTCAATTTGCAGCGCTCGTTCGCTTGCTGCACAGCGTTTATCTGCCCCCATGGCAACCGTCATGTTATAACTTTTATCTCTTAGTATTTTTTTTATACCGCCCTTCCGTTGTTCCCCCAAATGGCTGTTGGCTGATCGTGCCATCAACACCATTACCGCTCTTTGTGTAGTTATTTTCGCTACCCCTGCAAACACAATCTAGTCTGATCACATGACCTAATGCTTTGTGGTTTTACCTGTAAAAAATTTCAGGCATCGTAATAGAAACTCAATAAAACTAGTTTGACTTTATATACTTGCTGGACCGAGTCGTTGGCCAGTCAGACGGAAAGTAGAGCGTTCAGATCGAGGAAGATTAACTTGAGAATCAACCCTGCAACGTTATAGGGCAATGACTCGCCTGCATTCTTGATTGAAGTTTAAATGTTATTTCGTCTTTCTAATTCAAATTGCGCCACTTGCAATAAAAGGCGTGAATGGTTTACTCGTGCGCCAAACAAACCACGCCACAACCTGATTAACAATTTTTCTTTTTAGTAGAGTCATATTACCGATAAGCAGCATAAACTCCGCATCAAGGATAAACTTTCACACTAGCTGTGGCTTCTTTTTTAACACTGTAATAATACCGTTCGTTTTTGGTCAGCAGTCTATAGAAAAAAGCAACAGGTCGGTTATGTTGATTTAGTGATGCAGATATGGCATTGTCTGATACATCAGTGTCTACTTTAGATAGCACATTTTTATCAATAATTTGAAGAGTTGTTAAAGTCAATTTATTTTTCAGTGACTAAAACTTTCAAAGCTTTTTCACCCATTTAAAATTGTCTTTCCAATATCAAAGTTTTATTCTTTCCGAAAATTATGGTAACCATTATGTGTAATAAGAAAACAGACAATTACTTGTTGTAACTCTTTTTGTTAGTACGGTTTGCCAAGTTAGTTATCGGTTTCACTTGCTCCGGATCTGGGAGTATAACTTCATTCGAAACATAGTATCTAAGCAATTTCAACTCTTTTGTAGCAAACAAGCATTTATGTATGTTCAAAGTTAAGTTACAATCTGAGGCAGCCTTTAAAAAATTTTGAATTCTTGTCATGCTCTTTTTTGTTTTACCACATACTGTTGTATCATCAAGATACGCAAATGTTCCCTCACATTTATTATCAAATATTATATGATTTATTACCGTTTGAAAATCGGGGACTGCATTCTTGCAACGAAAAAGGTGCATTTAAATTGATATAATTGTCCGACGGCCTCAAACCCGGTGTAAGTTTGTTCTTCAGGTATTAACAAATCTTGATAGTAAAGCCTTCAAAAGGTCTTGTTTTCAAAGCTATTTATAACCCAATACTTTTTTCAAACACTCTGCAAAGTTGAAAGCAAATAGACATTCAAACGTGATGGTTTGACTATAATTAACACACATTTTTTCATGATTTTCATTTTTTTTACCACAATCTAAGCCCACCATGGTGAGTTATTAGGTTTAATAATATCATCAGCAAATAATTTTTAAACTTCACTATTAATAAAACTTAAGTCGGTACTTAAACAACCGCGTCTCTTGATTACAATAGGGTGAATGTTTGGGCAAAAAAGTTAAAAAAACGCACGGGTTATATATTTAAAAGTATCCTAATTTTAATAATGATTTAGGTCCACCAAAATCAATTTCACGCTTTTATGTTGACTTGGAAATTCATAACCAAGAATAACATCTTACTACAAATTTTCTGACACTAAAAAAATTACAGAACTATAATTACGATTTTGAAATTTAACGAAAGAGGAGAATAACTTTTAGTTTTTATGGCCAAATTTTTCACAGCTAACTCCATTTTCAAAATCTCACTATTTTTCTCATAATCCAATTTAGCCGGTTAACAGAATTCTGAATCTATATGATTAACCTTTACACCACTATCAATCAGACAATTAGCTCGTACTTCATGAATCTTCAAAAAAGCGTTTAACTTTTCCCCGACCATTGAATTATTCAATGCACTGATGCACAAGTATTCTTCATCTCTAAGCGGTACTTCTCTAACTTAAGATTTTACTCCAACTGAATTTGCTGCTGCCCTCCAAAAGAAAAAGTAGACAAAAACCTTGGTCCAGACCACTTATGCCCAGAGTTTATACTCAATGCTAGCCTTGTCATAAAATCTTGGTCGTGAGTTTTTTTCCGTTCCTGCATGCGCCAACTTAAAATTCCTAAAATGTGTAGACGCTCCTTGGTAGTTGCCGTCCTTAACCCAAACAAACCTTTAGAGCTATCTTCCTAATGCTAAAAGTTAAAACCTAAATGCTATCGTCCCATGTCTTTGCTTTTTCATCCCCTACAAGAGCTATTGTCCCATCTCTTTGCTTTGCATCCCCAGTAAGATCCTCAAAAGACTAATTTACACCCGTATCAAACCTATCATTGACTTATTGCTCCCTCGTGTGCAAGCGGATTTTCAACAAGAGAAATCAACCGTACCAGGTAACTTTGACAACCTAGAAAATTGAAAACTGTTTTTCAGCAAAAACAAAGGCTATTGCTGTGTTTGTTAACCTAGCAGCAGCGCATGATACTGCATAGCATCACGGCCTTACCTGCAAACTTTTGTGGTTGCTTCCTGACAAACACATGAACTAAATCATCATGGAGTTTGTCCAGAACCCCAGTTCTTGCCTTATTATCGGTAACAGAAAGCAAAGCAAACTTCAGCACTAGAAGCACGGCATCCATCAGAGACTTTTCCCGGCTCCCCTCCTGTTTAAAATCTATATAAGCAATCTGCCAAATATTGCCAGCCGAATTGCCAAAATAACAACCTACTGCCTTTCTGTGAAACACTAAAATATCTTGGGTGACACTTTGACAGTCACTGCGTAGAAAACTCACTTCCAGAGTTTCCTTAACCCGTCGTTTGGCAGGAACAAGCTGAGGTGTTGTTCCCACATCTTTGCGCACAGCAACTCTAGCTCTTGTATATTTTGCTGACGAGTATTGCGCAGCTGCTTGGTGCCGCAGTTCTCAAACCCACTTAATTGACCCTACTATTACCAACGTACTGCACATTGTGGCCGCATGTCTGCGCCCCACACCAACAAAATATCTACCAGTTTTTGCAAGCATACCGCCAAACGAGCTTGGCCGCCGAGATGTTGCATTGTCTCTTGCCCGCCCAGTTACAGAGCCCAACTACTTGCTTTAACCTGAGATAACTGCCATTGAACAAAAAAATTCTTGCTGCCTTAAATCAAGACATCCTTTCGTGTCTGCTGCCAAAGGTTTTCTAACGGACCTTGCTCAACTAAAGATCAAAGAGGCTTACTGGGAGGAATATTCTTGGAGTAATGATAACAGTCAATTTCACAACTTCATCCCTAATGTCGGCACTTTGCCACTGGGGATACAATTTTGAGACGCGCCAGGTGCAATTAAACCATCCTCGAACTGGTATTAGGCGTTTCCGCTTAACTATGTACAAGTGCGGCTTCTATAACGGCTTCCAAGTGGGGCTTCCAAGTTGGTTTCCACGACGGCATACAAGTGTGGTGCGGACATCGAATGGCAGAGCATAAAATTTCCGACTGCTTTCTTCACTCTCCCTCTCTTAAAATGGGTGGGCTGACCAGCTTGGATAACACAACGATCGTTTGGCTGCAGAAAACCGCCCAGAAATTTGATACTGGCTCACACGACCAACGAATTTGTGGTTGATTACAAGAGGATTACCTAGTTAGGAAATGTGCTTTTCTAACACAATGCCAAAGCTACGTTTCATTTGTTCAACGGCAAAAAAATAATAGCTTGTTTTTAATGCTTTTATGTTTATTTTGACTATAAAATTATTTAAAAAAATCTAAACAATAATCCTTATTTTTTAAAAACAGCTGAAACATCAATAACAAAACTTAAATAAATTTTGAAAAAGACTGGTTTGCGTTTTTATCCTATAAATGTCATTTTTTAAATTGGTGCAAAAAGATCTTTGGACTTTAATGGTTATCAATTTAACTCATTAAACTTGTTTGCATGATAACCTATGCTGTGTATAAAATGGTCCTAATATAGCAAACTGCAACAGTTTTTAGAAATTTTCATCAATGTCTTCAAAAAATAAATAACTAGCAATAATTTTTATCTTTTTTCTAAAGAAATATTAGAAAAAAATGAAAGTAGATCAAAACTTGTAAATAAGTTGTTAATAACGTAAACTTTAATATAACGTAATTTATTAGTCTTAACTCAAAACTAACTCAATAACGTAAACTGAAACAATGTATACTCTAAACTTATAAATGATGTAATTTAATTTAAGCCATCTGTTTATTAAACTATATATTAGTGGTTCCCAACCTTTTTTACATGGTGGCACATTATTTAGCTATTTAAATTTTTGCGACCCACTCATCATATTGGTTAATAATACAAAGATCTTCACTTAAAATTTGTCAATGATTTCTCATTTTTCGTCCCAAAATTATGGTGATCTCTAAAAAAAAAGATCATCAATTAAAATCTGTCTATGACCTTTCAATTTTTTCCCCAAATCATGGCTACTTTGCACTTGGAAGCCAAAATATCCAGCCAAAAAAAGCCAAGCAAAATTTTTGATTCCTCAAGGGCATCGCTTCGCGGCACACCAGTGTACTTGTTGTGGCACAACGGTTGTGACCATTGCTATGTATTCTTAAATATAGCTTCGGGAAGAAGGTTACTTTTTTTATAGCATAAAATTGCAATGGAAAATAGCCATATTAAATTAAACATTTTCTAATTGATTTATTTATGTTATTTACGCATGACAGAAACAAAAAACAAGAAAGAATTAAGCAAACGTTTTCGGCTTACTTAACCCTTTAGAGACTAACGTTCCCAAAATGGGAACATGTGTTTAGTGATACAAAAAACATTTACTGCTGCCAATGCGTGATGCTACTCTTTTACACCAGGTTCTATAGGAAATATTCTTTACACTCAGTAAAAATGACGGTGTTTTTTAAAAAAAAATTTACTAAAAATTTAAAGGAAAAATGTCCAAAAGTGCATTTTAATAATTATTTTTTATTACTTAATTTTTAGAAACCTTGAAAATGTACTTTTTCTCTCAAATAACGTTTATTGACAAAAACAGATCACAACAGTTATCTCCAACCTAAAAAACAATTCAGTGAATATTCCTTTTTATTGCTCACAACCGTTCAACTGTGATGTTCCCAAAATGGGAACGTTAGTACCTTTAGGGCCAAAAAAGTCGGTAAGTTTCAAAATGCAACATAATCGTTATTTTTCAAAATTATGCAAAATACGGCACGAATCTAAATGCACAGATGGGGTAATAATTACATTTACGAAATTTTTTGACCATTTGACTGAATATGCGAAACAATATGAATGAATAGCATTGTACAAAGCAGTTATTTTGACAATGTGTGTTCAAGTTTATTTCTTCTTGTGATACAATTTACTGCACAGTCTGTGTAACCTTTTTCCACATTTGACACAGCACAATCTGGTATTTTTTTTACACAGCGCGCATCTTCCTTGCGACATTGATTTAAGATTGTGATTTATTCCGTCGAACTTCACAGCTTTGCTTGGCGGAGCTGTCCGTCCACCAAGACGTTTTCTGGGGCATTCCACTTTTATGAGTGCTCTTGCGATTTCTCTTCTGAAGACAATGTGACTCACGCCGTCCGAGTTGATGTGATTATAGAACTTGAAAGCAGCCACAACAAAAAGATTTACTATATGGGAGAATAAGTTCCACCACCATTTTCTGGAACGAAGTCGTGGTCTGTACAACGACAACAACTTATCGCACACGTCAATGCCTCCCATTCCTTGATTGTACATTTTGATGAGGAAAGGTTGGTCAACAATCTTCTGCTCGTTTTTCACCCTTTTTTCCACTTTTTGAATAGGGTTTACACCACAGTAATTACTTGCAACAGTAACTGGGCAGTTGTCGTTCCACTTTACACAAACAACTAAGCCGTCTGATCGGAAATCGAACATGCCTCTGGGTTTCTTTTGACAATCTTTCTTGGACATCAAAGGGCAGCGGCCCGTTCTATTATCCCTTATTGTACCACATGCTCTAACATTTTCTGCAGCAAGATCGGTAAGCAGTGTGTGGCTGGTGAAGAAGTTATCAAAGAAGACAATGTGTTGACTTTTATTTGGAACAGGGCCTAACATCTTTTTTACAACGTGACTTCCTAGTGGACTTGTTCTGCTTCAATCTTTGCCGCAATATATTTCGAAGTTATATGGAAACCCATCACTGCTACAAAGCATCCACAATTTGTAACCAAATTTGACAGGCTTACCCTTGATATATTGCTTGGCACTATGAAAACCACGATATGGCACCATAGATTCGTCAATACTCAGACTTTTGTGAAAGATTCCAAATTGCTGACAGTTAGCTTTCAGGAGGTCCAACAAAGGCAGTACCTTTGCAACTTTCGACTGTGCAAGGTTGTGGTTGTCAGCAATGTGCAAGCACGCTTTTATAAAACGAAAGCGATCCCTAGACATTGTTTTTGAGAATATAGGGGCTTTCAAGTCTTCAGCTGTGCTCCAGTAGTCTTTTTCTGAAGGAAGACTGTAGTATCTACCAATTAGTAACAGATCTAAAAATTTTCTCATCTCAGCATGATCAACTCTGAAGTTTTCCATATTTTTACCTCTAGTCGCGTACAAGTTTGTTTGGTCGACAAGTAGAGTAATCATGGCATCAGAAAAGAATAGTAAAAAAATTTCGTACATACTCTTTCCTTCATGTATGAAAACCTCATTAGATTTTTGTACTTCTTCTGGGTTACCGAGAGTTACATCGTTACTTTTGTACGGTTCAAAAATTCTCATTTTTCTTAGTTTTTTCTTTTCAAAGTAAAAAGAGTCGCATTAAAGCTTTTAGTTTAACTAAATATCGATTTGTTTGTGTTGTTGCTTAGTAATTAAAACAAACAAATCGATATTTAGTTGAACTAAAGGCTTTAATGCGACTCTTTTTACTTTGAAAAGAAAAAACTAAGAAAAATGAGAATTTTTGAACCGTACAAAAGTCAAAATATTTGCCTCTGTGCAACAATTGTACAAAGAGTTTGACAAAATTACAACATTTGCGCAATTAAGAAAACAATTGTGATAAAAATTTTGAGATTAAATTGTTGCTATGCATTGAAAAAATGGCAAAAATCTAAAATAAAGTAGAATTTTTTTAGGATTTGGTTCTAAAAACTAACAAACTTCTGCGACACTAGGAAGAAATGTACACTTTTCAGGAAAAACTTTTTAGATTTTTTTAAGCAAGCTAGTGCTTTTGTAATTTCAAAATGTAAGACACTTGGGAGAAAGGTCGGCCTTTCAAAAAGTTAAATTTTTTTACGTAGAAGGAATCTACTGTTTCCATACTAAAACCTTTACAATGTGAGGCTCTTGAGGAAATTTTTAAATAGTGATAATTTTAAGAACCTGACCACAAAACCTCCGTGTGAAAACTGTATAAAATTATATTCATGGGTCATATTGTTAATATCAATTAATGAAACCTTTGGTTAAAACGTTTATTTGGAAAAAGAAAAACTAAAATATTTTTGGTTTAACTAGTGTCAAGCGGTCTTTTTCTAAAAAATTGTTGTTTCAAAGATTTATTAAGCTAGTAAAAATAAAAAATTTGGTTTAACTTGAATCATTTTTACTCGGTTTGTCCTAATGATTACCGTTAAGTTTGGGATATGATGACTGATCGTAATTAATTGTTAATCAACGCCCCGAGTCTAATTCAATGATTTTAAAATTTTTTCTTAAAATTCACCAATGAGTTTCTGCATAGCATTTCTTTTTTAAGAAATCGAACAATGTTACGTTGGAATAAATTAAATAAAAAGTTAGAAGAATGAATGAAAAATATTGAAAGCATTGTGAATTTTGTTTAAAATGTAAAAGCGTTGCTGTTACACCTGATTGAAATCGAGTTAAAATTAAGTGTGAAAGAAGTCTTACGCTTTATTGGATATTTTACATTTTTGATTCTTAAGAGAATTGTTAAAAAGTTTTTTACAATACTTTAAAACGTTGGTGTAGAAAACGGAAAATGAAACTAAAAAGTCTACTTTTTAATATCTATAGGTGGTTTCTTTTACAAGATCACTGCCCAAACCTTTTTCTCAGAGGTTAGCAACGCTCAAGATAAAAGAGTGAATTTGTTGATTTCTTACTTTATTTGTGTTTTTTACCTCAAGCAAAACCGTATCCTGAAAGCAAAATTTTTAGCTATTTTTTAAAAAAATCCTGATTTTTCAAAGGTTTATTTTCAGATTTCGAGTTAGTCAATAAGTTTATTAAATAATTTCAGCTTGGTTTGTTTTCATTTAGACGTAAAAACTATCTGTGATAGGTCTTGATAGAATAAATCTTATTATATTTTCAAAAAACAACTGACTTTTCTTGGAATTAATCTTACTTACGTTGGCCTTATTTGACATCAAATTTTATGTTAATTTTAGAAAATTTAGTTGGTAAAATGCATTAAAATGTTCAGTTTTATGATGAATTTTGTTATTAACACGTTGACTGCCAAGACCTAATCCGACTTTCTGACCCCAGATGCCAAGCACATATTTGTCCATATTGTCATGTAAAAAAGCGTTTTACGCAGTTTTATTGCTTAATTAATGTCACTAATTAATTTTAGCATTGAAACAATCACCACGAGTATATTCGTTGTTGGCACATGTAGACAGAATTTTATTCAAATATGCCAAGCACGAGATAACTCGTTGAGGCAATCCTACGCTTCCCAGCGTAAATTCATCTTTCTCATGTGGTTTGCGGTTTTCTAATGGTATTGTGTTACGTCACATTGCTGCTAGTTCACTTTCGCATGGACGGTTTTGTGTTACGTCACATTGATGCTAGTTCACTCTCAGCATAACGCAGCAGGATCGCAACCATAGGGCTATAGTTTAGAGTAAATAGGTACAAAAGTTCAGACTACAATATAATAATTGAAGCTAGCGGATAATTTTGATTATTTTTGCAGGTGGCAAGCTTTCTTAGTTTATATCGCATCAGATGCTTATTTAGAGTTTGCTCGTTTTTATCCATTGTTTGCAACTGCTGTGATCTAAATGGCCCGTAGATTTATAAATGAAAGTGAGATTGACCGCTATTTGGATGAGAGCGGAGAAGATTCAGATTTCGATGATTTTTCTTTGAGCTCAGATGAAGATAGTCATTACTCTCCTTCATCAGGTTCCGAGTCTAGCTCTGATGATGATAGCGACATGGACACTGCTCAAGTTGCTGTAGCTGGCCCTTCTTCTAATGCTTTAGCAGCAATATCATCGAATGATAATGGAGATGATTGGACTGATACGCCAGATCCGAATCCACTAAACTTCTTGTTCAGAGAAAATGTTGGTTTGAATACGGATTGCTCAACTGTTGAAGATTTCGTGAATCTATTTTTCCCAGAGGAGTTTCTGCAAATGTTAGTGGAGCAAACAAATGTGTATGCTTCCCAGACGATCAACCAAAATGGTCCAGTGAGAAGAAGCAGCAGGATGAAGGCTTGGACCCCAACAAACGTTGAAGAAATGAAGCTGTTTTTGGGACTTCTCCTGCACATGGGGCCATTCACGTTGCCTTGTATAAATTTGTACTGGAGCACGGATATCCTTTATCAAAATACCCTGTGGTCTTCCGTGATGAGTCGAAACAGATTCCAATTGCTGCTGCGTTTTCTTCATTTTGCTGACAATTGTTTGGATAGCAATGACAAGCTGTACAAAATACGCCCCATCTTGAATCATTTCAATGCTACCATGAAAAACATCTACATACCCGGTAAGCATGTTTGCATTGACGAGTCAATGATGTTATGGCGAGGAAGACTTTCTTTTCGGCAGTACATAAAAAATAAGAAGCACAAGTATGGTGTCAAGCATTATAATCTGTGTGAGTCAAATGGCTTGATAATAAAGACAAAGATTTACTGTGGAAGGGAAGAGATCATACAAAATGATATAGGACACGCTGCTGATGTTGTCCTTCACTTGATGGATAATTACTTTGGGAAAGGGTACATTCTGTACGTGGATAACTTCTACAATTCAGTTGCTCTCACTGATGTGTTGTCTTCAAAGCAAACGTACGTCTGTGGCACACTAAAAAGCAACCGAAGAGGAAATCCAAAGGAAGTTGTAAAACAAAAACTGAAGAAAGGAGAAGTTACTTGGAAGAGGAAGGAACATGTGACTGTTTGTAAGTGGAAGGATAAGCGGGATGTGCTTACAATATCCAACATGCACCAAGTGGAGATGGAGGAAGTAAGAAACAGAAATGGAAAGGTATCCGTAAAGCCCAATATTGTAATAGATTACAACAACGGAATGTCAGGAGTTGATCGCTCTGATCAAATGTTGTCGTACTACTCTGCTCTCAGGAAGACAATCCGCTGGCCAAAAAAAGTTGCTCTTCATCTCTTTGAAGGGATGATCCACAATGCCCACATCTTGTATTGTCATGCGACTTCTACCAAAGTCAAGAGCCTTCCTTTCAGAGAGAAGTTTGTGAAATGCTTCCTTCGTGAAAAATTACCAAATAGTGCTGAAAGACCTAGAGACACTGGCCCAACTCAGCATTATCTGGAAACACTTCCGCCGACAGAGAAGAAAGAAAGACCTACTAAAGCATGCAGAATTTGCACGAAAAACAAACTACGTCGGGAAACAAGGTATTTCTGCCCAGTTTGTGAAGATCAACCACCTCTGTGTGTTGTTGACTGCTTCAAAATACACCATGCTGCCATCTAATTACAAAACAGTAATTTGACAATTGTTTTCTACATTCAATGGTGTGATTTAAATTTTCAATAAACTTCTTATTAAAAAAAACTGATTTTTGTTGCCAGCGAGTTTTTCGGTTCCTGTCCCAGACGCCACACGCCGCTTTCTTGCGTTCGAAATAACAAGATAACTCGTGGTTGCAACTTTAGTGGCAAGACAATGACCACGAGATAACTCGTGGTCGGCAGCGTGGGCCAGACTGCCAACCACGAGTTATCTCGTGGTTGGCAGTCAACGTGTTAAAAGTTAAAAAATGTAAAACTTTTTAACATAAATGGTTGTACTTGACTGGGGATCAAGCTAAGCGTAAGTCGGTGTTTTGAAATCAAAATTTTTTTGGGTCAAGATTGTAATAAAATTTCTTTTTTTCAAAATGTGTTTAAAAAACTATAAAAATCAAGGTGCATCATAGAAAGTTTTTTTTGCTTACTCTATTTTTACATTGAAAATTAAGGTAACCAGATTTTCAAACTCCGATCATGAATATGTCACAGTTTTAACAGGAAACGCAATACGCTATGAACAGGATACGGCCCAAGCTTTTGTATAAGAGAGAGATCTTGACACAATTGTCAAAAGCATATTGTCACGCTTACAGAGATTACGGGTACCTTTCTTATTATTAAAAGTTTATAAAAATGACCAAAAGATTGAACATAGTTAGAACTGAATTCATTTTTAAAACATAAAAATTTTGACACTAGAAAGCGAATTCATACTGCATAAAAATAATAACTATGTTTGAATTTGATTTACTAAACGATAAAAATGGAAAAAAGACGAATTTTTTATTATGAAGTATCTGTTTATTGAACACAAATATCCTATTAATAAAAATTTTTGTTTAAAACTTTTAACAATTACTTTGATTGTGAATAAAAATTAAGGTTGCCAAGAAAAATTCAACTTAGGTATAACAAAAACAAGGTTGCTTAGAAAAAAAATTGAAGATAGGTATAACAAAAATCAAGGTTGTTAGAGAAGAAATTGAGGTTAAGTATAACAAAAATCAAGGCTGCTTAGAGAAAAAAGTTTTAGAACTGAATAAAGGTACCTAAAAGTCAAGCTTTCGTAGGGAAAAATCGAATGCGGGTATTTAAAAATCAAGGTCGACTAAGAAAAAGTTTTGAAAAATTAAACATAAGTACAACAAAAATCAAGGTTGTCAAGAAAAGACTTAAACAAAGGTAAGGCAAAAATCAAGGTTAACAAGAAAAAATTAAGCATAGATATAACAAAATCAAGTTTGTCTAGAAAAAATTGAGGTTAGGTATGACAAAAATCAAGGTTACCAAGAAAAAAAAAAAAAATGATAGATATCTAAAAATCAAGGTTACCAAGAAAAAATTAAATCTAGATAAACAAAATCAAGATTGCCGAGAAAAAAATTGAAGATAGTTATAAAAAAATTAAGGTTTTCAAGAAAAAATTAAACAAAGGTATGACAAAAATCGTCGTCGTCGTCGTCATCGTTTGAAGGGCATCCACTCCAGGCCAGACACAAACAGAACTGGGGCCGAGGGTTTATCCTTTTACTACCCCAGACTGCTGCACTGCCTGGATCAGATGCTGGCAGTGATGTCATTAAGCCAGCATCGAGTTTCGTCATCCAAAACCGTCAGACCGCGTGCTCCATGTGGTGCCCGATGTATGGGGCACGCTGTTAGTACATGGTCTGCGGTTTGCTCTGAGGCGCCACACTCGCAATTTGGTGAAGGAGCGAGACCCCATTTGTGCATGGACGAATGGAATCGCCCAACACCAGTCCGCAGGCGGTTGAGCTTAACCCAAGCTGCTCGGGGTAAGCCCATCCCAACAGGCCTGACACTGGTCCCGGGCACAAAAGCACGGAGCCTGGAAGCATTTTCACAGTACTCCGCGTTCCATTTGTGATTTGTCCATTCAGAGGCGCGGATGCCAAGTCTGGCAAGATTGTCCAAGAGATTCCGCGCACCTGGCACAAACGGGCGTCTGGATCTTAGTCTCACTTGGCCAGTATCTGAGGACCCATTTAACAGACCATGCAAAATATGATCGGGGTCCAGAGATCCACGGTAAGCCAAGGAGAGTGTCGCTCCCATTCGGCGAAGCTCAGCTGGCTGGATGCCTGAAAGTACAGGTAGGTGGTCCGTTGGAGTGGGACGCAGGCATCCAGTAACTATGCGCAAGGCGTCATTCAAGACACTGTCAATGAGGCGAGTGTGAGTACTGCGACACCAGACTGGCGCACAGTACTCAGCTGTTGAGTAGACTAGAGACAAGGTGGCTATGCGTAGTGTTTTAGCACCAGCACCCCATCCCGAGCCCACGAGTCGCCTCAAAAGTGTGACGCGCGATGATAGTTTTTTGCGCAATGCCACTAAATGGTGACGAAACGTGAGCGATCTGTCCAGTTTTACCCCAAGGTATGTAGGGATTGGACAGAACGGTAAAAGTCTACTATTGTTGTAGACCTTTAGCTCACGTTTGGCCTCTCGGTTGTTTAAGTGAAAGGCTGTCGTCACCGTCTTAGTGTGACTGAGCTTCAACCTCCAAGTCTGGAGATACGCTGACAGTGTGGACATATCTTGGCTTAATGTCCCCTCCAAGTCCTTCCAGTTTCCAGAAGAGTGCAACAATGCTAAATCATCAGCATAAGCAAACTTTCTGGAAATCATGGAAGGAAGATCGTACGTATAGATGTTAAATAGGAGGGGAGCCAAGACCGATCCCTGAGGAACGCCGTTTTTAAGACGGCGTAGCCTGCTTTGCTTGCTGTCACCGGTGGTAAGGGTGAAACTTCGATTTCGGACAAGCTCCATGATCATTTTGACCATGTGCTTATCAGGAAGTAGTCTCAGCAGCTTGCAGGTAAGGCCACGGTGCCAGACAGTGTCATAAGCAGCTGTCAGATCGATAAATACGGCACCGGCCTTCTTTTTAGCCTCAAAAGAATCCTCGATGTTCTGGGTTAGCAGAACAACTTGATCTACGGTTGACTTCCCGCGTCGGAGCCCAGCCTGCTCTTTAGGGAGCAGTGGATCGATTAATGGTTCAACGCGGGCGTAGATAAGCCTCTCGAGGATCTTGTAGGGGACACAGAGCAGAGATATCGGTCGATAACTCTTTGGGTCCCCCACGGGCTTTCCTGGTTTTGGGATCGCGACCACAAGCGCTCTTCTCCAGATCTTGGAAATTTTGAGTCGGCGCAAACAGGAAGAAAGGAAGTCACGTAACCAGGACTTCAAAGCAGCTCCAGCATGGAGTATAAGCTCAGGGCAGATGGAATCAGGACCCGGAGCTTTACCTGGTTTTAAATGTTGAAGGGCAGCAGCAAATTCTCTCTGTGAAAAATTGTCAGAGATATTTACTGCGTCTGGTGTTGTGGCCCTCCAAAGGTCAGACACTTCTTGAAAGACAAGTCGAGATGACTTGCGATCAACAGCCTCGTATTTCCCATTTCTAACCAGCTGAGATGCAATAGCATCGGCTGAAACGGGACAATGACGAGGAGAGTGTCGTGACCTACCAGTAAGGTTGTTCAAAATACTCCACGCTTTTCGACTAGAGTGTGAGAAGTCAATGCTCCGAACTGCTTGGGACCATCGATCCCTCCGTTTTCTGTCAAGCTTGGCAAGCAGAGTTGTAGCAGCCAAACTTGAGTCGTCTCCCTGAGGAGACTGCAGAAAGGTTTTATAGAGGGATTCACACTCTGCATCCCAACACGGAATATAGTTGTTTCGATACCCGCGTGGGATAGTCTTTTTGGCTGCTTTCTTAATGATGTTACAGAAGTCCTGGTAAGCCGCATCCACATCAAGTGAATCAGGCGGCAACAAAGTCTTTGCGAATTTATTCGTCAAAGCAATGTAGTGACTCCAATTGGCCTTGCGGAAGTTCCATCGCTTAACAGGCATGCTTGGCACTGCCATAGCAAACCTTGGTGGTGTAATAAGCGAGGGTCGATGTTGTGACCTGGGAAACTTGTCAAGGACACGTCTATCCGGTAAGCGACTGTTTGGACCTACGCTAGCGAAAACTAGGTCTGGATTGGTGCCAGTGTTCCAGCGGCCGGAATAAAAACTGGCAGCGTCCTTGGCATTATATAGGAGGGCAAGACAATTAATACTTGCCCAGCCAGCCAAGCACTCACCATCCGGACTGTTGTCATCATAACCCCAGTCAGCATGACGACAGTTAAAATCGCCAGCGTACAGACAGGGATGAGGAAACACTGGGAGATCCAGGGTTCGCAATCGCGTTGGTGGTGGTTTGTAGACGTTGACTATTTTATAGCCATCAACGTCCACACACAGCCACTCGATCTCCGATGTCGGTGGAGATTGGTCCAAAAGCGTGTATCTCAGTCGCTCGTGGACAAACGTGGCAAGGCCATGCTTCCTGCTTAAAGAAGACCCAGCTAGTTGGTAGTGTGGTAGCACCAACTTCTCTGCATCAGTGCAGTGGGTCTCCTGCAGTAGGATGACGAGTGCCTCAGACTGCATAGCGAGGTGATGAAGAACATTCATCTTGCTTGCAGTGAGGCCCTCGATGTTCAGCTGAAGAATAGTGGGTCTTCGGAACTTGTTGGCAATGTGCCCTGAAAAGGGCAGTTTTATCCTGACATTGCCCCGTCCTGAAAAGGACGTTTGCCGATTAACAGACCCACACTGAACATCGGAATAGGTGGATACCCTTCCGTTTTGGTAGGTTCGGTTTCGGTCTGTCATTTTAAAATCAATGAGCAGACTTACTCACGGCCCAGGCTGCGTGAAAGCACCTACCATCTGGGCACCTACCATCTGACAAAAATCAAGGTTGACTAAGAAAAATTTTTGAAAAATTGAACATAAATATAACGAAAAACAAGGTTGCTTAGAGAAAAAGTTTTAAAATCGAACAAAGGTATAACAAAAATCGAATTTGTCTAGAAAAAAAATTGAAGAAAAGTATAACAAAAAACAAAGTTGACTAAGAAAAATTTTTGAAAAATTACACATAAGTATAGCAAAAATCAAGTTTTCCTAGAAAACGTTGAAGATAGATATCTAAAAACCAAGATCGATTAAAGAAAAACGTTTGAAAATTCAAAAAGGTATAACAAAATTATGGTTGACAAAGAAAAATTCTGAAAAATTCAACAAGGACCTAATAAAAAATCAAACTTGTTTAGAAAAAATTGAAGATAGGTGTAACAAAACCAAGGTTGCTTAGAAAAAATTGAACAAAGGTGTGACAAAATCAAGTTTGTCTAGAAAAAAATGAAGAAAGTTATAACGAAAATCAAGATTGTTGAAAAAAAATTAAACAAAGGTATAATAAAATCAAAGTTACCAAGAGAAACTATTAAAATTAAACAAAGGTATAACAAAAATCAAGTTTGACTAAGAAAAATTTTTGAAAAATTGAACATAAGTATAACAAAGTCAAAATTGTTTAGAGAAAAAAGTTTTAAAATTGAACAAAGGTATAACAAAAATCGAATTTGTCTAGAAAAAATTGAAGATAGTTATAAAATATCATGATTGATTAGAAAATTAAACAAAGTTATAATAAATATCAAGGTTTTTTCAGAGAAAAAAGTTTTAAAATTGAATAAAAGTATCTAAATCCAAACTTTTTTAGAGAAAAAATTGAGAAATTGAACATAAATATAACAAAAATCAAGACAACGTTTTGCAATGCACAAAGAAACCTATACAAACAATCCCAGTAAAAAACTTAGGGAATTCCCCATGGGAAAAAAGACTTTTCTATTGTGCGCCTAAAATCAGGAAATGTTTGACAGGTTCGTTTTACGAGTATTTAAAATAAGAAGCGGTTTGACTTTATTACTTTAAAATTTGTACAAACTTTTGAAGTATCTCATACCATGTCTTGGGAAGGAATCAAACTCAGGACCATTGTTTTTCTTAGGATTAGGATTTATACTACCTTGAGCAGGAGTCAAACTCAGGACCACTAACTTTCTTAGGGTTATGATTCTACTGTCTTGGGTGGGAATCAAACTCAGGAGCACTAATTTTCTTAGGATTAGGATTTCTACTTTCTTGGTCGGGGATAAAACTTAGGACCACTGCCTTTCTTAGGTTTAGAGCTGGAATCTTACTTCTAACTTGGGCAGGAATCAAACTGAGGACCGCTGTTTTTCTTAGGGTTTGAATTAAACTCTTGCTTCTGTCTTGGTAGGAATCAAACTCAGGATTACTGACTTTCTTAGGTTTAGGATTTACAGCTTCGCTGTCTTGGGTGGGAGTCAAACTCAGGACCACTGAGATTCTTAATATTAGGATTTACAGCTTCGCTGTCTTGGGTGGGAGTCAAACTCAGGATTACTAACTTTCTTAGTTTATACTGTATTGGATAAGAATTGAACTCGGGATCACCGTCTTTCTTACGAATAGAAATAGGATTAGGAATAGGATTAGAAATAGGATTAGAAATAGGATTAGAAATAGGATTAGGATAAGAAATAAGATTCGGAATAGAAATAGGATTAAAATGGGATTTGAAATAGGATTCGAAATAGGATTCGAAATAGGATTTGGAATAGAATTTGAAATAAGATTCGAAATAGGATTCGGATCCACCTCTGCCACTGCTCTCTAGCGCCACCTTCCACCACTGGTGACGTCAGTGCGCCATCGCTCCAGCGCCTCTAGCGGAAAACCGCGTCAAAAAAAAACATTACATACTACTGTCACATTTCCCTCAGTCCCCGAAGAATTTCTATTTTTGCGTACATTCAAATTTGCCTATAACGGCATCGCCTATAACGTCAATTTGTGTATAACGGCACTGTTTATTTGTCGCCAAGACAAATTTTATTCGTTTATAACACTATAACTTTGGCTCTCAACTCTGCCACAATCAATCATCATCTTTAAGTGCAGATATGAGTCCTGCTGCGTGTTTTTCTTAATTTAGTTTACTACGTCATTCCCAGCAGGCAGTCAACTTAATTGGGTGAGAAAGAACTTGTAAACAAGTGACCCATGCTGTAACCTCAAATCAAAACAACTTTTATTATCCGTACATTATTGACTAAAAGCTAAAGTGGTTACAAATAGATCTCTGCAGCAAAAAGCGGACAAACATAGAAATTTTCTCCTTAGGAAAAAATGTGAAATTGTTAGCTGAATCATTTATACGTTACTGTATCTAGCACAAATCCAATCCGTCTCAAAAAAGCAAAATAGCTGACGATCAAAGACTTTTTCGGTAATAAATAATGTTTTGCCTGCATTAATTTTTGATCTATAATTTGCTAATTATTACTAGTGCTGTGCATATCACTGTACAATGTTTAAAAAAAAGTTTTATTACATGTAATTTGTGTACAATTTCTCTAATTTTCTGTGTGTTTCGTCAAATTGATGTTTTTCATTACAATGATAATTTTGGTTGGATAACACATCTCAATGTTGAGTCTAAGCAGTTTTTGAATGACATATAGTACAATTCGTCTTCAACGTTAATTCTTCTATAACGTCAAGTTTTTGCAATCTCTTCAAGTGCCGTTATAAGCGAATTCTATTGTAATTAAATGAAACAGAAATGCTTTTGTATTAGTAGAGCTTATTGATAGTGTTTGGAGAAAAATTTGCCTTTGTCTTGCATAAAATTACTTAGTTAACATTTAAAAATAATTGATTATTTATTTAAATTGAAGTAAAGTCAGGAAAGATTATTCACTACGAAACCTAATGAGGACTAAGCAAGCCGAAAATTTTTGTTCCTGTCATGTTTAAATAAAGTAAATAAATCAATTAGAAAATGCTTAATCCAATATGGCTGCTTTCCATAGCAATTTTATTCTATATATTCTTCTGGACATGAAATTTTATTCAATCATCAAAATTTTTATCTGGGTCATCACTATATTTAACAATTGTTAATCTTTAATCGCAAAACTCGAAGGCAACATTTTTAAATGAAAAAGACAAATTTTTGTATTGCGTTTTTTTTTGTTTTTTTTTATTATACTCAATATCTAAGTAAAACACAACCATCTTTGTTTGTGGAAAAATCTTCAATTATTTGGAACTTAGATGTAAAGCAATGTGATGTGAAGATGTAAAGAAAACTTCATTTACTTCAATCACGTGATTTCGTTTTTGCTAGACCTCGCCTTTCCTTGGGTAAACAAGTGGAAAAAGAGATGTTTTTTCTCGACCGCGACACTTTAAAATAAGGCTGTTATCAAATGAGGGTTCTTAAAATTATCAAACAACAAATAATTTTGGGCTTTTCAAACCAAATAATCAAATAAATCAAACAAATTTTTATTGATTTAAATGAAAGCGCACGAAGCACAATAGATTAATCATATAGTCACTCAATGAAGATCTCAGCTTTATTATAAACAGTGCAGCAGCATTTTAAGAGCTTTTTTCAGATCCTTAGTCAAACTGACTTCATTTTTATCTAAGCATTTTAAACCATGGTCCAAATCCTTCAAAGTTTTTTCAATAGCTGTGCGAATTTCAAATTATCTGAAGAACATTTTCTGTAATAAATTCCATCAAGTCTAGTTGTCTATGATGAAGTTAAGTTTTTTGTTAAATTCTGCTTGACGCTTATTCCCTATAATATTTCACTTTCTCAATTTTTTTACTTAGTTTTAAGATCAAAATCTTCATTGGCTTTCAACGATTCTTTCCATGTTATTTGAGTGGTGTTGTCAATATCTCAGTCTTCATTAGCTTTAACTTCATGGATAGTCTTCCCATTAAATGACTCATCTTCATGTTTACCTGCATTATTCGTTTTGTACAAGACATCAACCACAGTCAAATGAATACCATGAAAATGGCAGATTTGTGTAGTACTTCTGACAACCGGCTAGTTTTCTTTACAACGGCAGCTCCATCAGTCACCATTCCAACATGTGTTCTATGAGGTTGAAGCCAAATTCTGATAACATTTCTGCAATCATCAAGACGGCATTCTCAGCCTTCATGGAACCATCGATGCGTTGCATTCCTAGTGATAATAATTTTGACTCATTCATGTGCAAATTTATGTACATGTATTTTTTATTTTATCTTGAGGTTTATTCGTCAATATCTCTGTACATGTACAGAGAAAAACGTCGACCATTTTGTGTCATTTTTTCAAAAGCGTCACTGCTCACGTTTGCATTTCTCAGCATAGGACACAAGCATTTTTTTCATGCCCTGTCTTGACGATGGTACTTCTTTATTTTTTTTGGAAAATACCATTTTTATTCCAAAAAGTCTTTTCTCCTATTGAAATTAATTGATTAAAAAATAGACTCCGACTCAAGTCCAACTCTATTACAAATCAACAAAACCGACTCGGACTCCAATCCGATTCCGACCAAAAATGCCATAATTCGACTCCAGTCGGACTCCAAATTTCGCTCCTCTCTGGAGCTTGCTCGTGCATTGATATGCTCTTGATATACAATTGTTATGCTCATTCACGTGCATTGATATACAATTGTTATGCTCATTCACGTGTCACACATGATCGTGAAAAATGCGAGTCTCATTGTTTTTCAGCTGCAGATTTTATCTTGATGAATGTTAATTGCGTTTTCGAAAAAAACATATTCAGCCTATAGCAAATAATACATTATTTGAATGTTTGAAATTAGGTATAAAATTATTTGATAATTTTTCAAATAATTGAAAATTTCAAATAATCAAATATTTGTTTGTTTGATTACAGCCTTACTTCAAAAGTTTGAATTTTATCCTGATTTAGCTCTTGGCAAACCTCGTTGATGGATATTATCCTTATCTGTTTTACCTTTAAGGTTATCAATATTGGGCAAAAAAGCTCAAAGTTAAATAGTTTCAAACCTTTTACGCAAGATTTTCAAATCTCTTGTTTGATTACAACAATGGGCAATAAATATTTGTGGCATAAAGTAGGATACATTATCACCAAAATGGCACAAGTAATCAGCCGTTAAACTGTAATTTCTATAATTTTTTGGTTTATCAAAGGATTTTTACATTAATTTGGCACATTTGTCCACAAATTCTCGTATCCGAGTCGGACAGCTGAGTTTGCGAATTAAAAGAGGTACATGTTTTTAAGAAATCCGTTCCGGAATAATTCGTGTCAGTAAGCGGGAATTCGCGTGTTCAAAGATAAGATCAAGAAGGTTTAAAATGTGTCCTAACTAATTCAGAAACAATATTTATGACACGTAACGAATTTTTCTTTTCGTATTATATTTTTTGATGAATTTCTTATTATATAAACTAAACTGATTACTCAAAGGCGAAAGATTTCGATAAAATTGTATTTCTGGTTGAAACGAGTTTGTTTTGAAACAAAGACAAAAAAGATTTCATGTTGTCCCTGCATTTTCAGTTTATTATCAGTTGTGTTTAGAACAAGTTCGCTGGGTTTTCTTTGTTCCACTTCATTTGTTTTTGTTTAATAACTGGCTATGAAAATTGGCTTGGTTGTTTTTATTTTTATCAGATTTAAACGTGAATAAAAACGACACGTCTGGTTTTCTTTTGTTAACTGTCATGATTGGTTCTGCTTTTTAAAAAAACGAAAAAAATTCCAATGACGTTGACAAAAAATTGAATATGAATCAAACAAACAAAATGTTTAAAGCCGCTCGATATTATTGGTTTGGCTATTTAGCGATCGTGAAAGAAGTGAACCTAGCTTGTTTCGGCGTTTTGATTGTTTTCGCTAATCGTGACAAATTTAAGTTAATTAACAAAGCATTAACAGTGGGCAAAAAAAAGTACGTGTATACATTATAATGGTTTGCCGTCAATTTCGTTTCATTGTTCAAGTTTTCAATCGGTAAAACAATTCAACGTAATTTCCCTTTTCTATTTGTTTCAACTTATGTTCAATTTTATAATCATCATCATGAACATCATCATTGTCATTGTCCTGTTTATTTTTTTCAATCGCAAAACGAAATAGGACAACTGCCAAGCGATTACCCCTTTCTTATGCCGAGATATTGCTCTTTGATTGGAAATTTTTATTCACTTTACTGACATGTTAATATGATTAAAACTTACAGCTGCTTGCTAAGGCGCCAAGCAGATAAGTGCCGCAAAGCGTTTTTTCCAAAGATGCAACAGTACGGGAGAGTAAGAGTTGAACCCAGGCAGTGTTTATCGAGTTCACTATAATAATGGTGCTTTCATCCAATCAATCATGCGGAAAATTTAACAAAGTTGTTTACAAATTGATAAAAACAGCACAGCAATTTATGCAATAGAGATCGAAAGATTATAAAAAAAACTTTTTTGACAATTTTTTTATAAATTTTTTTAACAGATTGAAATTAATTATAAATTTGTAATTGTAACGCTTCAAGTATAAGATACAATGTATTTGCTTTTGCCACGCTAATTATTAAGATCATGAGATAAATTTTGGTGTACTTCCATATTTTTCTGTACCTGACTGTAAGCACAATCTCAAATCATTTTATTTAAAAATTGTTTTGAAGATACACTAGAAAAAAATTGTAATATTTAAGCGCAATAAAATTCGAGTAAATTTTGTACTTTAAGCGACCGATTAGAATGACGTAAACATAAGTTTTGAGCCGAGTCGGCGTAAAGATTTTTGGTATCGGGCTATACAAGAAACGTCATATAATCAAACTTTGAAGCTCTATAGCAGTGGTTCTCAGACTTTTTTAGCAAGCCTTTTTGTTTTTTGGACGTAATAATCGACCCTATTACTTTTTAAAGTAAAGAAAATTCAGAAAACGGGGAACAAAATTTGAAGAAATAAATTGTCATCGAATTTGGAAATATTTTAACAAATCCGGAATCTCGCAGTCCTTTAAAAAATTACTGACGGACCTCTGTTTCTGAATCATTGCTTTATAGTGTTTCGGACTTAGTCACCTTTGCAATACCTGTTGTGTTCTTGGGGAAGACACTTTACGCTTTTTTCTACTACTTCTTTTACTTAGTAAGCAGCTCTAAAATAAAAACTAAAAAACTAAATTAAAAATTTCAACCCGACTGTAATACTTTGGCATCTTTGAAAGCAATTTTTTTGCTGGATTCTCGGATTTCTTGCGGGCCGCATGCATACCATTGAATGAGCAGATTCGGAATCACTTGAAGGTTGTCCAAAGTATAACGCCTTTAAAGTTTTTTTATGAGTCGGGAGGATATATAGAGATGAAATACAATAAAAGTCAAAAACAATTAAAAATTTTGAAAACAAATGTTTGTTTATGCAGCTTATTTTAGCTTAATTCTTTCTATCATTATTAATTATGCTATTAATATGCATAAAAAAAAAAAAAAACTTAAAAGTGGTTAAAAAATATTGTTTTAACTTTTAACTTATTGGTTTAAATTTCAAGTTTTGTTCTGATTAAATTGAAGAAAGGTCGTTAATACCTATGCGCTTTAAGTTTTACGTTACATAATTACTTGTATCATTTTTTATACGCCAGCGTCAGTCTATGTCAGTCAATCTTTACAAACACATCCAATGTCCGTATTGTTGTTGAAACTTTTCTCAAACGCCAATTTCTAATAATTTTAGCAGAACAAAAAGAGGTTGCTGAAATGAAATTAACCGATAAAATCATAATTAACTCAAAAATAACAAAATCATTTTTATGTGTTAATATTGAACTGAACGGGAAAACGCACCAACAGAAGTTATTTGACTTTTTTTTATTCAACCAGATGATACATTAAATGAAACAGTGTTAGAAGATTCCTGCTGCACCTGTTTTTCTTATATTTTTGTTTGCAACAATAACCAGCAGTTGAGATTATTTTACAACGTTACGTACTGATATTTAAAATGTAGCATTAATGACTAAGCGTGAATAAATATTTCATTTTTACATATTACATTCTGCACAATAAAATATCTTCATAACTGCGCGTTCATTTTTCCTCCCTGTAAGTTTATGTTAGAAACAGCTCAAGATAGAATAGCCTACTTTTCTGTGTTGCCTTTAGCGTGTAATGAAAATGACAAAAAAATTAAAATACATATATTCATTATAGAACTAAAATTTTAAGAGATATTTGTCATAGTTTACTTGCGGTAATCAAAAACTGACTTTTAGACAAATCAAAAGGCTTTTGTCCTACATTTGGATTACGGTGCGGACTGTTCTCAAGGTCAAAAGACATTTAATAGAATATATGTTGTGCTATTATTCATTGGTTGTAACGATGTTTTATCTTTTCAATCTACTCTCAAAATTCGTACTATAAATTAAGTACTGTAATTTATATGAAAAAATGTCGGTATAAATTCAAAATTACTCAAGGTAAAAATTTATTTTGATGATAATGATTGTTTTGGAAAATGTTAAGTTGTTTTGAACTATCACGCAGGGATGCCCAATCTTTTACCCATTATAGGCCACATTTTTTTGAAAAGTTTATTACGAGCCGCAATCGGTGCAAAAATCAAAAAATCTTTTTTTTTGTCTTCACTTTAATTTTAATATGTTATATTATGACGCAGTTTTCCAGACTGCGAAGTTTGCTTTGCTGTTTACATTATAGTAAGAGTGAAACTTCGGTTCCGGACAAGTTCCATGATTATTTAACCATGCCCTTATCCCGTAGAAGTTTCAACAACCTACAGGTAAAACCTCAGTGCAAACAACGTCATAAGCCAGTATTAGATCGACAACTACCGTAACAGGTTTTTTAAGCATCGAATGAATCCTCGATGTTCTGTTTCAACAGGAAAATGTGATCAACAGTTGACATTCCGCGTCAAAAACAAGCCTGCTCCCTGGCAAGTAATGGATTAATAATCGACTCAACACGGAAATAAATAGGCCTACATAGGATCTTGTAAGCGACATAAAAAAGAGATTACCCTTTAGATCTCCTGATGGCTTATCGGCTTTGGGATCGCGACTTCAAGCGCCATCTCTAAATCATAAAAATTTTGAGTCAGAGCAAGCAGAAAGAAAGGAAGTGATGTAACCTGGACTTCAAAGCAGTTCAAGTATGGATTATAAGCTCTGGGAATATTGAATCACGGTCTGGAGTATTATCTGGTTTTAAACGTTGGAGGAAGCAATAAAGCCTCGGTAAGAAATTCTCAAATATATTCACTGGGTCCTAAGTGCGGATTTAAAGAGGGGCCAAGGGAACCGGGTACCCCTCGAAACTTTTTCACACAAGTTATGATTTAATACACCGTATCATTATTATTATCACTATTTTTTTCATCCTCTAAAATCGCTGGAAAGCAGCTGAGGCGCTAAACTTAGGGCGAATGCCAAGCAATTAACCCGACCTGCTTTCGGAGATGCCAAGATATAGCTATCCAATAAATTTTATTTAGTTTTTTAGATTGTTTTTAGAGATATGACTAAAATTTAGAGTTGCACATAAGAACAACAAGCAGAAGAAATTGTTTTTCTCAAAAACAACAAAATAACGAGAATAGGTTTTGAATCCCGACCGCGTCAATTGCTTCTGCCATCAATATGGCGCTTCTTTCTTTTTGGCCAGCTACCAACCCAACAAGTTTTTGGACTGTAGATTATTACTATGGGTTGATCCAAACAGCTCAATAAGTTATTAAGTCAAATTAGAATTCTGATTTTGCCTTTCTGGTAACCAAAAAATTCGTTATGTTTTGCGTCGATCTGTAAGACCTGTAAAATTATGCTGCACATTAGCAGAAACGCTTGTCGGCTTCAGTCGTGCAATTGCTTAAAGTGAAAACAAACTAGAGCTGCTCTTAAAGGAAAAGTTAAAAAAGTTGTGATTTTACAAAGCAAAAGGTAAAGGCCAAGACTACAACGATGCTGTTACCCTGATGAGTAAAATGAAAGACTTTGCAAGCATTATCCAAAATGAAAACCTTCTCGCATATCCAGTGCATTTCTTCATTTATAAATTGAACTTATTTTTGTCAAAAGCATGCGATTTTGTATCCATTCGCAACATATTTTCAGATTTAAGGAAAGATTTTTGATTATAATTAAATTGTCGTCAATAAAAATACAAAAAATGGAAAAAATGTTAAATCGATCCTATTCACACGAAACAAAAAAAACATTTAGTTCGATTTTGTTCTACAAGATTAATAAAACTACATGATGCTGTAATAGTGTTTAAAGAAATCATTAAAGCTGCTTCAGAATTTTTACATAAATATGGAACAGTTGTGTTGTCAAATATTTAATATTAATCTACGGCACTCTTTGTTGTTACATTGACATTTTGCGAGGTTGTAATAGTTCACATTGTATACGTCAGTGAAGGTTGAAAAAAGTCAATTAACATCTAGAGCAATAGCAATTTGATGTCCATTTTGCAATACCTGCAAATAGCAGCTGCAGCAAATATCTTCACAATATTTTGTTGAGGCTAAAATTTATTGCAAAAAAAAGAAGCAAGTTGAGAAGACCTTGATCCTGGAGTTCAACGCTGGCTAGCGCTTCAGCAGCAAGAAGATAAAATTGATAAAGAAAATCCGATTTTAGGTTCATTGCAGCAAAAGATAAATTTTTTTAACAGTATTGGCCAAGCTTCATATTTAATTGGTACTTTTTCCTTTACGACCGCCACAACAAAAATATTGTTTAGTTCTCTTAAACCAGGGCTTCTCAGATTTTGAGTCGCGACCCCAAATGGGGTCGCCTAAAAATTCTAGGGTCGAAAAACAAATTGGCTTTTTGTGCTTTTTGAATTCTTTTTTTAATAATATTTATTGACAATCAAAAACTAGAAAAGGTAAATTGTTTTTTACCATTGTTGCGTCATAAAGTAGTAAGTATAGGTAGCGTAATCACAAGATGAGTCGTGTGGCGTGATCAAAAGAACACAAGAAACAAGGGCAAAAAATTACTTACTGCGTCTGAAGCGAAGATTGATTTTTATAGATGAATGCAAAAAAATTTATTTATTTGTCTTGATAAGGTAGCTGTGAACGAATATAGAGTAATTTGTCCATCCTATTACATGTGCTTGATAATGTTTATTGAATAAAGTCTGTTTTTTTAATTTTATTGATTCGCTTTAGGTTATTATTTCCTTTTCTCGTTGTTATTACATGTTTTTTATGCACATGCATGATTTTCCATAGGAAAAAATGAGCTTAAAATTAGCCTACACATATTGAGGTTGCACAAAATTTTATTTTTGAAAATGGGATCGCAGAACAAAAAAGTTTGAGAAGCCTGCCTTAAACGACTCAAAAATTACGAACGTTCTACGTGTCGGCAGCGTGGCCGAGTGGACAAGGGCGCCGTTTGATGCCAAACGCGGTTTGACCGACACGGTCGCGGTTCAAAATATAATTGCAACACTCTGTAGTATGGTTGGGAAAAAACACTTTAGGGCACTTTCTCTGCCTGGCCGTCTTATCAAGCAGACCTAAATTTATTTCTATCTTTAAATAAAACCTAAAAAACAAAGGAGAATATTTCAACGAAACAGCGATACCTTAACATCTTTGAAAACAAGTAGAGATAATTTCTTGAAGGTTGTTATAAATATAACGCTTCCGACATTTTGCAGCAAGTTAAGAGAAGAATTGCGATAATAATTATAAAAAGTGAGAACAAGGACGCCTCAGTTCTTTGATTTTACTTGCTAGTAATTTCATTCTGCATGTGGATTAATTGTTTATATAACCAATAGATGCCCTCAAAACACTAACTGACAAATTTTACTTTAAAAACCTTTGTTTCAAATTTTGCTTGTGGCTGTTGGTCCAATTTTTGCAGTTATCGCCATTATAAGGGTAAAACTTTTTTGTAGCTTTTAACATCAGCTTGAAAGGAATATTTTTTCACTATTATGAATAAAAATTTATTAAACATTGGACAAAGTCACTTAATTTTACTTCTGCTTTTGTTTTTTTCATGTCTTGTTCGATTAATATTTTAGACTTTTACCTGCCCGAAAAAAATCCTGAATTTGTGCCTGCTGGATCCGGTGTTGTGACCCTCTGAAGTTCAGACACTTTTTGAAAAACAAATCCTGGTGACTTGTGGTCAACAGACTTGTACCTATCGTTTTTAACTAGCTAAGATGAAATAGCATCAGCTGAAGCGGGACAGTGACAAGGAGAGTGTCTTGACCTACTTGTAAGGTTATTTAATATAATCTATGCTTTACGAATAGAGTCTAAAAATTTAATCCCCTAAACAGACTGCCAATTTCTCCGTGCTCTGTGAAGTTTGGAAAGAAAAACCGTTGTAGCCAAACTTGAGTAGTCTCGTTTAGGGGATTGCAAACTCTACATCCCAACACGGAATATAGTTGTTTTGATAACCGTGTGGGGTAGCATACTCGGCTGCTTTTCTGCTGGTGTTGCAAAAGTCCTAATAAACCGTATCCACATCAGATGAATCAGGAGGCAACAAAGTCTTTGCAAATTTTTTGGTCAAAGTAATTTAATGATTTTACATGACCTAACGGTAATTCCATAGCTTTGCAGACATGCTTGGCACCGATAGAAAAACCTTATAGTATTGTAATGAGCAAAAGTCGATGTTATGATCTGGGAAACTTTTCAGGAACACAGCTTTTGGTTTATTTGTCTTATTGCTTTGTTATCAAAATTTTTCTATCATATCTTTTGACTTTTTTTTAGAGGACTCATTAGCCTGTTCTTTTTTAGCAATTCGAATTAAAGCAAATGTGCCACGAGTAATGCGAAATGAGGAGAGTTATTCTAGTATAATATTTTCTGATATCAACTTACAATTTATCAATTTTATCACATTGTTTTAAACAAATAAATAAATAAAATTTCAATCTGACAGCAATATCTTTGCATGTCCGAAAGCAGGTAGGGGTAATTGAAAAACAAAAGGAAGAAAAACATACATGAATATTTATGAAAAAATTTATAGTAATTTGCTACTACACTTATAAATTAATTAATCCACCCAACAGCAGATTAAGGTCTTTGTAATTTTTGGCTATAAATTTACAATATTTTTGGTATAACATATCTCAATTTTTTGGTTACTTTTTGCAAATCCAAAATTGTTTAACATAATAATATTACGTTTTTTTGCTTGCTGTTTAAATGTGATTTCTTTTTTTATGTAGGCTATCTCCTTTTTATTAATGAAAATACAACTGATGGGTGAAAATAAACTTTTGGGAAACTTTTGTACGTTCAAATAAATTTGTTCATTAGTAAGTAATTTGTAATAAAATTTTGTTTTAGGCACAATGCAATATGGTCACTGGTCAGTTTATCATCAACTTTTGGTACACCACAACCAATCGATTCTACAACACAACTAGTTAAAAAAATGTCTATTCAAGTACACAATAACAAAATGGTAAATGGTGAAGTCATGATATATGAATTTGGTAATATTAATTGATTAATGAATAATAAGACTAATTTGTCTTGTACGTGCAACAAAATACAAGTTTAAGTGAAACAAGGCAAAGTTTTTAATTTAAATGACCTTTAGCAACTCATTAGTTTTATCTAACCAGCTATAACATGATCGCGAGATAAATAAACTTGGTTTAGTTGTAATCTTTTGATTGCTTTTGGAAATCAAGTTACGAAGATTGCGCATTTCAGCATTTAGAAAATTCGTATCGCTGAAACAAGTTGCATCGTGCGTGATATGTACGTTTTGCATTTTGATTTATTACTTGTTTTTTTTAAAACGCCATGTCAAAAGCCTGTAATGTTGTGAAAAAAATCCCCAAAGTCCGAAGTCCAAAGCCTACCTTTTTCATTGAATTTGCTGTGGATATTTTACCCCTTGTGCATTATGTATATTTATCAAAGTTTTAAATTTTTTAGTTTTAATTTCGGAAATTATCGTTTATTGCCTACTTATTATATTTTTTAATAAAAATAATTTTAAAAAAGCGTTTGGCCACTCATGCTGCGTGTTCTGAAATTATGCCAATTGAAAGATTGTAATGATTAATCATGTGCATGCATTAAATTTTTTGGTTTGCAGCTTTCTTCCCTTATTTATTTTGCATTGTTTTTAATAATCTCAGTGAGCATTGTAACAACTATGATATTATTTTTATATATTAATCAGAACATGCAACCTGTCATAACTTTTAAAGTAACAACATATTTATTTTTTTTACAGTTATGTGTTTGGTTCTGCTTTTTGAAAAATCGAACAAAAATTTCATTGATGTTGACAAAGAATTGGTTATAAATCACAACGTATTTAACCCAACCCAACAAAGTATTTAAAAGCCGCTTGGATATTATTGGTTTGGCTACTAGCAATCGTAAGAGAACTGAACCTAGCTTGTTTCAGCGTTTTGATTGTTGCTGCTGATCGTCACGAAATTAAATTAATTATTCATTTTAAAATGCCGGTACAATGCCGGTGAATTTGTGAAAAACATTTTTGCTGCTTTGGCAATCGTATTACATCACAGCACGTTTTTCGTGCTCAAACAAGTGTTCGCTGAAAATCAGTGGTAAAAATCTCGAGACCAATTTTTTGTGGTCTCGGTCTTGTCTCAGTCTTAACCTTGTGCTGCTGGTCTTGGTCTTGGTCGCAAGATAATGTGGTCTCGGTCCGGTGTTTTTTTAAATTGGTCTCAAGACTCTCCATTTTTTGACAGTTTGGTAACTTGTTATTGTTATGAATTTTGAAATTTGCTTAAGAATGACATTCAATCGAACACCTTTGCTGCAAGGTAAGAGTCAAACTTCTTTAATCTTAATTTTGCAACTTTCTCTCGTTTATTTCTATAAACGGGAAAAAGCTGCAAAATAATGGCGATCCGCGACATCTGCTACAACTTTATTCGTTTGCGAAAAACTTTATTTTAATTTTTTCTTTTGGCAACAAAGAAATCTGATAATACTTTGAAAGTTTGTATTCACACCCCTATACCAATAAATGCATTGGCAGCAAATTAATCTAATTTTAGGGAAATAAAGTGACTCGATTGCGTAAATATTTTTTAAAGCTAGTTTTTTTGGTTGGAAAACAAGCTTTAACAGAAGAATTAAACCATGATAGATTATTTAGTTTTAATTTATTCTGAATGCAGATGTAGCCGAAGAGAGCAGACAGGGATTTTTAAGTGTTGATTGTTCCATGCGCATCTATTGTTACCGTGACATGGTTATTAATTTATTTCAATTTAAAAAAAACATATGACGACTAAAAATACACTAAAAAGCAGTAAGAACGTTACAAAACAGAATATTCATACCACTGAAAACATCTATAATATTAAAATTAGCATTAAAAAAGTAAGTATAACATTCGCAGCAATAATATTATAAAAAAATATATCTGAATCAAGCTGACTAATGGTCAAGATTACCAAACAATAAAGTCAAAGAAAGTACAGAATTTCAATTCAATTCAATTCAACTTTGTTTTATTTTTGGATACTTTAGTTGAAAGAGAAAACTATAAAATCTCAATATAAAATTACCTTTACAACAAAACAAGCACAGTCTAACCGGCTTCATATGTATTATTTAGATAAACAAATAAGTCAAAAAAGGTTTGATATGTACGTCAAATAAAAAATAAGATCAAAACTAGTGAGAAAAAGCAAACAAAAAAATGCTTATGAAAAACTAAAATAGAACGCAAAGAAATTATTAAAACAATATTGGTTTGTAAAGCAAACGTTAAACCGAAAGAAGGAATTAAATTATGAAAACGATGAAACCAGCTCCCGTATTGAAGAAAAGAAAGAATTAATTGTTTTTTGCCGCACATTAAAGATTTTCCAAAGAGAATCATAAGAATAAATATTCAAAACTTTAAAGATAGAACAGAAGCACCTTAACCCCTCGTTGCCAAATGTCGCAAATTTGTCTCATACGACAAACTTGTATTTTATTTACTACAGAAACAATTTTTTTATCCTGGAGTCTGTTGCTGCTAGTTTTAGTCATTCCATCTCTTTTCTGGCAACATTTGTCACGGAAAAAAATTTTTTGTAGAAGACTTAAGTGAGTTTCAATGTTAAGGGTGAAACTGCTCTTCCGTGATCTAGAAAAAGCTAGTAAGTACCATTTTCAAAAAACTATTTACAATAAAAAATGTATCTACAATAGAATCAGCTGCAAATGTATCTACAATAGAATCCGACTGAAGAAATAGCTTTTAGATAAGTAGTTTGCTGAAAAGCGAGAAAAGATATTGGAATATATTCTCGTATATATATTTTTCTATCTGTAACATTATTTAAAACATATTTTCTATTTAATTTCTTTACTATGTACTTATAAACCATAAATTATTTTATTGGTTAATTAACTAATAAAGTAAAATCTCAAATTTTGTAAAATCCATTATAAAGCTGATTATGTGATACAGAAAAAAATGTTTATACTTTCTATTAATCATCATAGCTTAGTTAATTGAAAATCTAATAGCCAAAATAACTCTAAGAAATTAGTAGCCCACCATTTTCTGCATCATAGCATGTATCATTTGCCTTTTTGTAGCCTATGCAAGAAAAATAATCAAGTAAAAGTTGTTAAAAAACTAATAACAAATTAGGCCTGCTCAATATCATAAATGAGATTTGGTACTCCAGTACTGTGTTGGTTTATATTCATTGCAAGCTGGTAAACTATTTCAATAAATTCTAAAAGACTAATTTACTAATTTTTTTTATTTGAGTTTTACATTTTTTTATTATTGCTTTATTGTTTATTCATGCGACTTCACTATTTCTAATTTATTTATAAGAATTGCAGAAATTAAATGTTGAATATTAGTTTTTATCTTTAACATTATACTTTGTTTCACATCGCATTGTACACATCGCACATATCGCATTGTAAACTTTGTTGATAATTTTTCTACATTTTTTGCGTCCCCGTGGAGTAAATAGGAGCAAAAGTTATGCCATTTTGAAGCATCTTTGCTACAAATGTTATCCCGGAAAGCAGTATTTTCCTCTAGCTTGCCGGTTTTTCCTAAAATGCTGGCTTACTACATGATCAAGATGAAAATAAAGCTAATGTTTAAGCACCGCGTTTTTGCAATGTGTTTTTTTTATGAAATTACTTGTGACTATAACTTTTATTTATTGTCTCATTTAAAAAAGTTCTATAATTTCCTTTTTTAAATCTTTGTGTTGTAAATTTATTTTTTGATTTTAAAAATTTTAATTTTATACCTGAATATTTTTGTTTTATTTTCATTAGGCTGTGATAGTTTTATCATTTTTTAAATCGAAAATTTTCGTTCTAAGTTTCTACTTTAGAAGAAATATTCAAGCCCAAGTTTTGTGTTTTATGACGTTATATGAAATCTATTTAAATGTTTGAAATTTTAACATTGTATTTTTACATACTTGTAATGCAATACAATTTCTGTCAAATTGTTTTTTGGAAAAGTCAATTTCTTATGCTTTAAGATCAAGTCAATTGCTATATAATCCTCAAGAAACTCCTTCCAAAATTTTTCTTTAATTTTAGAGCCGGACCTGTGGTGACATGCTTGCTGGTTGCCAAGATAAGACAGCTATTTGACCGTTTGCACTTGCAGGTTTTAGCAATATAATTTTAACTTACGTATGTAACAATAATATATGATAAATAGTGGTGGATTTTGGTTATGCATGGCGGATATCGACAAATTAATACTCTAAAAAGGGGTAACAAGATGTTTTAAAGTATACATTTTGAAAGCCTAAAGCACGACGCTTGCACTGCATTAGTCAGTGGTTGATATTAAAGCACATTTTTGCAACAAATACTCTTAAAAAGAAGTTGCAAAGTTTAGATTTGATGTAGGCCAATATGACATTAAAAAAGTTTTATTTGAGGATAAAGTTTTTTTTGTACGGGTATTAATTCTTAACTTTAAAAGACTTGGTTACTTTTTACAAACGTTTCTTTGAAAATTAGAGTTATAAGTTTTACCAATTTTATAAAGTGGTCTACTGAATTCTGTAATCAATGTCTTTACTAAAAATCATAGGACCGAAGAGGAAAATTCGTCTTAGAGATGATGGGGTAGTGTAGAAAAAGCTGTGTTGATTGTTCATAAAAGATAACTGTTTCTTACGATAACTTTGTCCAAAAATTTCCAAAAAGAGCCATCAAGTTAGATATTATATGATTAAAAGTTTGGTTTTTAAGTATCATTAAAAAGCTTCGTATTATTTTAAAAAACTTGACGTATACCGTTAGTTCAATTTAAACTTATTTCGAAAAACTAGATAAAAAATATTTTTTGTTGTCAGTAGATTTTTGTCAAATCTATCTTTCTTTATTTTATCTTTATATTTGTCCTCCTGAACAGCCGGAAAGCGACGAAGGAGCTAATAGATAGTGTATCCGAATCATTTAGACCGACTTGTTTTCTGAGATGCCAAGATATTGCTGTCCGCTTGAAATTTAATAGAGATATATCTAAAATTTAGAAGTGCTTACCATGAACACCAAGTAGGGGATTGTGCTGTTAATTGTCTTTCCCAAGAACACAACAGAATGACGCAAATAGGTTTTGAACCGAAACGATGTCGATCACTATTCCGGCGTTATAATCACTCGACCACATCTTAAAGAAATGAACAATTTGTTTATGAATAAAGCAAAGCAGGCACCGTTTTAGAACTTATATCACTTTTATTTTCAAAGATTTACATTAAAAACCTATGAATTTGTATGTTATAAATCCAGTAATTTTTTTCATATTGTTTACTAGCTTTTTGCAAAAGCAACTTATAGCAACTAATCATTTGTTGTTTAAATAAACATAGTAAAAGCCTTTGATTGGTTTTTACTAGGTTTTAGCAAACACTTTTGTTCACAATTATCAGAATAACGTTTAGTATAAGTAATATAAAATTTTTTATGGTAGGTACTATCCTTTTAAAATAGATATATAAAAATCTGTTCCGCAAATTTTAAAATTATATATAGAAACTCAACATTTGGGTGTTTGCTATGTTTTTAAATGAATATTTTGTTAGCCTGACGATATTTACTATGAAAAATATTGGACCAAGAAAAACTGGCACCTAAATAAACCAAACCAACAATGATGGCAGCTTGAAACGTATATTAGTAAATTTACTTTATATACATGTATGCAATGCAAATAAAGCTTTGAAATAATATTGCACTATAAAAAGGTATCAACTCAAAATGCAAAACATCGATTTTCTCGAAAACTTCAAAAAGCCGCTTACTATGTTTTTGCAAATGTTTTTGCTAAATCAAAACTATGTTTTTGCAAATCACTGCAGTGCAGTCTTGCCAAATCTGGTAATATTTTCTTTGATCTGTGATATAATAAAAAGCAAAGATTTTTTCTGAGTAAATTTTTTTAGTGTCTACATGTTATAAAGTATCAGCTGAAGCAAAGCAGTTGCAGTTGCCACTTTAGGTATTTTTGTGTTGAATGGAAATTTAGTTTGATGTAAATCTTTGACAACCATTAATAAGGTGTCCCATAGTCTGTACTTTATCACACAGTAAGACAATAGTCTTGTGAAAATTTTTGTCAGCTACACCTAACAGAAGAGATGCTTTGTCATTGGAACTTGTATAGTATTGCCATAATAAGATTAATGGCATCTACAATTGATTTTTGCCCTCACGTTGTCTAGTATGTCTTCATTTTTCATCATCTAATCACGTTTATTTGTGCTGGTTAACATAGCGCTTGCTGTTTCCTTAACCTTATGATATAGTACGTAGTATATTTGTTACACTAGTGCATTAGTACTTGCTATATGTTAGATTTATAATATGACACTTGCAGAAGATGTAGTAGCATAAGTGATTCAAGAGATGATGATATAGAAGCACTTTACAAAAGCTAATGTATCACAAGAAAAAAAAGAAAAAATCAATTTTATTGTGTTATGCGCACCATACAACCTACGTACGTCTACAGAGGAGCTGTGACCAGACATGATAAAAAAAGTTTTCTTTACAATGTTGAAATATATTGGAAAAATTTTTTTGTTCTCGTCATCCAGACTTCAATGCAAGCTCCAATATAGTTCTGCAGATGGTTTAAATAGTGAGAAAAAATATCAATTATCTGGTTTACTTTAATAATTAAATAGTTTTGATAAGTATAACTGTTTGTAAAATTGTCCAAAAATGGGGTCTATTTTGTTGAAACAATGCAATTGAATAGACACAAGATTGTTCTTTCAACAGTGACGCCACTTTGAAAAGAAAAAGAAGCGTATATAAGGGAAAATAGAATACCAGTGACGCTGTTCCATTCAAAATGGTTAAGTACTATGACAACGTGGTTTTAGTATCGGCCAGTATTTTTGTGAAAGTTAATCTGATTGATCCGACTGAACAGCGGGATAGAAAAAGCAAAAAAAAGTTTCTGTTCACTACCCCAACATGGCAAAACAATACAATGCATTTATGAGTGGAGTGGACTTGGATGTTTATATGTAGACATTCATGGGCATATTACCGAATGCACATCATTTTTTTATTCCATCGGGGGTTCTCCAAGTACAATCTAAAACCCTTTTTATACTGTATTTGCTTGACCTTGCAGCTATAAGTGATTTAATTCTGTTCTGACAGGAGTGCGAGGTCTTTAGTGTCAAAAAAAAGTCAACGATCAAATAATTTTCAAAATGTAAAGCGCTTATCATCTTGATAAATTTGGGAAAACTATCGTTGAAAAAGAAGGAAGACGTTTTATGACCATATTCCAATGTGGTTTTAAAAAAAGAAAAACAAAGGACTAGCAAAGTCAATATTGATCAGGATGTTCGCAAAGATAAGACAGGTCATATGCTAGCAGTAATGGATAAATGAAAACCCTGCAAACGATTTACATTCAAGGGTCAAAAAGTGTAAAGTATGTTTGTGCTTGAATAAAAATTCGAACAGCTTTTCAAAGTTTTATAAATAACTAAAAATATAACAGCTAATGTGTTGATATTTTGTGCTGTTTTAATTAAAATGACGGTTGTCGCAAATTTGCTTTATAAGCATTTCACAACCGTATGTACAATTGTCGCAAATTCGCGACACTCCCTAAAAGTAACTTATAGAGTGAAAAATTTAATATTTTCAATTCAGAATCTTGAAGTGTACTTCTCACAACCAGTTGTTTTTACATATTTTTGGTGTATTTTAAATTTCGCAAAAAACTGTATCAAAATAAAAAAATGATTAATACTGTCAAAAAAAATTTTTTTTACCGAGAAATAAAACCGCCAAAAGCAGAATCAACTAGGTGCAATATTACCAAACTCTTAACAAAATTTTGGGATTTTATCAAAGAATCTAGTCGCAGTTATAAAACGGGATACTCATAACACAATTCTGATTTATAATGGAAAGTATTAAAAAAAGTAAGTGACCAAAAAATAAATAAAAAGCTGCTATTCTTAAACATAGGTAAATTATGAACATGATATGACTTTTGACGAATTTTAATTTTTTTGCATTCAAATTGTAAATATTATACAGTACGTCAAATTTTGTTTCCAAAGAAAAGTGCAATAACCATAAACGAATAATGAAAATAATTTTACCGTGAAATATACAATGCATGAATAAAATATCGGTTTATTCGTTCGCTTAAATTTAAACTAATCTCAATCTGCTTGAAATATTACTTAAATAAAATTTTCAAATTATTACTTATTTGTTTACGTATTGTTATTTTGTCACGTGACTTGCTCTTTTTTCGCAATTTTTGCTTAAACCGTCAATTGCGCATGACGTGTATATCCGTCCTAGAGAGACGCTCTCTCAGTGCGGGAATGCACGTCGTGATCGTCGCGGCTGTTCACAGCGCGGTTTATTTCGCTTTTCGCACTTGCTATTGTCACGACTCCACAATGTGAACAAACCGAAAAACAATTTTTACGATAAAAACAGAATCTTTTGCCGGACAAAATCTCATCGGTTTTGTTTCTAGTTTTTTATCTAAATCAGCGAAACTTTTTTTGAGTTAAATTTAGATATTTTGTGTCTCCTGTTGTACGTGTAAATTAGCTTTAGTGTGCGAATTGCAGAAGTGCAGCAAAAATGTTTATTTGTGGAAAGGGCTTTCAGAATTTTAGATATTATTACCAGGTTTGAAATATTGATTACTCAAATTTATTTCATTTTCGCGTTTTTTTTTGCGTCACTTTTGTTTGGATTTGTATTTTGCTTGCATCTCTTCTTTTTGAAATCTGTCTTTTTTCAAATTAAAATCATTTTGCTTTAATTTTATTTTGCAATTTGTAAATTTTACTGTTAGTCTTTTTTTTCCAAAATGCTGTAATTAAAAAATATACGCACTAAGTTGATTCTACGTCTGAGGTTTTCCCGCAACGTTTGAAACAGCGATTATAATCAATCTAGACCAGCAAGGAAGCGAAAAGCAAAATTGAATACGCACTGCAACTCGAATAACCAAAATTTAATTCCCGACTGATACTTAACCGGTTAAGCTCGGATGGTTTTTAACTTTACTCTATCGTAAACTTGTTGACAGGGGCTAGAACAAGGTTAAAAGTTTCTTTTTTTATCGTTGATAAATAAAAAGTTGATTGATATATAAAGTTAAGTTGTTTTTTACTTGCTAAACTTTTTTAATGATAATTTTTAAATATCATCAGTGGTATTTGAATTAGTTGGTCGAATACAGTTGAAAATGTTTGTTGAAAAAGTGAATTATTTCTTGATTGATTTCTCTTGGGTCATTGGAATTATTTTAGTAGTTTTGTTGTACTTGGTTTACTGGTATCGACGACCCTACAAATTCCCACCAGGACCCCGAGGACTCCCATTTGTTGGGTATCTTCCGTTTATGAGTGAAAACGCTGAATACGATATCATGAAACTTAGAGAAATATACGGATCTATCTTGAGCGTTCGAATGGGTCCAAGGGATATAGTGTTTTTAAACGATTATAAATCAATTCATAAGGTGAGAAAAAAACTTGAATTTTTTCGTTTTTGTAATTTAATCTTATAATTTGTTTCTATTATTGTCTATACTGATAAAATAAAAACTCTTGTAGAATAATGAATGCCTGCAATTTTTTTATCGAATGATATTTAAGTTTAATTAAAAGATTTCACTAAATCGAAATATTAACGTTAAAAAAGTCTAAAAATAAAGCATGAAAAAGAATTGGTCTTTCTGTGACAAAATGAAAAATATTAAATTTAACTTTCTATTTCAATTTTATTAACACTTTCGAAGAAATGTTTGTTGGCCATGTATAAAATTTAATTCAAAAAGTTTTATTAATTAGGTCTTAGTTAAAAATGGATCCGTTTCTTCGGGTCGTCCTCGATTTCCGTGGATTGATTTAAAGGAAAAGGGAGTCGGAATAGGTTTTGCAGATTATCATGGTGATTGGAAAACTCAACGAAAATTTGGTTTAAAGACTTTGAAAGGGTAAATACAATAAAATTTTCTTGACTATTTTTTTTAAACGAAATCTTTTTTTTTTTTTTTTGACATGATATTATATTTTGAATTGTATAGAACAGGGGTGGGCAAACTGCGGCCCCTGACGACGTTTTTTGCGGCCCGCGGAGCTCTTTTTAAAAAATACATTCCCTCACTTTGAGCCACAATTGCATAGAATTATATCCCCCGTTTCAGTTTCTTATGTTTTAATGCTTTTAGAGAACACATCAAGATTTTGGGAGATAAATAGTGAATCACAGATCGAATATAAGTGAAAACCTTTTTTTTTTAGAGATCACTACGATTTTGGGAGAAAAATAGCGAAATTTCAGATCAAATCGAAGAGAAGACCTTTTTTTAGGGATCAATACAATTTTGGGAGAAAAATAACGTAATTTGCGACCCGCGAACAAATTCAACATCCAAATGCGGCCCTCAGTTAGCTTCCACGGCCGTAATGCTGCCCGCAAGCAAAAACAATTGCCCACCCCTGGCATAGAGTATCAAGAGAAGTACAATTACTTTTCCTCTCTAAAAAAAAATATAAAAGGTGTTTTGCCCTAAAACTTACAAAGATCGTAACAAATTTTTCTCTTACCAATCTTCTTGCATAGCTAAAAACATACAAAACTAATAGTTGGTTTTTCAAGTTTACAAAACTTATAGAATTTTTGAATAAAACCATACTGTTCTAAAAAAAATTTTTGAGCATGTTCTTGTTTCAAATTGTGTAACGGTGTAAAGAAAAAATTTAGGTTTGGTGTTGGAAAAAAACGAATGGAAAAGATATGCTTGGAAGAGGCAAATTATTTAAATAAAGAAATTCAAAACCATCATGGGAAACCTTTTGACATTTCGGTAATAATAATATATTATTCTAATTCAGGGATACAGAATATTGTTTTAGCAATTGACCTGAAATCTTTGTCGCAATATCGATTAATTTTTGATAAAGCTTTAAAAATTCATTCTCCTTTAATGACGCCATAAATATTTATTGTGACACAAATCGGCACAGTCTAACATTGAAAGCCTTTAAAACTCCAAATAAAAATTGCCATTGCTTCTTACATAGCCCCTTCGTATACAATGTGTCCAATTGTATACATGCTACCTAATTGGGTTTTATCTAACTCAGCAAAGCAATTATTGGCTTACTACAGCATGTAAACATTTGTTCACGTTGTCAGCGTTACCAGCACTCTTACTAAATTCAAATTTTGTGGTTTAAAAGTTTGATCTTTAAGGCTTTATTTGGAGTTACATTTTGTAGTAAAATACGGGTGTATTTGATATCTCTAATACAACCTTTAAAAAGTTGTAAAAGTCGGATGACTTGTCAAAAATATGTCAAAAAAAATCAATATATTCAATTGAAAGGTCCCATTTGGATGAAAAAATGATTTACTGGTGGCAATAATTTTTTAAGTTTAAGCTTCATCATTTGTACAAATGGTGTATCAACCGATGAAAATGTTGTTAAAAAAGCAAAAATTACATCAAATAGATGGGATTTGTTCAAAATGTGTACAATTGTACGCATCAATTAATTTGCATACGCATGACGTCACATCCAAAAAAGTAATTGTTTCATGTACCGGTAACCATACCCTTTTGCCGACATAATAGATTATACCGGCAAAACAAAGCAATCAACGAAAATTTGAGAACCTTCAACTTTATGCAAAATAAGAAGAGACTAATAGCAAATGTATTTAAAATAAAAATATTTGACTAAACTAGAATAAATTTTCCCCAACATATCAAAAATTCAACTGCGCAGCTACAGTCTGTTAAGAATATTGGACATGTAAACTTAGGGTCTTCCGAGGAACCCCCTCATGTAGTGAACAGAAAAAAATATCCTAGGTAGATAACGGTTAACTCTTTACAAAATTAACCTAAGTAATTTTTCTCTTTCCCAACAACTAATATCATTTTATAATTAAGTTAATAAAGTTTTTTTGGGGGGAAGGGCTACGTCACATCATCAAAATTACGCCGACATTAGTTTCTGTTGATCAAGTCAATATTTTAAATAAAGTTAAATTTTGGTCTCATTAAGCTTTACTCAAAAACTGATTCATTATTTTTTTTTAATTTTCGAGGAACTATAAATAACAAACTTTAAATATTTTTATTCTCTATTAAGGTCGTCAATCCTTTTTGAGCTGAGGGCCATTTTGCAAACAAATAAACAAAAAAAACAAACTTTAAGCTTACTCTGAACAACCAAAACTAATTCAGTTTAGATGACTCAGTAATGCCTAAAACTATTTGTTTGACTAACCAAGAATATGCCATTAGAATACTTTCAACAGCAATATTATAAAATATTTAAAGTTGACTAAAAACTTTTTTTAAATATTAATAGTTATTTTACATTTTTTGTACAAACAGTGATGGCCTTACAGAAGGAGGGGTCAGGTGCAAAAAAAATAGAGGTGGCCAATTTTTAGTGCGCAAAGTTTTTTGTCCTAAAATAAAGTGATCTTAAGGTCTTCACTTTTAATTGATATCGAAAACCTTTAAGTTTTGTCCCAAAATTATAGTGCTCTCTAAAAAAAATCATTTTGTCAATCAAGTGCATTATCCCTACTTTTTTCTCAAAGTTATGGTGCAGACAGGGGAACCATCGTCATGGTGCTACTATGAGGAAATAGAGCAATATTTTTCTTGAAGGGGGGACATTTTTTGACGGTTTTTGGGAACTGGAGCGGGCGTTCCATTCGGACGGTACTAAAATCACCACTGCTTACAAACATTAGCAATCTACCACAATTAGTTTGCTTTGTACTTTTATACGCTGCAGGTCAATTAAACCATTTAATTTTTTTAAAAAAAAATTTTTTAAGTTCGAAAGTATAAAATCAGGTGCATTTTATTCAAAATTGCATCACTGTTTCAACAAAATTTTTAAATTCTTATTTAAATTTTTTTTTGTCTATGGTCAAAAAATTGTACAAGTAAACTTTTGAGAAATCCAATGACCTTTCCAACAACTCAGTTTGTGTATAAATCAATTTTGTTTGCATTTTTAAGTCAAATATTATTGAGAAATTGTAGCTGTCAAACTTGGAGAATCAAGAAATACAAGGTTTGACTCCGATTTGTATAGTATTTCTATAATATGAATTCTATTGCTGAACTTCTTGGGAGGTTGAAGACGATTCTCATTTTCATTTTGTATTTTCCACTTTTTTGCCGCAAAATAGCAAAATGTCACTTAAGAATAACACGGAAATCGACAAAATAACTGCGATATTTAGTAGTTGAAATGAAACAAGTTGGAAATCGACAAAATAACTGCGATCTTTGGTAGTTTTTGGATTCCTCCAAGACTTCGACTCCATAAAAATTCTCCATATGCTTTAATCTTTATTTTTCGCTTCTAACTAGTGTAACATCAAAAATTAACTTTGTTTCCTCAGATTTGAAATTTTAATGGATTGTGCGCTTGTCTTACTCTCAAAAAATTTAAGATGCAATGGCCTGAAGGCTTTTTTGTGAGGTAAAATATAAACTTCAAATGTATTGCAAATTAAATCTTGTTTTATGTTTGCAAAAAACATGTTAGATGGGGAGTTTAACAGATGGTTATAAATATTTACTTTGCTTTTTAAATATGACCAAAATCAGTTTTGGCTTGAAATATATTCAATTGATTGTGAAAATGCTCACACAGTGGTAATTTGACCTCTTACCATCGAGGCAAATGACACATTACTGTACAAAAGTAGAAAGACTCATTCGATTTTGACCAATATTACATCGGTACTTTGCTGTTTACGACCGCATTGCATTAATTTTGAACAGCCAGAAGAATTATTGGTGAAAATTGACTTGGTAAAATGGAAAATAATAATCAAGCTAGCTAATTTGAAAAAAAAAATTTTTTTTCGTTTATCTAGATATAAATTAATAGAAAATTGAAACCCTCAAATTATAAAAAAGAAAAGGTGATCTTGTCATAAATCATTAGAAAAAAATTAAATTGCGATGTATGAACTTATTAATAAAATCGGTCAGCTTTCAATTTATTATAGAAAATAAAAGTTAAAAATTTAAAACCAACTGTATCATTATGAAAAATCGATTTCGACCTATAAAGGTCATCATCAGTTTCTGTAAAAAATTAAAATAGATTACCATATATTTGACAAAAAATTTTGAAAATTCTACTCATACTATAGAGGCCCTGACTCAACGACACAAAGTGAAGCTTTCAATAAAATCAGCTGACATAATGATTATGGATCACGTAGCAATGAAGAAAACGCACAGTGTAAAACTTGTAGCGAAATTAGAAACCGCAAACTCCCGCGGAGATTTAAAGTGTTGACTGAAAAGAGTAACAAAATTGTTGTAGTTTAACTGTGTATAGTTTGAACGATATTGAAGAATAAACGGGTTTAAAACTCAATTGCAATTATAAGACAGAGAAATTTTATTAATATTAATTTTAGCATTCTAATTATTAATCCATTTATTTTCACACCAATCCAATAAAGTTTTTTTTCGGTTGTTCTACAAATATGACCATGTAGCATTCAGTAATGTCAGGTTTACCATTAAAAGCGTCAAAATAAAACTAATAAAAATGTTTAAGGAGGGCAGCTCGGTCATTGTTATACTTAACGTTAAATTTGTTCCAGAATGAGCGGTGGTTATTCCAACGGGTAGAAAATTTATTTTTTGTTTGTCCTACGTATTGCATTTTACAAAATTTACACTCTGCGACGTAAATACCATAATTTTTTGCAAGTAAGATGTTGTTTTAAATTAAATTTTTTGCTATTTGAGTGCGAAATAATATAATCGACTGTTTTAACCATATTTTTATAGTTTTTAAAGTTTCCCCATAAAGCATATTTTCCACATGGGTATGAACCTCGTTTATCCGTATTAGGAAGAATCTGTGATAATTTTTTGTAATTCTTTAATTTAGTAGTTAATGTGGGTGGGTTTTTATATACAATAGGGGTACAGCTTAGCTTGATGTATATAGCCTAATTAAGAATAGAAGATATTATTGGGGAGCAAAATCCTCCGCCAGGCAGCTGTTTCGACTGTTGAAGTCGCGTCAGTGACGGTTTGATTTTTGCAAATGTTAAAAAATCGAAAGGCCAAAATGGCTGAAGTGACGATTTGATTTTTACAGAATGTCAAAATTTAAAAAGAAAATCTAAACTGCTTGTAATATTCTAAAATGCTTTTCAGCGAATTAGTGGTCGCTTTGAGAAGTATAGTTTATTTCGCTTCAGCTATGCTCTACAAACCGTGAATAATATGTATAGCGAGTATCCAAATTACATTCAGTAAGTAATATACCTACCAAAAAAAAACCCAAACTACTTTCTTTTGATCGTCTTGTGCTATGGATGAGAAAGGTTGAGTATCCTTTACAATTATAAAAAAAAAAGATTTTAAATGTAGAAAAAACCTTAAAAATTATGCTATTTTCATTGCACACCATTCCTAATAAGCTGGACATAAGTGATTAATAGGACCCTTCAAAGTACATAAAGTTGATCTTTTTTAGATTTATTTTACAACATGAAACTTACACAACGTTAGTTTCAGTTACACATAAGTCTTTTCAATGAAATTTATTGGTTAAAATAAAGTGAAATTTTGTAAAAATTTTAACGCATCAAGTTTCACATGCAAAAACTTGTTTTCGCTTTTTTTTGTAATTGTTTGAGCAGCGATTACTTCTTTTAATATTTTGTTTCTGCACTTTATAGAAGGTATTTTGAAACTTTTGGGGTGCAACCCCTTAAAGGGTGCAACCCCTTAAAGAGTGCTTAGGGGTGCAACCCCTTAGCGTCAATTTTAAACTTTTTTGCCTACTTCTCTTTATAATTCCTGAATCAACAGTATTTTAAAAGTTTTTTAATATTTACAATCATCATGTTTTACAATAATCAAAACTATTTTTTCAAACATTTTAAATTCAATTTTTTTTTAAGTTTCAATTCTAAGCTAAAAGACGCCGCGATTTATTACAAAAGATAAAAGCTTTTTGTAGCATAACCAAAAATAAAACTTAACCATTAACTAATCATGTTCTATCTGCAAAGCATCTAAAAAATCTCCTGTTTTTTTTTAATTTTTTTAAATCTGTTTTCAAAGTAGATATTACATTGAATGCAATTGAAGCCAAGAAATTGGACAAAACTTTCAAATTATTTAGGCTTTTCTTCATAATGCTATAGCTAATATGATTTGTGGAATCGTTTTGGGAAAACGTTTTGAGTACAGTGATCAAGAATTTCTCAAAAATTTAAATCTTGTTGTTTATAAGTAAGTCTTTGAACATAATTTATTTCTTGTTTTTACATGTTTTTAATGTGGATGAAAAATAATAAAAACTAGACCAATTTTTAAAAGGTTTTTTAATATCTAATTTAACAAATTTACTATATCTTGAGAATATCTTTTTAAATAAAATAATTACTAAAACCGACGTACTTTTATTTAAATTATATACAATCCATCATGCAGCATAGTTCAAAGCACGGCCACATTTTAAACATTTGTTTCTATATATTTAAACTAGTGCAGTCAAAAACTTTTTGAGTTTTTATTGAATTATCAAACGCTTTTAGATTTACAAACTGTCTAGGAGCAGAATAAGGCTTAGTGTTAGGTTAAGATGAAAAGTTGTATTAGACGAAAACCGTTGCGGAATACGTAAAAAAAGCAAAGCTAAAAAGATGTTTACACTTAATCGGACAGCGTAAATCGAAGGTTTCAACTAATGCGCCTTTGTGCGTCATTTTAGAACTACAAGGGAGTCACAATATAGTAAGATAGACATATTAGGGATCATCAAACTTTTTTTAAAAAGAATGTTTTGATTTTCTAACCAAAAACCTATCCCTAAAGTCAAGTAAAGACAAAAAAATCTTTATTTGACAGTCTTTACTTGACTTTTAATATTGACTTCAAACAAAAAGCCTTTTTTGGTCTTTACTTAAATTTTGAAACATATTTATTAAAAAAGTTTGATATTGGTAAGAACCGTTTTTTGAGCTCTGGCTTATAGAAAAAAAGTCGTTCCTTTAAATCTTTGACTTTAGTGCGTCGTAAATTTATGCAACTTGGGAATTCCTGGTGTAAACAAATAAAAAACGCCCAATTTTTCGGACTAAACGCAAAAAAATAAAATTGAAATTTTTCAACTTTTTTGCACTAAAAGCGTCCGCAAAAAAGCAAATGGAAAAGCAAATAATTTTAAAAGCGTTGTAGAACATATTTTTTTGCTTACTTTTTTGGCAACCGCTTTCAGGTTGACCAACCTTTACACTAAAAAGCATGACAAGCGTGCTTCAAATTTTAAAACACTTTGTATTACGCAATAAATCTGTTTATTCATAACAAATTTACACAATTCAAAACTATTTATAAGTACAGGTAAAAATATTATTTTATGTATATTAAGCTTAATATTGCTTTAGGTTCAATGACCCAGTGCAGGCAGTGGCGGATAAATTTTTAATTTTAAATCCGCTTCTGAAATATGTTCCACCATTTTACTTTTATTACAAAAAATCCGTAAATCAATTAGAAGAAGTCTTTGGTAAGCTCTTTACGTAAAAATTTTAAAATTAAAATTGTTGTATAACCTAAAGTATTTTTACTTTTATTTTAGCAAAAACATAACTGATTTAATTGATTAAGTTTTGCTTTATTTAAATTAATTGTTTTTTAATTAATAACAATAGCTTTTTCTGATAGCTTTTGATGCTTTACCATTATCAAATTAAGTTTTTCCCAAACGATTTTGCATACAGATTTTGTCTTGTTGTTGTGATTGCCTTGGGTAAAGAAATTTTTGTTAAATGGTTCGATTCTAGCAAGCTATAATGGGCCATCAATTTCTCCTTCTCTTCTTCAGCCTTCTGTGGTTGGTATTTTCGATATCTCTCTGTAATTGACTGGCAAGAAAATATTGAAAATACTGTATACGAGTAGTTAGGTACAGCTCTTTTTACATTCAAAATGGCATCTTCAAAATAAAACCTTCAGTATTAAAAAATAACTTTAATGTACTCTTTGAAATACAGGTAGTTCCATTAAATGAAATTGAAGCATTTTTCTTATTCTTTTTAAGTGTTAACTAATCTTTTTTACCATCTATTTAATTTAAAGATCGTTAGTTTTATGGCAAGCAAAAAAATATTATAGAAAGATGAGTAGTGAATCATTACTAACTCTGCCCATGCTTTAATGAATTTGATAAAAATCACTTTTGGCCTGTAATATATTTAACCAATGGAGAAAATGCACACAATCGGTTAAATATATTACAGGCAAAGAGTGATTTTTATCAAATTCATGGAAGTATTGGCAGAGTTAGTAATGATTCACTACTCATCTTTCTATAATATTTTTTTGCTTGCCATAAAACTAACAATTTGTTTTTTATACATTTGTGATCAGTACAAAGCGATGATTTAGAATCTAATCGAAAAAATTTTCTACCTGTTAAACTTGGCAAAATATGATCCGTGCCATATATGTACAACTGGGCAGAAACGTGTACAATTTTTTGAATTTTTTTTTATTATGCGGAAGCGTTGTGCTGTACAGCAGTTGCTTTTTTTGTTTATGCCAATACACCACTGCTTTTCTAGTAATTATACATAGCGATTGTATTTAATCCTTTTGCTAAAGCAGTAAGTTTTATTTTTATTTGATTTATTAGACTAGTTCAAAGAAACTAAGGAAGTATGCTTTAGTCGGCACCTTGACCAAATAATGTTTAATGCCATCTTACCATAACTCAATTGGCAATGGCGTTCTTCCGCCGTTTTTTGACGTCACAATTTCATGGATTTTTTTTTGTCAAGTGCCGTAGCATGCCAACTAAGTCAGAGCAACTCCTCTGTAAAAATTCTATGAACTATTTTGCCTTGAAATTTTTGCTTCAAGATTCAAGAATTTTTTTGTTTATATCAATAAGTCAAGTAAAAATGCTTTAATACTAGTTTTTTCACGAATTTCTCTTTGAAAGTTGTTTTTGCTTTGATCTTGTTGATCTGTTTCCCGTATGTGCTCATTGTATTTTTGAATAGCTTTTAAACAAGTTATTTCAACAATTTTTTTCCTTTTGAAAATAGCTTTTTAATTTTGACGAAGCTTTACTGGCATGAACCCCAGCTATCGTTACCACCCATTTGTCCATCCAAAAACCAATCATAGCTTTGTTTTCAACGGCAGCAACAAATTTCAAAGTTTTCCTTGGCTATTTTTTTGATTTCAGTAACTGATTTTAAAGAAAATTTAGAGATATAAAAAATTTCTTTAAAACGATAGGTGTTTTCAGATTACCGATTATAATCGCTGATCTGAAAACACCCATCTGAAAACACAGTTTTAGCGCTTTGACTTGATTTCCGGTCAAGTTATTGATTGTTGTACCACCATCTTCATCTGCAAAATCTTCATCTGATGCCTCACTATCTTGCAGTGCTTTAAAAAAAGCTGTATTTTCACCTTCAATACAAAACAAATTTTATGGCAAGTAAATTGTCAGAAATTCTGCCAGAAAATATGTTTCAATCTGCCCAGTGGCACACATACGTTCCGGTAAGTTTGGCAGCAAATAACATGAAAATCAAAAAAATTGGTAAATTAGCAATGATACCTAGAATTAAATAGTAGTATTATACAATATTCAAATATAAAAGTCTTTAAGATTAATTAAAAGCTACTTTTATAAACTTTAAACAAAAACATGTTTTGTCCAAGCTGCCACTTTGCCAAGGCGAAAATCTTGCAGTTCTTTTTATTTTAACTTTTTACATGCAAATTTATTGTATACTTTATTATTCATTTTTTATTATATTTTAATTTTACTTGCATACTTTATTGTTCATTTTTCTTTCGCTTTCCATCCGATGTCAAGCACAAGTTTAGGCAGCAATATTCCCTTTGAATAACGATTCGTTTACAAAAACACTTATTATTACTACGATTAAGAGTAAAGTCTCCGAAATAAATAGCGAAAATAAAGTTGAAGCCAAAAAAATTGGGATTAGTGGAAAAATTAATTAAACAAATATAAATATTGCATAATTTGTGCAAAGATCTTTTAAACTAAGATTTATTTTGTAATTCAATATTTTAATCTTGCTTCACTTTACTTTTTTTGGGAAGACAGTGCGTACTGTCCTGTCCTGCATGTTCCGTCTGGGACCAAATGTGGCTGAATATGTTGTTTTAAAATAAAAAAATTAGGTTTCAACTTTCAACGGTAAAGAAAACTAAAATTATAAGAGCAAAAGAACTGTTAATATAACAAAAAAATGCTTTAACAAAGCTCTTGACAAATTCCATTATTTTTTTCATGAACAAAGTGTCAAACAAAAGTGAAACGTTGGCGTTTGATGTAGGCTGAAACTTGTTTAAATATAGCTGCTTTAAATTTTCGGGATGCTTATCAGCCAAAGTTTATTGATTGACTGATAAAAACCTTCCAGATATTTTTTTACAAGACTTTTGAATAGAAAAAAACTTCTTTAACCTTTCTTCTTTGTCGGATACAAACTCGATGGCTTAAGCTTTGTCGAATACCAAGCTTGTAAATATGGCAAAAAAATTGACAACTTGTCATTTACTATACATCTACTGGCACCACGCTTCTTAGGAAAAATATTTCTACACTAGCCAGATAATTTACTTTTGCTTCATCTACCAATTCCATCTTTCTTCTTGAATGGGTAAAATATTTTATTTTCTGAAAAAAAGCTGTGGCCGAATGCGAGTAGGTGACAGAATGGAGATTATTATCGATTATTTAAAAAATATTCTCTGCTGGAAACTTAGAAGCAAACCTTTTTTTAGTTTGCTAAATAACCAATCCAATGATTTTATTATTTACTATGAATTATGAATTAAAAAGGCTGAGAGTCTCGATACTTTACTTACTTATTAAAAAGAATAAAGTTCAAACTACTTGGTACAAATTAAGCTATTTAATATTCCAGACTTATTTCAAAACTTTATTTTTGGTTTTTGTTTTTTTTTGCCTAGTTACATTTATACCTATGTTCTGTAATATTACGAGTACTATGCCTGGTGTTTTCTGGACTTCCCTGACGAATCGATTGCTTTCAATGTTGGCAAACATCTCCTTAAATGTTTGATGATTTTTTTATTTCAGATTGGATAAAAAAGCAGATTGAAGATCATTATAAAACCTATGATAGTAACAACATTCGTGACTTTATTGATGCTTTCATTAAAGAAAAAAGAAAGGAAAAAGATTCATCGTTTACAGTAACTTAATTTTTCAAAAATAAAGAATGTTGCACGTTGACAAAAACCTCAAACACTTTGCATCAGTTTAATTATAAAAAAATAAAGTTTGCTTGTTTTAAACATATCAACTTGAAATATTTTAAATATTTTTCATTAACATCGCAGTTTATGGCAGTGCTGCTAGGTTCATTAATAAGTAATATTAAACTACTTTAATATAAGGACATTTCTTCTGTAAACTAGCAATAAATTTTAAAATCAGCAATCTTTTTAAAAATAAGTAATTTTATTTAATTAATAACTTAAAATAATCCAAAAATATATATACTTTGTATAATTGATATTTAAGTTTAAAATCGATGCTATAAAACTGTACACTTTTTTTACAAGTCTGCTATTGGCCAACATCTTCTAGAATTTTTAATTCTTGCTTGCAAAAAAACGATTTTGTCTATCGTTTAAAATATTTTTAGCTTTCTCTCTTCTTATTGTACAATCACTCTCAATCAATGAGAGCTTTCTTTTTTACTTTATAACACAGTCAGACTTGATTCTTTTTTATTCTTACAATTTCTTCTGAACATTGTCAGACAAAAAGCTTTAAAAATGACTCTAATTCTATTTGCGATTTTTTAATTTTGTACGTCCAACTTCCTCTTTTTATATTTTTAGAAACTGGCGTCAACATAGCATTTTTTTCGTTAGCTATGTTTTATCAAAACAACCTATTTTTTTATAATTGTTGCCCAATAAATTGTTTTTAGGACGAACAACTTTTATGCTACATCTATGAATTATTTTTTGCTGGAGTTGACACATCATCAAATACTTTGTATTGGGGTTTGCTTTGTTTACTTCATTATCCAGAAACACAAAAGAAGATGAGAAATGAAATTAAAGATGTTTTTGGTAATTAATTCACTAAACGTTTTATTGCTTTTTTCAATATACTACATTTATACTTACCAAAATATTTTACAAAAAAGTTTTAACAAACATTTTTTACCAGGGTGCCTGGAGAATTTTCCGCATTCTGCTAAACAATTCTTATTATTCTTAATTTTGTTTATTTAAATGTTTCTAATCATAAGAAATCTATTCATACAGTTTCAGAGTTCCTGTTCAATTAATGCTGTTTTTATGAATTGCTTGTTACATAAAAAGTCAAAAGCTACTTTCTAACCATAAAATGAAGTAGTTAGTTTTAGTTTTTAGTTAGTTTTAATTTTTAAGTTCTTTATTAAATATTTGGCTCATTGAAATTTGACTAATTTTATTAATTAATTTATATATCACAATTTGACAAGTTTAAAAAAATCGTCAATTTGACTTTGCTGAAAAGGGTACTAGGTTTCTGTTAAAAGACTTTTAACATGATCGATCGCGTACAAAAAATCCCCAATCATTTCAGGAAACCTTTTACTAACCAAAAGAAACCCAACTTTTTATTAAAAAAAAAATTTTTTTGTGACAAAATCTTAAAAACCATGTTCTTTTACCCCGGTGGTTCTCAACTTGTGTACCGCGGCACAGAAGTGTGTCGGGAGAGATTTCCAAGTATGCGGCGAAGCTTTTTAAAAAGCATTAGGTCATTGATCCACAACTTTTTTTTAATAGACACTACTTTTTAGCAACGAAAATGAAAAAATTGGAGACAAATTCAAAGTGAAAACCTCTTTTTTAGAGAACTCCACTTTTTAGGGAAAAATCAAGATTTACAATTTGGTCCAAGCGTGCCGTAAATTTTGAAAAGGTCTTAAAATGTTCCACAGGCGCTAAAATGTTGAAAAGCACTGTTCTACCCTCATGGACAAAAGCATTGTTTTACAGCAAATTTGTAATGGGCAATCAAAAGTGAGTAATATTTTTACAAAAATAATATCTCTTCCTTCTTTTTTTGATATGCCAAGCAGCCTATCCATGACGATTAAAAAAAGTTTCAATTAAGAATCTAAAAATAGAATAGCTGATCCCTGCTCCTTGTTGGTAAAAATGAAAAAGTTGAGTCCTAAAAGCAAACAAGGCTTGCAATAAGTACGCACATCTTTTGCTGTATAAGCGTTTCTTGAATTGATTCAGAAATCCTTATATTATTTTTTACAAAATTCCTGATATCAATAAAGATACATTCACTTACAAAAAAAGTAAGGTATGTAGCAAATAAGGTATCAAGGTTTGATCAAGTTTTTTTTAGCAAGTCCAAACTAAAATCAATGATCTAAGAGTGTCAATCTTTTAAAGCAATCTTCTGACCTACTATTCGCTTTCAGGCTACGTGAGCGATATTTTTGCAAATTTTTTACAAAAAAATCATTTCGTTTTTTTCTAATAAAGATGCTAAATTGGAAACGTATTTTTGTTAACCAACATGTTCTCTACATAAATATTGAGAGTTTTTTCTTTTTTATAGGTTTGACTTCATAGCATTTAAAGTACCTAATTCGGAGTGAGGGACACAATTGCAATAGCGAATGGCATCGCTAATTTTTTTTAAATTGTGATCGAGCCGCAATAAATGTTTTATTATTGATACTTGTCCAAAATGAAAATTATTTTGAAAAACTATGCGAAATAACTGAAAGATAATGTTGTTAATATGCTTCTTTTTGATTACACTCGGGGAGCATTGAATTACCTCATAAGCCACATTCAGATTGTGAAATGCAGGCCCCCTATTCTTGAAGTTGATAACTAGAAAAAAAAGACTTAAAGTGTGTTTATCTCTACAAGCAAAGCAAGCATTAAATGTTTTTGTAAAATGCTTTGTCAACTTAAATCAGAACTATGCAAAAATCAAATTTGTGTTTAAAAGGATAAAATATTGCCATTATTAGTCGATGATCTGCGTCGATTTGAAAACGGTCAACTTCCTGACGGAAAAACAAGACTTCACAACAAATAATTTCTTTTTTTTGGTACCAATGGCATAAAGCCCAAGAAAGATTTAACGTGATATTGGTCAAAATTGAATGAGTCTTGTGCCTTTTGCACAGTTTTTTTTGCCTTGATGTTAAGAGGCCAAGTAAACATTTTGATTCGTAATTTTTCAATCGACCACAAGAAGCAATTTTAATGATAAACTTTAGATACAGCTAAGCTAAGAGTAATTTTCGACTCACCTCTTTGTAGTAAAGTTTGTGTATTATCAAAAATTGACTATCTTTAAATTATAATTTTATGGGCAGTTTAACAAGGCTTGCATTATAGTAAAATCATTCATCAAGAACATCAATCTTGCTTTATATTATTGCAAATACTCTTATGATAAAGTTAAATGACACATTTTACAAACATACAAGTTTTAAAAAAATCAAAATTTTTTTATTCTTCACAATGAGAAGGAACTAGAGCTAATAAAACCTAAAACCTCATAATTTAGTAAACATTTGAAAGCAGATAAATGCAACCAAACAGTGATCATGAATCGTTTACAAAAACAGTAATATATTTATCTATCTATTAATATTCAGGCTTTTCTGGAACGATTTCTATGTCAAACAAACTCGAAATGCCTTACACCTGTGCTTTTATTCATGAATTAATGAGGTTTCGAACTATTGCTCCTTTTGCACTTCCTCATAAAGCAACTGCTGATTTTTATCTTAATGACTACATTATTCCAGAAGGAACTCGAGTAAGAAATATTTGTTTAAACTTAATAGTAATTTAAGCTATTAGTATGTCATAATTAAAAATTGGACAAATTTTTATTCTTGTAAATCAAACATGGCTTATTTTCATTATTTTTTATTTTATTACAATACCAAAAACAGTTTAATTTTGAAGCCGGTTCTGATCAAAAGCGGTCGCAACAAAAATAAGAATAAGCATAATTTGATTGCCTAAGAACTGGTAGATGCTTTTAACCCTTAAATGCCTGGGTGTTTTGCCAATCATTATTTTCTAGGTGGGTCGCTAGCGACCCAGGACAAGTGTTCATGCTAAAACTGAGCGGAAAATGCACCAAAGCTGTCAACAAAGATGAAAAATGTTAAATTATAACTTTTTATTTACAAAATTTTGAACAACTTTTGCAAAATTTGAAAAAAGAAAGATCAAAGCAAGAATAATAATAAAAAGAAATGTTAGTAACAAATCGTTTACTTATTCTACATTGTGTGAACAAGTAGCAGTGACAGCTTTGTGCTGAGTGCAACAAACCTCACCACAGTTACTACAGCAGTCTGCTGTCTTGCGATCCAACATCGACGGACAAATGTGGTATCTTCTTCTTTTTCACTTTCCAGAATGGCTGGTCTCAGTGTTGGTAGGTTGCTCATTTGGCTGTGAGATGCATTTCTTCAAAGCCAATTTTGTAGGTCCAAGAAACTAAGGAATTCGCACTCGCCGCAGAAGCCAATGTTAAAAAAGCTTCATTCCAAGACTTTCCTAGAAGATTCTCTGACAATGACTCTTTCCAGCTGCCCATTTAGGAAATTTTCATTGATAAACCAACAGAGTATTTATTCTAGCAATATTGAGACAGTTGTAAAAATAAGCCAGAGGCCATCGCTTTGTTCTCTTTTAAACACTATGATTGTGGTAAAGTTGATTAACTCTGTCGACAGCCTTCTTTGTAGCGTAACCCAATATCATCTGAGGTTTTACCGTTTTTTGCATCTATTTCCTTGTTGCCATGCATTGTGAAAAGCAAAACAAAAATTGTGTTTTTTTTAGGGACAGATGACACAAGAGCCTGCTTGCTTTTAAATCCAAATAAACTCGATCCCACTTTTCGCTTCTTTCCAGTTGCAAATTCTTTGGGGATATCTGATTTGTTTTTTCTCAGTGTTCCCAGCAGAGTAATCTGCTTCCCAAAAAGATTATTGGCAAGTTTAGCAGTGATAAACCAGTTATCGGCAGTTATATTGATTCCCGACTTGTGTAAAGGAGTAAGTTGTGACAAAGAGTTGTGACAATATGTTCAGCCATGCGAACTTTCCTTATATCACCTTCACGTCCAGTGTACGGAAAACCATTGTAAGTCTAGCCCGACACACAGTTACACACCAGAACAGTTTTATATCATATTTGTTTGGTTTTTTTTATGTATGTAGTGACAGAATCCACAGCGGCCTGGAAACGGAATTAGCTGCTTGTCAATAGTCAGATAAACACTCACAGCATACTGCTTACGACAGTTTTCTATAAACCAATTCCAAACACATCAGAACGGAGGAAACTTGTCTGTCTGCCTTTGTTGCAGCCGTGTGTCACGATCACCGAAAGAAAAAAAAGTTAAAATGTCTTCAATATGGTTGCCAAACGTAGAGGAAAATATTGCTCTACCTGAGGGTTCAGGTAACCACACACATTAAAGTGACTGAGGCTGAGATCTGTAGACACCCATAACAAACAAAACCCCATATACGTCTTTGATTTCATTCATGTGAATTGATGTCCAGTTGTCTTTTCGGCTTTCTCCGTCTTTGTTTGTGTTCTCAATAATCATCTTTAGTAAATCTTTTTCAAAAAAAGCACAAAAATGCCTTTACTTCATCTTGGATTGATTTTGCCTTGACTAATGGACCTTCAACTTTGTGCCTTATGTTACAAGCTGGTGTGCGAGAAACAGCTGGACAAGCTGCAGGCCATACACGTCCATTTTTTCCGAGAAGAATGAGTTATCATTGGTCTGCGATGTAGATAAGGATGGCTGATCCTCTTCTCATCAGCAGCACTATTAATATTATCGGAATCAGAAAACTCTTCTTCACTGTCCTCAGTACCATTGTTCACTTTTTTCTTATCAGATTTCGCTTATTAATTTTTGCTTATTCGCTTATTAATATTCAAAATCACTCAAAATCAGATTCAAAATCTCAACAGAGCAGTCTCCATCAACTTCTTTGTCATCTACTAACCAGCTATGGCCATTAAGTCAATGTCAGCAAGGTTTAGTCTTCTCGCCATCGTAAAATTTAATAAAACGTTTATGGTACAAAGAAAGCATATTTTTTGCAATAATGCAAACAGAAAAAATGTTTGTTACACTATTACCTAACATGGGTCGCTAGCAACCCTATAGATTTTTGAGAAAAAAGTTTACTTATTCCTTGTAAAGTTAAAAATGAAAAGATGTTGTTTATGAAAGTCAAGTAAATAGTAGCTTGAAAAATACACAAAGTATGGCGGTAATGGGGTGTACAGTATGGGAGGTACGCGCTTGCAAATTTTCATACTGGTCGCCAGCGACTTGTGCGGTTAAGGGGTAATGTTTTAGCTCTTACATAAAATTGTGATTGTGACGCCATTGTCCCAACCGCATAGTACGTTGTATTGGCGTTTCATTAAGCATCTTAGTGCACGAAGCTCTAGTTCCAAGGCGGAAACGTTACTAAAAGAAAGTTTACTAAAACGAAAAGAGACGTTTACTAAAACAGTTTCGAAAGGCTTAACGCCATGACTGCCAGCATCTGATATAGGCATTGCAAATTCTGTTTTAGTAAAAATACTAACTCTCTCTCCCGTTTTTTGTTGATTTGACTCAAAACCGTTTTCCGAGTATCCTTTCAAAAGAAGACGGACTCTTGCAAAATATAAAAAGCCATTTACATTACTTATTTTGTTTTTATAAGCTTCTTAAAAAATCTTTTCAATTAGCAATTCTGTTGAAATGATTTTTTTGCAGCTCGAGGTATTTTTTATAAACTAAAAAAATTAGGGATTTTAATTGTTTTTTCTGGAAACAGCAGAAGAGAATGTCAACCTTTCTGATTCTCAAAGCATAAAATAAATTTTAGAAAACTGTCTTTTCTTATACTCCAAATAAAAAGTGGCTATATTACATAATCCTTTCAAAGATATAAAAGTTACCAAACCAATCGGCTTTGATTAATTCTCTTATTTTTGTATATATTTTAGTTTAGGAAAGGTGCTGAAATGACACACAGGGTCTTTCAACAGCAAATATTAGGTTCTTGCTTAAATTATAAAAAAAACCTTTATATTTTTAGTGCAATTTATTTTCTAGTAAAAATATAAACTAGTCCTTGAAAAGATTTAGATATTTTTTTTATCGGGTTTTGTTTTCTTTAAAAGCTTAAATTTGTTGTGTTGAAATTGTTTTTGTATTGTCTAACAATAAAACAAACTTCAGATAATTCCGAACATCTGGGCAGTTCACAACGATCCTAATTTGTGGGAAAATCCGGAAATTTTCAATCCTGAACGATTTTTGGACAAACAAGGAAATTTTGTTCCGTCGAATAATATGATCCCCTTTTCACTTGGACCTCGACAGTGTTTTGGTGAACAATTGGCAAGAATGGAAGTTTTTATTTTCTTGGTTGCAATGCTTCAAAAGTTTGAATTTCTACCTGACCCAGCTGCTGCCGAACTTCCAAACATTGTTGATGGAAGTTTTAGCATTACGTATTACCCTAAAAGTTATCAAATTGTGGCAAAAGAAGCTTGCATCATTTAACAGTTCAAATGTCTCAAATATTTTGTATAATCTTTTCAAATCTCTTGTTTGCTTATAGCATTGTGCTTTCCATGTCTGTTAATTAAAGTTATCTGCAACATTATGGGGATGGCCGAATGTTATTTATCTTTGCAATTTTGGTTCGCCTTTTCTTCTTTCCAACTATTTTTTTCAAATCAATTTATGAATATTTATCGTGTTGAAACTTCAGAAAATCTAAAAAGAAATGAGATGTTTATATTAGACCTTTTACACAAAGAAAAAAGGTCTAATATACCGCTTTGCTTTACCGCTTTGCAGTTTTGCAGTTTTGATATAAAATGATACTTTTTGGTTTTGAGTAATATTTTACAACAAGAATATGTTAAAGACTTTTGGGATGGAGGAGGAAGAGATTTTTTTATTCATCAAATTCAAAAAGCAGGTTTCGAACCCAAATAAAAATTAAACTCATTAATCTGTGCGGTTCCCGGTGAACATTAATTTTTTTAAATACAAAACGCTTACCCAGTATTATTACAGTAGATAGAAAAAATTTCATTGACTTTAGATTTCTACAAATTCGATTTGTAAAGTTTCAAAATAAAATTTTTGTGGCCTTGTTATGCTATATTGAATGTAATCTGGCATCTATGTTGCTTATGTTATCTCAATAAATCTCGTGACATTAAGTTGCACACAGCAGACTGGAGCGTTTAATCAACTGCAAAAAGAAAAGAGGTGTTGAGTTATCTTATTCCTTCATCTTTTTCACAAAAATAATCAAACGTACATACTAAATTGAAAAAATAGCAATAAAATATAGAGGTTGGTTTGTATCTTGATAAATATCAAATGTATCGTGTTTGAGATATGAAGATGACCAAGGTTGGCTACAGGACTTTGTCGCCACTCGGGTTCGTGTTTGATACTGATGCAACAAATTGTATACACACTACACAGTAGATTATTACTGTAGGTTAAAGCTATTGGCTAAAATTTTCTAATAAATTAAAATATATTGTGGCTAAAACTATACACTATTAATTATCTATTAGACCAGGAGTGGCCAACCTGCGGCGCATGCGCCAAAAGTGGCGCATTGGAGGGTTCGTGTTGGCGCATTGCAGTTAGGAAAAATATTTAAATGAAAAAAGTTCCACAAGTTATATCTAGCTATATCAGACGACCTTTTTTTAGAGAACAACATAATTTTGGGTCGAAAAATAGGAAAATCAAAGATCGATTCTAAGTGAAGACCTTTTTTTTTAGGGAACACTATGATTTTGGGACGAGAAATAGAAAAATCATTGATCGATTCTAAGTGAAGACCTTTTTTTTTTTTAGAGAACACTATGATTTTAGGAAGAAAAATAGGAAAATCATTGATCGATTCTAAGTGAAGACCTTTTTTTTTTAGAGAAACTATGATTTTAGGAAGAAAAATAGGAAAACCATTGATCGATTCTAAGTGAAGACTTTTTTTTTTTTAGAGAACACTATGATTTTAGGACGAAAAATAGGAAAACCATTGATCGATTCTAAGTGAAGACTTTTTTTTAGAGATCACCTTGTTTTCACTATGAACTTTTGAAATCTTTTGTCTGTGTGGCGCATGTGAACTGGACTTGAATGAAATTGGCGCTTGAGGTAGAAAAGGTTGGCCACCCCTGTATTAGACCTTACCAGAAAACAAAGTTCTGTTTACCAGAAAACAAAGATCCCTGCCTGCGGTTACCCAACGACTAATGATTGTAGTGTTACAATAGTCACAAAGAAAGGCAAATTCTCTGAACTTGGTCTCCGCCATTTTTTTACAACTCGAGTTGAACAGAAGTTAAGTTAATCAACTTGAAAGTCTACACGCGCTTGTCAATTTCTCCTTTCTATTTCTCTGTCCTAATCTATGGTTTTTTTTCTGAAGCACGAGTTGAGCATAAAGGTTAACCAAAGAAATGTTTGCTTCCTGTAGCTAGGGTATTTCTTTATGGTCCCAGTTCAACATAAAAGCTAAGCAAAAAGAATGAGTGCTACTGCTACCGTACTTAATCGCCCTGTAAATGGTTTATAACATATAAAAGTACGGTCCGACATCGTATAAATTTATAAGATGATGTCTTGCAATGAGCCTGAGTTTTGTAAAAGAGAGCTTTGAAGAATTTAAATTAAACAATGCCAGCTTTTATCTTATGACTGAGACTAAGCTCAAGCAGCCAGAGTGCCGGAGTTGCTACTGATGATAATTATTTTGTTTTGAATAAAAAATGACGTAAATAATAATTGTGCACTTTAAAGAAAAATTCTACGTAAACAAGATTATTGCCATTGGTAGTCATCTGGCCATTGGCGTGCGTAATCCGCTGCCATCGATACAGCAATGCATCTTGTAGAAGCTCACAAGTCTTACATTTTTCTCTTTACACATGCCCAACACTGATATAACTTGAGTGAGCAAACTAACCGTGACGTTAGTTTAAAACTTGAAAACAAGGTCGGACAGATTGGAAGACATGCTGCAACATGTTTTGGGTAACAGTCTCCAGTTTAACTCTCGTGCGAGACAGGTAGTTAACAAAGAAACACTACCGCACTAGAGACTGTTACCCAAGACATGCTGCAGCATGTTTAGGAGGAGCCGGAGTATCGACTTCACGAGTGCGCAAATTGAACATTTGTAAAACCTTTCATGAAATTTAGGTGCCTTTGAATTTCTTATTCAAATTTACAGGAATAAATCTTGTTTAGCTCAACATCAACCCTGTTAAATTTCATTTGATTTGACTTTGTAGTTTCTGTAATATTTACGTGTCAAATCATGTCAAATTTTTTGAAACTCTATGTATTTTAAGCATTTGGTAATCGGCTTGCGTGATGCACAATACCGCTTCTATCGGTGCAGCAATGCATCGGGTAGAAGCTCAGAAGTTTTAGTAAAGAACATGGTTTTTGCTAATGAGTGAGAACCCTGAGATATAACGCCAATTTTCAAAGTTTCCTTGTCAACACGAAAACATTACATCATATGACATCATATGACCACTTTATTACATCTTACATACGACCATATTACATCATATGACCACTTAGGTAGTACTTAAGATATAGATGCTAAATCGGACATTCAGCCATCGAAAATATATCATCGTTGGTTCAACAAAATATTATAGTAAGTTGATAGAACGAAAGCCTTATTTGTGAGTAATGAAATTTCAGTATTTATAAAAGATCTATGAACGAATCAAAACACCAAGGCGGCACAACTAGACATGCTACTTTTGTAAAGTAAGCTGTCTGTATTTAACTAATAGCCTATTTCTATAGTGGGTGGTGGTGTATAGACCAAGCCCACACAAGTAACCCGACTCAGGTTTTGAAATATTGCTAAATGGTATTTTCGGTCTTTATTTTTATAACGGTAACAAAGTGTTCTATAGAGATAACAAAAAAGTTTAAATTTCAAAAATGTGAAAAACGATTTGAAAAATATATGTCAAGATGATAGCACAAAAAAATGAATTTGATGCAAAAACGATTGTGTTTTTTCAGGGTGCGGACAGCAAAAAAAATAGGAAATCGCAATTTTAACGTCACAAGGCCATGAAAACATTGTTGTATCATGCATAGAAATATATTTAACTTTTTTACAAGATCTGCGCTCGAATCTCCAAAACGTTTTAAAGAGAAAGAAAAATGCGGACGGAAAGAGAAATAAGAGTAGCCAGATTTAGAGCTGTTCAAAACACCTGTCCAGATTGATTCAAGTTTCAAAGATTTTAGGGAGTAACAAGAAGAGATAAGAACTAGTAGGTTAGCAGAAAAAATAGAAATTTATCCATCAGAGTAGGAAAGGCCAAACTATACATACCGATGGCTGCATGCGGCTAGCGATAAATTTCTCTGTAACCTGCAAAATAATCATGCAAATACTTTAAAAAATAAATTTTTTACAATTGCGTAAACAAATCCAAAATGTGCACACAAATGTGTGCGTACATACAGGCCCAGGAACGTAATAGGCGAAATCGTAAACATTTTGAAATATATTACTGGCGAATCTGACTAATTGCATGACAAACCATTGTAAAGTTAATTATTGCGTTATTGATTGTGACCAAATCCACAAATCTTATGTATACTTTTAATGCAGATGGATTACTTCTTTTTTAAATAAACAACATTGATAACTGTTTAGCATAATTTTATGTAATATATAAATTCTTTAGTTCTTTGGTCATTTTAAAATATGAAATTTTAGACTCATATTTTAACAATTTTAGACTCCATATTATGGCTTATTTAGACTACAATGTGGTCCTTGAACAAAATCAACTTTGGAATGCAAGCCTCTAGCAAAAATTTTGTCCGCCTTTTCATTAACGTCAATTTATGAAAATGGCAAAATCTCCAGCCCAAGAAATGTAAGAACACATCTATCTTCAGTTCGATTCTGTTCAACACATGATGGCAGTAAGTTCAAGAGATTGGAGTTAAGTCGCTTCAAGCATAGTAAAATGGTTCGTTTAGTAAAATAATCAGTAAATTTAACAGGGATTTAACTTACATAATAAAAATGTTATTTAAATGAGCTGAAAAAGTATCTGAGTTGACGTTCTTAGCACAAAAACTACAGGATTGGCTCTTAATGCAGTAATTTGATTGATGTTTTTTTGTTAAATTCAATTTAATATTGATTATGACATTGAAACAAATCTTTAAAGTAACATGCCTCCCCGGAATTTATAAAAGTGCTATTAACATTTGCTTTACAAGAAAAAAAAGTTGGAAGCTGTCCCATTTTTTGTAAAGACAACTTGCTGTTTTTTGTAAAACCCTTACAACCAAAAAATTCAAAAAATTATGTAATAAATGTTTTTGGTAACAGGGTGATCATACCAAGTGTAGATAAATATTTGTTCAGATTACTTTACAAAAAAAATAATGTTTATGGGCATTTTGGCAAAGATAATTACATATAGTTACATGGAGATCAAATTAAATTTATTTTTTAATATATCCTCTTTTCTTTCCACTCCATATCTCAACTTGTAAGTAACTTTATTACATAAAACACGGAAGGTTTCTGGTAAATTTTTACCTCAATAATGCTTTAATTTGATATTTTTACTTTTTGACTTGGTAAACTTTTCGATTTTTCAAGAATAAATCCAGTTTCACTAATGAATTCCAAGACCTTTTAAACACCAAACTTACTAACACAAAGCTACAAAAGTTTAAAAATCTCCATAAGTGTTTTCTTGGCGGAAATAGCTCAAATATTGCTCCCCTTATTATGCTCTTTGTGAATGTGGGTTACTTCTTTAAATTAGATCTGCAAAATAAAAAAATGAGCCATGATTAACTATAAACTTTCTCTAAACATGCACCATTTAAAGCTTTAATTTTTTACCATCTTTCAACTCCAAATAACCATTCGAGTTCTCACCAGTGTTTTCTTTGTTATCGCTGGTCTGTTTACCTTCGGCTTTACCAATTATTCCTGCAACCAATCTTTTGACTGGCAACGCGCATATAAATTTGTAAGCCTTTTTTTGCACTAGACTTACTTCCCGATGATTAATTTTTTTCTCCAATCATTTAAACCTATGACAAATCCTCCCGCACTCGTATCAATGTTTCTTTTCCTTCTATCTTGCATGCACAAAAACCATTCGATTGCCCTGTGTCTTAATTTCCCGCAGTTAAAGCACTTTATACCTCCTTTCGTTGCAGAATAAGCATCCATACTCTTTACTTTTGGTTTGAAGCAAAAGCGCTCAACCTCTCCAGTTCAAGCTGTATTCTCATTTCCTTAAACTCCATTTTTTTTTGTTCCAATTCAGCATTGGTTGCCGATCTTTTTTTCTCCTTTTTCTCTGAAATGGAATTCCACTGACTCCGGAAAAAAATTGCTTTTCTCCGCTTCCAATATGTTTAAACTTTTTACGCCGTCTCTTAGTTTTTCTCACTCTCCATCAATCAAATTAGCCTTCATTTTTAACTATAAATTTTACTTTAGCGCTCTTAAACAAATCTAATCTTTAGTCCCGGACGAAAGCCTCCAGATGCACTGGAATCCTTTACACGGGAATCCGAAAGGACCGGTTGATCTAGGCAACCCAAATACCTGCGCTGAAGTAAACCTGTGTTTGTTTTTACGTATTTATCAGCCTCTAGAAATAGTCTGATGTAAGTTCTGGCTGAGTATAAATTAATTTTTTAGAAAACTTTTCTCAACTTCTAAATGGAATCTTCTTGGTAGAAAGACAACTTTGTTTATTAGAAACCAAACTGCTTAAAAATGAGAAGCACCAGACTCGAGTTTCGCTCTTATTAGAGCTCGTCAGTGATGCATATCTCACTGCGAATCGAACTCGCTACATGTGGTCTTCCACGCAGGAGACAACACCACTAGACCACGCGAGCCCGACAACAACTCGATCACAAGCAGCTCGAAATGATTCCCGGCTTTGCCGCGCAAGGAATACACAGAATGCACTGTGTGGTAAGACCAAGGCCGCACCTCATGACCGGGACTTACCCGACAAGCGTTAAGCATCGCGCTTACATTTCTAGAGCTTGGCGAGCGAAGAAAGAATTTTATGATTTTATAAATAACATGAGGTACAACTTTGTTTTATAAAAACAACTTTGTTTCTGACTATAAAAATCAAAAGGACTTGAAGAATTTTTGCAAAACTTAATTCTCAAGCTTTACCAAACTTCAAAGTGATTTACACCACCAACCCTGCGAACTGATTAACTATAAAAATAAATTAACACTCCAATGGCTTATACTAAACTTAATTGTTCCTCCTGCACACAGGCTAAAACAATTCTATCTCAGTATAAAATTACCTTCCAAGGTGTAAACACTGACCCTTGACTACTAAAACAATACCACACAGGTGAGAATAACCCAAACGATTGCTAAAGACTTCTCAACTGAAATGAATGAAAAATTTATATAAATGTAAATAAGTTAAATGTACCAGATAATAATTGAACTTAGTAAAACAAACAAAAATCCTTAGATTAAATATTATACTATGTCTAGCAATCGGACAAAGCAGTTGATGACGTTACAAAACAATGATAAAAATGTAAACAGGTCATTTAACTTATTTAATAAAATTAGCTTAATAGTAGTAGACGATACCAATCATTTTTTAAACACTCTTGTCAAAATTACGTCATCGGCCGTAAAAACTTCAGTCAGTCAATGCGCTTAAATTAATAAGACAAAACAAATCTCTATAATCACTTGCAAGAACAACTTTAAGACATATTAAATTAAGTGGGGGTCGTGTACCCATTACACAATTGCAAAGTAAGAGTGGAAAAGATGACGTCATAATGAAAAGTATAAAAATTACGGTAAAAGACTGAAAGTCAATTATAGATTTACATGATAAAGATTAGAATTGTGAATGAAGTGTGACAATTGCGTAAAAAACCTATTTTGTTCCTAATACTTTTCATTAAACTTTTCAAAATATTAAACTTTAAACATCTAGAAAAATAAAATTCATTGGCACATTTTATTGTTACACAGAGTTTAAACAAAAATTTTAGATTTGCTGCAGGAAAAAATATTTTTAGAAGAGCTTCATTACTTGAATAAAGAAATTCAAAACAATGTTGAGAAACTATTTAACATTTCGGTAACTTTGTAAATTTTATAAAACCAAATCTTTGTATTAAAAAATGTTTAAAACCAATAAAAAACAAGTCAACAATTTTACATTTCTTTAACAGATCCATTGCATTTGTGTTTTCCAACAGTTTCATAGATAGCCGCTCTAAAGCTAAGTAAAGACGAGAATGTGGAAATACGTTTACGCTGCCTCGATAGATTTTTGTCCTACGCCATCTAACGTATATACTTGATTATAATTTTTAAATTATCGTATATACTTGATTATACAACGCATTTTTTCTTAACATATTTATTGTGTTTTGGATGCGTCTTATATTCGTGATATGTCCCTAGAGGGGTTGATCCAGCATTAATCACTAAAAATCGGCTGTTTGATAGATCTATTTGAGTGAGTACTTCAACGTATAACTTGGAAATTTCAACTTATTTTTCTATTATAAAGTTAAGAATGCAAAAAGCATTATTGTTATACAAAAAACAGTATTAAAAAATTATTAAAATGTAAAAGAAGTTAAACAGATATTTTAATTAACTCTAAATTTTGAATAAAAAAAACTCTATTTTTGTTAGATCGATCTAAGTTCCGAGTTATATTTGAATCCAGCATTTTGATAAAAATTCCATTGGATTTAATACTCGAGTGCGTCTTATAATTGAGCATATATGGTAGACCATAGCAGTTTTTCACTTTATAGAAAGTTTCTCTTCAGGAGTGTCATATAATTGATATCACCAGATTCTTGTATACAGTAGCATTACTTTTGATTTTTACAGCCAAAATTAAATTTTTATAAACTGTTCCCAAGTTTAGATAAAATATTATCATTTTAAATATTTTTTTGTTGAATTGATATTAAAGTTTGACAAAGAAACAAAATCGTATCAATAGGCGAAAAAAAGAAGTTGGTTAATTTTGAAAGTCATCTTTCAAACTTAATGTTTTTCAGTTTCTGTCACAGAGTGTGGATTAGTTCTTGTTTTGACCAAATACTGGATTTTTAATCATACAAAATAATTATAAACACTACTTTAAAGAATGGATGTTAATTGCTAGAGGGGTTCGATATATCGACGAGTACACATTACTCATACTAAAAAACAAGTTATAATGGATAATGCATGGTTACGATTTGATTTAAAAAAATTTAATTACTGTTTTCCAATTTGAAATAAAATGAAGTTCTAATACCTGTATATCGACTTTTTCAAGTGCAATAATTCGTAGAATATTTTGGAAAATGCATTATTGTGCTGGTTTATTACAGCACTTTTGTCTTTAAAACAACAACCAAGCAATCAATGTTAGTAAAATACAGCGACGTCGAAAAAACTGCAGTCTTACTTTGCGAAACCATTAAAATAAAAGAAAAAAAAAATAATTTTTTTTCAAATTTAGCAACTCTAAACTGCTTTATTAAATTAAAAAATCCAATACTATTTTCAAAAAATTTCGATTTTTATAAATAAATTTATTATTGGGAATTTGAACAATTATAGTCAAAAAATTGGTAATGAATTTTCCTATAAACTGTAAAAAATTTTATAAACTTTTATCTGTCATAAATTTATGCCTACAAATATTTAAATTGCTTTGAAGACTCAAAGTGACAAGACTCCAAAATAAAAAAGCGAAAAATAAACAAATAAATATGGTTTTGTTTTTTAATAATCAACATTATTGATTTTTTTCAACTTACTATACTGTATCTAGTATTATATGTTGCGTTACCATTGGAGAACGTTATGCTAACTACGACAAATATTTTAAACGGTTGAATTATATCAGGAATGAACAACCTTTTTGCACTTACAGGCTAATTTCAAAGATTAAAAGTTAGAGGAGCAATAAATATAATTTTTTATGCCAAAAAGATAATGATCTCTAGAAAAAAGGGTTTCACTTCAAGGCAGTCTCCGATTTCCTAATTTTAACCCCAATAAGGTCTTGAGTTCGGATCATGCAAGGGCCGTACTTTTTGGCTTTGAAGGCCGCAGTTTCCCCACCCCTGAACAACATCATACATAGGTTTGTTTAAACAATAAAATCCAATATTTTTTAAACATATATGTGTTTAAGTTTTAAATGTAGACAAAAAATCATAAAAATCAAGAAAAAATAAATTTGAAGGTGTTTTATTCTAGATACATGTAGGTAAAAATTATTTTTTGCTGTTTTAAAAGATTTGAACGCTGTAAAGCAGAAACAATGACTTAAGCTTGTTGATTTTTGTTTAAAATAAAATCACTGAACAATCTTTCATTAGTAAAAGAGTTTGTAATATTCAAAGCGTTGCATAAATGTTTCTTATTAAAATACCTATTTATTTATTATTATTATATATCTGATTAGACCTCTATTTTAGGTTTGAACACCTTATTGCGAGTTTGGCGGATAAACTAATATCTTTGAATCCTTTCTCAAATATGTTCCGCCATTTTACTTTTTTAGAAACAATCTATAAATAAGTTAAACAAAATTTTGGATAAGTTAAATGCAATATAAAGCAAATGTAAAGCTTACATAAAGATATGCTATTTTAAATATAAAAAATACAACAATTTATTTCCATTTTTTGTATTTCATAGCTTAAAAATTTTTTCTTGTTTCGGTCATTTTACTTTTACAAATGTTTCTACTGAGGGCTCCAAACATGCAATCTACATTATTCGGAAATGTTATATTTTATCAATAATTCTAAGCTTATGATTTTAGTATAAAATTGTCTTTAGAGAAATAAAATGCCGTAAAGTATGTTTTTCAACAGTTTAAGAGCATTATAAGGAGAAGAGTAAAACCAAGTGCATGTTGATTTTTAAAAAGCGCATTTTCCTCACAACAAAATGTTATTGCAAATTTTGCAATTGAAATTAATTCTGGCTATTTTCTGGCTGATAAAAGCAATTTAAGGGAGCAGCAGATTACACAAAAGTGTGGTCAACGTCATGGAATGACACATTGCCAGCTACTTGCTGGTTTTCAAGTGCATTAATTTTTATCAAAACATGCACTGGTAAGAGCAACTAAAAAACCTAAAACATAGAAATTTTTTTGTAAAAATATATTTTTAACTGAAATTCTAAACAAACTTTTATGTTTTCTCAACCTAGTAATAAAATTGTGTGTTTCTAAAAAAAAAAATTTTACCACTTTAACTACTATAATCTATACAAAGTGATTGATAAACTGCAGTTAACATATTTAAAGGCTTTTTAGTGTCATTTTTTCTTTGAATTTACATTTTTAAAACAGAAAACAAAAAAAATTGTTAGATGCTAGTTTTTGTTAAACTTTTGTTTTATTGTGGTTTGGTTTTTTGATCACAATATGGATAAGATTAAACAATTTTTTTAAACTGGAAAAAAGACACTAAAGATAAAAAAATCTAAGCGTAGCTGTGTAATTTGATAAGTTTCTCAGTTGTTTCTAACAGAAACTAGAGTTTCAAATAAGGATATTTTTAGCAAAAACAGGGCTTATCAACATGGGTTTAAAGAAGTATTTGTAAGCGCGCTCCCTTATGGTAAAAACATAATTAATTTGCTCGAACTGATTTAAACTTTATTCCCGTATTAGATAAAATAAAAATTAGTTATTGGTAAATTGATTTGAAATTCAAAACTCTTGTCTTTTTCCTGGAGTTCCACATTATCGTGAATATTTTTTTAATAAAAGTTTTGTATTGTTTAATTTTGTGTTTTTCTTTTTGTAAATTGCATCAAATTCAAACGTTGGTTGCAATTTGTATTGCTTGGATTTATATAAACCCCAGACAGAAAAAAGATTTTAACAGATTGCTCTTAAATTAACACCGTAAAGTAAGATACAGAATTGATCTGACAGTAGTTACTGCGTTCCGCGAGATTTAGCTTTTTTTCATGGTTTTATTAAATTTTAAAAAATAATTTTTGCAAACTGAAGAAAAACAATGGGGCTAAAAAAGTAAAACCTGGGAAAGAAAGGAGTAAGACGTGCACCTATAATTTTATTTTAACCGATCCTATTAGTACGTATGTGCACATCAAGTTTAGTTCATGTAAGATTGCTCAGCCTTGTCTACTCCATGTTGGTCTTAAGAGTCTTGCACGGAAGATACGAAAAACACCACATTAATGAGATCAGGTATTAATCTCAAATTAAAAATGAGTTTAGTATTTAAGATTTCTTTGTTTCTGCAGTTTGACTTTTTTGTTCCTTGTCAGAGAAGTTTTACATGATTGTTTTTTTACTGATGGATTAAAAAGTCAATTAATTTAAATTGCTTTTTTGATGCAATGATTGCTATACAAAATACTTACAATTAACTTTTTTCAGCTTGGATGGAAAGCAGATGGAAGATCGTTATAAAACCTATGATACAAACAATATCCGAAGCTTTAATGATGCTTCCATTCAAGAAAAAATATGGATAAGGACAGTAATGGCTTTAGTACAAAGCAAACGGACCGGTCGCACCGCAGTCTCTAAGCAAAATGTTGCTCTATTTTTTTGTGGTAGCACCATGACGGCGGCCCCCTTTCTGGACTTCAATTTGTAGACTAAAGCAGGATAATGTACTCAATTAAAAGTAATGTTTTTTTTTTTAGAGATTGCTATATTTTTGTGACTAAAAAATGTGCCACACTAAAAAGTGGCCCCCCTATATATCTTGTATACCCCTATATATTCAGAGTCTATTCTAAATCTTCCTGGCTACTCATTCATTTCCAATCCAAAAATTCAAATTTAGGTAAGTAGTATTGGCTTTTTTTTTATTTTTTTTTTTTTTATTTATTTCATTTTTACTCACAATCAACTTGAAATTAATCATAGTGCATGTAGAAATAAAGATTGTGAATAAGGAAGCAGCGACTAAACGAAATACGTTATTACATGCACAACGTCAATTGTGCATGGTCGCTGTACCTTTGAACAAAGCGATGTGATGTTAATAAAAGGAAAGCGAAAAGAAGATAATTAATACACACATCCGAGCCATAGTCAGAGAATGTTGTGTAATCATGGGTGGGAGAAACAACAAACTCAAAGACCAAAAGGGTCTGGACCAAAAGGGTCGGGCAGGCAAAGAAACCCACCAAAAGAAATCCTGCCACGGGTCAAAAGGACCATTTCAAAAGCATATGGCTGGACAAAAAAAAAAATTTATATGCATAAGATAGAACATACAAATAGTGAACAAGAATAGGTGCAAAATAATTAAATTATGTGAATTTTCATCGAACTGGATGGGCCGAAATGATATGGATGTTGCCTTTGAAGTCGCATCGGGCTTTTATCACCTTCAATTTCTTTGTACAATTTGGTGGAGTTACCTGTAACATAAAAAACCAGCAGCAGAAGTTTAAAATTTATGAAGTCTATTACCATTAAAAATTACGTTGCAATAAGATGCTTTTGAAATTCTGTACGAAATTTACTATATGATTTTATCTGTTTAATGCTTGTTGGGACTTTATTCCAAGCAAGAGGACCTCTGTATCTTAAAGATTGTTTAGTTACATTTAATCTACAAAATGAAGGATAGAATTTGGTCTGGCTTCTTGTACATTTAGTGAATTTGTCGCTTATCAGGTTATTTTGAAAAAAATGATCAAAACATGGTGGTAACATGCCTTTTATATATTTGTACATAAAACAAGTTATTTCTAATTCGGTTATTTGATCAATTGTCATTACGTTGTTGTTTCGCAAGATGTCAGTAACGTTAGCTCTATGATGTAATCCAAATGTTAATCGTATGAATTTATTAGCGATTCGTTGAATTTTTGAGGCTGTGGTTTTATTACCAATATGCCAAGTTATAATACAATATCTTATATGACTGATTATCAGGGAGTTATACAATACAAGCAAAGTTTTTTTGTCAAAGTGTTTTGAAATTTTTTTGATAGTACCATAACTTACGCAGATTTTTCGTAGAACAAAGTTCATATGCAATTTCCAACTTAAATGTTCATGAAATATTATTCCCAAAAATTTCGTTTTTGGTTGCTGAGAGATAAATTTATTTCTAATTGAAATTGTCAGTTTTTTTGAGGGAGGCTTTGTTTTGGGTGTGCGAAAGATCACATAATGTGTTTTGTCAGTGTTCAGAAATAGCCGATTTGCCAGAAGCCACTTATCTATGTTCCCTAACTCCTTATTTGCAGCTTCATATAAGGTTTCATAGCAATTACTTTTTAAAAATATGTTAGTGTCGTCTGCGTACATAATGCATTTTCCTAAGGTTAAGCAATTATTTAAATCATTTACATAAATTGAGAATAGTAAAGGGCCTAAAATTGAACCCTGAGGGACACCATATTTTATTGACTTAGTATTGGAGCAGATATTATTTATTTCAACTAATTGTTTTCTGTTGCTAAGATAGCTACAAAACCAATCATGCGCTACACCACGAATTCCACAATGCCATAATTTGGATAATAAAATTTTATGATCAATGGTATCGAATGCTTTAGATAGATCAAGAAATATGCCAAGTACATGTTCTTTGTTTTCAAAAGCTTCAGCAATATTTTCAATTAATAATGAAGTTGCGTGACTAGTTGAGTGATTTTTTCTAAAGCCAAATTGATATTTATAAAAAAAGTTTTGTTTTTTTAAGAATAATACTACACGATTGTACATTAACTTTTCCAATATTTTTGACATGGAGCAAAGTAAGCTGATTGGGCGATAATTGCATACATTAGTTACACTACCCTTTTTATGAATTGGTACTACTTTTGCAGTTTTAAAGTCAGAGATAAATTCACCACAAGCTAACGAAAGATTAAACACATGTGTCAGAGCTATTAATATATTGTCTGGTGTGCTTTTTAAAATAGTTGGGGAAATTTCATCAATGCCAGTACTTTTTTTAGGCTGAAGGTCACTGATTAATTTTTTTATTTCAGTTAAACTAGTTGGATAGAGATAAAGTGTGCTCAATGTGGGAGATTGCATAAATGTTTGAAAACTATGAGATGTTTGGGGTAAATCTGATACTAAATTATTTGCAACATTGACAAAGTAATCATTAAAATAATTAGTAATCTGGAGAGAGTCATTTACCAAATTATTGTTTATGGATATGGAAGAACATACTGATGATTTAACTTTACCTAATTGTTTGTTTATATTTTTCCAGGTCTCTTTTAAATTATTACTTAATTTCTTAAATGTTTGTCTAAAATAACTCTGTTTTTTTTCTTGTAAGGCGCGATTGTATTTATTTCTTTCTTTATTAAAGTTTGCTTTGTTTAAAACACTCCTGTTTTTCAGAAACTTTTTAAAACACTTGTTTTTTTTCAGCATTAATAAATAAAGATCATTATCAAACCATGGCTGTTTATTTTTGTTTTCAATATTTTGCTTGATGAAAGGGAAGCAGTAGTTAAAAGTAGATTTGTAATTGTCCATTAATAATTTAAATGCTAAATTAGGATTAGTTTCATTTAGTATTGCATTAATATCAATATTTTCTAACATTTCATTAAACTTGGTTATACTTTGGGGGGTAAAAGATCTTTTTTGTTGAGGTCTATACAAATTCTGTTTATTAAGATTAAAACACATATATACTGGTAGATGGTCAGAAAGTGGATTTAAAATGACTCCGGATTTTATTTGCTGTTGGTGTAAATTTGTCCAGATGTGGTCTAATACTGTTGCACTTGAATCTGTGATGCGAGTTGGTTTGTTAATAACTGGGAAGTAATGACCTTCAAGCATCATTTCAATAAAATTGCATACATGTTCATTATCTTGATTTGATAAATCATAATTAAAGTCTCCAGTGATAAAACATTTGTTTAGTGATTCATTACTATTATGGATACAATTGTAAAGATTATTCAAAAAGTTTTCATTTAAATGATTGTCATTAGAAGGAGATCTATAAATGTTACCACAGAATAAATTTTCATTATGTAATTGAATTTTTATAAAAATTGATTCAAAAATTTTTTCATTCATTATTGTCAATTCATCAATTAGGTTAAATTTATGGCAATTTTTAATATACAAACCAACTCCACCACCCTTGGCAACTTTTCTGCTGTTAGAGATAAAATTATAATTTTCAAGATTACAGTATGGGCCAGATGAATTATTCTGAATCCATGTTTCAGTCACAGCAATTATGTCTGGTTTGGGGTTTAGATTATGAACAAAGCTTTCTAATTTACTAAAATTTAAAGGATTGGAGAGTGACCTAATATTAACACAAATAATAAGAAAACTATTAGAAATTTTTTTATTAAAGATCAATGATTTTGTAGATTGAATTTCCAAGTATTGCTCTTGAAAGTGATGACTATTTGGGCCAATTAAATTATCATGTTCTTTATTTTCAGAATTACTGTCATCAACAAAGATTGAATTTAATTTTTCAGCATTAACATATTTTTCAGGTTGACTACTTACAATTTTTTCTTTACCAGAATTATGTGAAATAAGGGAATTTTTATGTTCATAACAACTACATTTACAGTAAAAATTATTTGAGGCTATTGCTTGGTTCTTAAGTATTTTAGCACATTTTTTATGAAAGTGAGCTAAACATGTTTGGCATTGAATAGGCACAAAGTCTTTTCTAATTGTTTTTTGGCAAAATTGACATACAAGTTTTTTCAAAGTCATAATACTTAAGATTTATGTTGCACAAATGAGTAATTATATATATATAAAACAAAAAAAAATTAAACTAAATAATTAATAATAAGTAATAAAATAAACAAAAAGTAAAAAAAAATACAAATAAATAAAACACAAATTTTAAATTGATTTTAGATGTATAAAATGAATAGTTATATAAAGATAAGCTAAGGTTAATATAAAGAAAATTATGATGTGTCGTGGTAAGGTTAAATCAAGTACTGTATTAATTTGATTATTAAAATTACTAGTTAATTAAGAAGAAAATCTTATCTTACTAATATCGGATAGTTTATTGATAGCTTGTTTCTTACCTTTGAATGAACAGTATACAATACCTTTCATGCTCCAGACATTGCCAAAACCAAATACCTTTCTGGCTTCCTCCACAATCTTTAGTCTTTTTTTGGTTAATGACTCAGTAATTGATAGTTTGGGTCCATTCGATGTTTTCAAGTTCTTCTTATGCGAGTATACCATATTCCTTATTGACCTGCGAACAAATTTAATAATAATTGGTTTTTTCTTGGTTTTAGAAGGAAGAGGGTGACAAATATCAATATCAGAGTCACTAATACTAGTAGGCAAATCTAATTTGGTATTTAATATATTTAGCACATACTTCTCAACATCCATGCTACTTATCCTGTGATCTATATTGTTCCCATGCAATATGAGACAATTAGATCTTCCATATTGCTCTAAGTCATCTAGATATTGTTCCTGTTTCTCCACCATTTCTGCCAACTGTCCAACTTCAACTTTAATAGAATCAATAATAGTTGATAATTTCATAAGTTCTTGATGCTGTTCCATTTTTTCCTTTTCACCTGCAAAACAATTACAAGAAGCAGTATCTTGGTCTTTTTTTAAATAATCTTTTTCATACTTATCCTGTCTTTCCTTGACCTTGTTCAACAGTTCCATTACTTCATCAAGTTTCTGGTTCGCCATTGTTTAAATATTTATGAAAATAATTTACCAATAATAACAAAAACCTTTAACCACTTATAAACAATACTTACGCCGTCATGTACCTTACTCATATAGAATGACTAAGAATAGGCTTTTATATATGAAAGAAAATTTACTTTATTCAACACGATTAGATTTAAATAAAATGAAGGAAAACTTTTTGAATGATTATTCATTGACTTCAAATTAAAAAACAAAACTTTTACATTTGGATGCATTTACAGGGCTCCATGCAATGGTATTTTTATCGCATTCATCTTAGATATTATAAATAATACTTTAATACGTATAAAAAAGAGGGACTATTTTTTAATAGGTGACTTTAATTACAATATACTTGATCGTAAAAACCCTCAGATTTCAGATTATATTCATCAAATGTTTGATAATGGGTTTGCTCCTCATCAACAAACCTATAAGAATTTCACAAGGTAATGCAACTTTTTTGGCTCATATATGAAACGATTCTTTGACAGGCATAAAGGTAAACTGCAATATTTTAACCCACTGTATATCTGATCATCTCCGCGTCGTAATGTGCACTCCCATTAGCAAAATTTTTTCCAAAGTGTCCAATAATGTCGTCATTTTGCAGACCAAAAATGTAATTCTATTTTCTAAAGCTTTATTAGAAAGTGATATTACTCCCATATTATGTGATACTGACTCAAATTTCAGCTAACAAAAACTACAAAATCTTTATATGAACAAATTTAAATATTTTTTTTTTACTAAAATTTTTTTTAAAAAAACAAATAATCAGAGGTTTGATATTGATCTTTACATTCTATTAAACTCCGAATTCTTAAACTGTGGGCCCGCTCCCTTGTGGGGCGTGAAAGGTTTATAAGGGGGCACGAGAACTTGCTGCAAACTGAATAAATAGCTACATTGACAAAAAATAAATATAAAAAAGTATAACAGTAATTATTGTAAATATTATATTGTAGATTTCACAGTGAATAGTCAAGTGGTACCACAATGCGTGATATGCTATGAAAAACATTCATTTATTCATTTCATTTATTCTCGATCATTATTAAACAGTTTAACGAAAAAATTTTAAATATTAAAGAGATCACAAAAAGAAAGAAGCAGACAACGTCAGACGTTAAAACATGCATAGGACAATCGGAAAATGAAAGTACAAAATAGTAGAATGCATGGCAGCAACACCTTAATCGATAAAAATATAAGAAATAAGAAAGAAAAAAGTATATATAATAACAATATTATCAAACAAATTGAAAAATTGAATAACCAGTGTATGGCTAGTATGCGTAATAATGATGAGTGGCACAGCTAGGCATGATGGGAATATAGCCTAACTAACAAGGTGAGTAAAGAAAAACGACTCATAAAAAAAACCTCACCATGTCCGGAAACCTTTTCTGAATTCATCTGGTGACTATACATTAATGGAATTATGAATTATGCAAAGTGTATATACAAAAAAATTACGGAATTATAAATCAAATAACAAGCAAATATTAACCCGTTAATGGCCGTCGGCAACTTTAGTTGCCAGTAAGGTGTCCTTAGGAAATGTTTCATTACTTAGCTTATACACGCAATTTTTTTATATAATGGTATCAACCGAAAGTTCATTTCCTGTTGTAAACTCTAAAAAAATTAAATGTATAAAAAATTTATTCGGAAGTACTGAATGATTTGACTGAAAAGTGATTACAGTAAAAAATGGCAAAAACTGTCTTTTTGTCTTAAGTAGGTTATAAAAAAGCTGTGAAAAATAGGAAAAGCTTTGTATAAAGTTAGAAAACTAAATGTATAGTAAATCATAAATACCTTCTTGTCTAGTTTAACTTATTTGCTGATGCTAGTTAAGACTTTACTTAGAATAATGAGGGGAAATAAAGTGATGGCAACTTAAGTTGCCAGTGGCCAAATATGGAGTCAAAAATCAAACGTTTTTTATTATGTTTTCAAAAGTTAGGCTACATATATTGCCCTGATTCACTTAATTAAAATTCTCTATTTAGACTTGTAGAACTAAAGGTTATACGTTTGGTTGCAGCCATCAGCTTATTGCATTTCTATTCTAATCTGCAGACTTAGGTTAATAAAATGACTGAAAAACCTTGTTGTTCGAAAAGTGTCCCTGCAACTGCTGAAAATTCCAATGAAAGATGAGTGCTAATACAATAGTTAACGTCGTATAAAATAATAGTTTTTAACTAATTAGCTTACTAGCACCAGAACCTAACAATTGTCGGCTTTCTTGTAATTTATAGACTATCAAGTATATTCTGTCAGGGGCTCATAAAATGAAAGCCGTGTGCTGACCTATTATTCGCTGACAACAAATTCAAACGTTAATTAGTAAACTTTATAATTTTGTTGAAGTAAAGGTAAGGGCAGACATTACGAAATTAGAGTTAGGGTAAGGGTTAGGGGCCGGGAAATAATAAAAAAACACTAATATGATTTTCTTGCGGCTTTCTCTTTACAAACCCCAACATTGTTTGCTGGAACAAAAAGGCTCTTTTTATTTAACTTTTCAAATGGTAGGTAGTCTTACTTTAGATCATTCTATTGTTTAGATACTCATTGAATGATGTTCTGGACATATTGATGGATCCTGATTGTGACCTATGGTCAAAGACAGACTCAGATGATGACGAAATGACACTTGCCATAATTTCCCCTCTCGAAAAAGCATGCGTCGACTCTGACCGAGACAGTGATGCGTCAGATGATTTGAATGAGGGTCTTACTCATCATTTGCCAAGGAGGTTGTTGAACTCAATTTGCTCTACGAACATTTTAAGTTAAAATTCAAAGTTATCACATCAAAGTGAGCAAGAAAGCCAACACGAAGCTCCCCCAACAAAAAAATTTTAAAAAAATAAAAAAATAATTAGAAGATGGAAGAAAAATTTTCCTTTAAATAATCCTAATGTTGTACTTTCTAATTCTGTTCCTGCTATATCGGAGCAAACTAAAGAGAATTTGAAAAACCCGCTAGACACTTTCAATGCAATGATTTCTTGTGATATAATAATTTACATTACTCATCAAACTAACCTCTATGCTTCCCAGAAAGGAAAAAATTTAAATTGCGATGAGAGTGAAGTTATCACTGTCATAGCAATCATTTTACTCTCTGGGTATTGCAAAGTGCCTTGTCGCGACCTATATTGATCTGGTTCCCCTGACACCCACAATGAAGCAGTTTCCAATACAATGAGCCGAAATCGCTTTAGAGAAATTTTTTCGTGTTTGCATTTGGCGAACAATGCTGAAATAAACGAGGATAGATATTACAAGGTGCGTCCTATATTTGACATGCTAAATAATAATTTAAAAAAATATCTTTCAGCAAATGACCACAGTGTGGACGAAAGCATGATTCCTTACTATGGGAAGCATGGAACCAAACAATTCATCCGAAGCAAACCAATTCGATTTGGTTTCAAGTTATGGTGCCTTACCTCGACTGAGGGTTACTTGTTTCATGCAGAACCCTATTGTGGATCTGACACTAAGCTGAAAGACACTGGTCTTGGTCAGGGTGCTGATGTAGTGCTAGGTCTAATTGAAAAATGTAATTTATCAAGTGGTTGCACCCTAACTTTCGACAATCTTTTCACTTCCCTTCCCCTACTTGATGAGCTGTCGAAACGTGGCATAGGTGGCCTCGGAACTTTACGACAAAACCGTTTGGAAAATACATCAGTTCCAACAAAGCAGTTAATGAAAAAAACAATACGAGGCTCATACCAGGGTGTTACAGACAACCACGGAAACACAGTGGTATGATACAGCTTGTTGATGATACAGCTGTTGTAACTTGTGCTTCCAACTATGCTGATACAGCTGTTGTAACTTGTGCTTCCAACTATGCTGAAGCTCTACCAGAGAGCTTCGTCAAACGATGGTCGAAAACAAAAAAAAAGAAAGCTGATATTGCAATTCCAAACACTCATTTGTTGTACAATCAGCAAATGGGAGGAGTACATTTATTCGATCAATTTGTTGCAACATACAGAGCTCGAATCCGCTCAAAAAGGTGGTGGTGGCCTTTTTTTGCATGGAGTTTGAATGCAGCCGCAGTCAATGCATGGCTGGCTACTGCATAAAAAGATTGAAGGCAAAAATGTTTCTATGCTGGCTTTTATGAGAGAAATTGTTATCACAATGCTTTCTTCATCTGGACGAAAGAAAATTTCCAGGTTGCAATACCCCCGAAACGTTTTGGAAAATATACGTGTCGACAGCATTAACCACGTTATCATTAAAGGAAAATCAAAATATACACGTTGCAAAGTCTGCAAGCGTCGATCAGTATTTGAATGCCATAAGTGCCATGTCACACTCCACCCTGCTTCTTGCTTTAAACGCTACCACAAAAGTAGTTTTTCTACTAAATGATTTAGTCAATCAGCCAAGATAGTTCTAGTTCAACAAACTTGTTTTGTTTTTGAATGGACGTCTGTTTTATAAGTTTATGCGTTATTTAAATTTGATTGAGTTTTTTCGCTTTTTTTCAATGTTTATAAAACTAAAAAATTGACTAAATGGTTGTCATTCGGTGTACACCTTTTTTCTGGGGGATGTTGAACCCCTAAATTACAGCTAAAGCAAAGCCTTACATAGGTAATTAAACAGAAATTAAAATCTTAATATTTCCTAAGTTAAACGTCCAAACAAGTTGCTACAATTTAAAAAATCAATAAAGTTCATAAATTTTGACTCTGTTGACATTCACTGGCAACTTAAGTTGCCATTAAATAACTAAAAAACTACAAGAGAAAAAAAATTTTTTTTTTCTTTTTATCTTACATAGCATATTTTAGCAACATCTTAAAAGAATTCAGAAAAAAAAATAAATTTTGGCCTCGGCGTTTAATGGGTTAACGATATAAAAGATAACAATATAACATAAAAAAAAAACTATTATACTAGTCGAAGTTAATGGAGTTGAAAAAAACATATATGAATAACATAACAATTATAAATAAAAATCAAAAATTAATAATAATATTAGAAAAAGCAATAAAGATAAAAATAAACTTTTACAACAAAATTTATAAATTAAAAAGATAATAATAAAATTTTTACAGACCAGCTTAACAGCAAAACAAACAAATTAAACAAAGTCAAATAGCGTTTGGTAACTGCTAAATGCTGCATTTATTTTTACAGATCAGCATAATAGCAAAATAAACAAATTAAACAAAATCAATAGCATTTAGTAACTGCTTTGAAATTTATATTACAATTTTAAAAAATAAAAAATTAATCGCTAAAATGAAACAGTAAACCATTGCCAAAAATAAATTTTAATTAAAGAGCAAAGATAAAAGTGAAAAAGAATCACTTTGATTGAGTATTTGATTTGAAATTATGCAGACAAACAAAATTTAAGAAAAGAGTATTTTATATCTTTGTGAGCAGATTGGATATCGTGATTGTTTGAGCTTTTCTCCCAAAGATTAAATTGGAAAGTTTTGATACCATTTACATTGCCTTTTTTCCAGAAACCAGTTATCAAAAATACATGTATATTGGGCAGTATCATGTTTAGGAATCTAACACTACAATTAAATATTATTCTCATTACTTAAAAGATATTTATAAACTTTAAGAGTAAAAGATCGAACACTTTGTTTCTTATTTTTTAATTCAAAAGGAATGCAATTCCAATCAGCTGGACCACGGTGTGAAATAGCTTGCTGAGCTGACATACTGTGCTAGAATATTTCTTTGGAATAAAGATAGATCCGTTTTTAGTAAAATTATCTTTAAATGCAATTGGGTTTTTACCATTTTTTTGCTTAAACATAAGCACAATTAGTTCTTCAGTTAAGAGTTGATCTATTGTTAATAATTTATTTTCTTCCATAATATCATAAACAGTTCTGTTACTGTTAATTATTTAATTCAATGTCGTGAATCAAATAATACTGTCCAAATGTTGTTAGTCTACGTTAGTTTAAATTAAAGTTATGCTGTTTTGTAGACCTTTAGAGACCACACGTAGAGCAGAAATAAAATTAAAGCTGTCTACACTTTTATTGCAACAATTGAATAGACTACCTTGAAAAAAAAAACTAGGTGTCCACATTGATGGTAATCTGACAATATTTAGATCTCAAAGTGAATTCATTGCAAAAATAAAAAAAAACTTCAATGAAATTAGATCTCATTGCGTGACTCACCGTGTGGCTCTGAGCTTTACTTATTGCCATGAGAGCTAAGATTGCAACAATCATACTAACCGTCAACTACGTTTAGCAAGTGCGATCAATACAAAACTATTTATCAAGCCTTGCAACGACATAGGTGGGAATCATGAGACTTTGCTCTTTTTCAAACATCCGTTTGGTGGTTATCAAAAGTTAAAATGTTAGCTTACTTGTATGAATAAAAGATGAACGTATACTGTTTTTTGAGGCTCATGGGAAAACAGTTAGTTCTTCTTTGTCTGTCAAAGCAAAGGAGTTTCATCTAAAGTAGGCAAACTTTGTGGATATTTTCAAAGCAATAAAATGTTTTAAATTTAATTTTTTAGGGCAAGAATATTGACCTTATCAATGACTTTGATACTATCAACGCTCTTGCGGCAAAACTGGAGCTGGGCATTGTTAAATTTATGCAGCTGCAAAAAGAAAAAGGTAATGCAGCTTATTGCCCTAAAAAAAAAACAAATTGGACTCGGGCGAGCTTAAAGTTGAGATGGAGGGTCACCTGCAACTTTTAGAAAAGTCGATTTCATTGGAGCCATAAGCTTTTCGTGACGCTCTCATCAGTAGCAATCGCGTCAAAATAGGACGAACCAGAGAATATCGAGGTAACTGCATTTTCTCGGTTCGTCCTATTTTGACGCGATTGCCACTGATGAGAGCGTCACGAAAAGCTTATGGCTCCAATGATATCGACTTTGTTTAAACCAATATTAAACTTCTGTAGCACAAAGAAGCTATTTACTTTGAAAAAAAGAATTTAAACGGTATTTGCCAGATTTGAGCAACATTAAACTTTCAAAATTGAAGATGACAAGGAATCTTTTTTGTTTGAACAACGATGTTCTTTTTGAAGACTTGCAGGAAGAATTTTTGGAAATGAAATGTAATTTTTGGAAATGGAAATAAAATGAAATGTAATGAAATAAAATGTAACTGGAAATGAAATGTATCAGTCAGTGACATAGCTTCAAAAATGTTTTTTGATGCTACATATAAAAAAATTTTTGAAGCTATGCCACTGACTGATTTATGGGAGAAATATGTGCAGTTATACAAGAGTGTAAATGCTGTAGCTATACGTACACTCCTTCCATTTTCATCAACTTACAGAAGCAAAAATGGCTTCTCTGCCTTGATGTAAACACAAAACACAGGGACAAACTTGATTTAAAGCCGATCAACACCGCCGATAATCACAACACCGCGTTATCTGGTACAAAGTCAGAAATTAAGCTTTTAATTTTTAAAAAAACAGTTATATCCTTTTTATTAACAAAATTTAGCTATTTTTGTTCTGCTCAATGCTGTTAGATTTTTTGATATAATAGGGCTTGAGTTTCGTTGGTATCATCAAGGGAGGTGTGAGTTTTGTTTGCATGATGAAAGGGGGGCGTGTTTTAAAAAGTTTAAGCACCCCTATATTAAACACATAAGAAAAACTGCATAAAAGATATATTAATGATAAAAATCCACAAACAAGACATGCATTTACACAAGCCAAAAATTTGTATTTTTGTACTGTCAAAACAAAAACACAGAAATATTAAAATCTGAACTTCAAAGTAAAGACCTTTTTTTTTTATAGAAAACACTACTTGCTAGAGAAGAATTTTTTTTGTTAACGAGGCTTCGGGTTTGCTCCTTTGGAAATATGGTGTGCCTTTTCAGGCGACTTTTTTTCTGCGGGAAACACACGGAATAACTTTTTAAGAATAAAGAGACATAACTTATACGTATCTGTAAAAATCAAATAAAAAGTTTGGGTTATGAAAAGAGTTACTGTACAATTAAAGTTAAAGATTTAAAATTTACTCTTTATATCACTGACGCGATTAAACAAGTTTCGGTATCGTTGAAGCACTTTATATTTCTTTATATCTTAAAGACGATAACAAAAAATGAGTTGAACTATCAATGCTTGATCTTTATTTAAAGGTACCTAAAAGCAAATAGTTTATGTATTTCTTGGTCCAAGTTAGTAATAAATAAACTATTGCTTTTTCTAAGGTTAAAATAGAACCATAGCTACATAAAATATGCAAAAATACAAGTAGGGCTAATAGTTACGTTTTATTGTTTAAAAAATATTTGCTATAAAAAATCAATTAATATTTAAAACTAAATTTTAAACAAAAAATTTTTCTGTATTTATTTTGGCTGTATGCGGTTAAAAGTTTGATAATTTTGTAAAAAATGCTTGACCACTTGTTGATACTTATATTTGCGGAGAAAGTAGTTATAAACAAATTGTTTTTATAAGTGTTTTTTGTTATATCTTTGTTACACGTTTTGCCAGTCTAAATTTTCAAAAAAAACAATTTTAATTTTGAAGCAGTCATCAAATTTTATTAAAAATTGGGTTGGTTTGATGCGATAGCTTTAACGACAACTGAGTGACTTTTTTGACATATTTTAATTTTGAACGCCTGGTATTTATGTAAAATCGAGCTATTATATTGCGATTGTTTTTCAATCGCAAGGTTAAGTACTAATTTTACTGCCATTATATGGCAAATAAAAAAGTTACATCTCGTCGTCGTCGTTTGGAAGAGCATTTACTCCAGGTCAGACACAAACAAGACTGGGGGCAAGGATTTATTATTTTACCATCCCAGGCTGCTGTAATACCAGGATCAGATGTTGGCAGTGATGGTGTTAAGCCAGCATTAAGTTTTGTTATCTAAAATCCTCAGATCTCTTTCCCATGCGTTACCCGTTGTATGGGCAGCTATTAGGATTTGTTCTGCGGTTTACTCAATGGCGTTGCACCCGCAATTTGGTAAAGGAGCGAGACCCCATTTGTGCATGGACGAATGGAATTGCTTAACATCAGTTTGCAGGCCATTGAGCTTGATCCGAGTGTTATGGACAAGCTCATTTCAACAGGCCTGACACTGGTCCTGAGTATGAAAAAAGGGAGCCCGGATGTATTCTCGCAGCACATACGTTTCATTTATAATTTGTCCACTGAGAAGGGCGAATGAAAAGTCTGATAGTGTTGTTTAAAAGATTTTGCACAGTTGGCACAAACGGGAGCCTAGATCTTAGTCTCTCTTGGCCAGCATTTTAGGGTCCACTTGAAAAACCAAGTAACATATGGTCAGGGTCCATGGATCCACGGTAAGCCAAGGAGAGTGTTGCTCTTAGTCGGTGAAGCTCAACTGGCTGAATGCCTGAAAGTATGAATAGGTGGTTTGTGGAGAGTGGGACGTAGGCATCCAGTGACTATGCACAAGGCGTCATTCAGGACACTGTCTATGAGATGAGTGTGATCACTGCAACACCATACTGGTGCGCAGTACTCAGCTGTTGTGTAGGCCAGAGATAAGGCAGCAGTACGTAATGTTTTGGCAGCAGCACCCCATTCTGTGCCTACAAGTTGCTTCAGCAATGTGACGCGCAAAAATATCTTTTGCTAGGTGCCACTAGATGGTGACGGAACGTGAGCGATCTTTCCAGTTAGAACTCGAGATAAGACCTCGATCTAAGCTTCTAGGCAAGTTAGACCTGAAACTACCTAGAACGACCAGTTGTAATTTTTGACGCACTGCTTGTTTCATAGCCTATTAAAACAAAATATTTCAGTAATGCAGTTTATTATACATTGACTTATCAAAAGAATGATAAAAAGAATAAACAAGGTCTATTTTCGATAGAGTAGTAGGTATATAATTGGCGGTTGACTCGGCAAAGTCAATCTCATGTTTTGAAATCAACTAATTTCTTTAGAAAGGCATACGATTTCGGGTGTAATGCCAAACAATAGTTTGAACTTTTCAAAACTATAAAATGTCTTTTTCTTGCTGTATATAATCTATTGACCAGAGTCTAATAACTTTCAAAAAGTGTAATGAAAACCAAAAAAAAAGATTTTAGTTTAAATATCATGTTCGTAAATTCAATTTAAAAAAAAAAGTACTTGTACTTTAGTTGATAACATTTTCGGGGCCTTTTCACTTAAAAATATATCAATTTTACGATTACTGAGTTTAGTTTTTTCCAGTGTAAAATTCACTGAAGACAAAAAAAAGAATATTAATTGAAGTTTTGTTACGTTTTTCCTTTTTACTGCAAGGAAAAGATCTTGTTTTTTATCTTGATAAGAATTTTTCACTCAAAAAATTACATTGGGTTCCATAAAAGTGAGATAATTCTAACTGAAAACCCAAAAAAGAACTCCACCTCACAGTTCAAAGGAATAACTTGGTTCCCAAACAATTGATTTTAAATCCTAAGGTATGCTTTCGCAAAAAGTGTGTAAGTGTGGTGGCCTATAATTTTTTCCAGAAAACTCTGTGAACCACCTGGATAAGTCGCTATGAATCCTTTGGGCCCCAGTAAACCACAGTTTTGAAAACCTATTCTAAATAGTTTAATATTTCGGTTGCTAAGGTGTCAAAAAGGCTCTTTGTATTTTTTTAAACCAATTTTTGTTCTAACACAACAAGCCAACTTAGGTGTTTTTATTTTATATATCGGAATTTGATTCAAGTAATCTCAAATTGAAACAAAGGACAATGTACAGAAATGGTACTTTTTTTAGACAAAAATTTTCTGCCGATTTATATTTCTTAAATTTTTGCATTGTCCATTGTACATTTCATCAAAAGTTTTTTTAAAGATTGTAGAGCGAAAAGCGTTACATAAGATTACATTTTATTCAGTAGATCAGTTAATTTCATTGTTATGCAAAAATGTACATTTTCTGCCTCCAAAGGTTATAAAACTAAAATTTGCTAAAATTTTTTGTAAAAAATGAGTTACAGATGTATTATTTTTTTAATTCAAAGAATAAAACAAAAAACATGAGATTGATTTAAAACAAGTGATAAATCTTTCCTACCAAATTTGTGTTGCTTTATATATCTGAATTAATGATATGTTCCTTGGAGCGCATTTTGTCAAACAATTTAAAAAAAAGTAAATTAACAAAGAATAAAATGTAAAAACATTTTTATTTACCTTTTCCAGCTTTTTAATTCAGGAAGTACAGTTTGCAGCAGTGGAAACAAAACTTTTAAGTATGGACTGTGTAAAAACTCTTAATATTGTTTATAAGATGTTCCAAGAGATCGAATTGTTTTTGGATATAATGTAGTGAATTAAAACTATTTACAAACCTTATACAAATGGATCATTCGTGTAAAAAAAGAATTGGTATTAAAACATTGGTTGAAAAACTTATCCTTATTATAAATAAAAGAGAGACAGTATTGTGATAAAAAGGATAGGTACCTAGTACATTTCTAAATTGAAGAATACTAAAATATGGTTGCAGAAAAGATTCTAAAACTTATTGTATTTTCATAATATCGAGGACAAGAAACGTTTGGAAAAGTGTGTTTATAGGTAGCAAAACGTTTAAAATTATGTTTAACATATACTAAAAAGTAAAGTGCAACTTTAGATAAATGATATTTGCGACATACTGTATGTAAAAGTCATTACATAGCCACTTTTTTTGTTTTTTTGTTAAAGTTGGACTTAAATTTGACCTACAATTTTGGTCTGTGATAGAAGCTTTTCTGGTGAAATTTTTGTTCAACAGTAGCAGAACCCTAATTTGCATAAGTTTTGAAAAGAAAGAGTGAATTTTTTTGTTGACAGTAAAATAAAAAATCTCAGTGTATGTCCATACATTAGTGATCTACGATAAAGAATGTTAATAAAATGAATTCTTTGGAGAAAAAATAATTCGTATAAAAACTTCAACATGGATTCAAAGAAATAATTTTATGTATCAGCCATTGTAAATTCGATATAAATGTTTTTTTAATGTTATTTTTATTTTAGGCTTGTTTTTTCTGATTAGCAAAAAAATGTCAAGGCGCTATGTTTGGGGCAACTGTCAAGCAATTACTCTAAACTGCTTTCAAAAATGCCAAAATAATAGTGCCCCGTTAAAATTTTTTTGTTTTTTTTGTTTTATATTTGAAAGTATGTCCAAAATTTAGAACTGCTAATTAAATTCTCCAAACAGAGGAAGGTATCGTAAAATACTTTTTCCAAGGACCCAACAGAATGATGGGAGTAGGTTTTGAAGCGCAACTGGATAGATTGTGTGGAGCTGCAATAACATCTTGTTTAGGCGCAATGCAATATGGTCAGTTTATCAAATATTGGTAAATCACAACCATTCCATTTTACAACACAAGCAGTCAAACAATCTTTATTCATGTATGCAAACAACAAAAGAGTAAGTGATAAAGTCGGGATGTTTTTGTTATGTAATATTAATTGGTTAATTGATAATATGAATAATTTGTTTTGTACGTGTTTTTTAAATGAGTTTTACGAACCGATTAGTTTTATTTATTAAGTTATTATATGATCGGGAAATAGATGAACTTGGTCTAGTTTCGATGTTTTGATTACTTTATATTTATATTTATATATTGATTGATTGCTTTATAATCAAGTCACGAAGATTGCATATCCCAGTTTTCTAAAAATTCATGTTGCTGAAACGAGCGGCATCGTGCCTAAAATATACGCTTAACGTTTTGATTTATTACTTGTTTTTTTTGTTTTTTTTTATTCCACCAAGCAAAGTAAAATGCATATCCAACCTATTTCTTGAGGTTACCTCGGTACAAACAGTTCAACGTGAAAGTAATTATTTATAACAAAAAAAAAAAAAAAAAAAATACGAGAAAATACAAAATATAAAAAAAATAAAAAATTTTGTTTAGGGCAAGTACACATTTTGTTGTATTAAAACAAAAAATTAAAGTATTTCAAAAAATTGAATTGTTCGTTAACATGACTTAGTTGCAGTATATTTGATATGAAAAATAGTTTAACAATATGGAATTAATTTGTAACATTATTTTCAAGCTGTTCCTAAACCCGAAACAAAAAAAATTTAAAAAAGTATGTCACAGTCAAAAAGACTATGCTAAAAACCTGTAATGCTGCGAAAAAAATGCTTAAAACTCGAAGTTTACCTTTTTCATTGAATTTTCCGAATTTATTTGATCACCTCGTAAATTATGTATATTTACCAACATTTTTTTAATTTTTTTAATATCAGTTTCAAAAATTATTATTTGCAAGATACAAGAATTATTAAAACCTTTTAAAAAAGCATTTGGCCAGTCATGTTGCATGCTTTGCCATGGTACCAATAAAAATTTGTTATGATTAATCATAAACATGTATTAAAGTTTTAATTTGTAGCTTTCTCCCCTTATTTTTTTCCGTATTATTATTAATCTGAGTAAAAATATTAAATATTATTTTTTCTTTTATAAAAAATCAAAATATGTAAGTTGTCATAATTTCCAAAGTAAAGAAGTATATGTTGACCTCTAAAAAGCAAGGTGTTCAATATTGAGCAATTTTTTTTAACAAAACTTTTTGAATTTTGTGTGGTATCACTACTGCATATTTTGATTAATTTGAGATAATTTAAGTATCATTTTTTTTACCAGTATTACATAAAATTATAATATTTTTATTAAATTAATTTCATACACTTAGAACAAGTACTCATGTCTAAATGTAGCACTGTTACTTCTAAGTATAAGAATGTCGCACCATAATACTCAAAATATGAAAGTAGATATCATATAAATGAATAAGAACACTCACTATTTTTAACATCAAAATGTCGGAGTAGAGCATTTTAATGTATTGTACCCGTTTTTGCAGTAGTAAAGCATGCATTTACATTATTTGGAAATTTGGTTCAAAAATAACTGTCACTATTCAAATTTGTCTGAATTAATCTAACCTAATTTTATTCGATAAATTTTAAATTGCAATTGCTAGCTGGGTTTTGAGGTTTGAAACAATCTTTTGACTTTTTAAACAAATATTTAGAAACTGGTTTGAGTAACGATTTTTTCTTAATTTGAATCGCAGACTATTTTATTCTTTAAATTGGAACAAAATATAATCGAGATGGCAGGAAACCTAATATAATCACCAATAACATTTGACAAATAACCTAATACGGTTCAGTAATTCAATTTAACACAACTGACTTTTCACTCCATTCTGCGTAGAAAATACATTCACAACTTTATTGTTTTGTTGTTTTTTTGAACCAAATAAAAATGCGAGTTATCGAAGGATTTCTACATTAATTTGGCACATTTGTCCACGATTTCTCGTGTCGGAGTGGCACAACTGGGTTTGCGGATAAAAAGGATTATATGTATTGAAGATATCCATTGCTAATAAATTCGTGTCGATAAGCGGGAAACCTAGTTGATGAAAAATAAGATAAACAAGGTTTGGCCATAAAATAAATTCTAACTAATTTAGAAACAATATTCATGACACCTAACAAAAAATTCTTTTTAATATTTATTTTTGTTGAATTTCTTACTGTGTAAACCAAGCCGATTATTCAAGGAGGAAAGATTCCAATAAAATTGTATTTCAGGGTAAAGCTTAATCTAATAGAACCGAGTTTGCTTTCGAGCACAAGCAATACAGACGAATGCTTTCATGTTGATCATTTATGTTTAATTTATTATCAGTTGTGCTTGGAAGAAGTTTCTTGTGTTTTCCTTGTTCCATTTCATTTCCTATTGTATAAATGATTATAACTTGGTTGTTTTTCTTTTTATCAGATTTTGACAAGAACAAAAAATATATGTCCAGTTTTTCTTTTGTAAACAATCGTGTTTTTTTTTCTGTTTTTCACAAAACGAACAAAAATTTCAATGACGTTGACAAAGAATTGGTTATGAATCAACAAACAAAATGTTTAAAAGCCGCTCGATATTATTGGTTTGGCTATTTAGCAATCGTGAGAGAAGTGAACCTAGCTTGTTTCGGCGTTTTGATTGTTGCTGCTAATCGTCACGAAATTAAGTTAATTATTAATTTTTAAAAGCAGCAATGACGGTGCAAATTGTAGAAAACAATTTTGCTGCATTGGCAGTTGTATCACATCATATTTTGTGCTCAAATAAGTGTTCGTTGAAAATCAGTGGTAAAACTCTCGAGACCAATTTTTTGTCGTCTCGGTCTCGTCTCGGTTTCAACCTTGTTTTGTTGGTTTGAGTCTTGTTTTCGAGATAATGTGGTCTCGGTATCGTGTTTTTAAATGGGTCTCCAGACAGGACATTTTTTGACGTTTTGGTAACTTGTTATTGTTATGAACTTTGGAATTTTCCTAAGGATGGCATTCAATCGACCACCTTTGCTGCAAGTTGAAGTTGAAAAAAGAAAAGAGTCAAACTTCTTTAATCTTAGCTTTGCAGCTTTCTCACGCTTATTTCCGTAAACGGGAAAAAACTGCAAAAGGATTGTGATTTCGGCCATTTACTACAACCTTATCCGTATGCGAAAAACTTTATTTTAATTTTTTCTTTTTGCAACAAAAAAATCTGGTAAAGCTTGGAAAGTTTTTACTCACACCTTTACCAGTAAAAGTATTCACACCAAACTAATCCGAAGTAACTCGATTGCGTAAATATTTTTTAAGACTGGTTTGTTTGGTTGGAAAACAAGCTTTAACAGAAGAACTTAGCCATGATAGATTATTTAGTTTTAATTTATTCTGAACACAGAAGTACCACGAGAGAGCAAACAGGAATTTTTAAATGTTGAATGTTTCAAGTACGTTTACGCACTTCGAACTTTTAATCATGCGTATTTTTGGCAGAGATTGGACTTTTGTAATGAAACTCCGAGAAAATAAATTTGTAAAATTATCTTTTAAAAAGATAATCACTTTTACAAAAAATTATTTTGCCAAATCAAACTAGTTGGTTGATCTCAATACTCAAAAATTGCATGAATAGAACATTGAGCTCGTTTCTTCAATCACTGTTAACTTTTTTTTTTTTTGTAAGTCTTAACAATAACCTACTTAACAACACGGCCGAACAGTCTGCCTTGGAGAAAAAGATTAGAAGAGTCACTTTTCGCTTATCTCGTGGCAACAACTGCGAGAAGTTTTGCTCAGACAAATGTTACAATTAATCGGCTTCAATCTGTTTGATGTTGTTGTTATTAATTTATTTTATGTTGAAAATAAACATATAAAGCCCAGAAAATACACAAAAAAGCATCAATGAACGTTATAAAAAAAATATTCATACAAGTAAAAAAATCAATTTCTGACAAAATACTAAATTTAGCAATAAAAAAAGCGAATGCGTTATTCGCAGCTATAATATTTCAAAAACATATCTGAGTAAATTAGACCTGTTAAAAGAGCATTGTTTGAATGAAAACGATGGCTTATAAAGGAAAACATATTTTTTGCAACATATTATGGTGAAGCAAGCTTTGCTTCTTTGTAACTTGCTTCTTGCTTCTTGTTACTTCTTGTAGTTTTGTTGTTATTGCTACAAGTCACCACTGCTTCAATCTTTACCCTCCTGTTATTTATGGTTATACATTGTTTAAATTTTTTTAATGCAGCAAAGCATATATGCAAAAACCTAAGCTGAACTTAAAATTGAGATTATAAATGGCTATAAATTGGATTCCAACAGCGACAAAAACTTACAATGATTTGAAAATTCAAAAAACATCATTCTTCTAATTGCTTATTACGTTCTCTCTTAAACTGTTACAAAATTTCGTTACGTATTACGTTAAAAGACAGTTTTCGAGTATTATTTCAAAAAAATTTAAATAGTACGGCTGATAAAAGTTAAACTTGTCGCATCAGACACGATAAAGTTGTTTAAAGTAAGAGTATGTTTGCCATCTTGTCTTTTAGGTAATCCAGATTTAAGCAAAAATACAACAATGGAAAAGATTTAGTTACATTTTGTGTTAAATTAACAGAAGGAATGATCAAACCACTACGAGATAACTTCAAAAGACAGTCATATTTTTACTATAAAGGCTGTAAATTCGAAAGAGTTAGTAATAGATGACATCGTTTTTTACAAAACCTTTTTGGCAATGAAGACAGCTATCACCGTTACAACATTCTTGGCATTATAATCTAGTGCGAGATGTTCTTCTTTCTCATCTACTGTATAACCAGTTTTGCAATACATAAAATAACTAGTATTAACAGTGACATAATATTACTTCTCAATTGTAATATCTATCAGAATTATTCACTAGAGCTGTTATAATAAAAGCATAGTTAAGGTTAGTAGACTCAACATAAATTGCTATTATTTTACATTTATATCAATTTTGTATAGTTAATTTAGTTAAGATTGTAGACCTAACATAAATTGCTATTATTTTGCATCTATACCAGTTTTTTTAAACTAGGCTCTATAATGACGTATAAAGATGGTCTAAAAGATTTTACTGCAAAATAATAATTTGAGATTTACATGTACATGGTAATTCATTTAAAAACTATTTTCAAAATAAAAAACTTCTCGGTTATGGCCGCATCACCAAAAAAAGATCTTAACTTAACATTTAAACAGAAAAAATATAAAAAATTTTTAATTTAAAAAAGTTAAAATAAACTTTTTAAAAATTTTAAGTGAAGTCCTATTTTTGGACTTTTAATATACATTTTATTTTTGAATGTCAAAACAACTTTTTCGACAAAATTTTTAACGTTTGGGCAAGCTTTCTGTCTGTATTACAATAATTTTGATGATCCAGAGAGTTCACTAATTTAGCGTAGTGGTTCAGGTACTCAAAGGAGTTAAGAACCTTGATCTATACTATATGCCCTATCAAAGTGAGTATTTCTGTTTCTCAGCAAGAGAAAAAAACAAAAAATTTATTGTTTATCTCATTGTGTAATACCAAGACCTTTTTGTCTTTACTAAGTTTCAAACGCTTTCTTTTACGTGAAGCTTTATTTGGTGGACATAAATATTTACAAATTTCAATCTAACTCTTTACAAATAAATTATAGAGTTGTTTTTTCATCATTTGTCTCCTAGGTTCAATTTGTACACGATATGCGCAAATTGGTACTATCACATAAAACAAAACAAGCCATCACCTTATTTCTAGAGTTTACGTTAATATTTGTAGGCTTTTCATGACAGCCAAATAAAACTTCAAATAAAGGAAATCATTCAAAATTTAGCTCTTTAATCGGGTCCAAATGTGCTGCAGACGCAAAAAGGTAATGGATTACTGGTCTAGAGTACCACTTTTAGAAAAAAAAAGTGTCTCTCCTAGTTAACAAAGCTTAAATGGATGGATGTTTGAAAAAACTGGTTAGTGATTTGTTGGAGAGAGACTGAAGCATCCAGTGACTACGCGCAAAGCGTCATTCAAGGTACTATTTATAAAACAAATATGTGTGCTGCCACAGCAAAACTGATTGCAGTACTCAGCTGTTGAGGCACAGCACATAAGAATCACATAAGACAGAGCTCACACTGTTGACCGCACATAAGACAGCTGTATGTGGTGTCTTGACACCAACACTCTCCCTGAACCCGCAATGCCTCAGCAATTTACGCGCGAAGATAGTTTTTTACGCAATGCCAAATAGTAATGACAGAACGTGAGTGATCTGTCCAGTTTTCCTCAAGTTAAATTGAAAATGAATAAAATGGTAATATTTAATCGAGTGGTTTAGAGCAAAATATCATTGCCATTGTCTCGGTTCAAAACCGACTGGCTCCATTCTGTTGGGTCCTTGGGAAAGGCAAAATCCCCAGCTTGGCTGTCTTAGCAAGCAGTTCAAAATCTTCAGTCACATCTCTATAAAAATAAAAAAACAAAATAAAAATTTCAACCACACAGCAATATCTTGGTATTTCCTGAATTAGATCGGGGTAATTTATTGTGCTATGCACAGCTCCTCCGTCGTTTTTCTGCAAGTCAGGAGGAAAAATATAAAGATAAGATAAATATAAATATAAGTTGTAAATTTTTAGCTCACATTTTTATAATCTGGAGATCGCGGAAAGCAGATTATGTATGTATGGATTTAACAAAAAGAGAGTCAAGACTGATTCCATAGAAAACACCATTTTTTTGACGGCAGAGACTATTTTGCTTATTGCTTGCCTTAGCAAGAATAAAACTTCTGTTCCAAACTAGTTCCATAATCATTCGTATCATGCACTTATCCAGCAAAAATCTCAACAACTAACAGTTAAATCCAAATTTGTATGCAATAGCAGTTTTATATGCCGCTGCCAGATGAACAAATATGGCAACGGCCTTCTTCTTAGCATCGAGAAAGTCCTCAATGTTTTACATTAACAAAATAACTTGATCCCCAGTTCATTTTTTTGCGTTTGTACTCAAAAAAGCAGAAAATTAATTGGTACGACGCAATTGGAGGTAAGCGTCTTAAATTCCTTGCATGGGACACAAAGAAAATATATTTGTTAATGACTCTTTCGATCTTATTCTTTGTCTTTTGCACTCACAGGCTTCTTCGTCTTATGGATCGTGACTACAAGCGTTCTTTTTTAGATTTTGGAAATTTGAAGTTGATGCAAGCAGAAAGAATAAAGTCGTGTAACAGGACTTTAAAGCAGCTTAAACATGGGTCATAAGCTTTGGGCAGAAAAAATTAGGCTCCGGAGTTTTACCTGGTTTTAAGTGGAAGAACTGTTGCAAACATCCCAGGTCATCATAAGTGAGGAATTAAGTTAATTTTATTCAGAGGTTTCCAAATAGTTGGTTGTTTTAAAACTACAAAGACATCGGAATATTATAGCATAAACATATCAGACCAGAAGTCATCAAAGTTTTTCAAAAATGATATTTTGACGTTCAAATATAAATTTCATTCCAAAAGTCAAATGAAGACCATAGAAGGTCTTTACGTGACGTTAAATAAAAAGTTTCTTTTCAACTCAAAAATAGGCCTTTTTTTGTCTCCATTAACTTTCGAGATAAATTCATGAAACACTTTGCAATTAGTAAGAACTGCTTTATGAACTCTGGCTTAAAAATTTTTTTGGAGAAGCGAGGTCATTTTTGTAAATATTTGACTTCAGTGCGTCATAAATTCATACAAGTTGGAAACCCATACTTTATTAAAATTTAATTGTATAGAACATCTTGTTTTTATTCTATGTCTTCTCTTTGCAAAACCCACATAAAAAAGCTGTAAATTTTGACAAAACTTTTTCAAAAAGTTAAACTAAACTTCAACATACAAACAGCCTCTTCTTCAAATGCAAAGTAAAAGGAAAATATAAAAAGTTAGTTGTTGTTTGATTGTCTGAAGATATGAGCATAAAGCCTGTGCCGTAGCTTATTAAATTTTCTTGCCACACCAGTGAATAGTTATAAGAATGTTCAATAAAAAATACTTATTGTAAAAATTCAAATTTATCCGCTCAATTGATAATCAAGCAAACTTTGTTTTAATTAATCAAACAACAAAATGTAAATGTATAAGCTGCTTCTAACTAATTGCAAAAAGCTCAAAAAAAGAAAATGAAATTTTACATAAAATATGTTCCTTTCGCCTTAAGCATGTCGACATTTGGCAATCACGTAATTCGCTTCGTTACGTACAAACAATAAATGGGTAAAATCCATGTCACTTAATAAATGCATGAAATTGAAATTTCATGCTTTGCTGCTACAACAAGAAAAAATGTAAAAGTTTGCCGAAAAACGTCTATTTTACCAATTAATTTTTGTCTAGGGCCACTCAAAAATTGTAGCATCTTATTCATCAATTCAACTTATGAAAAGTCAAGAATTTCCAGAATTTTATCTAAAAAAATGAAGTAAATTTTTTAAAGAAATAAAGTAATAAAAGGCTTCAAAAGCCCGATCGTTGAGAAGAATAGGGTCAAAGCCTTAAAAATACAATTCCGAAAAGAACCATCTTAAACCTATCAAGAAATGGTTTTCCGCCAACAAATAAAATAGCAGAAAATAAAGTCGATCAAGTTCAATCTATCAAGTTCTTTATTAAAATTTTTCGACTATGTTAAAGAATCTAGCAGCACATTAAAATGGGATACTCAAAATACATTTATGATATACCCTCGTATAGTAAAAAGTTTTACTAAAATTGATGAGAATAAATAAAGCTGCCATTCTTAAACATCTTTATATAAAATATTAAACTGCAGACAGTACTGTTTCGACCTTTCGGGTCTCGTCAGTGTAGTGAAGTTATGCTGGGAAAGAACAAGGCTCACCAATTTGAACCTTGTGGCTAATCTTCTGCTTGTAGTTTTAAAGCCACAGTAGAGTCAAAGCCCAGTGATGCCAAGAGAGCTCAAATCGTATGAAATGATGAGCCTTGCATGGCGCGGCGCGGTAGGTATAAAATATTAAATGTATTTGATAGAACCTCCTATAAAATAAAGCTGCTATTTTTGAACATTGGCTGAAGGCCGCATGCAATTTTCGAGCAATTTTTATAGCATATTTTTTAGTTAGGTGTAGTTTGCGACATATATTGCAACATAATTTATGAGCTGGCCGAGGTGTTGTTGTTTTTTCGTAAGGTCGAGATGTAGTTATCATGTGTCTGTGCTTGCTTAAAAAAATCTATTACTTTTAGATAAAAACCTTACAAAATATGACAATCATTGATATATGCTTGAGGGCCGCGAGTTTGAGATCCCTATTTTACAGTACGTCCGATTTTTATTTTCCACATATAAAGGCAGTAACCAGGAGCTAGTCATGAAAACAATTTTATGATTAAATATGCAATGCAATAATAAAAATTTGGTTTATTTGTTCTCTTATGTTTAAACCAAAGCTAATCTCCTTAAAATATTACATGAATCATTTTTTAAAATTATTACTTACACGTTTACGCATGGTCGTCTCGTGACGTGCTCGCTCTTTTTTTCAATTTTTGCTTCAAAAGCGAACGTTCGAGGGGCTTTTTACTTTACTGTAACGTAAACCAGTTTAAAAATGTCTATAACAAGGCTCAAAGTGTTGATTGCTTTTATTTTTAATAAATAAAGACTTGATGATATTTAAAGCTTGATTTTTTTTTTAATCATAATTTTAGAAACATCATCAGTTGTATTTGGATTAGTTGGTTAATTATAATTGAAAATGTTTGTTGATAAAGTGAATTATTTCTTGGCCGATTTTTCTTGGGTCATTGGAATCATTTCAGTAGTTTTGTTGTACTTGATTTATTGGTATCGACGACCCTACAAATTCCCACCAGGACCCCGAGGATTTCCATTAGTCGGATATCTTCCGTTTATGAGTACAAAAGTTGAATCTGACGTACTGAAACTTGGAAAAAAATACGGATCTGTTTTGAGCGTTCGAATGGGACCGAAAGACGTTGTGTTTTTAAATGATTATAAATCAATTCATAAGGTGAGAAAAAAACTTGAATGTTTTTTTTTGTAATTTAAGTTTATAATTTTCTGTTATTGTCTGTACTGATAAAAATTACTTTCGTAAAATGATGGATACTTGCAATTTTTTTTATCGAGTAATATTTAAGTTTAATTGAAAGATTTCACTGAATCAAAATATTAACTTTAAAAAAAAATCTTAAAATAAACCATGAAAAAGTATCGGTCCCAATGTTAAAATTAAACTTTCGACTTTGATTTTATAAACACTATAGAAGCAATGCTTTTTACCCATGTACAAATTTTTACAAAAAATTTCATTACTTAGGCCTTAGTGAAAAATGGATCCGTTTCTTCTGGTCGTCCTCGATTTCCGTCGTTGCATTTGAAGGAAAAGAGGTTTGGAATAGGTTTGGTAGATATTCATAGTGATTGGAAAACCCAACGAAAATTTGGTTTAAAGACTTTTAAAGGGTAAGCACTATTTCAAATGAAATTAGCTTGAATGTTTTTTGAAAATAGAATTTTTATTTTCTTTTTGACATGATACTATATTTTGAATTGCATAGGGTATTAAAAGTAGTACAATTACTTTTCCTCTTTAAAAAGAATACAAAAAAGTTTTTTTCCCAATATCGCACAAATATCGTTGCAAAATTTTTTTCTTACCGATTTACTTGCATAGCTAAGAACATACAAAAACTAATAGTTGGTTTTTCAAGTTTACAAAATCTATAGAATTTTTGAATAAAACTCTAGTACTCTAAAAAAAACTTTCTAGCATGCTCTTGTTTAAAATTGTGTAACAGTTTAAAGAAAAAATTTAGGTTTGGTGTTGGAAAAAATAAAATGGAAAAAATATGTTTGGAAGAGGCAAATTATTTGAATAAAGAAATTCAAAACCATCATGGGAAACCTTTCGACCTTTCGGTAATACTAATATATTATTCTAACTTATGGTTACAGAATATTGTTTTAGTAATTGACTTGAACTCTTTGTCATAATTTTGATTAATTTTTACCAAAAATTTAAAAATTCATTGTCCTTTAATGACACCATAAATATTTATTGTGACACAATTCCGCACAGTCCAGCCTCTGAAACTCCAAATAAAAATTGCCATTGCTTCTTACATAAACTTCAGGGCCGGATTAAGGTACTGTAGGACTAAACTGTTTACTAAAAAATATGCAAAAGAAGCTGTGAAAAGTAAGAAAAATACATGTCAGAAAAAATCAAATTATTTATTGTAAAAATAACGTAAACATAGCATGTAAACTGTTATGTCATAACATGAATCCTATTGCTGAACTCCCCGGATGCCAAAGACGATTCTCATTTTGTTTTAAAGATATTTTTCACATTTTCGCCGTCAAAATACAAAAGTTCACATAAAAATAACATGGATTGTGAAAACTTTTCAAGTCGGTAATATACTGTAACTACAATCTTTAGTAATTTTTAAATTTCTTCAAGGTTTTGACTCCATAAAAATTCTCCATGTACTTTAAGTTTTTATTTTTTGTTTCGAATTAGTGCAGCATCAAAAATTAATTTTATTTCATGAAATTTGAAATTTTAATGGATTGTGCGCCTTTCTTACTCTTATTTGAATAAAATTATTTGAATATTTGAATATTTGAATACATTCTATTTGAATAAGGTAAATTGGTAAGATTTGTATAAATTTTTTTAATTTGTTAAATTGATAATTATTTTGATAAAATGTCCAAAAATTCTGATTATGTTAATCTAAAGCAACAAATTGAAGCAATGAAAAAAAATTACAGCAATTTTGAAACAAACCTAAAAAAAGATATAAAAGAAATGATTGAAGAAACGATAAATGAAAAGATAAAGTACCTTATCGAAAATACTATGGAGAAATTTGCAAATAAAATGGAGAAAAAATTGGAGCAAATATGAGACCAAATGAAAATGCAAAAAGAAGAAATAAATGAATTGCAAAAAAGCCAAATTTTTATCAGTAAAGAGTATGAAACAATGAAAAAAAAATGAATGAAACTAAACAAATTGAAAAAAATAATTCACATCAATTAAAAAACATAGAAAATGAATGTAAAGAAATAAAAAATAAATTATTAGCAAAAGAAACAGAGTTAGATAACCTGGAACAGTATGGAAAAAGGGAAAATCTTGAATTTCATGGAGTTCCAGTCCAACAAAATGAAAATACTAATAAAATTATACAAAATCTTCTAAAGCAAATAAACTTGGAAATAACTGAAAATGAAATATCAACTTTCCATCGGCTACACTCGAATAAAGAAAATATACCACCTCCAATAATAGTAAGATTTTCCAAAAGAGATACTCGAAACAAAATCTATGCTAATAAAAGAAAATTTAATGCTGTCACAAACTTTGGAATACCTGGAATGAACAATTTATACATAAATGAAAATTTAACAAAAAAAAGAAGTGAACTTTTAGCAAAAACTAGAAAAGCAAAATATGAAGCCAAGTATAAATATCTGTGGACAAAGAATGGTAACATTTTTGTCAGAAAATCTGATCAAGCCCAAAGTCTACAAATTAAAAGTGAACAAGACATTGCCAAAATTAACTAATGCATTGTTTTTTTATTGTTTTTGTTTTTTTGTATTGTTAAGTAGATAATATAAATAGAATAGAACCATACATTCAAATGACAACTATATCATCAGACAGCACAGCTAATCACCCTACGAAACACTTAAATAATACTTTTGCCATTGAAGAAAATACATCAAACTACTATAAAATAATAGAATTTCAAAAACTCATGAACCAAAATAAAAATAAATTCAGTATTCTACATATAAATATAAGAAGTCTTTACAAAAATTTTCCTAAAATTGAAAACATGCTTTTTGAACTAAATCAATATCCTGATGTAATAGCCTTGACTGAAACAAAAATCAAGGAATCTGGCACTCAAGTAAATAGAGTATTAAATGGTTACACTTTTGTTCATAATGACACGAAAACAAGTGCTGGAGGAGTGGGTATTTATATTAAATCACATATTTGCTTTAAACTTAGACAGGATCTTGAAATAAAATGTAGAGAGTATGAATCTATTTGGATAGAAATAGTACAAAATGGTAAAACAAATGTAATTGGTGTTATCTATAGACATCCAAATTATAATTTTCAAGAATTTCAAAATAATTTCCTAAACACCTTGCACAATTTAAATAAGACTAGATGTAAATTCTATATTTGTGGAGACTTTAACATAAATCAACTAACTTATTACACATCAAGCAATGTGAAATGCTTTACTGATTCAATCATGAGCTTGGGATGTGAAAATGTGATAAAAAAACTACTAGAATTACAACCCACAGTGCAACACTTATTGACCACATCTATACAAACAATTCACAAAATCACATCACAGCTGGGATCTTGATAGATGATATTAGTGATCATCTACCAACATTTATTTTAATAGAAACAAAAAGCATTAAAAAAGTAAAGAGCTGGAAAAACACTAAAAGAAAAAATATGAACAGCATTGAGATGAAAAATTTTTTAATTGATTTACAAAATTCCTTTTTAAATTGGTCTTGTATCAATAGCACAGTAGAAGAAGATTTCAATAGATTTAATTCTACATTTGAATTAATTATAGATGAACATGCACCCAAAACAACTATCACAAGAAAACAAAAAAAGTTAAGACAAAAACCATGGATAACAAAAGGATTACTAAAATCAATAAGACACAAAAATAAGTTGTATAAAACATTTATAACAAATAAAACAGAATCTTCTTTTTTAAATTACAAACAATACAGAAACAAACTGAACCATTTATTAGAGATAGCAAAAATACAGTATTATCAAATCTCTGTAATAAAAAACAAAAATGATTCCACCAAACTATGGAAAACTATTCATGAAATATTACAAACTAACACAAAAAAAACTAACACAAGTTTTGAATTAGTCAATGATAAACAAAAAAAGACAACAGATGAACCAGAAATAGCAAACATATTTAATAAATTCTTTAGTACTGTAGGATCCACAATGGCCTCTCAAATTCAATCACCAAAAATGACTCCACCAAAACAAATGAAATGCCCCCTGAGTTCCTTCTTCTTCGGAGAAACAGACCCTGAAGAAATAAATCAGCTGATTAGTGAACTAAATGAAAAAACTGCTGTACGAAAAAATGATATCGAAATAAAGTACTATAAAATAGCAAAGTCTGTAATATCTCCAATTATCAGCAAAATGATCAATAAATGCATAAGTCAGGGTTCCTTCCCAAATTGTCTGAAAATTGCCCAAGTAATACCAGTTTATAAAAAAGGATCAAAAACTAACTGTAGTAACTATCGTCCAATTTCTCTCTTATCTCCTTTATCAAAAATCTTTGAAAAAATTATCTCTTCTCGATTATATAACTATATTGAAAAAAAACAACTTTTATCTGACTGTCAGCTTGGATTTCGACCAAATTATTCTACCTCCCTAGCAATCTCAAATATATGCAATAACATTCTCCTAAATAAAGACAAAGGCTTTTACACTTGCTCCATATTTTTAGACCTCTCAAAGGCATTTGATACTGTGGACCATGCATTACTGATAAATAAATTAAAGAATAAAATAAATTAAACATTGAAATTTTTTTAGTTGCAATTCTTAGCTAAAAGGCGCATTTTGAAAACCCCATTTCAAATTATTAATTATTTTCAAAGAAGATTAAAGCTTTTTGCAGCACAACCAAAAGAAAAATTAATTATCAAGTAAAGATGTTCTATTTGTAAAGCTGCCGAAATTTCCTGTTTTTTGTTAAAATGTGTTTAAAAAAATCTGTGTTGAATGTTGAATATTACATTAAATGACATTTCAGGCCAAGAAATTGGATTAAATTTTCTAATTATTTAGGTTTATTTTTATAAAGCTATATCTAATATGATTTGTGGGATCCTTTTGGGAAAACATTTTCACTACCATGACCAAGAGTTTCTCAAAACTTTGGACCTTGTTATTTCAAGGTAAGTCTTAAAAACATTTTTATTTTATTTTTATCTCTATATTTATTCACTGATTCGCAGGAAAGCGCCGGAGGCGCTATACGTAGGATAAGCAATTACCCCGACCTGCTCCCAAAGATGCCAATATATTGCTGTCCGTTTGAAATTTAATAAAGATTTGTCTTTGATTTAGAACTGTTTGCCAAGACCACCAAGTAGGGCAAAGTGCCGTAAAGTGTCTTTTCCAAGGACGCAACAGAATGACGCGAGGTAGGTTTTGAACCGAGACCGTGTTGATCACGATCCCGGCGCTTTAACCACTCGACCACGCTGCGACAAAAATTAATTCTCTTTTTAAATAGTTTTTAATGTGGACATAAAGTAATTAAAACTTCACCAAACTTTTTAAGCTTTTTTGATACCTAATTTAACGAATTTACTATACCTTAAAAACATTTTTTTGGAATAAAGTAGTTACTAAAACTGAGATATTTTTATTTAAATTATATACAATACACGACGTAGCATATAAGTAGTTTAAAGCTTGACCACATTTTAAACATTCGTTTTTTTATTATTTAACTTTAATTCACGGTTGTAAAAAATATTATTGTTAACACTGTCGTGAGGTATATTAAACCCTATTTTGAAGACATCAAAAAGAATACTTGTAAAATATATTTATTAAATCTAAAAAAAGTAAAAGAAAATGCAATATTTCTACTTTCTTTTTCATTTTGATTTTAGATAATACTTTTGTGAATTGAGTGGAAAAGTCGCAACTTAGAATAAATTGTAAAAATAGCAAAAAAAAATACATTACCTAACAAAAAGTTTTTATAAAATACAGAAAACTACAAGCGAAGTTTTGAGCAATGACCCACATACATTCAGGTTGTAATAGCTTCAGTTACGAGATTCCCAGCCTCCTGGTAGCAACACATTGTATGGGAGAGAGTAATTTTTAGTTTACAAAAATGATAATAAATTAATAATTTTTGGTTTTAAAACCGTAACTATAACGTTTGAGAAAAGTATAAACCTTCACTGCATGAATTTACTAACTTAAACAAAAAAACTTTGAAATATGCTTAAAAATAACATAATGCAAGTAAATAATTACAGTAATAATATATTAAAAATTTTTAAAAAATAGAAAATGGGGTAATTTTATGGTTGTATCATATATGATACAAAATGTGTTTCGAGAAAATTTTGTATAAAATTTCACATAATATTTTTTCATTTGTTAAAAAAATTTTACACAATTCTTCAAACAGTGTGTACAAAAAGTAAAACTATTAGAAAACAGTCATCAACTTGGTGTAGATGGTTAACAGAGCGGCATTTGTGATGGCATGATCGCCATTGCTACGATTGGAAACCTATTTGCATTAATCTGTAATATTTTAACTAAAAATTTTTTTGCAGCACTTTGCTGTGCTTGGCGTGATATTTTTATCAAGCAGCTCTAAATTTTAGATCTACTTTTAAATAAAAAATAAAAATTTGAATAAAAATTTTAACCGGCAACAATATATTAAGATGTCTAAAAGTAAGACGGGCCAATCGCTTGGCGCTTGGCCTAAGAACGCTCCGCAATTGGTCTAAGAATGTAAGTCAGAAGGATAAATGGAAATGATGATAATAAAAATGCATTTTGCAACATATCATTTTTCATTCAAGATAATGTCAATTTGCATCTAAGCAAATATTTTCAGCTGACCAATGAGAAGCGTTTTTCAATTTTTTCTTCCTAGAGTTTTTTTGTTTAGTGAATGGTTTTCTTGTTTTATACTAATGACTACCTCAAATTTGCACGGTTTTTAGAAAATTCGCCAATAAACCAGATTGGTGACGCTATCTGGCAGCTTAGGCTAAGAGTAATTCTGTTTTTGCTGTTTTTAAAACAAACAGAAACCAAATCTGCCAAACCGGAAAAGTGTCTACTCATCCCGAGATTCAGCCAGTGCCTTTTAATCGAAAAATGTCCGTTGTAGAATGTGAAAAGAAGAGAGAAAATTTTCTTTATCAGTGAACATTTTCGACAAGTTTCAACAGTCCACCATGATCCAGTTGAACATTTAATGCCACATTGCAAGCAAAATGAACATTCTTTATCATCTTGCCCAACAGTTTGAGACACTTGTAATCTTACCACACAAAACCGAAAACCTACCACTATAGAGTAAAAAAGATAGCAGTTTAGAATTTCTTTTGGTAAACCATTCTTAGAGATTCTGCATAAAATATCTTCATTGAATCAAGATATGTTTTTTGGTTGATAAATGTGGTTGATAAGTTTTTTTTGATAAAAAATTTTCTGAATTATTTCAGAAAACCTTTACTATCCTTTTTCATATGACTGTAGAGGCCAAGCTGTCGCTTCTTTTTTAACCCATTAAATTCCAAATTTTAATGCGTTCCTTTTTGTTGAATTTATTGCTGTATATAAATTACATTTACTCTATTATAGAATACAAAGGTGGTAAAAATTTTTTTCTTCTACAAAGTTCTTTTTTATCAAGGTCCCATTTTGGGATCATGGAATCATCTTTTAGCAAACAGCTTTCAGCTTCTCGTTTTATTGATGGAATAAATTGAAGCAGTCTAAGTGAAAACTGGCATTGCATAAAGAGCATTGTTTTTTTTCATTTTTTTTTTTTTTTGGACACTTTGCCTTTTCTTTGCTTTCTTCCCGCATTACTACTCTTACTAAGAGCTGTCGAAATTCGGATCTAAACTCCAATACAATTGTTTTCTTGAGTGTTTGCGATTTCCTAATAACAAAAGAATTTCAACAAAAGCCATATATTTTTTTGCGATGCAGCTAAAATCAAGGTATTTTCTTTGTTGAGCAAAAATCATACTCCGTTTAGCCATTATTTTACGTACGCTTTTGATCATAAGGCAAAATATTTTAAATTCAGATTTATTTCCATAACTAGTAATAATATTTTTGAGAATAGAAGTTGGGTCATATAAGTCAGGGCTTCTCAAACTTTTTTGTTCTGCGACCCTATTTTAAACCTGCGTCAAATTTTGTGACTTTTTTGAAAGACATTTAGACGAGATTTCTTGATTTTTGTCCCCAAATTAAGTATTCCCTAAAAAAAGAACATAGGTCTTCACTCACAAGCAAGCTGCGATTTATCTATTTTGGTCGCCAAATTTAGATGTTCTTTAAAAAAAGTCTTCACTCAGAATCAAGCTCTGATTCGTCAATTTTTGTCCCTAAATTCTCTGATTTGTCGAGTACATAAGCAATAACTATAACTTTTTTAAAAAGTTTTGCGGCACTACTGGCATTTTCAAAGTTTTGCGGCACAAAGCACAAAAAGCCAATTTGTTTCATGACCCTAAAATTTTTTTACGCGACCCCCAGTGTAAGAAGCCCTGATATAAACCATTTGTAATTAAGCAGTTTGGTTTCATTTTATTTTGGTTCCAATTTACTTTTTTCATAGATTTGTAATGTTGGTCGTTAGTTTGTTTTTTGCCGGGGGTATTTTGCGATTTTTAGAAGGTGGTTGAATTATCGCTTGAGAAATCTGACTTTCACTTTCGTTTTGTGGTTTCTGTAAAGTTAAAGTATTTTATCGTTAGAGGTTATTGGTAAATATTTAACATTACTGCTACAAACTTCAACAAAACCTGGTACTGTGACCACTTGATTATCATCAAAACCTAGGTCTTCTTGGTCAACAAACTCCTCCTCATCACTCACTGCATGGACTTTTTCCGGTGGCAATTCAACAATGTCAATCCCCCAAGTCTTTTAAATACCTTTTATCAAAATTGTTAATATAGTCAACTGCTTCATTTATTGTAAAGAATTCTTTTGACATTTACTATAGCAAATAATATGCATACTAATCATTCCATGATTCCCAAATGGGACCAAATTTAGTTTTATGTTAAAACAAACTGAAAAAACTTGCTTCAAAAATATTAACACTTTTACCTTTTGAGTCAAGCTACTGAAATTTATTCTTCTAATTTTAATAAAAAATTAGTTTGTTTACTCGGCAAAAACTTGTATAAAACTAGAACATGAAATCGCAGAAAAATAAGCTTAATTAAAGCATTAATAAAAAAACTAAGAATTTTTAAAAACAACCAGAAAATGATTGTTTATAAAACAACGATTTATTAATTAACTAATAAAAGTAATTTAAACTGAAAAATAAAATTTGAAAGCTTTCAAAATTACAAACGCATTCTGATCCACAATTCGGGATCATGGAATCAAATCGGCTAAGCGGAGTCAAAATTGCACAAGCTGCACAACACTCCCTTGAAGAATTTGTCGTAATTGCTTTTTCTAAACAAAGAATAAAATTTATCAGATTAACCGAGCATTGAACTCAAGTTCAGAGTATGATCAAACTGAGCTATTCTGTCGCTTACTGGTAGATCAAACTGATTTGCAATAAAATACATCAAAAATGGTCAAGTATTTGTTAAGTTTTTAGTTGTCCAAGTCAAACAGATTTTGAGTTTCATATTACAAGATGTGACCGACCACGTATTGTATTATGTATATGATACAACCACATTTATACGTGTATTTGGTCAATTCACGTTTGAAAAAAAATATAATTCTAATAAATAACTATGAAGTAACGAATAAAATATCAACTTAAAATTTACATGAAAACTTAAAAAATTAAAATTTGTTTTTGCAAAGTAACTGTAGCTCAAAAACTATATTGTCATTTATAAAATTTAATTAAAAATAGTTTCGCCCCTATTTGAAAAATAAAAAGTTTTAAATTAGAAAAGAACGCATTTTATTTGATTAGAGAACAAAGTTAAAGAAAAATAACGCTTTTTTAAATAAAAAATAATTAAAAACTTGGTTTGTGTCATATATGGTATATCATGCAGTGAAGGGATAATCTAGTTTTACAACCATTTACTTTTGTGTACTGGTTATTGCTGAGAATCTCCGCAGTATGGGTAGAAGTGGCGAAAGCATACTGGGCTTTCACAGCACCTGTGGAAGTCATCACAGATTGGGTCCACACCCACCATAAGTGGGTCTTCCTGTCCTCGGTCCTGGGACAATGTGAGCAGCCCATTATGGGAATTTGCTCTCACTTATCATTGTGCGGCCTGGTGGAGCAGCTGTGGCAGATAAAAGGATGTCGCAAGCAGCACTTACAGCCCTCTTGAGTTACGTGACATGTTTGGAGTGATGATCAATTTTTTTTGTGCCAATGGTTTGATAAGTACCATTATCAACTGATGCATGTATTTATGCATGGGTATTTTAGAACCATCAGTCCTCAACTAATTTTTAATGTGTATTTTTCATGAAAATATACAAAACATTTTTTTGCTTTTTTGTATTTTTTTTTCTTAATTTCCAACGTGCGTATCAAACTTACTGAATAAACAAAATTTCTGTTCTGTTCTTATAAGTATAAATACGGTTCTTGTTCACTATTCACCTTGCTAATTTGATCAATTCTTAAGTTTTATGGAGCTTCCGAGGTTAGTAAGGGCGAAAAATAAACGAAACCCTAAAATACTACTCACAGTACCCTAATAAAATTGCACAGTCACACGGTTTTGGGTACCCCACACAATTTTATACATGCTCACGCTCCTGGGTAAATTATATCCAAAACAGGCCCACACGGCCCAAAGTGCGCACAATCCTAGAGACACTACCTTCCACGACAAGAACACCAAGAAAACTGAAGCTGCTGTGAGATCCACGTGACTCACTCAGCGCACCACGCGATGATCACGTGAAACAAAGAGCGTGGATTATCAGATACCTCACAACAGTGGATTAGGGTTAAACTATCCTAGTCAAAAACCTTTTTTCGTTATCACTGAATTAATCAGACGTTTTCAGATTTAGCAACTGGTAAATTTGTGAGGTTGGTTTAAACTAAAAACAGTTGCGGAAAATGTAAAAAAAGAAAGTTGAAAAGTTGAAAAATTCACACTAAAACCGGACAGCCTAAATCGAAAGTTTAGAACTGGTGCCCCCTAGTGCGTCATTTTAGAAAAAAAGGATGTCACAATATAGTAAGATAAATATATTCAATTAGGGGCTCATCAAAATTTTTTTGGAAAGAATTTTTGACTTTCTAAAGTAAAACTTATTCTAAAAGTCAAGGAGAGACAAAAAAGTCTTCACTTGACTTTCAAACGACTTTACGTAAGGCCTTTTTTTGGTGTTCTCTTGATTTTCAAAACATGTTAAAAAGTTTACCATTATTAAGAAACATTTTTTAAGCTCCAGCTTAAAGGAAAAAAATCGTTTTTTAAATCAGTGTTTCTCAAAGTGGGCGGCTATCTGGAGGCGGTGACTCAAAAGAGGGCGGTTGGGGGCAACAGGGTAGCATTAACAACATCTAAGCAATAATAGCCAGCTTTTTTTTACAAAATGTGAAAGACAAAATATACTTCATAGACTCATCGACTATGGTAGAAGAACTCATATGTAATTTATAGATAATAACAGTAACCTTAGCATTATAAAGTTGTGAATGAATGCATAGTAGTGATGTGTTTAACCTTACTAATTGCTCTTTTTTGAATATTTTATCTGTTACACTTTATATTCCTTAAGCCAACTAAGAAATAATCAATAGCGATTGTAACTTTATTATCATATCAAAGGCAGAACCAAATAAAAAAAGCAATTACATTAGAAATAACAAAGCAGATGCGAGATTGCTGATTTGTTAGAAAAAGAAAAAGTTTCCAAAGGATTGAGCTCAATTTGAAACAAGCAAACAAAAAGGACTTGCATGTATGTATTAGGGGCAATTTTGAAGATTAAATTATTGAATTATCAGATATTTATTCAATTATCAGATATTTTATTTTTGAAATAGATATTTTATGTATAATATTCTTTTCACTTAATAAAGAAGTAAAGGAAGCACTGGAAATTTATCTGGAAGCCAAGGGGGCGCCAGGCTAAAAAAATTTGGGAAACACTGTTTTAAATCTTTGACTTTAGTGCGCCGTAAATTTATGCAAGTTGGTAATCCCTGGCGTAAACAAAAAAAAACGCCAAAATTTTCAAGCTAAACGCAAAAAGTGTAATTATTGAAATATTTCAAATTTTTTTCACACTAAAGACATCCGCAAAAAAGCCAAGCCAAAAACCAATTATTTTACAGGGCGTTGTGAAATATATTTTTTTTGCTTACTTTTTTTGGCAACCATTCTCAAATAGAAGAAACTTGACGCTAAAAAAAGCACGTTAAGCTTGCTCCAAATTTTAAAACCCTTTTTATTAAGCAATAATTCTGTTTATTCATAGCAAATTTATACGATTCGAAACTATTTATAAATGAAATATTTGTTTATGTATATTATGCTTAATATTTTTTTAGATTTAATGATCCAATGCAGACCATGGCGGATAAATTTTTAACCTTAAATCCGCTTCTGAAATATGTTCCACCATTTTACTTTTATTACAAAAAATCCGTAAATCAATTAGAAGAACTCTTTGGTAAGCTATATGTATAAAATTTTAAACGGAAAAGTGCTGTATAACCTTTAAGTGTTGTGCCGTTTACTTTGGCAAAAACGTAACTAGCTTAATATAATGAGTTTCGGTTTATTTAAAGTAATTGTTATAAAAAGATGAGTATCGTGTTTCTCCAAAAATAAGACAGGGCTTATATTTATTTTCAGTCCAAAATTTGCACTAAGGCTTATTTTCGGAGAATGTCTTATTTTGATATATCATGAAGTTACATAGTAAAAATTAAGAGATTCCCGATCCCCTGCATTATGCGCTCACTCAAATTCATTTGGGTCGTAGTCCTTTTTGTAAATCGTTGTTTTAACTGAATTTGGGTCGCAGAAAAAAAAGATTGAGAAACGCTGCTCTAGCGGATTAAAAAATTCCACGTGATTTGTTTTGCGAGCGCACATTAATAATGACCTCATAATGGGTGAAAATGAGCCGTTTTTGCGTCGAAAAATAAGATCGGCTGAGATTAAAAAACTTTTGTCGTCACCAGTCAATTAGGGCTTATTTTAAGGGTAGGGCTTATATTAAAATCATCGTTAAAAATTAGGCTAGGTCTTATTATTGGGTACGTCTTATTATCGGGGAAACACGGTAGGAAATCACCACTAACTCTGACAATGCTAAAATGATTATTGTCAAAATCCTTTTTGGTCTGTAATATATTCAACCGACCGTGTGCATTCTTTGCATCGGTTTAATACACTGCAGGTGCAAATTTTTTGGTTAAATAACTCATTAAAGCGTTGGCAGAGTTATGAATGATTCCCTACTTATCTTTCTATTATAATTTTCTGCTTATTGTAAAACTAACGATCTTTAAATTAAATAAGTAATAAAAAAAATTAGTTAACTATTAGAAAAATATAAATCTTTCAGTTGCATTTTATTAGGATCACCTGTATTTCAAGGAGAACATTAAGGCTATTTTTTAATACTGGAGATGTAATATCTTATTATGCAGATACTGTTTTAAATGTAAAAAGAATTTTACCTTATTGAGTATATTTTTTATATATTTTGCTTGTGCCTTACAAAAAAACACCAATCACAGAAGTATGTAGAAGAAGAGAAATTGATGGCTCATATAAACAGGGTTCGGGAACCATCGTAATTTAGGTTAGGCTCCGGCTCACCTCCGGAGCCAATGATTGACTTTAGATCACCTCCAGTTCCGGCTCTGGTTCCGGTTCCGGATCCAGTTTTAACTTGATATTACGAGTGGCGTTTAGAAAGTAATGCAACCAGGTTTCTTTTCATAAAATTAAGTTTTAAAGGTACACAAATTGTGCATTACAAAAAAAGTATACAGCATAAGCATTGCTTGGTTACTTCTCGATGTAATCTCCCGCTTTCCAAACCGTCTTTTCTCACCTTTTAATGAGTGCACATATTCCTTCATTGTAAAATTCTACAGCTGCCTTTTTAACCAGTTCCTAAGAGCAGTTTTGACCTCTTCATTATTGGAGAAATCTTTGAGAACTTTCTTTGAGGGGCCCAAACAAATGGAATTCAGATGGTGCCAGGTCTGGAAAATATGGGGGATATGAAATTGTTGTCCAGCCAAAAGAGCAGATGACCTTACGGGTTATGAGGCTGGCGTTGTCATGTGGCAATAAAATGCGGTTTAGACATTTCCAAAGCAGGTCGAACTCTTTGTATTCTTGATTTCAACTTTTTTAATGTATCGATGTAAACATCTGAATCGATTGTTGCTCCTTTAGACATGAAGTTTACAAGTATTACACCAACACTATCCCAAAACACAGTCACCATCACTTTTCCTGCAGACTGCTAAGATCTGAACTTCTTCGACCGTGGTGAGGTGGGATAGCACCACTCCATTGATGCTCTTTTTGACTCTGGTTCGAAGTGGTGAATCCAAGTTTCATCTCCGGTCACTATTTGCTGCAGAAAGGTTTTGTCACTATGGCAATACTCCAGAAGTTCAAAACAAACGTTTAGGCGGGATTGTTTATGAGCCTCTGTGAGCTACCTTGGGATCCACCTCGCACACACTTTTGAATACCCCAAAAGCATCCATGATTTTTACAGCACTCCCTGCACTACTCCTAATGACTCAGCAAGCTCATGAATAAAGATGCGTCTGTTTTTCTTAATCAATGCATACTGTGAGCAGAAGATGGCCTACCACTTCTTGGCCTATAGCAAAGATCAGTAGGTTCTTCCTGTCCATCATTGATTCGCTTCACCCACCTCGTCACTGTGCTGTAGTCTATCGCACCGTCACCATACACTTGCTTTAGCCTTCTGCTTATGTTTTGAGCTGTTTCTCCCTCCGACAGTAAAATTTCAATAACAACTCTTTGCTTCTGCCGAGATTGGTTTGGGGCAATCATGCCAGTTTTACCTTGTAACAAAAAAGTAATAGAGGGATTGCTTAAAATTTGTATTGCAGATTGTAGTAATTCAAATCCTTATTTTTTACCTGTAAGCCTTAGTTACCAATCTATAATCTGTAAAAAAATCAGATGTTAGTTAAATAAATGCTACAAGAAATTAAATCAGTTGCATCAATAAATATTATTTATATATGTATGAGGACGTTCAGAAAGTAATGCAAAAAATATTGGCCATTAAGGAATAACTAGATGATATATCGATCATTTAAAATTTACTAACATGCACTTTGCTACAACTCAAAGATCAATGATCTATTATTCAAGGTCTTAATATCACCCAAGGATGTAATGGGTAGAGTTCTATTCTGTACATTATCTAGGCTACACCCCAAGGATCAAGTATGTATATCAAACAAAAATAGACTCGATTATATCCAGCACATTTAAATACAAAATAAAACTTCCAAACCCAATCATCACCGCAGACGTCAATGCCCACTTGCCATTATCTTACTCGCCAACCAAAGACCATAGAAGAGAACTGGTTGGATAACTCCAACAACATCACATTAAATACAAACACTTAACACGTCTACCACCCAATAAAACACAATAATCTACTTCACTATACGGGAAAAATGGATGCCAACAGATTCTTCATCCTTAAAAAAAATCGAAACAGCACAAAATGCACTCACTTGTCCATGCATATCCGCAAGCTCATTCAACAACGTAATCACATTTGCACACAAAACAGATCAGACCCCCAAATAATTACTTTAACAATAATATAAACAAACAAATACATGACCACAAAACAAACACACGAGAACAACACCTTGACAAAATTGATCACAAACACAATCCGACTTCCAATGGGCACTCTAGCAAAACTATTTAACAAAGAACCACCCACGCAATAGGACAGAAACATCAGCTTCGGAACTAAAACAGCAATTTGACATGAACAAAAAAAAAGCTTTTAGTAAACAATTTACGAACGTCACTTACAGCATAGACAAAATTAATAGACACATAGACCAAAAAATTAAAACCTTCCCGTAAAAGAAATATGACTTATCATTACTCAAGTGCGATTAGCTATTTCAAGCAGCACAAGCAACAACTCAGTTAGACCTGATGGTATAAACATCAGATACCTGAAACAACTAGGGTCACTTGTCATGAAGTACCTTACAAACATGTACAACACTGCCCTCGACACTAACGCAATACCGACAAGGTGGATCTTGGAAACGGTGTCACAACCATTTTCATTTCAAAACCAAACAAGGACAACAACATTGGCACAAACTATCGATCCATATTACTTTTATCACCTATTTCCCAAACACTAGAGAAAGCATTATTATCATAAATAACAGAAGACCTTCCAGTTATTTCATGTTCCAGTTATTTCATATATAATTCAAACACCAACATTAAGAAACTGCAAACCGTTCAGAACTCAGCTTTGTGTATTGCTACTGACTGCACACGAGATAAAAATACTCAAAAAATTTTGGCCCAATCTTAAGATTAAAAAGTATTTTAAAAATGTCAGTTTTTAAAATTGAATTATTGATTGTTTTTTTACTGCACCTCAAAAGGCAATTCAATATACCATTTTAACAAGTTGGCCTACAAAGTACATTCATAGTCAAAAATTTCATATTTCTAAGTATTCAATTGAAAATATTTTTAGTTGTCACGATATTTTAGCTACTGTTATGTAGAAGTCCTCGTCTTCGTATGTCAATGGCTGCAACGCCGGACGTAGGATTTATTTCTAACCGGTATTAGAAAGACGAAAAAGTAAAATAGGCTAAATCAATTACAAAAACTCAACTGATACCTGATTCGACTTTATAAAACAATAGCTCTTGACAAATTTGATCATTTTTTTATAAATAAGATGTGAAAGTTTGGCCTTTGACGTAGGCCTAAAGTTTTCTGAATATAGTTACTTTAATTGTATGGATACTTATCAGCCCAAGTTTACTGATTGATTGATAAAATTTCTGACGTATTTTTTTATAAAACTTTTGAATAAAGAAAAGCTTCTTTAACTATTCTTTTTTTGCAAATACAAATTGAACGTTTAAATATAACACCAGAATGATAGATCTTAATTTGTCATTTATTGTAGATCTGCAAAAACCAGGCTTCTTAGTAAAAAAAGCTTCAACAATAGCCATATAATCTCATTTTTCTTCATCTACAATTTCATCTTTTTTCTTGAGTGGGTAAAATAACTTAATTTCTTAAAAAACTGTGGCGCTTGAACTCAAGTAGGCAACATAATAGAGATTGTTGAAGATTAGTTTAAAAAAATTCTCTGTTTGAGGCTCAAAAAAGAGTATTTTTTATTTAGCTAGACGGCCAATCAAAAGATTTTTTTATTTAACTTGAGATATAACTTAAAAAGGCTGAAAGTCTTGATAATTTATTTACGATGTACAAACATTTCATCACGCAACATGTGACTATTAATCACGCATATTTAATTATTTTAATCACAAAGACACTTAATCACTATTTTAAGTTTTATTAAGTTGAGTATGGTAATTAGCGTGTAAAAAGGTCTGAAAAAAGTCATAATGTAATTGTTGATTTAGGGTTAGGGTTAGGTTTAAAGTTAGGATTATGGTTAGGGTTAGGTTTAGGGTTAAGGTTAGTGTAATTGTTTATTTATGCGATAAATACGCAATACCACACAAATACATTAAAATGTCTAGTGGTTAAATGTGTTAATAGGTATACGTGATTCAGTGCCGTAGTGTTTAAATTTTTGTGATTAACAGTTACGTGATTAAACGTCGCGTGATAAAATGCGAGTAAACCTTTATTTACACATTAAAAACAACAAAAGCTTCAAACAGCCATAATAAGTTTTTTAAAACTGCTTGGTACAAACTGAATGAAACAATATTCCAGATTTAATTCAAAACTTTAATTTTGGATTTTGTATTTTGTGCCTAATTACATTTACACGTATGTTCTGTAACATCACCATACCTTGTGTTTACTGAACTTCCTTGACAAACCGATTGCTTTCAATGTTGGTAAATGTTTCGTTAAATGTTTGACGACTGTTATTATTCCAGCTTGGATAGAAAAGGAGATCGAAGATCATTATAAAACCTATGATAATAACAACATCCGAGATTTTATTGATGCTTTTATTGAAGAAAAAAGGAAAGAAAAAGATTCATCATTTACGGTAATTTAATTTTCCGATTGCTAAAAATGTTGTCCGTTGACAAAAGTCTCAAAGACTTTTTAGCAGTTCAATCACCAAAAACAAAATTTGTTTGTTTCAAACACACAACTTGAAATAAATTAACCAAAATTTTGTTTCAATCTCTATCAAATAAAAATTTTGATTTAAAGTCTTTTTTTTTTAAACATTTTTCATTGACATTTAATTTATTGCAATATGTTAGGTTCATTGATAGGTAATATTCAATCAGTTTAATTTGAGAATATTTTTTCTGAAACTAGCAACACATTTTAAATGATCAGCATTTTCAAAACCTACAATTTCTTTCTAAAATTATCAATTTTCTTTTATTAATAACTTAAAATAATCTAAAAAAGTATATACTGTATACATATATTTCTATTTAATTGATAATTAAGTATAAAATCAATGCTATAAAACTGAATTCACTTTTTCACAAGTCTGCCTTTGACCAACATCTTCTGGAATTTTTTATTCTTGCTTGAAGTTGTTCTACCTTTCACCTTTTTGTCTTAAAAGGTACATTTAGAAAATATTTTTGCGCTAGTCTTATCAAAAAAATTTTGTTTATTGTTTGAAACTCTTCTAGCTTTCTCTCTTCTCAATGTTTAATCATTCTCCACCAATGAGACTTTACTTCTTTACATTATAACTCAGTCAGACTTGATTTTTCTTTATTCTGACAATTTTTGCTAAAGATTGTCAGACGAAAAACTTTGCAAGTGAAATAGATTTTACTTTCCACTTTTAATTTTGTACGTCCGATTTTCTCTTTTTGTACTGTATTTGTTTAAACTTGCGTCAACCTATCTATCTTTTTCTTTCATTAGTTATACTTCATCAAAAACACCTATTTTTTTATCATTTAAATGTTGCCTAATAAATTGTTTTCAGGACTTACAACTTTCATGCTACGTCTATGAATTATTTCTTGCTGGAACTGACACATCATCAAATACTTTGTATTGGGCTTTCCTTTGTTTACTTCATTATCCAGAAACACAAAAGAAGATGAGAAATGAAATTAGAAATGTTTTTGGTAATTAATTCGCTAAGTCTTATTGCAAATAATTTTTTTCATAAACTACTCTAATACTTACCAAAACAATCTATAAAAAAGTTTAATCAGTGTTTATAGACAAATTTTACCCGGGTTCTGGCAAATTTTTTGCATTCTGTTGAACTCTTTTTATCGTTCTTAATTGTGTACTGTATATTTAAATATTTTAATAATAAAATATCTTACTATGCAGTTTCTAAGTGTCTGTTCCGCTGATGTTATTTTTGTGTATCGCTTTATTACATAAAAAATCAAAGCTACTTTCTAAAATCAAATGAAGTAAAGATTTTATTGTTATGAAGATCACTAATTTTTTTAAACAGTTTTAGGCCACCTGCTGCACTTACGTTTTCATTTTTGAACATCGCCCCCAGAATTTGGATTTTTTATGTAATAAGCAGCTTATGTTTTCATGAACAAAGAAACAGTTTTTTTGAAAAAGATAATGCAATCTGAGCTTGGATTTTTTTATTGTTTCAACAAAATATATGTTTTTGAAATCTGATTAATTTATACATGGAATCAAACATAAGCTCCTCAATTAGTAACGTATTTTATGTTATTAATTATTAACAAAAGCATAGTTTTTTTAACCAAATTTTGAAAGGCAATCAAAGGCAAGTAATATTTTTACAAAGAAGTGATGTCTCCTACTTTTTTTGATATGAGAACTAGCCTATCTATGAAGGCTAAAAAAATGTTTAAAATTATAAATCTAAAAATAATATAGATGATTTCTGCTCCTGCTTTGTAGATATCAAAAGTTTAGTACTAAAGCAAACAATGCTTGCAATTACTACGCATATCTTTTGCTGCATAAGCGTTTCTTGTATTGATTGTAAAAAAAGTAAGGTGCAGTACATAGCAAATAAGGCGTCAAAGGTTGATAAAATTTTTTTTCAGCAAGTCCAAACTAAAACAACTTTCTGATTACACTCGGGAGGCATTGAATTATCTCACAAGCCACATTCATTTTGTGCAATGAGGGCCCCTATTCTTGCATTTGATAACTAGAAAAAAAACTTAAAGTGTGTTTATCTCTATAAGCGAACAAGCATTAAATTAATTTTGTAGAATGTTTTGTCAATTTGAATTGAAACTATGCAAAAATCCAAATTTCTGTTTGAAAAAACAAAATATTGCAATTACCAGTTGTTGATCTGCGTCAATAGAAAATGGTCAATTTTATGACGAAAAAACAAGACTTAAAAAAATAACCTTATTTTTTGTGGTACAAATGGAATAACAAACCCACAAAAGATTTAATGCGATATTGGTCAAAACCAAATGAGACTTAGTCCTTTTTGCACAGTATGTCTTTTACTTTGATGTTAGGAATCAATTAAACTTTTGGTCAGTAATCTTTTCATTGATTGCAGGAAAGAATTTTGATGATAAGTTTTTAGATACAGTTAAGCTAAGAGCAATTTTCAACTTACCTCTTTGTAGTCGTCGTCGTGGTCGTTTGGAAGGGCATCCCCTCTAGGTCAGACTAAAATAAGGCTGGGGCCGATCATCCTTTTTCTATCCCAGGCTGTTTGGATCAGATGCTGGCAATGAGGGTGTTGAATCAGCATCGAGTTTTGTCATCCAATACCCTTCGACGTGGTGCTCCATGTGTTACCCGATTTTAACCACGCTATTAAGACGTGGTCTGCGCTTTGTTCAATGACGTCGCACTCACAATTTGGTGAAGGAGCGAGACCCCATTTGTGCATAAACGAATGAAATCGTCAAACACCATTCTACTGGCAATTGAGCTTGAACCGAGTTGTTCGAGGCAAGCTTATTCCAATAGGCCTGGCACCGATCCTAGAAATGAAAACACGGAACCTGGACGTATTCTCGCAGTACTCGTAATTTTGTTGCATATTACATTTACATAATTGTATGTTGTAAAATGTATTCTCGCAAATTTTGTTTATTATCAAAAATTGACTATGTTTAAAGCATAATTTTATGGAAACTTTAACAAAGCTTGCATTATAGTAAAATCACCGAGAACACCAATTTCTCTCTTCTGATGAAATTAAATTCACACATTCAACAAGAATTAAGTTGGAAAAATTCAAAATCTTTGTATTGTTTACAAAAAGAAGGAACTAAAGCTTAAAAATCTAAAACTTCATGATTTAGTAAACTTTTAAAAGCAATAAATGCAACTCAAACGTAATCGTGGATTGTTTACACGACAATGATACGTATATTCATTCTTTTTTAATATTTAGGCTTTTCTGGAACGATTTCTATGTCCAAAAAACTTGAAATGCCTTATACTTATGCTTTCATTCATGAATTAATGAGGTTTCGAACTATTGCTCCTTTTGGACTTCCTCATAAAGCAAGTGCTGATTTTTATCTTGACGGCTATTTCATTCCAGAAGGAACTCAGGTAAGAAGTGTTTGTTTAATCTTTAAAAATAATTTAAGCTATTAGCCTATTAGCATGTCATAATTAAACAGTGGGCTAACCTTTATTCTTGTAACTCTAATATGACTTATTCTCATTATTTTTTTTTACATTACGATACCAAAAAATTTTGAAGCCGGTTCAGATCGAAAGCGGTCATGGTAAAACCAAGCATAAGCCTAAGTTAATCGCCTAGGAACTGTTGGATGCTTTTAGTTTATGTATGAATGAAATTTCGCTTTTACATAAAACTGAGATTGTGGCCCCACTGTGCCAACAGCACAGCACGTTGTATTGGCTTTCATTAAGCACCTTATTGCGCAAAAGCTCTAATGGTTTTGAAAGGCTTAACGCCACGATTACTAGCATTTGATATGAGCATTGCAAACCCTGTTTTAGTAAAAATATTTTCTCTTGGTCTCGTTTTTTTCGCTTTGACTCAAAATTGTTTCCCGGATATCCTTCCAAACGACAGCGGAATCTTGCAAAATACAAAAAAGCTGTTTACTTTACTCATTTTGTCTTTAAAAGCTGCTTAAAAAAATAGCAAATGTGTTGAAATGATTTTTTCCAGCTTGACGTATTTTTTATATTTCAAAAAATGAGAGATTTTAATTGGTTTCTAAGCAAACAACATAATAAAATGTCAATCTTTCTGACCGTCAAAGCATAAAGTAAATTTTTTAAAACCTGTTATTTCTTACTCTTCAAGTGGTTAGTGGCCATAATATTCAATTCTTTTAAAGAATTAAAAGTTACCAAACCAATCGATTTTGATTAATTCTCTAATTTTTGCATAGATTTAGATTTTTGAAAAAAATTACACACTAGGTCTTAAAACAGTCAATATTGAATACTAGCTTAAACTTTTGAAAAAAACTTAAACTTTTAATACAATATATCTTCCAATAAAAATAAAAATACATTGACATTTTATTATCAGGTTTTATTTTCTGTAAAAACTTAAATTTGCTGTTGTTTTGAAGTCGTTTATGTATTGCCTAACAATAAAACAAATTTTAGATACTGCCCAACTTATGGGCAGTTCACAACGATCCTAATCTGTGGAAAAACCCGGAAATTTTCGATCCCGAACGATTTTTGGACGAACAAGGAAATTTCGTTCCGTCGATTAATATGATCGCATTTTCACTTGGACCTCGACAGTGTTTTGGTGAACAATTGGCAAGAATGCAAATTTTTATTTTCTTGGTTGCAATGCTTCAAAAGTTTGAATTTCACCCTGATCCAGCTGCTGCCGAACTTCCGAACATCGTTGATGGATATTCTGGCTTTACGTTTCACCCAAAAAGTTATCAAATTGTGGCAAAGGAAGCTTAAATCTTTTAAAGTCTAAATATTTCAAGAAATTACATAAGCTTTACAAATCTCTTGTTTGTTTATAGCATTGTGCTTTGCATGTTTGTTGTACAAAGTCATCTGCAATATTACAGGAATGGGCGCATGTTATTTATCTTTGCAATTTTGGGTCGCCTTTTCTTCTTTCCAGTTATTTTCTTCAAGCCATTTTATGAATGTTTATCTTGTTGAAACTTCTATAACCTTAAAAAGAAATGAGAATTTTTATTAAAAATGAGGACTTTACACAAAGTAAAGACTTTACAGCTCTGATATAAAATAATACTTTTTAGTTTTGAGCCATGCTTTGTAAAAAGTACATGTTGAAGAATTTGGAATAAAAAAAAGAGTACTTTTATTTATCAAATACAAAAACCAGGTTTCGAACCCAAATAAAAAGCATTGATCTGCGCGGTTGCCGGTGAACATTAATTTTTTAAAAAACAAAACGCTTACTCAGCATTATTAAGTAAAAAACTTTATAGTGGAGGTCTTAAGTACTTATAAAAATTTCTAAACTTCATAAACTTTAAATTTGTACAAATTCAACCTGTAAAATTACAAAATAAAATTTTGGGGCCCTCTTGTTCTGTATTAAATATTATTATCTGGCATCTATATTGTTTTGTTACTGCAATAAAGTTCGTGACATTAAGTCGCACAAAAAAGACTAGAGCATTCAATCAACTGCAAAAAAAAAGAGGTTTGAATTTATCTTATTCCTTTATCTTTTTCACAAAAATAATCAGACGTAAATACCTTATTGAAGGAATAGCATTTAAAATACAGTGTTTAGTTTGTATCTTGATCACAATGGTAAACATCAAACAATTTGGCGTTTGAAATATAAAGATAATTATTTTGTTTTGACTAAAAAATGACGTAATAATAATTAATTGTGCATATTAAAGCAAAATTCAACGCAAACAAGATTATTGTCGTTGGTAGATATCTGGTCATTGGTGTTTGTGATGCACAATGCCGCTTCTATCGGTGGAGCAATGCATCTGGTAGAAGTCCACAAAACTTAAATTTTTCTTTTTACACATGACCAGCTTTGCGACATAATCTGAGTAAACATATTGTCCCTGATGAGAGTTTTAAACTCAAAACCAAGTTCGGGAAGCCATCTCGGGTTCGGCGTGCGTGATGCACAATGCCGTAGATGGTACTCTTTAGTGGCATCTCTCCTGGTCGTTATTATTATTACTTCATTTTTTTATTTTCCAAATCAGCGCATAAATAACCACGCAACAAAATAAATGATTAAAAATTACAATTTTCTAAACAGCAACTGAGAAAAGAAAATGGAGCTAGCGCAGTGACCAAAAAAGGTTTTCAAGTGTACTACTACCTTTATCAATAAACAGTGTATAGTAACTAAGTTAGTCGTAATATTGGCGTGCATGATGCACAATGCCACTTCTATTGGTGCAGCAATACATGTAGTAGAAGCCCACAAGTCTTATCAAACAAATTTTTTATGACATCGAGTGAAAACCCTGAAATATAACGCCTATCTGCAAAGTTTTGTTTTCAACGCAAAAAGTCACATTTTTATTTAATATAACCACCTAGGTAGTCCTAGAGATATAAGAGTTAAATCAGAAAGCGTAGCCGTCGAAAATCCATCATCCGTTGTTCAATTGTAAATTTCAACAAATTTATAGAACAAAAGCCTGATTTGTAAATAAGTAGATTTCAAGAATTATAAAATATCCACGTCCATAAGCTGATCAAAACACCAGAGCGCCGCAACTAAAGATACTACTTCATAAAGTAGATTTTCTGTACTAAACTAGTGTTTGCAAATTTTCTTAATGGGTAGTGGTGTACAGCGGGGTTTATAAAAGTAACCCTTTCAGGTCTCAAAAAATTTTAATGCTATTTTTAATTTTTTTTTTTTTTTTTTTTTTTTTTGCCGGTAACAAACAAACTGTTCTATAAAATAAAATTAGTTTAAATAAAAAAATAGTTTAAATTAGTTTAAATGTTTACGTGTAGGAAGTGTTCGAAACGAATATATGTCAAGATGATAGCATAAAAAATTTAATTGATTCCCAAGGCGATTGTTTTTTGTTCAGGGTACGGGCAGCAAAACAAATTGAAAATCTCAATTTTAACGTCGCAAGGCGCTAAAAAATTATTGTATCATGCATAGAAAAATGGCTTATAAAAATAAAAGTCAAAATGGCTTTTTACACAAAGTCTGTGATCAATGCTTCAAAAAGTTTCAGAGAGAAAGAAAAATTTAAATGGAAAGAGAAAGAAGATAAGGCAGATTTAGAGTCATTGGAAAAATAATGGAAGTCAACTGGCACTGGGTTGTTCAGAACATCTATCGAGATTAATTCAAGTTTTAAAAATTTCAGCGGCGTAACCAGAAGAGATACGAACTAATAAGGGAGAAGAAAAATGAAAATTTATGCATCAGAGTAGGGGAAGATAAACTATATAATGCATTCGGCTCGCGACAAATTTCTCTGTAATCCACAAATTCCTCAAGCAAATACTTTAAAAAATAAATTTACTACAATTGTGTAAACAAATCCAAAATGTGTACACAAATGCGTGCGTACATATAGACCTAGGCACGTAATGTGCAAAATCTTAAACATTCAGAAATATATTATTGACGATTCCGGCTAATTATATAGCAAACCACTGTAAAGTTGGTTATTGCGTTATTGATTGTGACCAAATGAACAAATCTTATTTATACTTTTAATGCAATTGGATTACTTGTTTTTTAAAATAAATAATATTGATAACTGTTTTGTATAATTTTATGTAATATATAAATTCTTCATTTTTTAGTTCGATTTAAAATATAAAAAGCTTACAGTATGTTTCAACAATTTTAGATTCTATATTATGGCTTAATTATGCACTACAATGTGGCCCTTGAACGAAATCAACTTTAAAATGTAGGCCTCCAGCAAAAATTTTGCACACCTTTTGATTAAAGTCAATTTATAAAAAGGAAAAATTTCCAGCATAAGAAATGTAAGAACACAGCTATCTTCAGTTGGTTTAGTTCAAAACATGATGATAGTATGTTCAAAAGATTGAAGATTTCGGACATCCTGATTGTGTGGTATTTGAATTGGGTAGCTTTGTGCACGCCAAGATAATTTGTTGAGTAAAAAGATAGATAAATTTAACAAAGATAAAAAAGATAACAGAAGTGCTATTTGAATGAGGTGAGAAAGTCTTTAAGTTAATGTTGTTGAAACAAAAACTACAGGATAGTACTTGATGCGGTGTTTTGATTAATTCTTTGTTATTTTTGATTTAATATGGTTGCACTAATATTTTTTGTCATTATAACAATATTAAACTTAAAGATTAAAACATTAATGCAAATATACAAATCCCTGCAGCAAAATTCCTCTTTTGAATTTATGAAATTTCTCTCTAGGAAAGAATTCCATCCAAGTTAGAAACCATTGCTCTAATCTATAATATCATGAACACAGTCCTATTTAAAATGACATAATTTTTTCAACTAACTTTGGCCTTTTTTAGGTGAAAAACTCAAATAAAGTTTTGTTTAAAGTTTCTTAAGTTATTGTAAGCAGCAAAAATACCTAGATATTCCGATTGCATTTTTTCTTTTTAAACTATTAAATAGCCTATATCTAAAAGACCGGATTAAATTCTAAAGTATTGCAATAAAAAAATGACAGAAACAATTTTAAGCGATAGTTCTCGCTTCAATCGCACTTTTTAAACAAACAAAATTTTATAACCTTACAGTAAACCAAAATGTGCTTTATTGCGATAAGAATCGTAAGCTAAGTTAAATTTTAAAAACTAGATTTATTAATTTCCGGGTAATGAAAAATTCCCTGTTTTTTTTTTAATGGATTGTGTGTCGTAGCCCTGGCGGTAATATCCTATAAGCCTAGGCATACCATATGTTCGAGGAAGCAAACCGGGACGCTCATTAATAAAAAATTTCGTCCCCACAAAGTAGCTTTATCTAAAAAAAAATGGTCTTTGCTTTAAGTCATTCTCAGGTTTCATGATTTTTTTCTCTAAAAAGAAATGGTCTCTTAAAAAACGTCTTCACTTGAGTTTTATTATTTTGGCCTCTGAAAACTAGAGATCTCTAAAAAAAATAAAAAGGAATCTGCACATGGAATCTGTCTTCGCTTTTTGGTGGGATTTCTTCCAAAATAAACGGAAAAAAGGTCTAAAAGACGGGACTGTCCTGCCAAAATGAGGACGTTTGGTAAGCCTATATAAGACTAATTTAATAAAGAATAAAAAAACAGGTGTATTGCAGCGTAGAGTAGAGAAACTTGCTAGAAAAATGTTATTAATTAAAAATAAAGTGAATTTAAAGATTAAAAGAACGCAATTGAAACAAAACAAATAAACAAAGTTTTCATTGACTAAAAAAGATCTCTTATTGCTTTACATTAACCAGTAAATCATATTGCGTTGGTTAAGAGGATTTTTAGCTCTTTTAAAAATCCTAAAAAAATATTCAAAATCAACTGCTATGCAAGGATTAATTTTATTTAAACATTTTAAAACGTCTTAATATTTTAAAGTATCTTAAAAAAAGTGATTTGAAATAGTATTTAAAGCTGTGGGTAGAATGACAACTACAACACCAAAAAAAACTTTAGTTTTCGAGAGCTAAAAACAATCTTTTTCTTCTCCTTTCGGCCTTTCCCTTCTGTCAAAGGTGGCCACAGCGTATCATCATTCTCCAAACCGTCCTACTTTCAACATCCGTCTCCCTTGCACCAACTTCCCCCATATCATCTTTCACTACATCTAAAAATCTTCTCCTTGGTCTCCCTCTTTTCTTCTTTCCCGGTAACTCCATTTCCATCATCTTTCTTCCTACATATTCTTGGTCTCTCCTTATGACATGTCCATACCATCTCAGCCTGCCCTCCCTCATCTTCATTTTTAACCGTTCTACCTTAACGGTACTCCTGATGTACTCGTTTCTAATATTGTCTTTTCTCGTCACTCCCATAGCAAACCTCCGCATTTTTATCTCTGCAACTTCCATCTCTTCCACTTGTTTCTTTGTGACTGCCACCGTCTCAAGTCCATACACCATTGCTGATCTTACCACTAAACTGTACACTTTTCCTTTTACTCTAGCTGGTAACCTCCTGTCGCAGATTACTCCCGATACTCTTCTCCATCCGTTCTATCCTGTCTGCACTCTCTTTTTTACCTTCCTCTCACAACCACCACTTTCTTGCACCGTTGATCCCAAATACTTAAATTCCTTTATTCTTGGCACTTTTGTATCCTCCATCTTCACCGTTTTGTCGACATTTCCTCCATTTATGCACAGATATTCGGTCTTTGACCTACTTACTTTCATCCCTCTTCTTTCCAATGCATACTTCCAGGATTTTAATCTCCGCTCCACTTCTTCCCTGGTCTCTTCGCAAATCACAATATCATCAGCAAACAACATCGTTCATGGTGGTTTTCTCCTTACTTCATCCGTTAGCCTGTCCATTATCATTGCAAATAGGAACGGACTTAACGCTGATCCCTGGTATGGTCCAACCTTAACCTTGAAACTTTCTGTAGTTCCTACTGCACACCTCACCATTCTTTCGCTTCCCTCATACATATCCTGTAATAGATGTACATTCCTGATTTTCTCATACAATACCACAGCTCTTTCCGCGTAACCCTGTCGTAAGCTTTCTCTAGGCCCACGAATACACAATGAGAGATCTGTTTATTTGCATCAAATCTTTTCAATAAATTACCGCTTAAAACACAAAAAAAACAATAATTTTACATTTTGAAATTAAAACAAACTGATAATAAGCCATATATATCAAATCAAAGAGCACTATTAAAGATGTGATGCAGGGGTAGGAAGGGACAAAAGTCATTTAATCACTACCCCCAGCTTATTTAAAAATTTCATTACAAGCAATTTAATAAATTAAGATTTTGGTATGTAAAATTGATTATTAACTAAGAAAAACATTAGCATAAGACATTTTACATCATAAATTAAAATAAAATTATAAATCACTTTACAAACATGATGAAAACAAAACAAACAACAAGAAAAACAAAGGCCGCATACATGTAGATAAAATTAAACGGCAGAAAATAACTCGGCATAAATTCGATTTGAAATAAAGGCAAATAGTGTAAAAAACGACAGCACGACGATGAAAAAAAAACAAACAATCAAACAATCAAACCGGCAGTAAAAGGACAAAAAAAAAAAGAACCAAAAAACAAAAGCTTATAAGATTAAATTAAACAACAGAAATAGATCTTACCATAAATTAAATTGAAAATAAAGGTAGTAGCATAAAACAAACAACATAACAGATTTCAGAGTAGATACAAATAGCACAAATCCAACAGCACAATAATGAAAAGGAGCATAAAAAAACAAAGAAAAGTACAAAAACAAAACAAAACAAAGGCCAATAAGATTAAATCAAACAACAGAATAGGTCTCAATATAAAATTTATTGAAATAAGACAGTTAGCATAAAACAAAAAACAATAAATTTCAGCAGGCAATTAAGGATTAAAGAGGTGCACAAAGAGCAATACAAAACATAATATTTCTTAAAGTAAAACCTTAAAGACGTTAAATTAATATGCATTATGCATGTAGTTCATTTTGCATTAATACTATGAATTAATAATATATATGGGTAAAATTTGGATGTTGATTAAATGTCATAGGTATCTAGCAGGTATTTGTAGAATAATCTATTAAATGGTTTAATTCTTTGTTCGGTTCTTATATTAATTGGCAGCTTGTTCCACATTTTCATACAATTTACTATAAGACTATTAGAAGATTTACAAGCCAAAAAATGTGAAATAAAGATGTTGTTATTGCTTGATTGCCGTGTATTATAAGCATGAATTTCATTTACTAAAGGGATTTTATCTTTAAACTCTCTGTCATTGTATAATCGAAACATGAATTTCATTGCAGAATATTGGTACAATTCATTTACCTTTAATAATTTAGAAAATGCATACAATTTATTTAATCTTGTTCTATATGGTTGCATACTAATGTATCGTATAGCTCTATTATGCATTTTATTAAGGTTTTTTAGTGCTGATTGATTTGCATTTCCCCACAAAACTATGCCATATTGCAATCTGCTTTTTATAAGTGCATGGTACACGAGCTTTAGATTATTAAAGGAAAGGTATTTTTTTAAATGATACAGCATTCCCACAGATTGAGATATTTGGGTAGTTAATTTATCTATATGTGGTTTCCATTTTAGGTTTTTATCAATTACAATTCCCAGGTATTTAACTTCGTCTTTTTGGCAAATTTGACTGTTATTTATATGAATGTTTATCATGTTATTTTCAGTTTTCTTTTCTCCAAACATTATAGTGCTTGATTTTTGGGTGTTTAAAGTAAGTTTGTTTTTAAGCAACCAATTTTCAATTTTTTTAAGTTCTTCATTGACAACTTTTTCTACTGAAGATGAGTTATTACCAGAGGCAAAAAGTGCTGTATCATCAGCAAAAAGAAGAGTTTTTAAGCTTGAAACATTTGGAAGATCATTTATGTATAGGAGAAATAAAACAGGGCCAAGGACACTACCTTGTGGGACACCATGATTTATTAAATTTTTATCTGATTTAGTTGAATTTATACATGTAAATTGGTATCTGTTTGCTAGATATGAAGAAATTAAATCAAAAGATAGCCCCCTAATACCCATTGCAATTAATTTTTGTTTTAAAACAGTGTGGTCTACTGTATCAAAAGCTTTTTTCAAATCAAGAAAAATTCCACAAGTAATTTTATTGTTTGCCTGCTGATAACACAAGTAATTTTCTAGTTCAATAAGTGCATCACTAGTGCTTTTGTTTTCCTGAAAACCATATTGATTTTCTGATATGATTTTGTACTTATTACTAAAATCAGTTAAATTATGTTTAAGAATTTTTTCAAAAATTTTTGAAAAGTGGGGTAAGATGTAAATTGGCCTATAATTTGAAGCAATGTCTCTATCACCACCTTTATAAATTGGTAATACTTTGGCAATTTTTAATGCACTTGGGAAAACACCTTTATTAATACAATTGTTGATTAAATAACATAATGTAGGTGCTATTACGTTTTTACTTAATTTAAGAATTTTAACAGGTATATCATATGTATCATCACATTTACAGTTGTCTAATAAATTAATTTCTCTTATGATATCTTCATCAATTACTGGTTTAATAAACAATGAAGAGCAAGTGGAAACAGTATTTAATGGTTTTGAAGGACTTGTTTTTGGAAGAGAATTTGCCAATTTTGCTGCTATTTATGTAAAATAGTTGTTTAGACATGAAGATATGTCTTTAGGTGAAAATAAATCTTTATTAGACTCTGGACACTTAATGTTTGTAATTAAACTATCACTGGCAGGTTTTCGTATTATGTTTTTAATCATTTTCCATGTATTTTTAGTATTGTTTTTGTTAAGTTCCAACTGGTACTGAAAATAATTTTGTTTTGATTGTTGTTTTACATGTGTTAGTATGTTATTGTATTGTTTGTATTTTTTGTAATGGATATATGTATGTGAATGTTTACAAGAAATTTGATAAAGTCTATTTTTCTCTTTTATACTTTTTTGAATACTTTGTGTCAGCCAAGGTTTAAAATAAAATTTGATTTTCTTTCTAGAAAGTTTTTGTTTTGGAGCATGAGTCTCGAGACATTCTAGAAATATATTCAAAAATTCTGAAAATTCTGCTTCTGGGTCTGAAAAGTTGTTACCTAGGTTGCTTTTGTCGAAGCCTTTTGTTAAAGAATCTAAAAAATCAACTTCAGAAAAATTTGAAAAATCTCGTTTCAATATTTCACATGGTGGTCTACTTGCTGGTGAAACTTTATTTTTGGGTATCATCACAAAAACTGGATTATGATCACTTATATCGTAAGATATTGAGCCAGAAATAATATTACTTGTGGAATTATTACAGTATATATGATCTAATAATGATGGAGTTTGCATGTTCATGTACCTTGTAGGACAATTTATAAGATTAATTACACCTAATGATTCAAGAGATTCTTTATATTGAATGATTGAGGGAGCATCACTTAATAAATTTATGTTAAAATCACCCAGTATAAAATAGTTTAATCCTTCTAAATTTATTTTTTCTATGACAGATTCTAATTTAAGTTGAAAGTTAGATATTGACGAATGAGGATGGAAGTAAATCCCCCCCATGACGTAAGCTTTATTACAATTATTAGATTTAATTTCAACCCAAATATCTTCAACTAAGTCTTCATTCAAGCATAAGTCAGGACGAATTTTATAATTTAATGGTGTTTTTAAATATATGCCAATACCTCCACTGTTTGTTGGAGAATTTGATGAATGAAAATGATAATTTTTAATAGATGTAATATTATAGTTTATATTTTTAAGTTTTGTTTCACTAATTACCATCACTTCTGGAGAGCAGGGTAACAACCCAAGCAGTTCATCAATTTTATTTATGTTTTTATTAAGACTCCTTACATTCATATGAAGAAAAATATTATGTTTTGTGTAACTTGTTTCACAGAGTAATTTACAAAATTCAGAGATACTCAAATTTGGTTTGCATACAGATTCATGTATGTTGAACATTTTAAAAGAAAAAAAACAACTAAACACATGTTTATATTACATTGAGAAATTAGTGACTTACAGAAGTTGATCGATATCAGATTTGCAGGTGATTTTGATTCTTTCACTAGTGGTGTTTTTTCTGATAAATATATCACCATTGTATGTCCAAAGAAATTGATATTTTGAGTTAATTTTTTTTTTATATGCTAAGGAGAACAGCTTTTTTCTTCTTGGAGTTAAATTTTCATTGATGAATAGTTTTGTCATGCCATCAATGCCATAGTCTCGTACTCCAATTAAATTTTTTCTTTTTTGAAATATTAAATTCCTTATGTCTCTGTTTGTAAATCTGGCAATTATAATTGGAGGATTATTTGACAAAGATTTTGGAAGACGATGGGAGGTTGAAATATCATTTTCTTTTAAATGGATGTTTAATTTTTTTGCCATGGTTTTGATGATATGGTTAGTATCTTCATTTGGATTTAGGGGGATACCATAAAATTCTAAATTTTCTCTTCTGTTGTACTGGTCCAAATCATCTCTCATTTTTTCCTCTTCAATTAATTGATCTTTGAGACATTGGTTTTCTTTCATTAAATCATCAGTTTTTTTTTGCAGGTCAAGTTTCATTAAATTTGATACATTATTTTTTAAGTATTCAAATTCATCATTCAAAAACTTCTGACTTTTTATTACATCTTCAATTCTTTTTTCTTGATCTTTTAGTTTTAAAAATACTTCATCAATTTTATTATTAAATTTTATTTCCTGTCTCTTCAGTGCTTCTTCGATTGTTTCTTGAATATGTGTCTTTATATTATTTTTCATTTCTTTCATCATGTTGATAATTTCCCTGGTTGGAGCCATAACTTCACAATTTTTAAATAAAAATTTATACAATATTATACAACAAAGAAAATTTTAATTACCAAAACCTTATTCAAATAGAATATTCCACAATGTAGCTCTCTTTGACTTTCCCCGTACTTTTCCATCAACATTCTTAAAGCAAACATGGCATCGGTGGTTCCCTTTCTTGGCATAAATCCATATTGCTGTTTGCTGATATCCACTCTATCCCTTAACCTGGTTTCAATAATTCTTTCCCATATCTTCATTGTGTGGCTCATTAGCTTTATTCCTCTGTAGTTTCCACAGCACTGTGCGTCCCCTTTGTTTTTATAGATTGAGATAAGCACACTTCTTTTCCATTCTTCTGGCATCCGTCCACCCATTAATAGTCTGTAGAACAGTCTGGTCAAAAAATTTATCCCCATCTCTCCCATGCACTTCCAAACTTCTACTGGCAACTCATCTGGCCCAACAGCTTTACCTTTTTTTATTCTTCTTAGTGCGTTCTTTACTTTATTCAAATTTGTCTGAATTAATCTAATCTATTTTTATTCGATAAATTTTAAATTGCAATTGCTAGCTGGGTTTTGGGGTTTGAAACAATCTTTTGACTTTTTAAACAAATATTTAGAAACTGGTTTGAGCAACGATTCTTTCTTAATTTGAATCGCAGACTATTTTATTCTTTAAATTGAAACAAAATATAATCGAGATGGCAGGAAACCTAATATAATCACCAATAACATTTGACAAATAATCTAATACGGTTCAGTAATTCAGTTTAACACAACTGATTTTTCACTCCATTCTGCGTAGAAAATACATTCATACCTTCATTGTTTTGTTGTTTTTTTGAACTAAATAGAAATGCAAGTTAATCGAAGGATTTCTACATTAATTTGGCACATTTGACCATGATTTCTCGTGTCGGAGTCGCACAATTGGGTTTGCGGGTAAAAAGGGTTATATGTATTAAAGATATCTATTGCTAATAAATTCGTGTCGATAAGCGGGAAACCTAGTTGATGGAAAATAAGATAAACTAGGTTTAACCATAAAATGTATTCTAAATAATATAGAAACAATATTCACGACACCTAACAAAAAATTCTTTTTAATACTTATTTTTCTTAAATTTCTTACGGTGTAAACCCAGCCGATTATTCAAGAAGAAAAGATCGCGATAAAATTACATTTCAGGGTAAAGTTCAATCTACTAGAACCGAGTTTGCTTTGAAACACAAGCCATACAGACGAATTCTTTTATGTTGTACATTATGTTTAATTTGTTATCAGTTGTGCTTGGAAGAAGTTTGCTGCGTTTTCCTTGTTCCATTTCATTTGTTTTTGTATAATTGATTATGACTTGGTTGTTTTTATTTTTATCAGATTTTAGCAAGAACAAAAAACATATGTCTAGTTTTGTTTTGTAAGCAATCGTGTTTATATCTGCCTTTCGCAAAAGGAACAAAAATTTCAATGACGTTGACAAAAATTGTTTATGAATTAACAAAAAAATGTTTAAAAGCCGCTAGATATTATTGGTCGGGCTATTAGCAATCGTGAGAGAAGTGAACCTAGCTTGTTTCGGCGTTTTGATTGTTGTTGCTAATCGCCACGAAATTAAGTTAATTATTCATTTTAAAAGCAGCAATGACGGTGCAAATTGTAAAAACAATTTTGCTGCATTGGCAGTTGTATCATAACACATCGCGTTTTTGCGCTCAAATAAGTGTTCACTGAAAATTTTTTGTTGTCTCGGTCTCGTTTGGGTTCAACCTTGTTTTGGTGGTTTGGATCTTGTTTTCGAGATAATGTGGTCTTGGCATCGCGTTTTTAAATTGGTCTCCAGACGGGACAATTTTTTATATTTTTGTATGGTAACTTGTTATTGTTATGAATTTTGGAATTTGCCGAAGGATGGCATTCAATGGACCACCTTTGCTGCAAGTTGAAGTTCTAAAGAGGTAAGAGTCAAACTTTTTTAATCTTAGTTTTGCAGCTTTCTCACGTTTCTTTTTATAAACTGGAAAAAGCTGCAGAATAATTGTGATCTGGGCCATCTGCTACAACTTTATCCGTTTGCGAAAAAAATTATTTTAATTTTTTCTTTTTCGAAAAAAAATCTGGTAATGCTTGAAAAATTTTTACTCACATCTTTATCCGTAAAAGCATCACAATAAACAATCCGAAGTAACTCGATTGCGTAAATATTTTTTAAAACTAGTTTTTTGGTTGAAAAACAAGCTTTAACCGAAGAACTAAACCATCATAGATTATTTAGTTTTAATTTATTCTGAATGCAGAAGCAGCCTGAGAGAGCAGACAGGAATTTTTAAATGTTGAATGTTCCAAGCGTGTCAATTCATACACTTCACACTTTCAATCATGCGTATTTTTGGCAGAGACTGGACTTTTGTAATGAAACTCCGTGACAATAAAATTTGTAAAAATTTTTTTTTAAATAATCACTTTACCAAATAAAACTAGTTGGTTGATCTCAAATAGGATCTGACCAGACTGAGATTTAGTATATACTAGTAGTATAAATATACAGACGGCTGCTTTATCAGAAACAGTCGTCGATTGCCGCCATGTGTCGATGACCAGTCGCCGACTGCTTAGAAATTCGCCGGCAAATGTTTTTTAAGACATGGCGCCATGTAAATATGGCGCCGTATTTGTCACAACCCCTGTTGGATCTCAATGCTCAAAAATTGTATGAATAGAACATTGAGCTCGTGTCTTCAATCACTGTTAGCATTTTTTTTTAAGTCTTAACAATAGGCTGCTTAACAACACGGCCGAACAGTCTGCCTTGGAGAAAAAAATTGGAAAAGTCACTTTTCGCTTGTCTCGCGGCAACAACTGCGAGAAGTTTTACTGAGACAAATATTACAATTAATCGGCTTCAGTTTGTTTGTTGTTCTTGTTATTATTTTATTTCAAGTTGAAAATAAACATATAAATCCCAGAAAATACACAAAAAAGCATCAATGAACGCTATAAAAAAGAATATTCATACAAGTAAAAAATTAACTTCTGACAAAATAATAAATTTAGCAATAAAAAAAGCGAATTTAATATTCGCAGCTATAATATTTCAAAAATATATCTAAGTAAATTAAACCTGTTGAAAGAGCATTGTTTGAGTGAAAATAATGGCTTATAAAGGAAAACATATTTTTTGCAACATATTACGGTGAAGCAAGCTTTGCTTCTTAAACATCTAGTTTTGTTGTTATTGCTACAAGTCACCACGTTTTACTGCTTCAATCTTTACCCTCCAGTTTTTTATGGTTATATATTGTTTAAATTTTTTCAATGCGGCAAAGCATATATGAAAAAACCTGAGCTGAAGTTAAAATTGAGATTATAAGTGGCTGTAAATTGGATTTCAACAGCTACAAAACTTTAATATGATTTGAAAATTCGAAAAACATCATTCTTCTAATTGCCTATTACATTCTCTCTCAAACTGTTGCAAAATTTCTTTACGTATTACGTTAAAAGACAAGTTTTGAGTATTATTTTTAAAAAAATTTTAAATAGTACGGCAGACAAAAGTTAAACTTGTGGTATCAAAAATGGTAAAGTTGTTTAAAGTAATAATATGTTCACCATCTTTTCTTTCAGGTAATCCAGATTTAAGCAAAAATACAACAATGCAAAAGATTTAGTTACCGTACATCTTGTGTTAAATCAACAGAAGGAATGACCAAACCACTACGAGATAACTTTGAAAGACAGTCATATTTTTACTATAAAGGCTGTAACCTCGAAAGAGGTAATAATAGATGACATCGTAGTTTTTACATAATTTTTTTGGAAATGAAGCCAGCTATAACCGCTACAACTTTCGTAACATTATAATCTAGAGTGAAATGTTCTTCTTTCTCATCTACTGTATAACCAGTCTTGCAATACATAAAACAACTAATATTAGTATTAACAGTAACATAATATTACTTTCCAATTGTATATCTATCAAAATTATTTACTAGAGCTGTTGTAAAAAAAGCATAGTTATGGTTAGTAGACCTAACATAAATTGCTATTACTTTGCATGTATACCATTTTTTTAAACTGGAGTTCTATAGTGATCTATAAAGATGGTCTAAAAGATTTCACTAAAAACTAATAAATTGAGATTTACATGGTAATTCATTAAAAACTATTTCCAAAATGAAAAAACTTCTCGGTTATGGCCGCATCACCAAAAAAAAAAGATCTTAACTTAACGTTTAAACATAAAATATAAAAATGTCTTAATTAAAAAAGTTAAAATAAACTTTTTAAAAACTTTAACTGAAGTCCTAATTTTGGACTTTTAAAATAATTTTTATTTTTAAACGTCTAAACAACTTCTTCGAAAAAAGAGTTAACGGTTGGGCAAGCTTTCTGTACGTATGACAATAGTTTTGAGGATCCAGAAAGTTCACTAATTTAGCGTAGTGGTTCAAGTACTCAAAGGAGTTAAAAACCTTGATTTATACTATCTTCCCAGTCAAAGCCAATATTTCAGTTTCTCAGCAAAAGAAAAAAACAAAAAATTTATTAAATGTCTCATTGTGTAACGCCAAGATTTTTTTTGTCTTTACTACGTTTTAAACGCTTTCTTTTATGTAAAGCTTTACAAATTTCAATCTAACTCTTTACAAATAAATTAAAGAGTTCTTTCATCATTTGTCTCATAGGTTCGATTTGTACACGATATGCAAAAATTGGCAATATTACGTAAAACAAAACAAATCATCACCTTATTTTTAGGATTTACATTAATATTTTTAGGCTTTTCATAACAGCCAAATAAAACTTCCAATAAAGGAAAGCATTCGAAATTTAGCTCTTCAATCTGGTCCAAATGTGCTGCAGACGCAAAAAGCTGCTAGTCTAGAGACCACTTTTAGACAAAAAAAGCGTCCCTCCTAGTTTACAAAGCTATAATGGATGGATGTTTGAAAAAAACTGGTCAGTGATTTGTTGGAGAGGGACTGAAGCATCCAGTGACTACGCGCAAAGCGTCATTCAAGGCACTATTTATAAAGCAAATATACGAGTATGTGCTGTTAGAACAAACCTGATTGCAGTACTCAGCTGTTGAGGCACAGCACATAAGAATCACATAAGACAGAGCTCACACTGTTGACCGCACATAAGACAGCTGTATGTGATGTTTTGACACCAACACTCTCCCTGAACCCGCAATGCCTCAGCAATTTGACGCGAGAAGTAGTTTTTTGCGCAATGCCAAACAGTGATGACAGAACGTGAGTGATCTGTCTAGTTTTCCTCAACTTAAATTGAAACTGGACAAAATGGTAAAATTTGGTCGAGTGGTTAAGAGCGCCGGGATTATCATAGCCAATATCTCAGTTCAAAACTGACTCGCGCTATTCTGTTGCGTCCTTGGGAAAAAACTTTACGGCAAAATTCCCTGCTTTGCTGTCTTAGCAAGCAGTTCAAAATTTTCAGTCACATCTCTATAAAAATAAAAAGACAAAATAAAAAGTTTCAACCACACAGCAATATGTTGGTATATCCGGAATTAGATCGGGGTAATTTCTTGTGCTATGCGCAGCGCCTCCGTCGTTTTCCTGCAAGTCAGGAGGAAAAACATAAATTGTAATTTTTTAACTAACATTTTTTATAATCTGAAGATCGCAAAAAGCAGATTATGTATGTATAGATTTAACAAAAAGAGAATCAAGGCTGATTCCGAAAAAAACACCATTTCTCTAACGGCAGAGACTATTTTGCTTATCGTCACCTTTAGCAAGAATAAAACTTTTGTTCCAAATTATTTTCATAATCATTCGTTTCATGCACTTATCCACCAGAAATCTCGACAGCTTGCAGTCAAAGCCAAGTTTGTATTCAATAGCAGTGTTATATGTCGCTGTCAGATGGACAAATACGGCAACTACTTTCTTCTTGGCATCGAGAAAGTCCTTAATGTTTTACATTAACATAATAGCTTGATCCACCGTTTATTTTTTTGTGTTTGTACTCAAGAAAGCAGTAGATCAATTTGTTTGACGTCGACGGAAGTAAGCATCTCAAATTCCTTGCATGGGACACAATGCACATGTATATGTAAATGACACCATTCGAACTTCTTATTCTTTGTCTTTTGCACTCACATGCTTCTTTGTCTTTTGGATCGTGACTACAAGCGTTCTTTTTTAGATTTTGAAATTTAAAGTTGATGCAAGCAGAAAAAATAAAGTTATGTAACAGGACTTTTAAGCAGCTTAAACATGGATCATAAGCTCAGGGCGGAAAAAATTAGGTTCGGAGCTTTATCTGGTTTTATGTGGAAGAACCGTTACAAACACCCCAAATCATAAGTGAGGAATTAAGTCAATTTTATCCAGAGGTTTCCAAATAGTTGGTTGTTTAAAAACTACAAAGACATCGGAATATAATAACATAAACATATTAGAACAGAAGTCATCAAAGTTTTCCAAAAAGGATATTTTGACGTTCAAACAGAAATTTCATTCCGAAATACAAATGAAGACCAAAGAAGGTCTTTGCTTGACGCTTAACAAAAAGTTTCTTTTTAAGTCAAAAGTAGGCCTTTTTTTGGTTTCCATTAATTTTCAATATAAATTCATAAAACACTTTGCAATTTAGTAAATGTTATACTGTACAGTACGTCAGATTTTTGTTTTCCAAATATAAGGGCAGTAACCAGGAGCGAGTAAAAAAAAAGATTTTATGATGAAATCTGCAATGAATCAATAAAAAATCGGTTTGTTTATTCGCTTATGTTTAAACCAAAGCTAAGCTCCTTAAAATATTACGTAAGTCAGTTTTTAAATTATTACTTAATCGTTTACGCATTGTTGTGTCGTGACGTGCTCGCTCCTTTTTTCAATTTTTGCTTTAAAACCGAACGCTCGAGTGGTTTTCACTTTACTGTTTCGTAAACCAGTTTAAAAGTGGCTAGAACAAGGCTCAAAGTGTTGATTGTTTTTATCTTTAATAAATAAAGACTTGATGATATTTAAAGCTTAATTTTTTTTCTTGTTAAAGTTTTTTTAATGATAATTTTAGAAACATCATAAGATGTATTTGATTTAGTTGGTTAAATATAGATGAAAATGTTTCTTGATAAAGTGAATTATTTCTTGGTCGATTTTTCTTGGATCATTGGAATTATTTCAGTACTTTCGTTGTACTTGGTTTACTGGTATCGAAGACCCTACAAATTCCCACCAGGACCCCGAGGATTACCATTTGTTGGATATCTTCCGTTTTTGAGCACAAAAATTCAATGTGACGTATTAAAACTTAGAGAAAAATATGGACCTATTCTGAGCGTTCGAATGGGCCTGAAAGACGTTGTGTTTTTAAACGATTGTAAATCAGTTCGAAACGTGAGAGCAAACTATCAATATTTTAGTATTAGTAATTGTCGTTGTCATTACATACTGTTAACGATAAAATATCTAATTACGTACAGATAGTAATCTAGAAACACAATCTCAGCTTAGAACTAAATTATGACCGTTTATCAAAGTATAATTTCACTAAATAAAGAATAATGATTGTTAAATTTGTAGATTAATTTTATAATAATAAACAATAAAATATAAAGTTTTTAAGTGCGCTGAAATCAACCATAAAAAACAAAGAATTTTTGTTAGTAGGTAAATGAATTAATAGCCTACAGTGGATTTTATTACTACTACACAGCATTTAGTTTACGGTGAACTTATGGGGTAAAGTAAAGCTTCGAAGTTTTTTCAAAAAACAATTTTTTATAATAAAACCATGGCAAATTTTTTCATCAGTTTTTTGCCAATTCATTAAAAATTCGTTTATTTGCCGAGAAGCGCCACGTAATCCACTAATTGAGTTCATGAAACTTCCTCATCCTTCAAGCTAGTAATTAGAGTTTTTTCCCGAACTAAACTGTATAACCAAGGCTCCTCATGATGTGAAGTTGTTTGTAAATTAAAAACCGTGTTTAGAAATACTACATGCATTAAAGTCACAATTTGATTTAGATTTTACTTTATATTTCATAAGCAGTTTAGTAGTTAAACAGATAAACCAAATAAAAATATTTGCTTTGAAATTTATAGGCTTTAGTCAAAAATGGAACCTTTTCTTCGGGTCGTCCCCAATTTCCAACCTTTCAATTGAAATCCACGAAAGAAGGAATAGCTTTTTCAGATTATCACGATGCTTGGAAAATCCAAAGAAGATTTGGTTTAAAGACTTTGAAAGGGTTCCAATTTTTTCTAAAAAATTTTTTGCAAAATAGCAAAAATCTTACCCTTTCTTCACAAACAATATATTTTTTTAAAAAACGATATATTAGTAACGAAAAAAATTGGTCTTAGAAAAATAGATTTAAAATTGTTTAGATTTCCAAAATTTTTTTATTATTTAAAAAAAAACAATTTTATTTTTTTAACTAATCTTCTGTAAAATTATTACAGGTTACTTTGTTTCAACTGTAAAAGATAGTATTTTAAATGCAAAAAAATTGTTCGGCTAGATCAATTGAAGGTATTATTTCTAAAAGTACCTAAGTCACATTTTCGAAAAAATGAGATAAGCGGAAAAAATCGTTTGTTTACTCGCCAGAAATATTCTGACAAAAAATATTTTCAGGAAATCACTTTTTGAATAGCACAGAGGTTTGAAATCTTAGCGTATTTCTATTGTAGAAGTAGGGTTTTTGAAAACTTTAAACCTTGTTTTCTCAAAATGACATTATGTGACTTACGTACATTTAGAACTAAGCTCTTCAATTGAAACATGAATTGGCTAGACCCTGAAGATCGTGTTTTATGCATGAAAACCGGATCTCTTCAAAGAGCAGCCATAAGCGATTTGTTTTTTGTCAGTAAGATTAACTCGAAATCCCGCTGTGGTTATTATCTTTTCTTGAAGAGATTCTTTTTCTCTTGGTTTTTTTTTTATGTCCTCCCTATGCTGTTGGGGGATTCTTATTTTTTGAAGAGACTCGATTTATTATGTTTGAACAAAACCTTTAGATGTATGGAATACATGATCCGATCAATTTTTATACTGCTTAATAATTTTAATACAAATTTTAGGTTTGGTGTTGGAAAAAAAGGAATGGAAAAATTGTGTTTAGAAGAACTCCATCACTTGAATAAAGAAATTCAAGACAATGTTGGGAAACCGTATGATGTTTCGGTAATTTTGAAAATTATACCAACGCAATAATATACAACGTCGAAGATTGATAAAGACTGTTTTTTTTATTTTTCAATGAACATGCTCTAAGTTTAACTCTTATCCTCATCACATTTAGATCTCTCAAGTAAGGCTTTGCCAGTTACTTTCTTCTTCTTGGCACAAGTAAAAGGAAAACCAAAACATAATTAATCTTTATTAAATTTCTGAAACAAAATAGTTTATTTGTGTGCAATTAATGTTTTTTACTTTTAATTTATTTCCCGTTTAGACATTTGCTGTTTTTATTTTAAAATCAAATGATAGACGTAACACTTACAGCTCAACTATTGATCAAATCCTGGCCTCGCAAATCGATTTGCTTGTCAAGCATTATTTTTGTTATTAATATTTTTTAATATATGAGTGCAGTACTGGTTACTTTTTTGACAGTTCAAACAAGAGATGCAAATTATAACAAATTCTTTATTTTCTTCACCGAAATAAGTAATATTACATGCTAATTGGGTTATTCTCAAGTACAGCAAATTACATTTTGTTTCATTTTACTTTTTAAATGTTTTTTTTGACAATTACATTGCTGAATTGCAGCTTAAAGTGGTTAATGCGTCAATTGATGTACGTGTTCGTATTAGGTAGTTTAATGCGAGATCGTTATAGTGTTAATTTATTTTTAGGTTATTTTACACCATGCAGTATCTAATATGATATGTAGTATCACTTTTGGGAAACGTTATGATTACCACGACAAAGAGTTTTTAAAGCATTTGAAAGGCGTTATTAACAGGTAATTGCTTAATGCCGAAATCGAATCATTATTTATGATTATATTGCTCAATTAAATGTAGTCAGGGTGTTGTTTTTTAATTTTTTTGGTTAAAAGTGAAAAAACTGATTTAATCTTTTATTTTTTGTTTGAAATAAAAGTATAATATTATCAAAACGTTTATTATTTTTTTCAAAAATCTCCTCTCATAAGTACTATAAATCAAATTAATTTTAGATTTGATGATCCACTTCAAAGTTTCACAGATAGAATGATCACTTTGTATCCGGCTTTGAAATATGTTCCACCATTTTACTTTTTTTACAACAAATCTATAAAAGAAATGAAAGAACTTTTTGGTGAGTTTCAAGTATAGCAATGTTGAAAGTACATCAAAAAGTGCTGTCAATAAAAAATGTATTTTTTACAAAAAAAACTTAACCCAATTAGCGTAATCAGTATGGAAAATTCAAAGATTTGGAAGCTAAACGGTGTATCTCCAAAATTTACCTTTTTGTGTTAGTGAAGCTAAAATCTATAAAGTATAGACTGTGTTGTAAAATAAATGTGTCTTAAAAAGCACATCTTTAAAACTTTAAATAGAAAGTTTATCTGATTTTTGTCCATTACTCAAAGAATTATTATGGAAAAAAATATATACTGACAATGAATATTTTTAAAGCAAAATAATCGAAGCAATAAGATCTAAATTACAATGGTTGTCATTTGCCTTCTGTTTGATTCAAAATATGAGTTAATAGTTAATAGCTTACAATAGAGAAACGTATATTTGAAAAAAAATTACAATATACTGATTTAAATTTAATGCAAAGAAAATTTCTGTGTTGTAAAAACAACTTAAAAACCCAAGTTATGATTATTTGTGTCGTTGAAATCACTCAAAATCAGTACTGTGAGGTAAGATATTTTGCAACGGAGGGGAAGCGTGAAAAGTATTCCTTAATTAACAAAGCAAAGAACATATTGCTGTGGTAAAACCACAGTAAGTATGGAAAATTTTCTGAAAAACAAGTCTCATTGTATTTGTAAACAATCAAAAAAAGTTTAAATTTGAAATGTTTATAGAAAAAAACAACCTCCCGAGACGGTCTTGCGCTTTTCGAGAAAAATGCCACAAAACTACATTTCCAGTCAGCATTAGATTAATCCTTTTAAAATAAAAAAAAGAAGAATGTACAACGTGCCGGACACGGGTTTTTGAATTTTTTGTCTTCGGTGAAAAAGCTGTAGTGATCACAAGGATCGACAAGAACGTTGCAACCGCCGTCGTTACCCGGCGTTCCATTTGTCGGCTGTCCGGACTCCAATTATTAATTGGACACTGTCCTAATAAACCGGAATCAACAATAGTGTTATCCAAATAAAAAACAAAAAAAATAGTACAACAGTATATTTTGAGTTTAATTTTCTGTCGGTGTATTTTTTTATTTTAGAAACTTAAGATCTTCTACTTTCTTTAAAAAGCAACAAAACTACTTTCTCAAAAAAAAATTTCTCTAAAAACAACAAACAAAAAAAAATAAAGATAATTGTGCAAAATAATGCAATATTGATTTGTAATAATTAGTTAATTAATGTAATACAAAAAACAAAGCTTACCGTAAAACCTCTATTTGAGCGCCACCTCTAATAGAACGCCACTGTAGGGGAAGGGTTGAAAAATAGAGCGCCACCCTCTAATTAAACGCACTTTGATGAATTTTTCTATTTTGGCAATAGTTACGGCTGAAATCGCCTTTCTAGGTGTAAGAAAAGAAGAATGGGTTGTTGAATTGCACGTTTATTTTTAGACGCTGGGAAGTTCCTGTATTTTTTTAAATGGACTAATGGCGGTGACCTAAACGCCATCTGCACTATTGGTAGTGACTCTGTTCGAATAAGCGATAAAATCAACACAGATTGGGACTGACTTTTCTTGTTGAAGCACACGCACATCGTACGAACGATTCGACACGATACAACACGATTACGAACGAATGAATGAAGGCTCGATCGACAGCACGGTTCTTCTTTAAGGACAGAAGTACTTATTATTAATAAAATAGTTACAGTATTTAGCAGATAGTTTTGTAAAATGATAATAAATTTATCAGGCTTGTTGGGCCACGAAAAACGCTGCAGTCGGTGCGGCTGATAGCAATTAAATTCCAATAATCCAAAATTTTCAATTCAAAATATATTCGCTTAATATTAGTCAAACAGAATCTTATCCAAACAGAATTAACAAAACCTTATTGAAATAGAATAACAAAACGTATCAGAACACTTACCAACAAGCGAAATTTAAATTTTTAATACGTAATACAAACTAGCTGCTCAAAAACCTTCTTGCTTTTAAATTCAATTATAAACTTTTACATTCGAGTTTTCAAATTACCTCGTGCCTCAAAAAACGAAGGAAAAAATCAAACAACGGGAATTGTGATTTAACTACGAAGTACGCATATGAAATTAATTTGATTCGTGAAAAATATAAAGGCAAAACGAAAAACGAAATGTGTTAAGCTTAAAATCTTGCAGTCCCATTCTATGGAACTACATCGCACGTTTATTTCTAGACACTGGGAAGTTCCATTCTTTGGAGCTTGTATAGTAGAAACGTATTTAAACTTCCGCAGAGCCCAATAAGAACATAAAAAATTCTGCAGCCATGTCAAGCAGTTCCAAATCTGAAGATGCAACTCCTTTGAAACGAAAGAACTACGACATGCACTTTAAGCTGGAAATTGTTGGGTACGCTGCGAAATACAATAAATCAAATGCTGCAAAAGACAAGAAGATTCCTCGTTCATGTATCAAAGATTGGACGAAATAGAAAGCACAGGTCGAGGCTTAGTTGAAGGCATCTTCTTCATGTTTATATTTATTTTTTATTTTTATATTTTGTCTCTATATTTATCTTCCTGACTCACAGGAAAGCGACGGAGGCGCTAATACATAGGGTAGGCAATTACCCCGACCTGCTTCCGAAGATACCAAGATATTGCTGTCCGCTTGTAATTTAATAGAGATATAACTGTAAGTTAGAACTGCTTGCCAGGACCACCAAGCAAGGGAATGTGCCGTAAAGTGTCTTTCCCAAGGACACAACAGAATGGTGCAAGTGGGTTTTGAACCGAGACCGTATTGGTCACGAGCTCGGCGCTTTAACCACTCGACCACTCTGCCGATTGTTCCATCTCAGCAAGCGACTCCAAGGTGCCGGACGTCCTTTGAAGGACAAGGATTTTGACAAGAAGCTCATCAACTGGGCTTGTCAGCATCGTCAGAAGAAACTCCGTGTCAGCAGCACGATGATCCGGAGAGAGGCGCTCACTTTGTTGATCGACAAAATTTCAAGGCAAGCAATGGCTGGTAGAAAAGTTTTTGTTTTATCGCAACTTCGTTTCACGCTGCCAAACGACGACTTGTCAGAAGGAGCCGAAGGAGTATGCTCAGAAAATCGTTGATTACTTATTGTTCGTCGAGCAAAGGCGTCGCACCTCCAACTATACATACATCTATGCTGCCGACGAGACGGCCGTCTACTTGGATTACTCGAGCAGTCTAACCGTTAAAAATAAGGGAGTCCAAGACCCCGTGAAGACTAGCGGTCACGACAAGTTACACGTTACTGTCATGCTGACCGTTCGGTTTGACAGATTTAAATGCCGATCGTACATCCTACTGAAGGACAAGCGACCAATTAAGAAGATCGTCACCAAGTTTAAGAATACGCTCCATCTTTGCAGGGCCGGCCGCTCCTTCTTCAACGACGACCTGACTTCTGAGTTTCTGCAAAAGATCGTCAGCTCTTCTATGTTTGGAAAGTGCCTTCTTGCCTGGGACTCATTCCAATGCCACATCAGCAATGCCACAAAGAAATAATTGAAGAAGCTCCAGATTGATACGGTCATGATTTCAGGAGGCTGCTCCAAGTTTATACAGGCCCCCGACATCTCATGAAACGCCCCATTTAAGGCTAAAGTCCGACAGTTCAACGAGAATTGGATGTTGCACGGCGAGAAGAGCTACACCAAATCCGGAAACATGCGAGCACCATAAATTGAAGTTTATTTGAAGTGGATAGGCGATGCTTGGGATCAGCTGCCGAAGGATCTGATCATCAAGTCGTTTAAAGGATGCGCACTGACCAACACTCTAAACGGCTCTGAAGATTGCAAGATCCACTGTTTCAGGTCATACAGCCCGATTACGACTGGACAGAAACTTCTCCAGCAAGCACTGGCCAATGCCGACATTACCGGGAAGCGTGAGCTTATTCAGCAACACGACGTTGATGAGGAAGGTCTTAAAAATGACGAGGACGGCTACAACAGCGACACGTCGTGTCACTTGATTTTCACCACTGAATTTGTGATTATTTGCCAGTAATCACCCTGTATTTGCGTCTTTTGCTAATGTATAAATGTGTTAGATGCTTTTTCTTTTCATTCATAAAATTTATCTATTCAAAATTTTGACCAGCAGGTCGAAAAATAGAGCGCCACCCTCTAATTGAACGTCACCTCTCATAGAATACCACTTTGGGAAAGGGTTCAAAAATAGAGCAGCATGGCGGTGAAATAGAGGTTTTACGGTATTTCAAATTTTTGTGACAATTCATTCAAATTGTTTTTTTCCTACTTTCATTTGTCTTTTTAAAAAAGTGAGAAAGTTTTTTTACAAAAGGATAACTTGGAAAAGCAGAATATTTGCTGAAAACACACACAAAGAATAAATGCTTAATTAAAAAATTTAAACAAAAGTACAGGTGTTTTTGCGAGGGTTTGCTTCAAAAGTGCGGCGCAGAAAAAACAATATGTTTAAAATGTAATTGAAAAAGAATTTCGATTAAGAAAAAAAAATACCCGTAAGCGCGGTTTTGAAAATACTGATAAAAAACGGTGATAAAGGTAAGCACTTAATCCAAATTAAGTGGATTTCTCAAGAATAAACGCATTTTTTATAACAATATTTGTAAAAGTGCCCACAAACCTAAAAGCAAGCACAAAATAGTGAGTTAAAACATTGTAGGTATTTTTCTAAAATTGATGCTTAAGTTTTTTTTCTTTATTTTCAATTTTTTTTCTTTATTTTGTATATTTTCAATTCGTTTTTTGATTCTCAGTGAATTGTTTGATAATTGTTTTTCTTTTAGTTTGGTTGGAAAAGCACATTGAAGATCATTATAAAACATATGATGAAAACAACATACGCGACTTTATCGACGCATTTATAGAAGAATCGAGAAAAGAAAATGATTCATCATTTACGGTAACTGAATTTTAAAACGATTAAAAAACGTACGTTTTGACAAAGACACCTTGTGGTTTCAAATATTTTTATCAGCATAAGACAGAATTATAATCTTATATTAATTAACCTAACTTAATCTTATTAAAGAAAGATTTTTTAGAACTCACAGCTGATAACTTACATCCATGAATTATTTCTTGCTGGAACTGAAACAACATCAGGTACTTTGTATTGGGCCATACTTTGTCTACTTCATTATCCAGAAACACAAAAGAAGTTAAGAAATGAAATCAAAGATGTTATTGGTAATGGTTTAAGTATTTATATCACAGTATCAAATTTATTTTCGCTCAATTCATACAGTAGAGTGCAAATTAATTGGCTCACTCGCATTTTTTAGAGACTTTTTTTTTTGCATGAGTTTGGATAGTTGATACTACACAAATACTTATTTCTGAAGGGTATTCTGTAACATCACGTGTTCTAAAGTATTTTGCGATGATATATTAAACTGTATGACGTCATAATAGGAAAAATATTCAAATAATCTTAAGCAGTTAATGCTTGCAGGTGGTGTAGAGCTTTTCAAGCTAGTACTTGAGTTAGTACTTGCATTGCACTAAATGGCAGATATTAGCCCTAGGAAGGGTGCAAGTATTGTGACATTTTATCAATATAACCAGGCATCAGTTAGAGATATTTCTAAGACGATTGGTGTGCCACAAACCAGTGTATCTAGAATCACTACACAGTACCAAACTACAAGGTCAGTTAGTCCAAAACGGAAGGAAAAGTGTGGTCGTAAAAGGAAGATCACAGCAAAAGATGATGCCTACATTCTGAAAAAGACCAAGCAAGACCCATCAAAAAGCAGTGTTGAGATCAGAAATGATTTGGCTGGTGGAGGAGTCGAGATAAGTGCATCTTTAGTGCGAAGGCGATTGGTTGCGATGGGTAGAAAAGCTAAACGACCCTCCAAAAAGCAGCTTTTGAAAGTTTGAAGGTGTAATAAAAAGAAAACGAGTAAAGTGGACAAAGAAATTCAAAGATTGGACTAAACATGAATGGAAAAAAGTGCTGTTTACTGATGAAAGCCATTTCTTGGTCCACGGACAGCACAGACGTTATGTAAAGAGGAGTAAAGGGGAAAAGGTTACAGAACGGCACATAAATCAGACGGTCAAACACCCACAGAAGAAGATGTTTTGAGGGTCTCTTAGCTTAAATGGTCTGGGATCACTCTATCCCTGCTCGGGAATAATGAATTCTGACCAGTACATCAATGTAGTCAATCATAAGGCTATGAGAGACATGCAAATTGTATTTCCTGATGATGGGGGCATATTCCAGGATGGTTTGGCCCCTTGCCATTCTGCCAAAAAAGTACAAAAAGTGTTACAAGAAAATGGAATAAAGTTTTTAAAATGGCCAGGTAATTCGCCAGACTTGAACCCCAAAGAAAATTTATGGGGTATAAATAAAAATAAACTGAGGTCAAAAGATTGTACGTAAAACTGTCAACAACCTGATTGAGGCCATTATTTCAGCCTTGTACCATGATGACGAAATTGAAAAAATTTGCCAAAAATTGGTCAGTACTATGCCCAAATGATTGAAGGAAATTCTTAAAAACAGAGGAGGCTATTTATGGTATCAAATGTGAAAATTGTTTTGTGTTTTGAACAATAAACCATTTAGAGTAAATTTTCAGCCGTTTTCTTTGAGTGAGTCAATTAATTTGCATGCTGCTGTAGATTGTTTTGATGAATCTTTTCAGACAGTTGGTAAAAATTTTATTAGTGTTATAAATTTAAAGATTACAACCAAACCAACTAATAAGAACAAGTTCAAACGTTGGTTTAATCCAATTAAGCACAACCTGTGGCTGTTCACGTCACGTACTTAATTCATTACAAATTTAAATTATTTCTTTGTTTTTGGAGCAAATATGATTATATTATAACCGAGCAGTTCTGGTTCACTTTTTGTACAAATCGTTAACTGCTACGTCAATACACTATTTTGTTAGTACGATTAGTTAGTTTGATGGTAGCCGTTCAGGCTGCTTGATTTTTTAAGTTTATCTGTAAGTATGTAAAACTAAGGAATAACTAACAGATATTTTGCGAATAATGCTCGAATAAAATCGTTAAAAAAATTGTAACGTTTAGTCCTATTAGATTTTTTGGTAGAAGTAAACTGTGTGATATTATTATTTTGCAATACAAAATTTGATACAATATACCTAACTGAATAACGGCCGTTAGTTAAAATTAAGTTTGCAACGCGGCTGCCACTAACAAAAAGGTTGTTTTTTTCGTTTAAGTAGCAAATATTTATTTTTGCACAATCTAATTAAAAACCTTTGTCAACGTTGTGATGAAATGATGAAGCAACGTAATAATGGCGAACATGATCGCCAATGTCTCGGTTCAATTTTTACATTTGTTCTTTTGTTGGGTTCTTAGAAAATTACTTTATATTGCTTTTCCTGGTCTGGAGGTTTTAATAAGTAGCTATAATTACAGGTGCCGTATATCGCTTAACTGAATAAAACCTAAAAATTAATAAAAAATTGTTAATCGGACAGTAATATCTGGGCATCTCCAAAAGTAGGTGGGGGTAATCACATAATGCTTACCTGAAGTAAAACGCCTCCGTTGTTTCCCAGCTAGTCAGGAAGATAAAAAATTTGTCAGGAAACAAAGTGAAGAAAATTGAGATGAAATTAAAAAAATTGAAAGATACCAATTATATTAAAATATACTTTCTTCTGCTCGGGGTCTTTTTAGTAAGCAGCTTCAATTACAGTTATATTACAATTTAAACGCTAAAAATTAATAAAAATCTTTTAACCAAATAGAATTATCTTGCCCCCTCCAAAAGCAAGTCGGAGTAATTGCAAGACGTCTTTTAATCTGACTTTGTACTTCCAGTCAAGAAAATAAAACGTTGATGTAAATGATTATAAAAATATTAAAAAAAGAGAGAAAAAATATAATTTCGGCTTGTACAAGCTAAACTACCGTTACTATTGCAAAATGAAAACCTAAATTTTGTTTACCAAGAAATATTTTGTCAAATGTCTAAGAAAAAAGTGTTTGCAGTTTTTTTTTGTTTCTTTTTGATTTATGAAATGTTATGGTTCAAAGTGTATTTAAAAAGATGATTCGAAGTATATATTTTGTCAAAATAAATTTGGCAGTTTGCTGGTTTAAGAGCTAGCTAGGTTAAGAGCTGGGCATTCGTTATAATGTGGCAATGGAGATTGGAGAATCTCAAAGATTTTTTTTGCGCTTCTGTCAGTTTGCACGCTAAAGGCTCGTTTCCTTTACGAGGGTAAAATAAAGTTTTGTTTTGTTTTTACTATTTATTTATTTTTGATTTACTTAGCGGTTAAGCGCGGAAAAAAGTAAAAGAATGCTCCATTCTACGCTCGTAGTGGAAACGGAGCTATACGTACAACACGAGACACAAACTATATCTGAATCAGAGGTTTTCAACCGGTGGGCCACAGCGAGTTTTTTTAGGTGGGCCACACCGAGATGGTGTGAAAAAATGTTGAAATCATATGTTCGGTGGCTGGTTTTTGTTGACAAGAAACGAGTTGGTAAAATTGTGTGTGGAATGAAAGTGAACACTTTTTTTAAAGATCAATACTTTTTAGGAACAAAAATCAAAAAAATTCGAGACAGATTGAAAGTGAAGACTTTTTTTATCTTCACCTATACTTTAGAAACGATTTGTGAAATTGGGGGCAAAATGAAAGTGAAGACCATACACATTGGGCCCTAACAACTGCGTTTTAAGTTCTTTGGGGCACGGTGTTAAAAGATTAAGAACTCCTATTCTAAAGTATCACGAAACTAAGGTTAATCACGTGCAATTTGATTATGATAACAATCACTCTTTGTATTTGGTGAATTGCTTTGTGTCTTATTTTAATTTTTGGAATATCGAGGTTCAGCTTTAATTCGTTTTATTTATTTTGCTTTGTTCGTCCGCCAAAGTCGCCGGCCACGAATGTATATACTGTACATTTGCTGCCCCTCGTGACACACCTAGAGTGAGTCACTGAGAGAAACCGGCCCAGAAACCGAAGATTAGAGACTTCGAGAAACGTAAAAAGATTTGGATATTGTGAAAAATTCCACGTTATTAAGCTTAAATATAAATTTTTAAAAAATTTCAAAAGTTTCATAAACCTGAGAATTTTTGGAGAGAGAGCTTTGCAGCCCCCTGCTATTTGTCTTTAAAAAAATTTTTTTTAAAGAATTTTTTAAGAATCTAAGCTGATTTTATGAATTTTTTTATTAGATAAAAAACAAAACATTTCTAGATTACTTTTTAATAATCGCAATAGTAATTGAGGAATCTCTACAAATCTTGCTTGTCGTGCTGAGATTCTAGCATGGAGCATATGATTTCAAATATTGTTTTTTAAGAAATCTCAACATGGCAATAGTTGAATCATATGTTTCGCGCTAAAATCTAAGCACTGCAAGCCAGATTCGTTGCAAATCCTGTCATTATTCGGGGTCGAAAAATTATTTGCTTCAGTTTGAAAATTTTGATGTTGCAAAAATAAGTTAAAGTTTTCTGAAACTAAAACGTATCATGTGTTTGCTGGGCCTAGAAAAAATTGCTTGACGTCAGCATGACAAATTTTAATGTTAAAAAATGACTTATGTTTCCTCAAAGTGCAACCAGCCGTGCCATGACTCGATTTAACAGCGTGTTATATCTTTAGCTCAATATTAAGAATTTCGGTGTTGTAAAAAGCAAAAGCAAAAAATCCCTGTCAATACTGTTTTATGAACAAAAATCGTTTATATTGATGTTTGTATCAGTGCATGCAGCAGAAGGGAGAAAAATATTTCAAAAGCAGTTTTAGTAAGCTAGTAAGCCTTATATTATTACCTAGTTTTCAGCCTACACTCAAAATTATTGCCATTGCCTAAACATTAATTTAAAAGTTTTTAATTTTGAGTCCGGGGCTTTTAAAGCGGCTTCTCATTCCGAGATGTGCCAGAGCACCTGAACTGTCTCTTATCTACTGCACAAGGTCATCGTAGGTCCGAAATTTGTGTTGTTTTTCCCAGTCAATAATTTAAATACAAAATTGGGATGGCGGCAAAACTGTTCTTGTCGACGCTTTTCTGAAACAACATGAACAAAAAGAGACCTGTTGTAGAAAAATTTTTAAATTTTTGTTTCCTTTGCATGCTTCGAAGATCTTTTGAAAACCGAGATGGTGTGAAAAAAGTTAAAACCATATGTACGAAGGCTGGATTTTGTTGACAAAGAACGAGTTGGTGAAATTGGGTGTGGAATGAAAGTGAAGACTTTTTTTAGAGTTCAATACTTTTCAGGGACAAAAATCAAAAAAATCCGAGACAGATTGAAACTGAAGATTTTTTGGTCTTCACCTGTAATTTGGAAACGATTTCGTGAAATTGGATGTGGAATAAAGTGGAGGCTAGACATATGGGCCACAGCAATGCAATTCAAGTTCTTTGGGCCATAGCATTAAAAAGATTAAAAATCCTTAATCTAAATCAAACGTCAAAAAAGGTTCAGCTGATTTAGATAAAAAACAAAAATGAAAATTATAACATTTTGTATGAAAGGAGACATTGTTTTTATTATAAACAATGTTTTTCGGTTTTTTCAAATAGTAGCATCGAGACAATAGCGAGTGCGAGTAACGAAATAATCTGCGTTGTAAACAACTGCGACGATCAAGACGTGTATTTCCGTCATACGCACTGAGAGAGCGCCTGGCAGTGACGGATATACACGTCATGCGCACTTAGCGGGCTAGGTTCTACTACATCGACCCAATTGTGCAATAATCAAAATAACATTATTTAACAGAATTTAAAGACGAAAAAACCAATTGTTATTGTTTGGGAACTTAAACTGTTTATTTTTTGATTATTCTTCAGGTTTATCTGGAACTATTTCTATGTCAAAAAAACTTGAAATGCCTTACACAAGCGCTTTTATTCATGAATTAATGAGGTTTCGAACCCTTGGTCCTTTTGCTCTTCCTCATAAAGCAAATAGTGACTTTTATCTTAATGACTACTTTATTCCAGAAGGAACTCAAGTAGGAAATGAATAAATAAACTTATAGTAATACTCGTTTAAATTTGATAAACATATTAATTCTTTAGCCTTAATTAATCTTTATCATACAATATGAATTTATGTACATTATCTTCTAAACTCGTTGAAACACGAGGACCTCTAGGTTAATTTTTTTTAATTCTATGGACTCTGAGTTTAAATCTTTTATGAAAGTTCATCAAAGACCAAAAAAGAGTCATAAATTGCAGTTTTAATGATTTTTTTTTAACCGTAAAGTGAAGACCTTTTTTGGCCTTTATGGAATTTACAAAAAGAATTAGAGTTGGTGCTTATAGATTTTAAACTTTTCTATGTATTTAATCAAAAAATGTTTTCACTTCACTGTTGAAAGAAAAAAATTACAAGTTCTTTGGAGTGTTTATTCAAAAAGTGGAATAAATATAACTAATTATTTTTATTGGAAATTCTGTGAGCTGTACTGGATATGTCGCTATAGGTCGCTATAGGCCCTTAAGTGAACCACTGTTCAGAAACATTGAGTTATACCAAGCAATTTTTTTAGTCAAGTCATTGCAAAGAGTACATATCAGCAAAATGAATGCTAGTACATTAGCGAACCTTTTGTAAAACATTGTTAAAGATTCTGTTTTAGCGTAAAAATCTCTAATTTAATCTATAAAAATTATAATACTTAACCAAAATTTTTGAAAATTCCGAGTTTTTTCCATTATTTTAATTTTTGCAAAATATATATGTAGTAGTTATTATTGTTTTTTCAATATATTACGTCATTTTGTTTTCTCGATATATCAACAAACTACAAACAGAATTGTTGATTTCTTCTGCCTCCTGAACTTTGCCTTCTTCTTCTTCTTCTTCTTTCGGCCTTTCCCTTTAGTCAGGGGTGGCCACAGCGTATCATTATTCTCCACATCTTTCTGTCTTCAATGTCCGTCTCCTTTGCACCAACTTCCTCCATATTTTCTTTCACTACATCTAAAAATCTTCTCTTTGGTCTTTCTCTTTTCCTCTTTCCCGGTAACTTTATTTCCATCATCTTTCTTTCTACATACTCTTGGTCTCTCCTCATGACATGTCCATACCACCTCAGCCTGCCCTCCCTCATCTTCATTTTTAACCTTCTACCTTAACAGTACTCTTGATGTGCTCGTTTCTAATCTTGTCTTTTTTCGTCACTCCCATAGCAAACCTCAGCATTTTCATCTCTGCGACTTCCATTTCTTCCACTTGTTTCTTTGTGACTGCTACTGTCTCAAGTCCATACACCATTGCTGGTCTTACCACTGAACTGTACACTTTTCCTTTTACTCTAGCTGGTAATCTCTTGTCGCAAATTACTCCTGATACTCTTCTCCATCCGTTCCATCCTGCCTGTACTCTCTTCTTTACCTACCTCTCACAACCACAACTTTCTTGCACCATTGATCCCAAATACTTAAATTCCTTTACTCTTGGTACTTTTGTATCCTCCATCTTTACTGTTTCGTCGTCATTTCCTCCATTTATGCACAGATATTCGATCTTCGACCTGCTTGCTTTCACCCCTCTTCTTTCCAATGCATACTTCCAGGATTCTAATATCCTCTCCACTTCTTCCCTGGTCTCCTCGCAAATCACAATATTATCAGCAAACAGCATCGTCCATGGTGGTTTTCTCCTTACTTCATCCCTTAGCCTGTCCATTATCATTGCAAACAGAAATGGACTTAACGGTGATCCCTGTTGCAGTCCAACCTTAATCTTGAAACTTTCTGTAGCCCCTACTGCACACCTCACCACTGTTTCGCTTCCCTCATAAATATCCTGTACTAGTTGTACATACTTTTCCACTATTCCGGATTTTCCCATGCAGTACCATAGCTCTTCCCGTGGAACCCTGTCGTAAGCTTTCTCTAGGTCCACGAATACACAATGTAGCTCTCTTTGACCTTCCCCGTATTTTTCCATCAACATTCTTAGAGCAAACATGGCATCGGTGGTTTCCATTCCTGGAATAAATCCATATCGCTGTTTGCTGATCTCCACTCTATCTCTTAACCTGGTTTCAATAATACTTTTCCATATTTTCATTGTGTGGCTCATTAGCTTTATTTCTCTGTAGTTTCCACAGCACTGTGCGTCCCCTTTGTTTTTATAGATTGGGATAACCACACTCCTTCTCCATTCTTCTGGCATCCGTTCACCCATTAATAGTCTGTAGAACAGTCTGGTTAAAAACTTTATCCCCATCTCTCCCATGCACTTCCAAACTTCTACTGGTAACTCATCCGGCCCAACCGCTTTACCTTTTTTCATCCTTCTTACTGCGTTCTTTACTTCTTCTCTACTGACACAATTTACCTCTTTCATTAACCACTTCTGGTTCCTCTGTCCTAGGGTCTCTGTTATTTTCCTCGTTCATCCGTTTTTCAAAGTACTTTTTCCATCTCTTTAACACTGTCTCTGAATTTATCATCACATTACCGTTTTCATCCTTCATAATCCTTATGTGCTTTATATCTTTCCCTGCTCTGTTTTTCTTCCTAGCCAATCTGTACAACTCCTTTTCACCTTCTTTTGTTTCCAATCTAGCATAAAAATCATCATACCCACGTCCCTTTGCCATTGCAACTGCCTTCTTTGCCTTATTCTTCTTTTGTTTCTATACCTTTTTAGTATTTTCATTTCTTATTTTGTCCCATGCTTTCTTTGCCTCTTTCTTTTCTTTTATGCTCTTTTGAACTTCCTCATTCCACCACCATGTCTCCCTGTCTCCTTTTCGTTTCCCAAATGTCACTCCCAGTACAGTTTCAGCTGTTTTTCTAAGCATTTCTGCCGTTTTGTCCCACTCATCAGGTAACCCATCCTTGCCTCCCAAAATTCTGGTCACCTCTTGTCTAAACGCTTCTTGACAGCTTGTCTCTTCTAGTTTCCACCATCGTATCTTTGGCTTTACTTTCTCTGCTGTTTTCTTTTTTACCATAAGAGCCATTTTGCATACCACCATACGGTGCTGCTTTGCGACACACTCATTTAATATTACCTTACAATCGCACATTTTCTTCAGGTTCCTCCTTCTGCACATCACATAATCTACTTGGGTACTTTTTCCTCCACTCTTATACGTCACCCTGTGTTCATCTTTCTTCTTGAAATAAGTATCGACAATCGCCAAATCCATCCTTTTCCCAAAATTCACAAGCATTGATCCTTCCTTATTTCTTGTTCCAGCACCATACCTCCCCATTGTTTCCTCATCCCTATGTTTCCTTCGCCCACATGTCCATTAAGACCTGCACCAAGAACTATCTTTTGATATACTTTCTATCAATCCATCCAGGTCTTCCCAAAAATCATTTTTCTCCTCCATGCTGTTGTTAACCTGTTGAGCTTATGCGCTTACTATATTTAGGATGGACTCATTTACCTTCAGCTTCATGGCCATCAGTCTGTCCGACACCCTCTTTACCTCCAGGACACTTTCAGCCAGCTCCTCCCTCAGCACTATGCTTATCCCATTTTTTCTTCCATCAGCTTTGTTGTAGAATATTTTGCATCCACCTCCAATGTTCCTTGTTTTACTCCCTTTCCACTTAGTTTCTTGTAGGCACAATATGTCTACATTTCTTCGCTCTATCATATCTGCCAGCTCTCTTCCCCTTCCAGTCATAGTTCCAATATTTAAGGTACCCACCCTTATGAGTGAGCATCTTCTTTTCCATGCTTCTAGCTGCTTCTTTACTCGCCTTTCTCCTCTCTTTCTGCTCTTATTTTTACTTTGTTTAGCAATAGCATAATTTCCGCAGGTGCCCTGCTGTGCGACACCTGAGGCGGTCGTTGGTAACCCGGACCGCGACCGATCCGGTATGGATTGACAATAATTACGCATTTGTATAAATCTGGCAAAAAAGTTTTACGCCGGATGCCTTTCCTGCCGCAACCTTCCCCATTTATCCGGGCTTGGGACCGACATCAAGAGACACAGAAATATGCCACCGATGGCTGGGTTACTCCTGAACTTTGCTTAAATGTACTAAATTAAATAAGTGAAAACAAATGATTTGCCAAATTACCAAAAACCTTTCATTTTTGTATCCAGTGAAATTAATGCAATATATTTATCACATTAAAGTGAAAGTGTTTTCAGTTTCAATCAATTTTTTGAAAAAGTTTAGCCATACAATTACAAAATTGTAGTCGTCAATCTTATCCGTTATGAAGCTCTTTTCAAAAAAAGTTTGGTTGCTTTTGTATTGTGTTAAATTAAATAAATTTCAGATAATGCCCAACATATGGGCAGTTCACAACGATCCTGATCTTTGGAAAAACCCGGAAATTTTTCATCCTGAAAGATTCTTGGACGAACAAGGAAATTTTACTCGTTCCAATAATATGATGGCATTTTCTCTTGGAACCCGGCATTGTTTAGGTGAACAATTGGCAAAAATGGAAGTTTTCATTTTTTTAGTCGGAATGGTTCAAAAATTTGAATTTCATCCCGATACAGCTGCTGGCGATCAATTGCCAAATATTATCAAAGGATCTCCTGGCTTTGTATTTAACGCAGAACGTTATAAAATCATTGCAAGGAAAGTGTAAAATATTTTAAAAAATTAATTGTTTAAAAAGTTTTTGGAAATTAATTGTTAAACACAACATTTATTATTTAAAAACCAGTCTTACTAGATGTATGCATTTTCAAGTTTTTAAAATTCAGTAGTAAAAATTTTACTTTGTCGGGATAGCGAAAAAACACTATTAATTTCAATTTTGTTTATGGTTGAATTAAACGCCATTAAAGGTAGTTGATCTCAGTCTTTGTTTTGAGTAATTGTAAAAAATTTTTTCATCATCTAGAACCTTGTTGCGGTCTTAATTAAGTACTTAAGCAACTGCAAAACGATTTTTGATTTTTCAAACTTTCTGATGCTGGAAAGAATTTTTGATTTTTCAAACTTTCTCAAACATTAAGAATATACTGTGTATAGTTTATATAAATAATTTTAATATGGTTTTTGATCTGACGTAATAGTTAGTGGGCTTTTTTGAAATTTTTGGCCAATCAGTTTTTAATTCCTATAAAAAAAATTTTATTCAAGTTAATTCAAGTTTTTTTGTTGAAATTGTCAAAAAATGTTGCTATGTTTTTGATACATACACACCAGCGTTCATCAAGTTTTTTGGTAAAATCTAGTGAAAGAATAACACCTTAAACTGCGTCCGAATTTTGGCCGGCTATACTATTTTTAAAGAAACCAAAAATTGTCTATTGTTTTCGCAAGAAAAAATACAGACCTTTATTTAAGATGGTTCGTTACCAGATGGTTCCTAACCAAGTTACGGCAAAAATTCCGTGCGGCGAAAATTCCATGCGGCGAATTTTCCTACGGAGAATTTGTTATGATCATTAAAAACATGTCAAAGTTTAGGATCACTACGTTTTTGGTACGAAAAAGGGAATTTTGGACATTGATTAAAAGTGTTGACACTTTTTCGTCTCCTGAATTAACCGGTTGCCGTATTCGGTCCGCGGGCCGTACTTTGGTGTGACCCTTGATCCAAGCTATTGTTGTAGTATCTTTGATTAGGTCAATTGGTTGTGCTCTATTTGTTAAAATCATTTTCATTACGTTTTTATTTGTAGGGAGGAGAAAGCAATAAATACTGTACAGAAATAAAAACGACTGTTTATTTTGGAAACTGACATTCAATGTTTTTCAAAAGTCAGTTTTGAGATTAGATTACTTTAAAAAACTTAAAACCAAATCAGATGTCAAAATTTTGTTTCACAATCAAGAAACTATAAAGACTTTTTCTTGTTTTTTATCATCTTTTTCTATACTAAGGCGGGTCGAATTTCTTCAAACCTTTCATTTTTTTTGTTGTAGCAGAAAAATTCTATTTTACTGTAAAAAGATCTGTGGCAAAATTTGAGCTTAATTGTAATGCACAACAAATCCCCCCAAAGCTATTCAGTTTTTGTTAAATTGCGAATTGAAGCATAAAGCGTTTTAAGCTCAATTTGTAGCGTATAGTAAATTTTGCTACTTTGTACTCCAACATTGTCAAAATCTTATTGTTATATTGCATAGTTTATTGCATCCTAAACCAGTTTTTACCTTTTGCTTCTCGAAAAATATTTCATCATATATTCTCATAATGAAATAATAAGTTAGTTGCTTTAAAAATTAGTTGCAAAACAAAAGACAAGTTTTTTTGTAATTGTAAATTCTAAAAACGGCGGTAAAAGTTTCATATCGTACTAGGGAAGCTACAAATACCCAATTTTCAAATTTAAAGTTGATCTATTAGATAGCAACTTCCTACCTATTTTCAAATAACCAAGGCTTATTTGGCTTACTCATTGACGAAAGACAAATTTTTGAAAGAAGAGAAAAAAATTTTAAACTTTTGTTGCGAGAAATATCGGATGAAATTGCCTAAAATTTTCAGGTGATATAGGTGAAAAGCAGTATAACAAGTAAAGCGCTTTCCAAAAAAATAACGTGAAAAATTGAAGAGAAAAACTTTCAAAGAAAATTAAGGGATTTCGTAGATATAGGACAGGTTTGACTTTTCAATATAAGTGCATGCAAATGAATGGATTTAGAAAATATTCGTGTGATAAAGTAAAACGGTGTCAAAAAAGAACGAAAGTTTTTAATAAATCAATGAAGCTTACAAACGTTGTTTATTGGAAAACTTGATTAGAAAGAAGCAGCCTGGCTGAACAAAAATTTTTTAAAAATCAAGAAAGCAAAAGAACAGCTAACGATATTCGCAGGCCAATCCGTATCATAAAAAGTCAATACTGATCTCTGCGTTAACATTTTGAAAAAATTGATAATCCAGAAGATAATTCAAGCGTTTTAATTTGGTAATATCAACTCACCCAAAAAAAGAAGAATCTTGACTAATCAAATGTGCTATAATTTAAAACTATTTGCTCAAATTTACATTAGGTTTAAGTTGCCGGATAAAGTTGCTTCTTCTGCACAACTATATGGCGTTAAATTTGTTACCACCGAAAAAATAAAGTTTGCCGTCAGTCGTTTAAACAACGGCAAGCAATTCAGAACATTGATTCCCAGTCAAAAAAAAACACGGCAAAAGCACGCCCCTTACATTGCCACGGACAAAACTCTTGGCAAATGGCTGGCAATCGCAATACATGCCTTGTATTCAGTGGCGTATCTAGGGTATGGCAGCCATGGCTCCTGCCATGGGCGCCGTTTGGACAGGGGCGCAAAAAAGGCGAAAACTTTTAATCGTAAATTGTTTCAATGAAATAATTTCAACTTGGAAATAATTGAAACTCGTATTTTTACTTAAATAATAACGTACAATTATTTCAATTCAACAACAGTCGTTAAAAATTGTCAGCCAACGATCAATTTCATTTGTTCTGTCATTAACCCTTAAAGCACCGCTGACTCATTTTGCGACGATGCAGTAAAACCGCAAATAGAGCGAAATTTGCATTTTTTTACAAACTAAGTTTTTCAATAAATAATTGTGCTTTTTTTGTTTAGAGAAGCTAATGATTTTAAGTATTATTAAAAATATAATTTTTCTTAGATTAAAATGATATAAAATTTGTTTAAATGTGATAAAAAATGAGTAAGTAATCAATAAAAATATTAACTATAGTTTTTCAGAAAAAAACGCTTGTTTTTGATTTAATGTCATAGTGCGGTTTTAAAGTTCAAACTTTTTATTCGCTATTCGTAGTAAAACACTTAATTTATAAACCTAATTTAAATTCCATGAAAAAAAATTTCTCAAAACTACCTTATTTCAAAATTTATCATAGTTATCAACATCGCACTGTACGTATGTGCGCAGCCAAAATTGCATGTGCATGCTCGCGCTGTGACGTAAGACAAATGGATTCGCTCGCTCTCACTGTGAGGTAGATTGTTTTTATAAGGCGCGTGAAAACAAACAGTTCTTTTTTCTTTTATTTATTTGTCTTCTAATCTTTCTAATAACTTTCACGCACTCGCTAGATCAGTGGTTTTCAACCGGGGTTCCGTCAGAACAGTTCAGGGGTTCCGCAAGTTGTCTGTGGAAGATGAACTTCGTGTGTGTCTATCAAAAACACGACCTAATTTTAAAGAGTTTTGCAACTGTGCCGCGAGAGCATCTCGGTTTTATTGAAAGCTATCCACATTCAACCTCTTACCTTTCTCCAGGTGTTCAAAATAAATTTATTCACCTCAAGGCATCTCATGTTTGCAAAAACTTAACAGAAAAAAATTAAAAAAGCCAAGTACTACGGTATTATAATTGACTCAATCGCTGACCAGGCGCATCGCGAGCAGGTTATAGAAGTTGTAAAATATGTTGATATTGACTTTGATAAGAAAACAGTATGTGTTAAAGAGTCCTTTCTGGGCTTCCTTTACCATCATCAAAAAGATGCTGCAAGCTTCGTTGAAGTTATTATGCAACAACTACAAAAGGATGAGATAATAATAGAAAATTGTCGCTTGCAGTGTTATGACAATGCTGCGGTAATGGCAGAACATCGGAATGGTGTACAGCAAAGAATATACAAAAAAAAAACAGGCAGTGTTTGTTAACTGTGACAATCATTTATTTAACCTGGTAGGCGTTCATGCGGCTTGACAAGACACAGAAATGATTTCTTTTTCTTGGACCATTAACTCATTGTACAATTTCTTTTCCCGTTCTACGCAGCGTTAGGAAAAGCTAAAGTATGCCGTTCCTCTGGTTTTAAAAGCTGAGGCCGAAACTCGTTGGATTTCTAGAAAAGAAGAGGTAAAATCAATAGAATGATATCTTGAAAAAATAGTTCTTTTGCTTGAGAACAATGTAGAAGATGACAGTCAAACAATTGATACTCAGAGCGATGGACAATAAATACTAAATCGTATTTTGATACACGACTTTATGACACTGATAAGGTTTTGGAAAAGGCTACTTATACCAATCGATAGAGTTCAAAAACGATTACAGGATGAAATAATGAATTTTCACAACGCAGTCCACAATTTAAAAGGCCTGAGAGATCATTTTAACGATGAAAGAGAGAGAATAATTGATGAATGTTTGGAAAATGGGAAAATCCTTTGCAACAAATGAAGCGTTGAATTTGAAAGAAGGTCGAGACGCAAAAAAAGAATGGCTGGTGAGAATATCCGGGATACAGGTTTATCGGCAACAGATCAAATGAAGGGCGTCGTGAAGGGAGCTCTCGACCGTCTTCACAAAGAAATGAATGACCGTATCTCTCGGTTATTTGACATCGATGTCAAGTTTTGCTCTTTGCTTGATGTCCAAAAAATTTGTTGCAGTCGTGACTGTGGAAACTTAGATTCGCTGTGTGATAATTTAGCTTCTGTTTACAGTGACAAACTTGACGGCAACCAATTATATGGAAAAATTATTGATTGCAAAATGTTGATATCAAGTCTTATCAACGTTAGGTTATCGCAGCCTAAAGATCTTTTTAAATTCATAGTCGAATATGGGGATGAAAATGTATTTCCCAATCTCCGGATAGCTTTGCAAATTCTGCTGATAGTGGTAGTATCCATAGCAAGTTGTGAGCAATCGTTCATTAAACTAAAACTAATTCTGTAGCACCTTCGATCCTCAATGAGTCAGAAACGATTGTGTTATCTAGTTTTATTAAGTATAGAGAGGGATGAAACAAAGAAAACTAATTTTGATGAAACATTGAAAAATTTGCGTCAAGAAAGGCACGAAAAATACTGTTGTAAAACACTGTTATTGAGCAACCGTCCGAATTTTTTGTTGCTTATTGTTTAGTGTCGTTATTAAATTGCTTGTTGCCTAATTATATTGCGTAGTTGAGAAAAAGCAATTTAATATAAACTGGAAAAAGAAGTAGGGGGGCGCATTTTTAAACTTTGCCATGGCGCCATTTTACGTATATACGCCACTGCTTGTATTTTCTTAAACTTTGAAGGCCTGTTTCATTTCCCTACAGTTGCCTGCAAAAATGCTTGGCAATTATCGGGCAAATGTTAGGTAAGACTAGGCTCTAGAAACACGGCACTGCTCTGCCATGAGTTTGCCTTGCTTGGCCCGAGCAGATTTTTTATGACTGGGTTGTTTCATGTCGTCAAAATCAATGCCGGGTTTATACTTTGATTCTTAAGAGAACTCACGTTTTAATAACACTTATTTTTTTTAAATGAATCATAAAAATAAATCCTTTTTTATTTCTTGTACCAGGTCCACTTTGGTAAAGCCATCAGTGCATGCAATACCAATATGCTCCGTCATTATGCTACGAAAAACCTCTCTGGTTAAAATAAAATTACTTTTGCAAAGAATAAAAAAATTTTTTCAATCATTATGATGTCATTGCAAATATTTTTTAAAATATTTACGCAGCGTTTTGAAAAGTTATGTTTTTACGTAGCTTTATCGTGTTTTTTACAATTTATTTCAATTATAGTAATTGACTTTTTATTACAAATCAACAACAAGATTTTTTTGCTTAAAAAAATGCTATTAAAAATTAGCTCTTCGTTGCATTCACTTACAAACTTTAATAAACTTTTGCAACAATTTTATAAGTGGTTTGTACATAAACCAAACCAAGAGACCCATCATCAATTGTTGGAATTGTTTTTGAAGCTGGATCAGGAAGAAATTCAAACTTTTGAACCATTCCAACCAAGAAAATAAAAATTTCCATTCTTGCCAATTGTTCACCCAAACAATTACGAGGTCCGATCGAAAACGGAATCACTTGCTTGGAACTGACAAATTTTCCTTGTTCATCCAAGAATTGTTCAGGATCAAATATTTCCGGGTTTTTCCACAAACTGCGGTCGTATTGGACAGCCCAAATACTGAGCATTATCTGAAATAATTTAAATACAAAATTATCGATAAAGCATAAAAATAATAAAATAAACTTGATAGATTAGTTATAAATAAATTAAATAAGATAAAAAATAAATCGGGTGAGAAAACAATTAGCAATAACAAAATTGAATGAGAAAACAACAAAAAGTTTATCAAATAGAACGAAAAATTATTAGTCGGCTGAAACAAAATTCGGCCTGCCACTTAGAAGCTTCCAGAAGCTTGTTGATGAACGGGGTTAACCTCTTGAATTTCTATATCTTTAAGCATTGAACTTGCAATATTAACTAATTTAAAACTTGTTTAATTTTATAATTTTCTCCATTCATGACGTAACTTTACTGTTTAGCTGCCCCGCCACTGAGATACCAATGGCCGTCCGTGCATTGTTACTTTTTGCAAAGGTGTTTAATTAACATTGATGAATTAGATATCTCGAGTCATCTAAAAACAATTTTTCAATATTTTAGAAAAAATCGGGAAGAATAAGTTTTAATTAAAATTTCTATGATCTAACACTTTCATAAACCTTGTTGATTACATAATACAGTTGTATTTTTTTGAATTAGGACCAACGTTCTGTAGTGTAATACTGTAAACAGTTTGTCCCTTAACCATACCTGTGGCAGCTTGCTCGTGGGAACTGCAGAACTACAGCATTCTCAAATATTTATGCAGCAATTGCAAATATTATAAAATTTATTGAAATCTAATTCATCACTGTTAATTAAGAAAAGAAATTTTTTTGAATATTTATTTATTTTTTCCAAATTTTTTTAAATAGATTTAAGCTTAATCAAGTTGTTAAAACAAATTTCAAAAAATTTAAACGGGCAACTTTTTAAGCTGCTTATAATGCAGCTTGAATACTTCACACAAAGTGACGCAAAATGAGATAGTCCAAGAAATTTTACGTGGTAGATCGAACGTACGTTTGAGCTGCAGTAAAAGCAGCTCATGCTATTTGATCAGTGAGACGTGACCGGTTCAACCCCTTTCATTTTTGTCGTCAAGCTTTTATAGTCAAAATACTTAGACAAAAATGTAATATTCTTCAAATTATCACTAATTGTCTATTATAAATGGCAGGTTGTACCTTGTTTCAAAGAAATAGCTTCTCTTTAAAAATATAAAACTTACAAGGCTTACAATACGCTCGTAAATGAAAAAAATTAATGTTAACAAAAGATAAAGTAATTTCTGACTTAACAATTTCAAAGTTATAGCTCTTAGTACTGAAAAATATTTTAGACCTATTTGTAAATTTAATATGAGTATACAGTAAAAACATGATTGAATTTGTAGATGCATGCAGGCAGACATTTTTGACTATCGACCAATAGTATGGTAGCCTACATCTACAAAGCTATCTCCAATCAATTACTTTTTGTTGCCACTAAATTATAAAATAATCAAATGAGGACAAAATGTGCAATACTGCAACTATTTTGTACCATTTGAATAAAAGGTTTATTTTCAAACAACCTAGATTTAAATCAATTATTTAAAATTGAACTGAAACAAATAAATTGTGTAAAACAAACTAAAACAAGTAAAATATAGAGCTGTAATGTTTAAATTTAAAATCTGTCAAAGAAAAACAATCGAATTTAAAATTGTACTTATTTCGCCTTGAAATATCATGATTTTATTATCGACTACTGCAAAATTCTTAATATTTGATTATTTTGTTTTTTAAAAAACTTTAATTGCTTGCACTTATGCAAAACTAAATAAAAAATTTTACCACAGTCCCATTTGAAATAACATAGGTTTTCAAATTAATGTCAACATTTGCTTTATGTAGAATACCTAAAAGAACCAGGGTTCAAAACCTCATCAGTTCTTGTATGAACGCATTTGTGTATGGCATGTCTGTTTTTCTGGACATCGATATAGTTCCAGAAGCACCTAATAAATAAAAAACTGTTCAAATAAAATTTAATAAAACATACAGCATAAAATACAGTTCAAAGCGTGAAGCAACATTAGCAAACAAATGTGAACAGCAGATCTACACAAAGTGCAGCTGAGTGCTATGAATTAAAGAATTGCTTGATTGCTTCATAACCAAAAACCGGCTCTTTGGACCGTAAGAAAAGCACTATATGACAAATTTCTAATAGATCACGCCCGTTACCTAATTTAATGACGCTGTTGAAGCTGCAACTAGGCCAATACGGCCATACAATCAAAAAGAGTAAAAGAATATTAAGAAAGTCAAAAAAGTAAGACAAACCATGCTTTAATTCACAACAACAAAGATGGTTAAAATAATTATCATTGTGATTTCTGTGCTGTAAAAACTCTAAGCATTCTCATGCTAATTTTTTGCGTTTAGCCGCTTAATAGATGAATGTACCACTGGTATTTGGTTGCAAATACTCCCTCCATTTTTTGATCTTTGTTTCGTGTAACTGAACACGACATTAAAAATATAACCTTTTAACAGTAAAAATCCTCAATTAGATTGCTATTTAATTTGTACCGAGTTAGATTAATTGCAGATTTTTTACATTATTAAACAACAAATTTGCTTAAAATAACTTTTCTACCAAATAAAAAAAAATACAAACCTTTACTCCTTGATATTTTATATAATTTTTCAAATGCAGCATTATTCATTTATCTTTTCAAATTTTTTTTTACATTTCGATCTCAAGAATATTTGAAGCACAAAATTATCACAGACCAAGAAAGTATATTGTTGCAATAGCAATTAGTAAATGTTATTTGTACGAATTAGGTAATTTTTTTGTTTTATCCAGCCAAGAGGTAAGCAATAATTAATTATTTTTGTTGCAATAGCACTACAGTATATTGTTGCAATAGCAATTAGTAAATGTTATTTGTACAAATTAGGTAATTTTTTTGTTTTATCCAGCCAAGAGGTAAGCAATAATTAATTATTTAGGCCAGAAGTGATGAATCACATGCTACCTTCTTTCCGCACAAGCTTTATTTTTTTCCATTATTTTCAAAATCTACACTATATCATTGACGCTAGTTGGCACGATTCATGTCATTTTCTATTTTATTTTTTATCGTATACACCGGTCACTCAGAGTAACTTCATCTGAAAGTTTTGCTTTTGTTTTTTTTTCGCTGTTGTTTTGATTTTTGTAAAACTAGATCATCACGATAAATAAACTAAAGTGCATCTCATAAAAAGATACTTCTGTGCTTTTGCAAATACACCATAACTTTTAAATGATAAAGACATTTCATATTTTATAACCATCCGATGCTTTAGCATAAGTTTTTTTCAATGTTTTAGCTCTACAAGATTCTTTTATTAACTCTTAAAAAAGGTTTCAACATGCTTTAAAATTGAAACTTACAAATTTTTAAGCTTATTTTTAAATTATGCTGTTTTACGCATCGTTTTATTGATTGAGCATTTGCCCTCAGTATAATTTGATGCATTTATGCAGCAATATGGTTGATTGGCACAAGCACTTTTTCATCTTACAGTAAATTTTATTAACAGTTTTTTAAAAGTTATAGTTTACCAAAAGCTTCAAGTACTTCTTTTCTCAAATTTTTTTGTGCTTCCGGATAATGTAATAAACAAAGAAAAGCCCAATACAAAGTGCTGGACAAAGTTTCAGTTCCAGGTATAAATAAATCGTGAAGATAATTCATTAGTTGATAGTTCTAAAAAAAATAAAAGTACAAATTAAAATACAAAAACAGGGCTACGTTTTTAAAGCGGTAAATATAAAATAACAATTTTTTAGCAAAATTACTAAATCATAAACTTACAATATTGTTTTAGCCCCATAGTCTGAACAACAGACTCAGCTACCGTATGGCTCAATTAGTGCCGACGAATATTTTTACAGCTTTCTAATTATTAAGTGTTGTTATATTATAGCTGACCAAAAATAAATCGTTGTTTTCTCATACATTTACCATAAGCTTAAATAATACTTTAAATTACTTTTCTTGGAATGTTTTAAGTTTTTAATATTTCTACTACGTGACCGACAGCTTATCGAAACTAGACAAGAGATCATATATTACCAACGCTTTTCACAACTGTATTCTGATATTAATAAATTTGATTCAAAATAACAAGAAATAGTTCAGTTATAAAAACTTTCACAGCCAAATCAATTGTTGTTTGATAAAATGTCGATTGCTATTATTACTAAAATATATCTCGCATTACGTTAAATGAAGGATCTTTCCTTTCTTTTTTTCAGAAATAAAAGCATCAATAAAGTCCCGGATGTTGTTTTTATCAAAATCTTTTCTCATGTTTGTCGATTTTGGTTTCAAACAATTTTACAAATAATAAAATAATGTAGGCTATTTAACTTGAAGCTATAAACACAACATGTGGTTTGATGCTTTATTTAATAGTTAAGAATTTTGCCTAGTTAGGGCAAGAGTGCTATATAGTGGAAACGCGATCAAAACAGTTTACGCTCAATTCCCACTCTCATCATTCTAATGAGTTCTTGAAAAATTCCGTAATATTCATATGATTTTGTAAAAACAAAATAAGCAAAAAACAACTTTGAATAGCTGGGGATTTTTGAAAACAGGTTTGGGTTATCGCTTAACGGTTGCTCTAAGTTTCACATCTCCAACAGTTTTTTGAGTCTTAGAATGCTAAATAAAAAAGAATATGATGATTTTAAAACAATTTGAACAAAATAATAATGAAAAATAGTTAAAACAAAATATTTTGAAACATTTGATATTGTCACATCTCTTTTCTGCTTATTGAAATATTGAAGTTCGTATATTAAAACTTTTACTTTTTTTAATAGTTCAGCAATCATTCCTACTATTTAAATAAAAATTAGCATAATAAAAAATATAAAAATTATAAAAAATAAAAACTTTTATGCTTTATTGTTTAACAGATTAATAAAACGCACCATAAGGTTTTTTTATCATAGCAATGCTTTTATTACTGTAATAATAAAAACGCTGGAAAGTACTGTAAATTGGGAACTAATGTTATGAGTGGCTCCGTAGCGCTTATCCATGGATCATCAAATCTTAAAATTGATTCTTAATTAAATTTTCCGTTAAACTTCCGTTAGACCATTTACTCCAGGTCGGACACAAACAAAATTGGATACAAGATTTTCTCCTTTTATTAACCCAGGATGCTGTACTGCCAGGATCAGATGTTGGCAGTGATGGTGTTGAGCCCACATTAAGTTTTGTCATCTAAAATCCTCAGACCTCGTTTCCCATGTGTTATCCGATGTATGAAGCACGCTATTAGGACGTGGTCTGCGGTTTACTCAATGGCGTCGTATTCGCAATTTGGTGAAGGAGTGAGATCCCATTTGTGCATGGACATATGGAATCGCTCAACACCAATTCAAAGATGATTGAGCTTGATCTGAGTTGTTAGGGACAAGCTCATTCTAACAGACCTGGCACTGGTCCTGGGTATGATAAAACGGAGTCTGGATATATTCTCGCAGTACTCCGCGTTTCATTTATAATTCGTCAGCTGAGAAGGGCTAATGACAAGTCTGTATAGTGTTTAAAAAATTCCGCGCAGCTGATACATACGGGAACCTAGATCTTGGTCTCTCTTGCCGAGCATCTTAGGATTCACTTAAAAAAACATGCAACATGTGGTCAGGATCCATGGATCCACAGTAGGTCAAGGAGAGTGTAGCTGCTTGCCGACGAAGCTCAACAGGCTAAATGACTGAAGTATGGTTAGGTGGTTCGTGGAGAGTGGGACGTAGGCATTCAGTGACTATGCGCAAGGCGTCATTCAGGATACTGTCTATGAGGCGAGTGTAATCACTGCAATGCATAGTACGCTCAGTACTCAGCTGTTGTGTAGGCCAGAGATAGGGAAGCTGTACGCAGTGTTTTGGCACCAGTATCCCATTCTGTGCCTACATGTCGCCTCAGCATTGTGACGCGCAAAAATAATTTTTTGCGAGGTGTCACTAGATGGTGACTGAACGTAAGCAATCTTTCCAGTTAGACCTCGAGCTAAGAGCTCGATCTCAACTTCTAGGCAAGTAAGACTTGAAACTACCTAAAACGACCAGTTGTAATTTTTGACGCACTGCTAGTTTTATAGCCTATTAAAATAAAACATTTCAGTAGTAAGCAAGGACTATTTTCTATACAGCAATAGGTATATAATTGGCTTTACTTAAAGTGGTTGACTCGGCAAGTCCATCTGATGTTTTAAAGTCGACTAATTTCTTCAGAAAAGTATACGATTTTGGGTGTAATGCCAAACTATAAAATGTCTTTTTTTTGCTGTATATAATTTATTGAGCCGAGTCTAATAACTTTAAAAAAGTGTTATAAAAAACAAAAAAAAGATTTCAGTTTAAATATCATGTTTGTAAATTCAATTTTAAAAAAATGTACCTGAACTTTAATTGATGACATTTTCGGCGACTTTTCACTTAAAAATATTTCAATTTTATGATTACTGAGTTTAGTTTTCTCCAATGTAAAATTCAATGAAGACAAAAAATTAATATCAATTGAAGTTCCGTTACGCTTTCTTTTTTACCGCTATGAAAAAACCTTGTTTTTTACCTTGATAGGAGTTTTCACTCAAAAAATTACATTTGGTCCCCATAAAAGTGAGATAATTCTAACTAAAGACCCAAAAAAAAATTCCACCTCACAGTTCAAAGGAATAAAATGGTTCCCAAGCAATTGAGTTTAAGTCCTAAGGTATGCTTTTGCAAAAAGTGTGTAAGTGTGGTAACCTATAATTTTTTTAAGAAAAAGTCTTTGAACCACCTGGACAAGTCGCTATGGATCCTTTGGGGTCCAGTAAACCACAGTTAAGAAACCCTATTCTAAATAGCTCAATATCCTGGTTGTTTGGATGTCAAAAAAGCTTTTTGTGTTTTTTAAAACCGTTTAGTTCCCACACAACAAACATAAATTTAGGTGTTTCTATTTTTATTTATTTAGTTTTTATTTTATCTCTATATTTATCTTCCTGACTTGCAGGAAAGCGACGGAGGCGCTAATACATAGGGTAGGCAATTACCCCGACCTGCTTCGGGAGATACCAAGATATTGCTGTCCGCTTGTATTGACTGTAATTTAGAACTGCTTGCCAGGACCACGAAGCAGGGGAAAGTGCCGTAAAGTTTCTTTCACACGGACACAACAGATGGCATGAGTGGGTTTTGAACCGAGACCGTGTTAGTCACGAGTCCGGCGCTTTAACCACTCGACCACGCTGCCGACAAATTTTTATATACACATTAAATATTTTATATATATAGGAATTTGACTCAAGTGATTTTAAACTGAAACAAAGAACAACGTACAGAAATGGTACTTTTTTTAGACAAAAAGTTTTTCTGCCAATTTGTGTTTCCTGGATTTTGGTATTGTCCATATTACATTTGATCAAAAGTTTTCTAAAGATTGTAGAACAAAAAGCGTTACATAAGTTTACATTTTACTCAGTAGATCAGTTAAATTCATTGTATTGCAAAAATGCATCTTTTCTGCCTCTGAAGGTTATAAAGCTAAAATTTGATACAATTTTTTGTAAAAAATGAGTTACAGATGTTTTCTTTTTTTAATTCAAAGTATGAAACAAAAAACATGAGATTGATTTAAAACAAGTAATAAATCTTTGCGAACAAATTTGTGTTCTTTTGTAAATCTGAACTGATGATATGTTTTTCGGAGAGCATTTTGTCAAACAATTTGTAAGAAGTAAACTAGCAAAAAATAAAATTTAAAGACATTTTTATTTACCTTATTCAGCTTTTTAATTTAGTGAGTGCAGTTTACAGCAGTGGAAACAAAAAATTTTAAGTATGGACTGTGTAAAAACCCTTGATATTGTTTATAAGATATTCCAAGAATTCAATTTGTTCTTGGATTTAATGTAGTAAATTAAAACTATTTATAGCCTTATACAAATGGATCGCTTATCTAAAAAATAATTAGCATTAAAAAGTTGGTTGAAAAACTTATTCTTACTATAAATAAAAGATAGACAGTATTGTCATAAAAATGATAGATAACTATATGGTACATTTCTAACTTAAATAATACTAAAAGATGGTTGCAGAAAAGATTCTAAAACGGTAATATATTTACATAATATTGAGGACAAGAAACGTTTGATAAAGTGCGCTTACATGTAGCAAAACGTTTAAAATTGTATTTTGTAATTGCTAGAAAATAAAAAGCAAAGTGCGACTTTAGATTAATGATATTTGCGATACATGTAAAAGTCATTACAATGGCCACTTTTTTTTTTGTTAAATTTGGACTTAAATTTGACCTAACAATTTTGGTCTGTTATAGAAGTTTTTATGGTCAAATTTTTGTTTAACAGTAGCAGAATGCTAATTTGCATCAGTTTTGAAAAGAAAAACAGAATTTTTCTGTTAACAGTGAAATAAAAAATCTCAGTGCATGTCTATACATTAGTGATCCATGATAAAAAATATTAATAAAACAAACTTTTTGGCAAAACAATAATTCGTATAAAAACTTCAACATGAATTCAAACAAATAATTTAAGCATCAGCCATTGTAAATTGGATATAAATGTTTTTTTAGTGTTATTTTTATTTTTAGCTATGCTTTTTCTATTTGACTAGCAAAAAATTGTCAGGGCGCTATACTTGGGGTAACCGTCACGCAATTACCTTGAACTGCTTTTAGAAATCCCAAAATAATACTGTGCCATAGATTTTTTTGTTTTTTGTTTTTTTAGTTTTACATTTAGAAGTAAGTCCAAAATTTAGAATTGCTGATTAAATTCTCCAAGCAGAGGAAGGTATCGTAAAATACTTTTTCCAAGGACCCAACAGAATGATGGGAGTAGGTTTTGAAGCGCAACTGAATAGATTGTGTGGAGCTGTAATAACATCTTGTTTAGGTGCAATGCAATATGGTCAGTTTATCATCAAATATTGGTAAATCACAACCATTCCATTTTACAACACAAGCAGTCAAACAATCTTTATTCACGTATGCAAACAACAAAAGAGTAAATGATAAAGTCGGGATGTTTTTGTTATGTAAAAGAACAATTTGTTTTGTCCGTGTTTCTTAAATGAGCTTTACGAACCGATTAGTTTTATCTATCAAGATATTATATGATCGGGAAATAAATGAACTTGGTCTAGTTTTAATGTTTTGATTACTTTTATATTTATATATTGATTGATTGCTTTATGATCAAGTCACGAAGATAGCTCATTCGAGCATTCTAAAAAATTCGTATTGCTGAAACGAGCAGCATCTTTTATTAAATATACGCTTTACGTTTTGATTTATTACTGTTTTTTTGTTTTTTTATTCCACCAAGCAAAGTAAAATACATATCCAACCTATTTCTTGATCTTACATCGCTACAAACAGTTCAATGTGAAAGTAATTATTTGTAAAAAAAAGAAAATACGAGAACAAAATTTTGTTTAGGGAAAACACACATTTTGTTGTATTAAAACAAAAAATTAAAGTATTTCAAAAAATTGAATTGTTTGTTGCATGACTTAATTAGTTGCAGTATGTTTGATGTTGAAAATATCAGATAGTTTAACAATATTGAATTAATTTGTTACATTATTTTCAAGCTGTGCCCAAACCCAAAACAAAAAAAATTTTAAAAAGTATCTCACAGTCAAAAAGACTATTCTAAAAGCTTGTAATGCTGCGAAAAGAATGCTTAAAACCCGAAGTTTACCTTTTTCATTGAATTTGTTGAATATATTCAATTACATATTTCAACACCTTGTAAATTAAGTATATTTACCAAATTTTTAAAATTTTTTTAGTGTGACTTTTAAAATTTATTGTTAGCAAGATACAAGAATTATTAAAACCTTTTAAAAAAGTGTTCGGCCACTCGTGTTGCATGCTCTGCCATGGTGCCAATAAAAGTTTGTTATGATTAATTATAAACATGCATTAAATTTTTAGTTTGTAGCTTTCTTTTCTTATTTTTTTGGCGTATTATTATCAATCTAAGTGAAAATACTAAATGTGATTATTTAACTTTTATACTGTAGATTAATCAAAATATGTAAGTTGTCATAATTTTTAAAGTAAAGAAGTACGAGTATATGTTCATCTCTAAAAAGCAATTGAATGTTCAATATTGGGCAAGTTTCTTTTTTTAACAAAACTTTTTTAATATTTGTGTCTTATCACTAATAATATTTGTGCATGTTTTGATTCTTTTGAAATAATTTAGGTATAATTTTTTTACCAGTATTACATAAAATTATGCTATTTTTATTAAATTAATTTTGTACACCTAGAACAAGTACTCATGTCTAAATGTAGCGCTGTTACTTCTAAGTATTAGAAGTCCGCAGCATAATACTTAAAATTTGAAAGTAGATATTGCATAAGTGAATAAGAACACTATTTTTAATATCAAATGTTTTAGCATAGCATTTTAATGTATTGTACCGGTTTTTGGAGTAATATAGCATGCATTTAGATTATTTGGAAATTTTGTTCAAAAATAACAGTCACTATTCAAATTTTTTTAATTAATCTAATCTAATTTTATTCGATAAATTTTAATTACCACCTGAATGGAGTGCGCATTACGAATCTGTGAAAGCTTTTCAGCATTATTTCCTTGATGTAGTGAGTGCATTAAACGAAGTATGCGATCAAAACGAAAATATTGATACACGAGAAGCTCGTGGTATATTGGATGCAATTCCGCAATTTTCCTTTGTTTCTTTTTTACAATTTTGGATGCAAGTTCTAAAAGAATCTTATGATACCCAAAAATATTTACAGCGAAGAGGTTTGTCACTGGAAAACTGTTCTCACAAGATGAATGCTTTTATTGCTTTTTTGATCAATGATCGCAATGCGCTGGTTAAGCAAAGTATTGAAACTGCTATCAAGATTTGTAAAAAGCAAGAAATCTCGATTGAAGTGCGACGTGTCCAAGGAAGAAAAAGATGCTTGGCAAACATGCAGAAGACGTAGGTCTCTTGGCTGTTGAAGAAATCAAGAAATGCAATTTAGGCAGTTCAGTGTAATTTGTATGTTAAATGAATTATTCGGCTTCTTAAATCCCCACGCGTTATTGCAAAGCAAAAATATCGAAAATATAAACACATTTAAGAACACATATGCTGATGACGTTAATTTATCTGAATTAATTTATGAAATAGCCAGGTTCTAAAGACTCGTACAATCCAGCGGCACTGCATTTCACGCGATGCCATAGCGCTGGATGTGCTGCAGTGGTTGACCAAATATCGTTTATGTTAATTAACACCTTATTTATTTTTGTGTCTTAAGCTTTACCTCACTTTTGCTGTTTCTATTGCAAGTTGTGAAAGAAGTTTTTCAAAGCTTAACTCTTATTTACCTAGGCCGTTTTTTTCTGTTGACTACCTAAGGGGGGGTCCTCGGAGGACCCTAAGTTTACATGTCCAATGCTGTTAACAGACAATAGTTGCGCAGTTGATTTTTTGATATGTTGGAGAAAATTTATTCTAGTTTAGTCAAATGTCTGTACTTTTTAATATATTTGCTATTAGTCTTTTCTTATTTGGCATAAAGCTGAAGGTCCTCAAATTTTTGTTGATTGCTTTGTTTTGCAACATAGTCCGATTAGTCACAGTCTGCTGCAAAAATACAAAACTACTACGTGAGGCAGTAATTTTGACAAACACAGCAAGGCGTTCAAAACGTTTTTTTGACTTATCTCATGATTTTTGCACACAAAAAGTATACGAAAATCAAGAGGTAAGTTAAAAAAATAGCCTGCTACACTAAAACTACTCATCGAATTTGTTCAAGTAAAATGCCAAAATATTCAGGAATAAATTTTAGGAAAAGTCATAAAATACGAGTTATATCGTTTTTATATAAGGGGGTTCTTTGTGGACTTTGAGGACCCCCTTTTAGGTAAATTAGGGTTAAATTGATAAAATCTTACTTGAGATGGACTATGGGTGAAAGCAGGCTGTCTTCTTTAGCAATCCTGTCCATTGAAAAATGATTTTGTCGAGATGCTATCTTTTGAAGATATAAATTTGGAGTTTGTTTCATTGAATACGAATTCAATTTTGAACTTTTGATAAAAATTGAACTATCACTATTATTTCTCTATTGTATAGAACTTCATTAATATGTTCTTCGTTTGATGTTGTTAAAGGGCGGCAGTTTGTGCAAAAATTCAAGGGCGGTAGGTTACGTTGCTACGCCACTGGGCCGCATCACCAAAAAAATATCTTAACTTAACATTTAAGCATAAATTATAAAAATTTTTAATTTAAAAAATTTAAAATAAACTTTTTAAAAACTTTAAGTAAAGTCCTATTTTTGGACTTTTAAAATACTTTTTATTTTTAAACGTCTAAACAACTTTTCCGACAAAATTTTTATGTTTGGGCAAGCTTTCTGTCTGTATTACAATAATTTTGAGGATCCAAAGAGTTTGCTAATTTAGCGTAGTGGTTTAGGAGTTAGAAAATTGATCTATACTATCTCAAAGGAGTTAGAACTTTTAGTTGAACTCAAAGGAGTACTCAAAGGATTAAGAAACTTGATCTAGACTATCTGCCCGGTCAAAGTGAATATTTCAGTTTCTCAGCAAAAGAAAAAAAAAATCATTGTATATCTCATTGTATAATGCCAAGTTTCAAACGCTTTCTTTTACCTGAAGCTTTATTTAGTGGACATAAACTTTACAAATTTCAATCCAACCCTCTACAAATAAATTACAGAGTTGTTTTTTCATCATTTGTCTCCTAGGTTCAATTTGTACACGATATGCAAAATTGGTACTATCATATAAAAGAAAGCAAGACATGACCTTATTTTTAGAATTTACATTAATATCTTTAGGCTTTTCATGACAGCCAAATAAAACTTCAATGAAAGGAAATTCAAAATTTAGCTTTTTAATCTGATCCAAATGTGTTGCAGGCGCAAAAAGGTAGTATTACTGGTCTAGACTACCACGTTTAGACAAAAAAGTGTCTCTTTTATGACAAAGCTCTGATGGATGGATGTTTGAAAAAACTAGTCAGTGATTTGTTGGAGAGAGACTGAAGCATTTAGTGACTACGGGCAAAGCGTCATTCAAGGCACTATTTATAAAGCAAATGTGTGTACTGATTGCAGTACTCAGCTGTTGAGACACAACACATAAGACCTCACATAAGACAGATTTCACACTGCTGACCGCACATAAGATAGCAGTATATGGTTTTTTGGCATCAGCGCTCTATCTGAGCCCGCAATGCCTCAGCAATTTGACGCGCAAAGATAGTTTTTTGCGCAATGCCAAACAGTGATGACAGATTGTAAGTGATCTGTCTAGTTTTCCTCAAGTTAAATTGAAACTGGACAAAATGGTAAAATTTGGTCGGGTGGTTAAGAGCTCTGGGATTGTCATTGCCATGGTCTCGGTTCAAAACCGACTGGCTTCATTCTGTTGTGTCTTTGGGAAAGACACTTTACGGAAAATTCCCCTGCTTGGCTGTCTTAGCAAGCAATTCAAAATTTTTAGTCACATGTCTATAAAAATAAGAAACCAAAATAAAAAAGTTTCAACCACACAGCAATATCTTGATATCTCCGGAAGTAGATCGGAGTTATTTCTTGTGCTATATCTAGCGCCTCCGTCGTTTTTCTGCAAGTCAGGAGGAAAAATATAAAGATAAGATAAAACAGATATAAATTATAAATTTTTAGCTCACATTTTTATAATCCGAAGATCGTGGAAAGCAGATTATGTAGGCCTACGCATAGATTCAACAAAAAAAGAGTCAAGACGGATTCCAGAGAAAACACCATTTCTTTGACGCCAGAGACTTTTTTGCTCGTTGTCACCTTTAGCAAGAATAAAACTTCTGTTCCAAATTAGTTCCATAATCATTCGTTTCATGCTTTTATCCAGCAGAAACCTCAATAATTTGCAGTCAAAGCCAAACTTGAATGCAACAGTAGTTTTATATGCAGATGTGAGATGAACAAATATGGCAACAGTCTTCTTCTTAGCATCGACAAAGTCCTCAATGTTTTACATTAACAGAATAACTTAATCCACAGTTCATTTTTTTGCGTTTGTACTCAAGAAAGCAGTAGATCAATTGGTTCGACGCGGACGGATGTAAGCGTCTTGAATTCCTTGCATGGGACACAAAGCGTATTTGCTAATGACTCTTTCGATCTTATTCTTTGTCGTTTGCAAGCACAGGCTTCTTTGTCTTTTGGATCGTGACTACAAGCGTTCTTCCTTAGAATTTGGAATTTTGAAGTTGATGCAAGCAGAAAGAATAAAGTTATGTAACAGGACTTTAAAGCAACTTAAACATGGGTCATAAGCTCTGGGCGGAAAAAAATTAGGTTCCGGAGCTTTACCTGGTTTTAAGTGGAAGAACCGTTGCAAACATCCCAGGTCATCATAAGTGAGGAATTAAGTTAATTTTATTCAGAGGTTTCTAAATAGTTGGTTGTTTTAAAACTACAAAGACATCGGAATATTATAGCATAAACATATCAGACCAAAAGTCATCAAAGTTTTTTAAAAAGGATATTATGATGTTCAAAAATAAATTTCATTCCGAAAGGCAAATGAAGACCATAGAAGATCTTTACTTGATGTTAATTAAAAAGTTTCTTTTTAACTCAAAAGTAGGCCTTTTTTGGTCTCTATTAACTTTTAGTATAAATTAATGAAAAATTTTGCAATTAGTAAGGACCGCTTTATGAACTCTTGGTTGAAAATTTTTTGGAGAAGTAAAGTCATTTCCGTAAATTTTTGATTTAGTGCGTCATAAATTCATACAAGTTAGAAACCCATGCTTTATTGAAATTCAATCGTATAGAACATTTTGTTTTTATTCTATGTCTTCTGTTTGTAAAACCCACATGGAAAAGCTGTAAATTTTTACAAAAGTTTTTTAAACAAGTAAACTAAACGTCAACATAAAAACGGTCTCTTCTTCAAATGCAAAGTAAAAGAAAAATATAAAAAGTTACTGAGAATCAGAAAACGCTTCTGTAACTTAAATCAACACAAATAATGTGAAATTTGAATTTGAATTATGGACGGCAGCAAACCATTTGGAATAAATTTCATCAAAAGGATACTACTGTACATTTTTCCTATGTAACTTATTCCATTTAATTTGACCAAGTCCAAAATTCCAATTTTACAAACCTTTTCAATGCTACTTCACCGTTCCGATAAAATTTATTCCAAATGCTTTGCTGCCGTCCGAAATTCAAATTTTCAATTCTCTTTTTGATTAGTGCTTTTTCGATGTTGACTGTTAATATTTATCCTCGTAATTATAGATTATTAACCCTTAATAGGTAGCCATGGTGCCCTCTACAGCTACAGGTAACCTGGGGTCCAGCTAGAACCCAGGTTACATACGGTGATAAAAACATTTAAAAATATTAGTTGTTTATTTTCTGATAAAAACAGTTACAATACTTTATTGCTTATAGTATGAAAGAATAGCAATGAAACGAAAGAAATATAATAAAATTGTGCTTTATTTTCAAATAAATTCTCCTTTACTGTGTAAAGTATTTCCTTCACTAAAGTTTACAGAAAATTTCAAAAAACCTTACAAGATGTTAAAATTACTCAAAAAAGATTAAAGCACTGAAAGTTAGCATTATTAGAAATTTATAATATGTCAATTATTGATGATATTCTGAAATACCTGAAATGGAAAAACAATAATTCCATATACGTTGTAGCTACCTGGTGTCACGGGCAACCCCAAAATGTCTGTATTGCCTATATTATTCTACGAGTTAATTTTTTGGTTCTATTCTATTCATTTTCAGATCCCTATACTAGGAAGGTAAATGAAGTAACACGCACGAGCTTCAAAAAAAAAAACATAAAAAACATAAAAAATTAAAAACGTGGGGTCTGCTGGGACCCCAGGTTACCTACAAAGGGTTAATTAGAATTTCCATTTCTAAAAGAGTTATTTCATGAAATTCTCGCCTTAACTTTTTGCGCTACCTATTCGTCTTAGAGGATACGATAAGTTATGCCTGATGAGGTCCATAAGACCAAAACAAGCCTGTCGCACAATCATCGTTTTCTCTGTTAATTTGTTTTAGTCGCTTTTTTACTGTTCCTATTTTACTCATGGAAATTACATTTAATCGGTTACATTGCAATCTCTTTAGAAAATGCATTGTACTGATAGAGAGTTAGTTGTTGCTTAATTGTCTGAAGATGTGAGCATAAAGTTTTATATGTGGTATAGTTTATTTAATTTTCTTCTCACACCAGTAAATAGTTATAAGGATGTTCAATAAAAAATGCTTCTTGTAAAGATTCAATTTTGTCCCCTCGATTCATAATCCAGCAACCTTTGTTTTAATTAGTCAAACAGCAATGTTTTCAAACAAGTAACTGTAAATGTGTAAGCTGTTTCTAAGCAATGGCCGAAAGCTTAGAAAAAGAAAATAAAATTTTATATAAAATAAGTTCCTATCCCCTCAAGCATGTTGACGTTTGGTAATTACGTAATTCGCTTCGTTACGTAAACACAATAAATGGGTAAAATCTATGTCACTTAAGAAATGCGTGAAATTAATATTACATGCTTTGCTGAGACAACAAGCAAAAATGCAAGTATTTGCTGAAAAAACGTCTATTTTACCTGTTAATTCTTGTTTAGGGCCACTTAAAAATTGTACCATCTTATTCAACAATTCAAATTATGAAAAGTTAAAAATATCCAGAATTTTATCTAAAAAAATGAAATAAATTTTCTAAAAAATGAAGTAAAGAAAGGCTTCAAAAGCCGGTCGTTGAGAAAAATAGGTTTAAGATCTAAAGATACAACTCTGAATAGAACCATCTTAAACCTATCAAAAAGTGGTTTTCCACCAACAAATAAAATGGCCGAAAACAAAGTCAACAAGGATCAATCTACCAAGTTCTTTATAAAGATTTTTCAACTATGTTGAAGAATCTAGCAGCACATTAAAAACGGGATACTCAAAATACATTTGTGATATATAGTAAAAAGTTTTACAAATATTGATGAGAACAAATCAAAGTTGCTATTTTTAAATATTTTTATATAAAATATTAAGTGTATTGGATGAAACCTCCTATAAAAATAAGCTGCTATTCTTGAACATGGGTAAATTATAAACATGATATAATTTTTGACGAATTTTAATCTTCTTGCAATCAAATTATGAATATTATAGTGTACAGTACGTCAGATTTTTGTTTTCCAAATATAAGGGCAATAACCAGGAGCGAGTAATGAAAAAGATTTTATGATGAAATATGCAATGAATCAATAAAAAATCGGTTTATTTGTTCGCTTATGTTTAAGCCAAAGCTAATCTCCTTTAAATATTACGTAAGTCAGTTTTTCAAATTATTACTTACTCGCTTAAGGCCCGTTTCCACTACGAGCGTGGAAAAGAGCATTTTTTGTTTGTTTTATTGATATTTTTTTGCGCTCGCTTCAATTTTAACCGCTCGCTTCAATCGAAGATCAATAAAAGAAACAAAGAATGCTCTTTTCCACGCTCGTAGTGGAAACGTGCCTTTACGCATTGTTGTGTCGTGACTTGCTCGCTCCTTTTTTCAATTTTTGCTTTAAAACCGAACGCTCGAGCGGTTTTTCACTTTATTGTTTCGTAAACCAGTTCAAAAGGTGGCTAGAACAAGGCTCAAAGTGTTGATTGTTTTTATCTTTAATAAATAAAGACTTGATGATATTTAAAGCTTAATTTTTTTTTCTTGTTAAAGTTTTTTTAATGATAATTTTAGAAACATCATAAGATGTATTTGGATTAGTTGGTTAAATATAGATGAAAATGTTTGTTGATAAAGTGAATCATTTCTTGATTGATTTCTCTTGGGTCATTGGAATTATTTCAGTAGTTTCGTTGTACTTGGTTTACTGGTATCGAAGACCCTACAAATTCCCACCAGGGCCCCGAGGATTCCCATTTGTTGGGTATCTTCCGTTTTTGAGTGAAAAAGCTGAATATGACATACAGAAACTTGGAAAAAAATACGGATCTATTCTGAGCGTTCGAATGGGCCCGAAAGACGTTGTGTTTTTAAATGATTATAAATCAATTCATAAGGTGAGAAAAAAAAACTTGAATGCTTTGTTTTATAATTAATCTTTATAATTTTTCATTATTGTCTGTACTGGTAAAAAATACTTACGTAAAATGATGGTTACTTGCAATTTTTTTATTGAGCTATATTTAAGTTTACAATTGAAAGATTTAACTGAACCGAAATATTAACTTTAAAAAATTTTAAAATAAAGCGTGAAAAATATTGGTTTCTCTGTTAAAATAAAACTTTTCACTTTAATTTTATGAACACTATAGAAGCCATGTTTTTTGGCCATGTACAAAATTTTACACAAAAATATCATTACTCAGGTCTTAGTTAAAAATGGATCCGTTTCTTCTGGTCGTCCTCGATTTCCATCAATGGATTTGAAGGAAAAGGGAGTCGGAATAGGTTCTGCAGATTATAATAATGATTGGAAAACCCTACGAAAATTTGGTTTAAAGACTTTTAAAGGGTAGCACTATTTCGAATAAAATTTGCTTGAATATTTTTTGAAAACGGAATTTTTATTTTCTTTTTGACATGATACTATATTTTGAATCGCGTAAGTTTTAAAAAGTAATACAATTAATTTTCCTCTTTAAAAAGAATCCAAAAAATTTTTTTCCTTAAATCGCACAAATATTGTTGCAAAATTTTTTTCTTACCAACTTACTTGCATAGCTGAGAACATGCAAAAACTAATAGTTGGTTTTTTAAGTTTACAAAATCTATAAAAATTTCAAAATAAAACCCTACTACTCTAAAAGAAACTTTCTAGCATATTCTTGTTTCAAATTGTGTAACGGTTTAAAGAAAAAATTTAGGTTTGGTGTTGGAAAAAACAAAATGGAAAAAATATGTTTGGAAGAGGCAAATTATTTGAATAAAGAAATTCAAAACCATCATGGGAAACCTTTTGACATTTCGGTAATAATAATATATTATTCTAATTCAGGGATACAGAATATTGTTTTAGTAATTTACTTGAACTCTTTGTCATGATTTCGATTAATTTTTACCAAAACTTTAAAAATTTATTGTCTTTTAATGCCACCATAAATATCTATTTGACACAATTAGTCACCGTCCAGCCTCTGAAACACCAAATAAAAATTGCCATTGCTTCTTACATAGGCTTCAAGGCCGGATTAAGGTACTGTGGAACCAAAACTGTTTACTAAAATCTATGTATACGAGAGGTTGTAAAAAGTAATAAAAATACAAACATGAAAAAAACAAATTATTTGTTGCTAAAATAACGTAAATATAGCATGTAAACAGTTACGTCATAATATGAATGCTATTGCTGAACTCCCCGGGTACCAAAGACGATTCCCATTTTGCTTTAAAGATATTTTTCACTTTTGCACCGCTAAAATACAAAAAGTCGCTTGAAAATAATATGGATTGTGAAAACTTTACAAGTAGACAATATACTGTAACTGCAATCTTTAGTAATTTTTGAATTTCTCCAAGATTTCGACTCCATAAAAATTTTTCATATACTTTAAGTTTTTATTTTTCGTTTAAAACTTGTGTAACATGAAAAATCAATTATATTTTCTGTGATTTAAATTTTAATGAATTGTGCGCCTTTCTTACTCTCAAAAAATTTAAGATGCAATGGCCTGAAGGCTTTGTCATGAGGTAATCAATTCATATCTTGTAAGAAAATCAAATCTTCTTTTACCATGGCATAAAGAATATTAGCAGGAGAGTTTAACAGATGATTGTGAACATTACTTTGCTTTTTAAAAATCAGAATTATTTTACGAGAATTATTTTCTACCTATCTCCGGTTGTGATTGTCAAATTTTTTCCGAAAACCATAACAATTACAAGCAAATTTAAACTACCCGTAGTGTTCTAGAATGCTTTTAAGCGAAGTTGCTGTCGCTTTGAAAAGTATAGTTCTATTGGTTTCAGCTATACAAATCGAGACTCGTTTGTACCTTGAGTATCCAAATTACATTCAATTCGTAATAGATCTAGTAAAAAAAACCAAACAACTTTTTTATCATCTTGTGCTATGAATGTGGATGGATGACCGTTTTTTTATGATGGTCAAAAAACGAAAAAGATTTCAAAAAAACCTTAAAATATCCCTTTGCGGTCCTTTTTTTTACCATTGCAGTCACCACAGGTCCAATTTTTTTTGAATTTCCCTTTAGTTTAGCATGTGTATTTGATGTTTTTGAAAGTTTTTGTTAACAAAAACATGTATTTTGTCTTCCCAGTGATGACAGTGGATATTGGTAGAAAGTCATCTTAGGGATGACTGTGGACAGCAAAGGGTTAAATGACAAAAAAAGGAAAAAATATGTTATTTTTGACTGCACACTATTCCTAATAAGGTAAACACAAGTGAATAATACGGCCCACTAAAACTAAAAAAGTCTTTTTTTTTTACTTTTTCTATATCATGAACTTACACAACTTTAGTTTCAGTTGCATACAGGTTATTTTACTAAGTTTTATAGGTTAAAATAAAGTGTAAATTTGTCAAAATTTTAACTCGTCAAAATTTATAAGCAAAAACAAGTTTTTGTTAATTTTTTAAATATTTGAGCAGCTATAGATGCTCTTCACAGTTTATTTCTATAATTTATACAGAGAATTTTGAAACTTTTGGGGTTGCAATTCCTTAGCATAAATTTTAACATTTTTTTTTTGCTACCTTCTGTCAATAATTTCTGAATCAGTAGTATTTTACAAGTTTAACAAAACATCTCCCAACGCTGGTTTACAATTTTTTAATTTATAAATCCTAAATATGCTAAAAATGTTAAGCAATTTAAAATTGGTTAAAATAAAGTATTATTTTTATATAGGTAAAAAAATATATAACTCTAAATGCGTATTTAAATATCGTGTTTATCATAAAAAGTCGGCAACGTAAGTTTTCTTTAACCGTATTTTTATAAACATTAGGTATGTAAACTGTGTATAATAAGAAAATAAAACACTTTATACAAGAAGGATCAGACGACTTCAGCTTTGCTTTTGTTAGAGCTTGCAGTGATGGATATCTCACTGCAATATCAAACAACTAAATGTTGCCTAACGCATAGAAGAAAACATTATTTAAACACACAAGCTGAACTATAGCTCGACTTCAACAGTTACAAACTCTTTAAAGAGCGAAACTCGAGTCTGGTGCTTCTTATTTTAAATGGTTTATTTTTTTTTATATAATCTAAATTCCTTCTGCTCATAAAAATAAAGTTAGGAAAAATTTTATGTTGGTCAAAAAATGAACCTATTGATTAACCATCTACTGATTAATTAATTTAAGTATTAATTAATTACTTTAAGTAAGTTGGATGGAATAATATTAAAGTTGGAAATAAGAGTCTGGTGTTGCAGCTCTCACACTCGCCTCATAGACAGTGGTCCTAAATGACGCCTTGCGCATAGTCACTGGATGCCTACGTCCCACTCTGCATGGACCACTTACCCATAATTTCAGGCATTCAGCCAGTCGAGCTTTGCCGACTAGGAGCGACATTCTCCTTGGCTTACCGTGGATCTCTGGACCCTGATCATATTTTGTATGGTCTTTTAAGTGTTTTCTCAGATGCTTGTGAAGAGTAATGTCCGTTTGTGGCAGCTGCGCGGAATCTTTTAAACAACAGCGCCAGAATTGACATCCGCGCTTGGCAATGGACAAACTATAAATGAAACGCGGAGTATTTCGAGAAGACATCCAGGCTCCGTGTTTTCAAATACATTCTGAAAAATTCATAAAATTTAAAAAATATATATATATAAATCTGGGTCTGGATGGCACAGTATAAACCTAATTGAATCGAATCAAATCAGTTTTAATAAACTGAACTGATCTTAATCATTTAACCTGATAATATTGATGTAATTTATTCTATTGCATTGTATAATACAGGGTATTCAACTAATTTTAATTTTTTTGTGTTTGCTTTGAATTGATTGAATAAATTAATAGCTTTTGGTTTAGTTTTAATCACAGCCGTCACCGCAATTGTTTGATCTAAATTCTAAACCAAAAATATTTTCACAAACATTTTACATTCAATTTTTTTTTCTGTTGCAATTAATAGCTGAAAGGCACATTTAAAAAAACTGCATTTTAAACTATTACTTGCATTCTAAGAAAACCAAAGCTTTTTCTAGAATAACCGAGTAATTTTGCAAAGCTGCCCGAAATTTTTTGTTTTTGTTTTTTTTTTGTTAAAATCTGTTTAAGAAAATCTGTATTGAATATTGAATGTTACATTAAATGCAATTTAAGGTGAAAAAATCGGATAAAATTTTTTAATTATTTAGGCTTATTTTTACAAAGCTATAGCTAATATGATATGTGGAATCCTTCTGGGAAAACGTTTTGATTATCATGATCAAGAGTTTCTGAAAATTTTGAACCTTTTTATTTCTAGGTAAGTCTTAAAAACATCAATTAATTATTTTTTTAAGTAGTTTTTAATGGGGATAAAAAATAATAAAAACTTCACTAAAATTTTTAAGTTTTTTTTAATACTTACTTTAACGAATTTACAATATCTTAAAAACAGTTTTTCGAATAAAATAATTACCAAAATCAAGATATTTTTATTTAAAGTATATACGACGCACCAAGCAGACACAGCAATCAAAGCACGGCCGCATTTTAAAAATTCATTTTTTTTTTATTTAAACCTATTTCACGGTTGTAAAAATTATTATTGTTAACACGGTTGTGGAGCATACCAAACCCTATTTTGAAGACAACAAAAAAAATACTTGCAATAAAAGTTTATTAAATCTAAAAAAAGTACCCAAAAAACGAAATATTTCTACTTTCCTTTCTTTTTTGATTTTAAAGAATACTTTTGTAAATTGATTGAATAAGTGGCAACTTAAAATAAATAGTAAAAATAGCAAAAAATACATTCCCCCAAAATTTTCTTTAAAAAATAGGAAACTACAGCTGAAGTGTTGAGCAATTACCCACACACATTCAGGTTGTAGGAGCTTCAGCTATGAAATTTCCAGCCCTTTGGTAGCAACACACTGTATGGGAGAGAGTGATTTTTAGTTCACTTAAGTAATAAATTAATAGTTTTACGTTCCGAAACCGTAACTACAACGTTTGGGCAAAGTATAATCTGCTTACTATTCATCGTGCTTACTTGATATATTTTTAAGTTTTATGGAGCTTGCGAGGTTAGTAACGGCGAAAAATAAACGAGACTTTAAAGTACTACACAAAGTACCTAATAAAATTGCACAATCACACGGTTATGGGTACCCCACATAATTTTATACGTGCTCACTGTCCTGGGTAAATTATATCCAAACTCCCCACAAGGCCCAAAGAGCGCACAACCAAGGAGAAATTACCTTCCACGACAAGAGCACCAAGAAAACTAAAGTTACTGTGAGACCCACGTAACTCACTTAGCGCTGTACGCGGTGATAAAGTGAAACAAAGACGTCGATTATCAGATACCGCACGACCCTGAATTAGGGTTAAAATATGCTAGTCAAAAACTGATAGTCAAAAACTGAATACAAATAGAATGCTATTTGAATAAGAAACTGATGATGACCTTTATAGGTCGAAGTCGATTTTTCGTAATGATACAGTTGGTTTTAAATTTTTAACTTTTATTTTCTACATTAAATTGAAATTTGACCAATTTTAATAATACATTTATGCATCGCAATTCGACAATATTTATAAATGAAATGTTATTTTATGTATATTAAGCTTAATATTTTTTAGATTTAATGATCCACTGCAGATCCTGGCGGATAAATTTTTAATTTTATATCCGCTTCTAAAATATGTTCCACTATTTTACTTCTATTACAAAAAATCCGTCAATCAATTAGGAAAACTCTTTGGTAAGCTATATGCATAAAGTTTTAAACTAAAAAGTGCTGTACAACCTCAAGGATTGTAACTTTTACTTTGGAAAAAATGTAACTAATTTAATATAATGAGTTTAGGTTTTTTAAAGTAATACGTAGTTATAAAAAATGAGTAGGAAATCACTACTAACTCTGGTAATGCTTTAATGATTATGGTCAAAATCCCTTTTGGCCTGTAATATATTCAACCGATCGTGTGCATTCTCTCCATCGGTTTAATGCTGTATACTGCTGGCTAAAAGTGCTTTTGGTTAAATAACTTATTAAAGCATTGGCAAAGTTATAAATGATTCGCTACTTATCTTTCTATGATAACTTTCTGCTTACTGCTTACCACAAAACTAACAATCTTTAACCCATATCCTACTGAATCAAAGTATTTTGTTCATTTCCCCATGGTAGCTTTTTAAATGATGTAACTTGAAGGTAAGAAACGCTCTTTTTGTGAGAAACCTATTTTTTGTGATATATGAATGATTCCACTTCCGTTAGTTTAAACTGACACTAGGAGCAGGAGGATACATGTAAAGCAAAACACAAGATCGCTTTTCTTTTATTTTTTATATTTGAACCAAATCAATTTTTAATAACAAACAAGCTTACAAACAAATAACATTATTAACAAACGAAAAATCTTTAGTTTACAATTTCAGCAAAACTGGTCCAGTTAATGCAAGTGAAAATGCAACATGTCGAACTATATAACATTGTCTATTGGAAATGGTATTCTTTAAAACTATCAGTTGTACACCAACATTGCAGGTTTCGCAGGAGTACCAGAAGGTTTTTGAACATCCTGGTTTGGCACATCGTCGTTGCGTCCCCTTTATAATCCAGTGATTTGTAGCACTAAAACGGACATGTTCACGCGACTGTGACCTTGATCTAGGAAATAAAACCTGTGGCTTATCTTTACTGTGTTGCAAATGTCTTTACCAGCATATGGACGGAATTGAACACAACATCCCAACGGCCTTGCCAGTAGCCACAGCTTAAAGTCAAACATAATTGGTTTCCCATGAACATATTGTTTGGCGCCGTGCTTCCAAAAGTATGATACCATGGATTTGTCAACGCTTAGATGTTGCTGAGGTTTGTAGTGAGCCACACACTGCTTGTTTACCGCATCAAACAAAGGTCTAACTTTGGAAATCTGTCCGCTTTGTCAAAGCTTTCATTATCAGCAAGATAAAGAAACTGCTTGTTTTTTTCAAATTTATTCTTCGTCATCAGGGCCATGATCATTCGCTTTTCGTTGTCCTCCCTCCTCTGCCAATAGATTTCTGTCGGGGCAATTGATTACATCCGCTCAGCACAAGGATGGCAATGAATGATTTTAACTTTTTTATGATAATAATGAATGAGTGGTTGCCTTTGTGTCGAGCATATTTATTTGATTCCAAACATATTCTTTTCATCTCTTTAGTCGTCAAGAACTTTTTAAATATTTTATGTGGCAAGATATGCTTTTCAAAGGAAGGTGGTATCAAGGTCCAGTTATCAAGAACTCAGTAAACATCCTCAAAACTGGTTTTCCGTTTAAGTTTTGGAGCAAGAAGTTATATCATCCTTTTTTAAAAAAACATATTACAAAGTTCAATACCAACATGGAATACAAAATTATACAATTTAAAAACATTTAATGTTGTGTACGAAGTTCACATAATGCAAGCATTCCAGCAAGACCACATGAAACAGCTCAATAAAAATATGTCATAGTATAGCAAGAGCTGTAAATTCATTGTTGAAATATGTATATATGCTACCTTCTTTGTTGCTGGCGGACCACCATATTGTTCTGACAGGAAAACATTTTCTGGTTAAAAGTTAATAGTAAGTAACCTCTTCTTCTAGAAAAAAGAAAAAAATTCAGTACAGTACAATGCTTTTTTCAAATTACAGATTGCATCCTAGAATCAATATTAATTAAAATGTAGTAATATAATTGAACCTTGCCTCACCCCTCGCTAAAGCTTGCAATTTATCCGTAATCAGTTTTGTTCCTTCTGTTCCTTGCAAATCCAATTCAGCATCTGAAAGAAGTTGCCTTCCGCAAAGGTTGTCCGGAATAAAATTAACATCATTTCCATTATCTTCGTTGGTGTCCATATTATCATTCTTTGGAGGGAAAATGATAACATTCTCGGTAAACCCTGATTCACCAGCAACAAAGCTTTACTTAGACTCCAAAGTTTTAAGTACTTCTAATGCTTCAAAAACGGTGATTTTTTTGTTTTGGTGCAGCAGGTTAACCATAGCAACCCAATGGATAAAGCCTTGAAATGCTAGGATTAACAGTTGTAAATATTACTTTAGTCGCTTATAAAAAACAACTCAAGTTACTCAATACTTTCGGTCAACCGCTTCCTTCAATTTACAGTGATTTTCAGTGTTTTCAGTGTCAATAAACAGACACCAGTAAACAGTTAAATCCTAGATTATTTAGCTCTAATTAACAACTTCAAACTTAACAAGATTCATTTGGATTTAAACTTGTTAGACTGCCTTTTAAAACAATAATCCCAGTGAAGTGCATCGGACCAAAATAAAAAACTACTTTGTGTATATCGCACTACCTCCTAGCAAGAGTTGCTCCCAGCTTGCTTTCTGTCTAGATAAGCAAATAACAAGAAACTTGGCTTATCAACTGGTTATCGACTAATCCTGCACCAGCTCTCAATTACCAATAGCCAACGAAGTATTTGCGAATACTCGAAAACCACAACCATTCTGTGATTCACAATGAAGCAATATAATTCTATCACGTTTTCGCATTCGATAAAACAAATCGTGCTTAACGTCTGAGTGTACCCTCGTGCTCCTAGCGTCAGTTTAAACTGACGGAAGTAATTGAATCGCAAAACTTTCGCAAGTCTGTTTCTGATTATTTTTTCGCGTATTAACACTTCCATGTTTAATTATCTTTAGAAATTTTTCAATTTATTTTCTATTCACAAACCGTTTGATGCCAGCTACTTCTTTTTGCAATACAAAAAGGATTTTTTTTGAAACTAGGCTGTTATAAAAATCACGATAGCTTTTTATTTATAATTTAAAATGGTCAAAAATTAGCTTGATTCCTCGTTGTCAGTTTAATCTAAAAACTAGAGTCGTGCAAGTATCATTATGCTTAAAATCCTTCTTTTTGAGCTGTCAGTTTAAACTGAAGCTAGGAGAATGTGGGTTAAATTAAATAGGCAATAAAAAAAATTAGTTAACACCTACAAAAATAAGAAGAATCTTTAAGTTACATTTCAATAGAACTACCTGTATTTGAAAGAGTACATTAAAGCTATTTTTTAATACTGGAGATGCAGTATCTTATTATTGCAAATACTGTTTTAAGTGTAAAAAGAACTTTTCCTTACTAAGTTATTTTTTATACTTTTCTGCATAGTGAATTAGCTTACAGAGAGATGCAGAAACATTAACCACAAAGTGTGTGGAGGAAAAGAAATTGACGGCCCATATTAGCAAGGCCCGGGAGCCAGCCTAATTTAGATTAGGCTCCGGATCCAACTCCAGAGCAAAAAATTGACTTTAGCTCAGCTCCGGCTCCGTCTCCGGTTCCGGTTTCGGCTTCAGCTCCAGCTTTAACTTGATAATACATGTATAAATATTGGCCAATACGGGATAACTATAGATGATGTACAGATCATTAAAAATTTGCTAACATGCACTTTGTTATAACTCAAAAATTATTGATCTATTGTTCAAGGACTTAATATTACCCAAGAGTGTAATGGGCAAAGTTCTATTCTGTATATTATTTAGGTTACACCCCTAGAATCAAGTATATATCCAGCACATTCACGTACAAAACAATTCTTCCAAACACTAGTATCACCGCAAATGTCAATGCTCATTTGCTATTATTTCAGTCGCCGACCAAAGACCATAGATGAGAAGTGATTGAATAAACCCAATAACATCACATTAAACACAAACACGCAACAAGATTAACATCCAATAAAAAATTGTCTGATTCAACAGACATCAGAGATTAACCAGACTTGCATAATTGCACTAGCAGGAAGATCATTCCCTACCTTTTATCAAATTATTTATTGTTACTCATTACCCCTAACCTCATCACTAAACCAAAACAACTCCGTCTCACTTCTCTAAAACAAAAACAAAATATTAAAAATCAAATTGGACATCATTTAAGCATTATTTTGATAACGTCATCTTCTACAGGCCTCATTCCACAAATATTCATGAGGCGTCAATTAAGCAAATTAACATTTCGTCAAGACATTATACTGACTCTTCATCTTTAAAGAAAATCAAAGCAGCAAAAATTGCACTTACTTGCCCATGCTTATCTGCAAGGTCATTCAACAACGTAATCACATTTGCAACAAAACATATCTGACCCAAAAATCATTACTTTAAAAACAACATAAACAAACAAATACATGGACACAAAACAAACACCCGAGAACAACATCTTGACAAAATCGATCACAAACAGAATCCGACTCCCAGTGGGCACTCTAGAAAAACTATTTAACAAAGAACCACCTACACAATAGAACACAAACATCAGCGTCGGAACTAAAACAACAATTTAACATGAACAAAGCAAAAGATTTTAATAAACAATTCACGAACGTCACTCACAGCACAGACAAAATTAAAAGACACGTAGACTATAAAATTAAAACCTTTCCATTGAAGAAATATTACTTACCACTACTCAAATACAATTAGCTATCTCAAATAGCACAAGCATCAACTCTATTAGACCTGATGGTTTAAAATCAGATATCTGAAACACCTAAGGTCACTTGCCATCAAATACCTTTTCTGTTTAATGTGATGCCATCAAATATCAACACAAACACCCAGTACAACACTACCCTCAGCATTAGCACAATACCGACAAGGTAAATGTTGGGAAAGGTGCCACAACTATTTCCATTTTAAAACCAAACCAAGACAACAACATTGGCACAAACTACCGACCCATATCACTTTTATCATCTATTATCAAAACAATAAAAAAGCATTATTACCATGAATAACAGAAAATCTCCAGTTATTTCAACAATATGGATTCAAATATAAAACTTAACATACGCTATTTTGCACAACGTTTGCCATTAAATGAAAAAATCCTTCAACAATCCAAGGTGGCATCACACTGTAGCAGTAACTTTGGACATGAGCAAGGCGTACAGTGAACATACACAAACTTATACTAAGAAACATTTCAAACATCGTCATCAAGTTCATCGATAACTACACGTAAAGGGCAACAAGCATGCACTCAATACAATGGCTTGCTGTCAAATAAATCAACATCTGGAATACACAAGGTGGAGTTCGGTCTCCAACATTATTTAAAATTTACATCTCTGGGATTAACCTGCAGCTAAAAGACCTACAAATTTTAACATTAGCCAATGACATGACAATCAGATCATCTCACATCAATCATCATTTAAGGCCCAACCACTCACTCTAACATATCTTTACAAAGTCCTACACTTTTTACACCAGACCCAGCTCAATATAGTACAACTCTATCTTTTAAATCAAATAATCAAATACTACTAACAACAAAACACCCAAAAATTTTTGGCATTACTTTTTACCCAAATTAACATTTTTACAACACATAAATCTCAACGTCATTAAAGCAAAATGAAAGATTAATAATCTCAAACACTCACACAAGTAAATGGGGTAAACAAAAATAATTAATCATCTTTGTACATTTAAAGCGATCACTCGCCCATATTACAGTACAATATGCAAACACCATATGCAGCCTTATCATATCAAACACCGACATCAAGAAACTGCAAACCGTTATGAACTCAGCTTTGTAGTAGTGCTGCTGGCCGCACACGAGACAAAAACACTTAAAAAATCAGTGTTCTACCAATGGGCGGCCATATCAAACTCCTTGCTACTCGACTTAAAAAAATGACACAAAAACAAACACACCCTTTGAATAATCTTAATGCATATTTGGATCTACGAATTAATTGACTTCCAAATGTAAAACAAATATATTGCTAAGAGCTGGAGCCAGCAAAAATTTTGATGACTCCGCACAATATGAGAACTTGGCTCCGGCACCGGATCCTCAGCCTTGCTTATAAGAGTATACCTTGCTAGAATCAATTGAAAAAAAATTTTTTTTACTTGAGGCAATAACAACAGCAAGGCAAGAACTGTGTCCAAATTTATTTGGGTAAAAATTTTTGTGATATTGGTAAAGCGTCAAAAACTATCTCAGAAATCCATTGAGAACTATGGCAAGCATCCTATTTTTGCTTTTTAAATTTATAATCGAATGTAGATTATAGTTTGATCAGTTTGACCTTTGTAAACCTGAGAGAGCAAAATTGAAATATTAAAATATATTTCGCTGTGAAATAGTCCACGAAGAAAGCTACCACTAAATATTTCACGTTTGTATTTTTTTAGAAAATTGTGTCCTTTTTTTATAGAAACTTTTTCTTATGCGTAGATGTCAGGTATTTGCAGATAATTATATTACTGCAAAGAATTGTTTTATTTATTAAAAGAATTTTGGCCCAATCTTAAGGTTAAAATTATTGTAAAAATATTAGTTTTTAAAATTAAATTATTGATTGTTCTTTTACTGCACCTTAAAAGGTAATAAAAAATTCCAATTTTAACAAATTGGCCTACAAATTGCATTCATATTCTAAAATTTGCGTTCTTTATACTGTAAGTGTTCAATTGAAAATATTTTTTAGTCGTGACGATATTTCAGCTACAGTTATGTAGCAGTCCTTGTCGTCGTATGTAGTGCGTGCAATCCCAGACCGAGGGCTTATCTTTTTTTTCACCGGTATTACGATGGGGAAAAACAGTAAAATAGGCTAAATTAATTACAAAAACTCAACTGATACCAGATTCGACTATATAAAACAACAACTCTTGACAATTTTGATCATTTTTTTATTTTTATGAATAAGATGTCAAACAAAAAAGAAGCGTTACCTCTTGGCGTTGGCCTAAACTTGTCCGAATGTAGTTACTTTAAATTGTCTGGATACTTATTAGCCAAAATTTATTTATTAACTGAAAAAAACCTTTAATATTTTTTTATGAGACTTTTGAATGAAGAAAAACTTCTTTAACTATTTTTTTTTTGCTAATATGTCGGCAGCGTGGTCGAGTGGTTAAGGCGCCGGACTCGTGATCAATACGGTCGCGGTTCAAAACCCACTCGCGCCATTCTGTTGTGTCCTTGGGAAAGACACTTTACGGCACTTTCCCCTGCTTGGTGGTCCTGGCAAGCAGTTCTAAATTAAATTCATATCTCTAATTAATTACAAGCGGACAGCAATACCTTGGATACCTTGGCATCTCCGGAAGCAGGTCGGGGTAATTGCCTACCCTATGTATTAGCGCCTCCGTCGCTTTCCTGTGAGTCAGGAGGATAAATATAGAGATAAAATAAATAAATAAATAAATAAATACAAACTCAACGGTTGCAAATATAACACCAGAATGAAAGACTTAACTTCTCATTTACTGTAGATCAGTGGTTTTCAATCTTTTTCATACCGTGGCACATTTTTCAACCCAGGGTAACTTAACGACCCGCTTCGGTCAACAAAATTTAATTCCATTCAAAATCATAGTGTTTTCTGGAAAAAATACGTCTTCACTTCGAATCGCTTTCAAATTTTTCTTATTTCTCTCCCAAAACATGATGATCACTAAAAAGAAGGTGTTTTAGAATCTCCTCTTTTTTATGGATTTCCGCCCCAAATGTCTTTCAACTCTCTTGGAACTCTTTTTCGTTAGTTTCATTAGCCAGAAAACTGAAAATTATTGCAGGGCCACATCAGAACCTTAAGTGGGCCGCGAGTTGGACATCCCCTGTTTATAAAAACTTCTTGAGACCCCATAAAAAAGCAAAGCGACCTCCTTCGCAACCCCCAGGTTGAAAACCACGTCCCTTAGTAAAAAAAGTTGCAACAATAGCCAGAAAATCTTATTTTGCTTCATCTACCAATTCCATCTTTTTTTATGAGTAGGTAAAATATTTTAATTTCTAAAAAAAAGCGGTGGCGTTTGAACGCAAATGGAGATTGCTGTTGATTATTTAAACAATGCTCTCGGTTTGAAAGTTAAAAAAAGTATTTTTTTTATTTAGCTAGACGGCCAATATAATGATTTTTTTATTTAATTTGAGATATCGTTTAAAAAGGCTGAGAATCTTGATATCTATTTACACGTTTAAAAGAACAAAAGCTTCAAACAACCACAATAAATTTTTGAAAACTGCTAGGTACAAGTTAAATTAAACAATATTCCAGATTTATTTTAAAACTTTAATTTTGGATTTTGTATTTTGTGCCTAATTACATTTACACGTATGTTTAGTAATACCACCATACCTTGTGTTTTCTGGACTTCTGTGACAAACCGATTGCTTTCAATGTCGGCAAATGTTTCATTTAATGTTTGAGACTGTTTTTATTTCAGCTTGGATAGAAAAGGAGATCAAAGATCATTATAAAACCTATGATAATAACAACATTCGAGATTTTATTGATGCTTTTATCGAAGAAAAAATAAAAGAAAAAGATTCATCATTTACGGTAACTTAATTTTCCAACTGTTAAAAATGTTGCCCGTTGACAAAAGCCTCAAAGACTTTTTATCAGTTCAACCATTAAAAAACAAAGTTTATTTGTTTCAAACACATCAACTTGAAATAAACTAACCAAAATTTTATTTCAACCTCTAATAAATAAAACTTTATAAAACTTTATAAATAAATCTAAAACAGAATATATTTTTCTATCTAATTAACAATTAAATATAAAATCACTGTTACAAAACTGAATGCACTTTTTTACGAGTCTGCCATTGGCCAACATCTGGAATTTTTCATTCTTGCTCAAAGGTGTTGTACGTTTCACCTTTCTGCCTTAGAAGCTACTTTTTATCAAATCTTTTTGCCCTATTCTTGGCAAAAAAAAAAGATTTTTTTTATTGTTTGAAACTCTTTTAGCTTTTTCTCTTCTCAATGTTTAATCATTTTTGATCACTAAAAGTTTTCTTCTTTACTTTATAACTCAGTTGGACTTGTTTCTTCTTCATTCTGACAATTTTTTCTGAAGATTGTCAGACAAGGGACTTTAATTTTACTTGCCATCTTTTAATTTTGTACGTCTGAGTTTCTATTTTTATACTTGTATAAACTTGCGTCAACATATCATTTTCTTTTGTTAGTTATGTTTTATCAAAAGCATCAATTTTTTTTCATAATTTAAATGTTGCCCAATAAAATGTTTTTAGGATTTAAAACTTTCATGCGATGTCTATGAATTATTTCTTGCTGGAACTGACACAACATCAATTGCTTTGTATTGGGCTTTACTTTGTTTACTTCATTATCCAGAAACACAAAAGAAGATGAGAAATGAAATTAAAAATGTTTTTGATAATTAATTTGCTAAGTTTTATTGCAAATAATTTTTCAATAAACTACTCTTATACTTACCAAAAAAATTTGCAAAAAGTTTTAATTATTATTTATAGACAAAGTTATTAGGGTTCTAACGGATTTTCTGCATTCTGTTAAACACTTTTTGTAGTATCTAATCGTGTATATGTAAATGTGTTTAATGATAAGATATCTCACTACACAATTTCAGAGTGCCTGTTCAGCCGATGTTATAATTATGATTCGCTTGTTACATAAAAAGTCAAAAGCTACTTTCTAAACATCAAATAACGCAAAGACTTTATTGTTTTGAAGATCACTCATCTTTTGGGACAGTTTTAGGCCAGCTGCGGCACTCGTATTTTTATTTTTGAAACATCGCCCAGAATTTGGACTTTTCTGTTTAATAAGCAGTTTATGCTTTTTCAACCAGACAACAATTGAGAAAGCAGCCATAATGGATTCAGTATTCTTCATTTTATTACACAAACATTAGCAATTATTTATAAAGACGAACGTTTTTGGCTTACTTCAGCCTTCATCAGGTTTCTAAATTTTAGCAATATTAATTAACTTTAAATTTACACACACACAATTTAAAGTTATTAATATTGCTAAAATTGTAGAAACCTGATGAAGGCTGAAGCAAGCCAAAAACGTTTGTCTTTATAAATAATTGTTAATGTTTGTGTAATAAAATGAAGAATGTTGAATTCATTATGACTGCTTTTCTGAATTGTTGCCTGTTTGAAAAAAACAACCTCTTTACCGAAATTTTAGTTTATGTTTCGTTGAACAAAACAAAATAGTTTTTTGAAAAAGATAATACGATCGGAGCTTGGATTTTTTATTGCTTCAATAAAAGATATGTTTTTGAAATCTTTTCATTCATATGTGAAATCACACATAAGTTCCTCAATTACTAACGTATTTGACTTTATTAATTATGAACAAAAGTATAGTTTTTAAAGCAAATTTTGAAAATATCAAAAACCAGTAATATTTTAACAAGGAAGTGATGCCTCTGGCTTTTTTTTTTGTTATAAGAACTAGCCTATCCATAAAGGTTAAAAAAAAATATTTCAATTAAAAATCTAAAGATAATATAAATGATCCATGCTCCTGATTTGTAGATATCAAAAAGTTTAGTACTAAATCAAACAATGCTTGCAACTGCTACGCATATCTTTTGCTGCATAAGCGTTTCTTGTATTGATTGTAAAAAAAGTAAAGTATATAGCAAATAAGGCATTAAAGGTTGATCAAATTTTATTTCAACAAGTCCAAACTAAAGCAATTTTCTGATTACACTCGGGAGGCATTGAATTATCTCGAAAGCCATATTCAGTCTGTGCTACGTAGGTCCCCTATTCTCACACTTGATAACTAAAAAACAAGGCTTGAAGTGTGTTTTCTCTATAAGCGAAGCAAGCATTAAACCTTTCTGTAGAATCTTTTGTCAATTTGAATCGAAACTATGCAAAAACAAATTTAACCCTAATTTACCTTAGGGAGGGTCCTCAAAAGACATCCTCCTCTTATATAAAAACGTTATAACTCTTAAAGTTCAGATGATAAAAGCCTCAAATTTTATGACTTTCCTAAAATTTATTCCTTAATATTTTAATATTTTACTTGAGCAAATCCGATGGGTAGTTTTAGTGTAGAAGGCTATTTTTTCACTTACCTCATGATTTTCGTGCACTTGTTGCGTACACTTTTTGTGTACAAAAATCATGAGGTAAGTCAAAAAATAATTTTGAACGTCTTGTTGTGTTTGTCAAGATTAATGCGTCACGTAGTAGCTGTTATTGCTTTTTGCAGCAGACCGTGACTAATCCGATTATGTCGCAAAACAAAGCAATCAACGAAAATTCGAGGACATTCAACTTTATGCTAAATAAGAAAAGACTATTAGCAAATATATTAAAAGTAAAGACATTTGACTAAACTACAATAAATTTTTTCCAACATATCAAAAACCATTGCGCAGCTATTGTCTGTTAAGAGTATTGGACATGTAAACTTAGGGTGCTCCGAGGACCTCTCGTAGGTAGTCAAAAGAAAAAAACATTCTAGATAAATAAGGGTTAAAACAAAATATAGCAATTGCCAGTCTTGGATCTGCGTCGATAGAAAATAGTTAATTTTCTGACGAAAAAGCAAGACTTAACAAAAAATAACCTTGTTTTTTGTGGTACAAATGTAATAACAAACCCACAAAAAATTTAATGTGATATTGGTCAAAACCGAATGAGACTTTGTCCTTTTTGCACAGTATCTCTCTTACCTCGATGTTAGGGATCAATTAAACTTCTTATTCAATAATAATTTTTCGATTGATCACAGGAAACAACTTTGATGATAAGCTTTTAGAAATAGCTAAGCTAAGAGTAATTTTCAACTTAACTTTTTGTTTTTGTCGTCGTCGTTTGGAAGGACGTTCACTCTAGGTCAGAAACAAACAAGAGAGTTTATCCTTTTTCTACCCCAGGCTGCTGTACTGCCCGGATCAGATGGTGCCAATGATGGTGTTGAACCAACATCGCGTTTCGTCAGCCAATGCCCTCAGACCTGGTGCTCTTCTGGTGCCTGATTTATTGGCACGCTATTAAGAGGTGGTTTGCAATTTGTTCCGTGGACTCGCACTCACAATTTGGTGAAGGAGCGAGACCCCATTGGTGCATTAACGAATGGAATTGCCAAACACCAGTCTACAAACAATTGAGACTGATCCGAGCTGTTGGGGGTAAGCTAATTCCAACAGACCTGGCACCGATCCTAGATATGAAAACACGAAGCCTGGACGTATTCTCACAGTACTCGTAATTTTGGTGCATATTACATTTACATAACTGTATGTTGTAAAATGTATTCTCGCAAATTTTGTTTACTATCAAAAATTGACTATGTTTAAAGCATAATTTTACGAGAACTTTAACAAAGCTTGCATTATAGTAAAATCATCCAGAACACCGATTTCGCTCTTCTGATGTAATTAAATTGACACATTCAACAAGAATTAAGTTTGAAAAATTCAAAATCTTTTTATTCTTAACAGAGAAAAGGAACTAAAGCTTTATAATTTAATAAACTTTTAGAAGTACGTAGATAAATACAACTCAACAGTAATCGTAGATTGTTTATAAGGACAATTATATATTCATACTTTTTTTAATATTCAGGCTTTTCTGGAACTATTTCAATGTCAAAAAAACTCGAAATGCCTTATACTTGTGCTTTCATTAATGAATTAATGCGGTTTCGAACTGTTGCTCCTTTGGGACTTCCTCATAAAGCAACTGCTGATTTTTATCTTGATGGCTATTTCATTCCAGAGGGAACTCAGGTAAGAAATATTTGTTTTATCTTACAGAATAATTTAAGCTATTAGCATGTCATAATTAAACAGAGGGCTAACATTTATTCTTGCAAATCAATTATGACTTATTTTTATTATTTTTCATTACATTACAATAGTAAAAATTTTGAAGCCGGTTCAGATCGAAAACGGTCATGGTAAAACCAAGCATAAGCCTAATTTAATTGCCTAGGAACAGTTAGATGCTTTTAGTTAATGTATAAATGAAGTTTCGCTTAGCGATGGCGATTGCAGTTGTGGTTGTGGCGCCACTGTGCCACAGCACAGCACTTGTACCGGCTTTCATTAAAAACCTTATTGCGCGAAAGTTCTAATGACTTTGAAAAACTTAACGCCACGACTACTAGCATTTGATATAAGCATTGCAAACTCTATTATAATATCGTTTGATTCAAAATTGTTTCCCGGATATCCTTCCAAAGGACAACGGACTCTTTCAAAATACGAAAAAAATATTTACTTTACTCATTTTATCATTAAAGCTGCTTAAAAAAATAGCAATTGTGCTGAAATAATTTTTTCCAGCTTCAAGCATTTTCTATATTTCAAACAATGAGAGATTTTAATTAGTTTCTAAGCAAATAGCAGAAGTGAATGTCAATCTTTCTGATTGTCAAAGCATAAAGTAAATTTTTAAAAAACTGTCATTTTTTACACTTCAAGTAATTAGTGGCCATAATATTAATACTTTTAAAGAATTTAAAGTTGCCAAAGCAATTCATTTCAATTAATCCTATTATTTTTGTATAGATTTAAAATTTTGAAAGGTGTTACAATCACACACTAGGTCTTCTAACAGCCAATATTAAATACTAGCTTAAACTATTGCAAAAAACTTAAAATTTTAATTCAATACATCTTCCAATAAAAATAAAAAATACACTGATATTTCTTTATCAGATTTTATTTTCTGTAAAAGCTTAAATTTATTGCTGTTTTGAAGTCATTTTTGTATTATCTAACAATAAAACAATTTTTAGATACTGCCCAACTTATGGGTAGTTCACAATGATCCTAATCTGTGGAAAAACCCGGAAATTTTCCATCTGGAACGATTTTTGGACGAACAAGGAAATTTTGTTCCGTCGAATAATATGATCGCATTTTCACTTGGACCTCGACAGTGTTTTGGTGAACAATTGGCAAGAATGGAAGTTTTTATTTTCTTGGTTGCAATGCTTCAAAAGTTTGAATTTCATCCTGATCCACCTGCTGCCGAACTTCCAAACATCGTTGATGGATATTCTGGCTTTTCGTTTCACCCTAAAAGTTATCAAATTGTGGCAAAGGAAGCTTAAATCTTTTAAAAGTGTAAATATCCCAAGAATTTACGTAAGCTTTTCAAATCTCTTGTTTGTTTATAGCATTGTGCTTTGCATGTCTGTTGTTTAAAGTCATCTGCAACATTATAGAAATGGCTGCATGTTATTTTTCTTTGTGATTTTGGGTCACCTTTTCTTCTTTCCCACTATTTTTTCCAAATCACTTTATGAATGTTTATCTTGTTGAAACTTCCAAAAGCCTAAAAGAAATGAGTACATATGAAAGATTTTGGAATGAAGGAAGAGTACTTTTATTCATCAAATGCAAATTGCAGGTTTTAAATCCAAATAAAAAGTATTGATTAGTGCGGTCGCCGGTAAACATTAATTTTTTCCAAAACAAAACGCTTACTTAGCATTATTAAGTAGAAAAATTTTATAGTGGAGGTTTTAAGTAGTTATAAAAATTTCTAAACGTCATCAACTTTATACTAGTACAAATTAAACCTGTATAGTTTTTAATTAAAATTTTTGTGGCCTTCTTGTGCTGTGTTAAATGCAATCTGGCATCTAGATTGTTTTTGTTACTGCAATAAAGCTAGAGACATTAAGTCGCACAAAACAGACTAGAGCATTCAATCAACTGCAAAAAAAAGAAAAGAGGTTTGAATTTATTTATTCCTTTATCTTTTTTACAAAAATAATCAGACGTAAATACTATATTGAAGAAATAGCATTAAAAAAAATAGTGGTTAGTGTGTAGCTGGACCACACAGGTAAACCTCAAACAATTTGGGGTTTGAAATATAAAGATAACTATTTTGTTTTGGCTAAAAAATGACGTAATGAATAATTAATGGTGCACTTTAGAGCAAAATTCAACGTAAACAAGATTATTGTCATTGGTAGGCATCTGGTCATCGGTGTTTGTGATGCACAATGCCGCTTCTATCGGTGGAGCAATGCATCTGGTAGAAGTCCACAAGTTTTACATTTTACTTTTTACACATGACCAGTTTTTCGAGATAATCTGAGTAAACGACGTTTATCTTTTGACGAGTGTCGGACGAAAAGCCTCGAGATGAGTTTTTTGTTAGCTATCTTTATATTATGAAAATATTAAACTTTAAGATTAAACGTTAATACAAATATACAAATCTCTAAAGCAAAAATCCTTTCTTGATATTATAAAATTCCTCTCTAGGAAGGAATTCCATCCAGGTTGAGAACCATTGCTCTAATCTATAATATCATGAACACAGTCCCATTTGGAATAACATAATTTTTTCAACTAATTTGGCATTTTTTATTTGGAAAACTCAAGAAAAGTATTTTTAATTTTTTTAAGTTATTCTGTTAACAGCAAGAATATCTAGACAGTCTGATTGCGTTTTTCCTTTTTAAAATATTAATATATTAATTTTTAAAGTATTTCAGTAAAAAAATGATAGCAACAATTTTAGTGATAATTCTTAGCTTAATCGCACTTTTGAAACAAACAAAAATTTTATAACCTTTTAGTAAGGCAGAATGTGCTTTACTATAAAAAAGAGTTGGAAGCTCAAGTACACAACAAAAAACTTGTCCCGTACACAAAAACAACTTGTTTTTATTTATCGGTTAGTCTTTTGGATGCAAATAAAAACAAACCAAGACTTAAAATAATACTTTCTAAAGATGTAAACAGTTATGTCGAGTTGCGTAAGTAACTACCTTTTGAGAAAAATGATCATGCTGCTATGAAGCTGAGACTTTGCATAATGTTTTCTTTTGTTGGATTCTGTGGCCTTTCAAGAAAGCTAGTTTTAGTTTCAATAATACATATTTTGCTCGAGTTTGTTTCTTTTAAATTTTTGTCATCATTATATCAACTATTGATCAACCTGAATCTCGACAACATCGGAATTGTCGACCAATCACCCCGACTTGCTTTCGGACATGTCATGATGCTGTACATTTAAAATTTTCTATTTAGTCGGACTAAAAATCAAACCTGCTCTACCGATAAGCACAGAGTTTTTGGATGGGAAAACAATAAAAAAATTAGACAACATGACGCTCTGTTTATAATAAAGATGCAGCAGTATAACAAGTATAAAAATTAAACGCAGAACACATCACTAGCGGTGGCCATCAAACTAACGTTTCCTCTCACTGGTACAACCCGAAGATTTTTGTGCTTAAGTACAGTCATTTTAGTTTTAAGTGTTTGTAAAGTTCCGTACAAATTTTTTTGGCAGTTTTATGTTAATTACTAGTTTCTTTTTTGTCTAAGTTTTGTCATAGTCAATCTATTGCAGGCACGAGGAAGCCATGCGCCAAGTGTTAAATTTATTCCTTAATACCCGAGTGATCTGGGTAGAATAAAATTGTCCGTGGTAATTTAAAGCAGTTGGATTACGATTATATGCAAGTCCATAAAAATATTTACCTTTTAAAACTATTTGTTTATAATCAGCATTTATTGTTAGTGCAATTTGTTGTCCTGAAATTTCTATCAAACAAAAAAATTTGAAATACGGTTGTACAGGGAAAGGTTTTTGTTCTACTAAATCTAGCAACATCCTCACATCAATATAACGTAGTTTAAATAATTTAACTGCCATTACGAATAAAGTTTAACCGACTCCACTTATAGGCTTACGACTTCAGAAAATAAATAGAAAAATCCTTTGACTAAACTATAGACCGGGTTAGCATTTTCTGCTTTTTTTTAAAATTGTTGCTTACTCTTTAAAATATTTATTTTTTAAAAAGATTTTCATTGTACTTACTTCTAAAAAATGTGCTTAGTTTAGAATAAAGTTTCAGTAGTATTTCTAGCAAACATACAATCTTATTTTGTAGACCATGACTAGTGATAAACAAAAAAAAAATTACATTAAAGATCATTCGCAGTTAAAAATCAAGGAAAAACCTTTTTGCCTTTGGTGGAGGTTTCCAGAAATAATTAAAAAAACAGCCACAATTTGTTAGTTTTGGTGTTTCCTCATTATGGGTATATACACAAGCTTATTTCTATGTGATTTTGGATGGTAATTCTGATTATAGTTTTAATACCAAACTGAAAGTACAGTACTGTGCAAATTAATTGAGACAGACGGTTTTTCAGGCGGTTTTAAGAATAGATTTGTCATATCTTAAAAGAGAGTGGAAAATTGCCGCTGAACTGTTGTGTTTGTCCCGTGGAAATAATGATCACGTCATAATCTGTGATTCAAATTCCTTTTTGTGACTATTTATGACTTAAATTTCTTTGTAAATCTGCTTGAGTGAAGTAAGCTTGAATTTGAGCTTGAATATTTTAAAATTTTTTAAAGTTTTAATGTTATTTCTGCAATGGATGTCACTCCAAGTAAACGATCTCAAGTTGTTGCACTAAGGTAGCATAGCGGCCTATCTATAAGACAAATAGCAGATCGATTGGGCACAGCCAAATTAATTGTAGGGAGGATAGTAAAGACAGCATATGAGAATGGTGATATCAGCATCCACCGTCATGGAAGATGTGAAAGAAAAAGGAAAACTACATCTCATGTTGATAAGATCATTATCAGAAATAACGTCAAAAGCCTTTGGAAAACCAGTAAAGAGTTGCAAAGTGATCTAGCAACATCAGGAGTGTTTGCTGATCCTTCGATCATCCGCAGAAGACTCCTTGCCTCAGGGAGGATTGCAAGGAAACCTACCAAAAAGCAATTGTTGACTACTAAAATGAAGAAGAAAAAACTTTTGTGGGCAAAGAAATATAGAAGTTGGGTTACAGATCAGTGGGAAAAAGCAATATTTTCTGATGAAACCCATCTTAAAGTCTGTGGCTACCTTTCATGATATGTCAGGAGAAGCATAGGTGAACCATTTAGAGAAGCACACAATCAATAAGCTGCTAAGCATACATTAAAGAAGATGTTTTGGGGTTTCTTCACTGTGTTTGGACCAGAAACTCTTATACCCATTGAAAGAATGATGAATTTGGATAAATAAAAGGACATCTTGGCAAATTATTTGCTCCCTATCGTATCAAATAGTGATTCCTGAACAGGAAGAGTTTTCAGCAGAATCTCGCACCTTCTCATATCTCAAAGAAAATCCAAACCTTTTTTGCGCAGACCGGTATAATCATGTTAGATTGGCCCGGAAATTCTCCAGACTTAAACCCAATGGAAAATCTTTGGGCAACAATCAAACAAAAACTTTTTAAATATGACTGTTCCACAAAAATATCGCTGATTGAAGCTATAATAAGAATCTGGTATAATAAAGAAGAGCAGAAGAAGATGTGCTGTAATCTTGTTCAATCATTACCAAAAAGAGTGTCAATGATTATAAAATCGAAGGGAGGACATATCAAATATTAATTGGTTAATTTATTGTTTATTTTTATGCTGATGAAGTTGAATAACGAGAAAATTGTGTTTTTTAAAATTTACCGCAAGTGTCCCAATTAATTTGCACAATACTGTATAGCTAGAAAGAATAGCCTCAAAATTAAACTAGAAACAACTAATAAATCATTTGTATGAAAGAATGTTACTTCTTTTCAGTTTATTGCACTTTGAAGGTAAGCTAAGTTGAAGTTAAAAAACTAAATTAATTAACTTTCTGGTAATGAAAATTTTCTTGCCTTTCGTTTTTATTGATGGTGAGTTGTAGCCCTGGCAGTAATAGCCTATAAGTCTAGTCATACCACATTTTCAAAGGGGCAAACCAAGACGCTTATTGATAAAAAAATTTCGTCCCTAAAAATTAGTTTTAGCTAAAAAATGGTCATTATTTCGACTCATTTTCAGATTTCATGATTTTCTTTCCTAAAAAGAAGTAGTTTCTAAAAAAACGTTTTCACTTTGAATTGCTCTCGGGTTTTATGATTTTTGTCTTTGAAAACTAGTGATCTCTTAAAAAATAAAAGGGGGCTGCAAATGGAATATGTCTTTTCTTTCTGACGGAATTTCTGTCGAATTGAGTGGGACAAAGCCCTAAAAAACGGGACTGTCCTGCCAAAATGGGGATGTAAGGTAAGTCTCTATAAGACTAATTTAATAAAGAATAAACAAACAGGAATAATAAAACTAATTTGATAAAGCGTAGAGTAGAGAATTATAGCGTAGAGTAGAGAATTATAGCGTAGAGTAGAGAAACTTACTAGAAAAGCGTTAATAATCAAAAACAAAGTGACTTTTAAAATAGAGCGTATAGCCCAACGATGTCCAACCTGCGGCCCACTGCCTATTTCAAGTGTTTAAATATAATTTCAATCTGTATCAAAGCGTTTTCCAAAAATGAGTCCCATGAATTTGCTTAGTACACATTTGAGACATAAATCGACAAATCAGAGTCTGATTCAAAGTGAAGATTTTTTTTAAAGATAACTCCCGATTTTGGAGACTTAAATTGAGAAATTAAAACCTGATACAAAGTGAAAATCTTTTTGCGGCCGGCCGACTTTAGTTTAATTTAAAATGTGGCCATAATGAAACAAGGTTGGATATCCCTGATATAGCCTATGAATTTCTTCAAAGGGCTTAGTGAACGTCAGCTTTTACGGTGTTAAAAATAAATTCTTCTTAAAAAAGGCCTATATATTTGTAGCGTAGATTATATTTTTCTCGAATTTTTATGAAGCAAAAATGTTAGGCGTGTAAATAAAATGTCTAATTAATTTACATTCCTGTTAATTTCTTTTTTAAGTAAAATTCATTCATTGAAACAAAAAGTCAAATTGCTTCGTTCGGTGTAAACTAAATTTTTTTCATTGTCTCATTGTCAATGGGATAACGCTTCATTGACTTCATTGTGTGAGAACTTGCCTTAAATTATGACCGAGTTTGAAATCTTTTCTTCCACGCTGACCAATAATAATATCAAAAAAAAAAAGACAACAAACTCAATCAAAAAAATTTTATAAAGCATTGATTTAAAACAAAAATAATTTTTCATTGTACTTGTTAAAAGAAAATTTACTATAAAAAACAGTTATTATACCGGATGATTGTCATTATTTGAAGAGCGATAACCTTTTCTTTGTCTGATTTGTTTTATCTTTATTATATTTCTATATTTACCCTCCTGATTCGGAGGAAAGCGTCGGAGTCCATAATACATGGAGCAAGCAATTATTCCAACATGCTTTTGGAGATGCCAAGATATTGCTGTCCGGTTGAAATTTTTTATTTTGTTTTTTTTAGTTTTATAGAGGTATAATTGAAATTTAGAATTGCTTGCAAGATTGCCAAGCAGAGGAAAGTAACGTAAACAGTCTTTCCTCAGAACACAACAGAATGGCGCGAGTAGGGTTTGAATCGAAATCATGTAAATCACACTTACGACTCTCTAACCACTCAACCACGCTTCGAACTATTTATTTTGTATTCTTTTCTGCATCAGTTTATTTGCAACTGTGTCTATTGCCTATCAAATTCAAAATTCACTTTTGAAGCAACAAATAAATCTTGGCATGGTTTAATAAGCTCTTTAAATCACAAGAGTATTTAAAATTACAACATTACTTTGCAAATGAGAATGAGCCTGAAAAAAACAGATAAACTTTACAGTATAGTATTTTAAATTTTTTCATACCTCTGCTAAATATTTTTATAGAAATGAATCAAAATTATAGTTTAAAGACAAAAATTATACGACTTATAATATTTTTTATTCCCTGACTAATTTAGAACAACAGTTTATTAAGATTAAAAAAAACTTTTTTAAAGTTTGTGTAATCAGTCAAGTGAAGTATGTATATTACACATACTATTTCACTCGACTGAAAATAAGCCTTCTTAAACTAATTAAGAAAAAATAGGTTTTTTTTTATTTCTTATGCTTATCTAGCAAACCAAAAGCAAAACCTATAACTTCATCATAAGTAAAAAATATATTTACCATTAAAACGTAACTGATAAGGATGATTCCAGAAAACTTGATACAAAAATTTATAAATTTTTTCTGTTAACAATACTTTAGTTTTAAACAGGGAGAAGTGTAATTACGATATGGATTAAATTTTTCATTTTGCATGCTAATCTAGCTACAATTTTAACAAGTTTGCTTTGTGTTTACTTTTTAAAAAATTATAAAATTATCAGGAATATTAATAAAATACAAAAAACTTTAAGACCGCTTTGTTTTATGTCCATGATCAGAGGACAATCGTGATAAAAGTAAACCCACCTGTTTTCTGCAGTTTGATTGTTATTGTAAATATCATCACGATCACTAACTTATTTTATAATTTTAAACTCTGCGCTACCTTTCCATGTTAATTATTCCATGTTATTTAATGATTTTTTGTGGTTAGATGAGGGTCAAACGAGAAAGTGAGATAAAGACAAAAAATGTTTTATTTGAATAGAAGTTTTCTTTCAATCGAACAAAAGAAAAAAAAAATGAAGTTATATCTAGGGCAATTTTTTAAACAGATTTGAGCTTATATCGGTTGTTACCACAGAAAACGATTTTTGACAAAAATTTTGATAGTATGTTGTTGTAATAAACTAAAAGTTGAAGATATATGACTAACAATTTAAATTTTTGCTTTCTTTTAAAATTTCCAGCTAACCAATGAGATCAAAAACTAATGCACTTGTAACTTGAAACTTTTTTTTCATATTTAAAAAATTAATTGTAGGTAGTATATATGTGTAATTGTTTAGTTACTAATTTTTTAACGCAATTTCAGAAACATTATTAATTATACAGTGGCATTCGACATACGAGGTACTCTACTAACGGGAAATTTGAGGCACAAGATGTCTTTCGAGCAAAAATCTTGTTCGGCATGTCAGCGAATATCCGGGTTACGAGAATTCTCAAATGTTCAGATGTTCTCGCTCCGTGGCCGAGTGGTCCCTTACTTTTTTTAGTTTTTATTTAGGTTTTTTGAGATATGAGCTCGATTCGGAAACAGATTATTTTCAAATGTCCGGGGAGGCGGCACTCCACTTTGATTGGTTGCTTGAATTTAAATAAAAATATTTTTTGAAGAAGGGAATTACTTTTTGTCCATTTTTATGGCTTATTAGAATCATTTTGAAGATTTTGCTGTATCCTGTTTATTGGTATTGACAATAATTTAAATTCTCAGTAGAACATGCAAACATATAATTTGTAAGAAATTTATTTTAGATACAAAATTTGAGTTAAATATATTGAAGTTTTAAAAACTATAAATTTACCCAGATCGTCTGAATGGGAAAAAGCGTTCTGCTTTTGAACGATTATATAAATCAAATCAAAGCATGGGCAACACTTTGAAAGTTATTTTGTTTGTCTAGATATTTAATGATGATGTATTGTGTTTTATGGCTATTTTTTGACAAAGCCCGATTTTATATACTTTTAAATTGACAATAAATGCTTGTTAAAATAACGCACAACATACGCTTTATTTTAAAATTAAATATGCTTGGCCTAGAAAGATAATTTTACAAACCTATTAATGTGGCTCCTATCCGGTTGTAACTGATAACGTTTAACTGAGGTGCAATTTTAATGTAAATAAAATTTTGAGTAAAGCCAAACAATGACTTGAAGTTTAGTTTTGATTTTACTGTATAAATATTATTTCCCATTTAATTGCAAAAAACAAACTTTTAGTTTTCCAGTTTCAACCAAAAATAAACAAGTTTTTATAATTGCGTAATGTCCTAAATATTCAATAGTTTTTACTAATAGTTTGCTTTTCTTACTTACAAAACTGCGAGTCTTTCTGATTTGTAATTTCAGCTTGGGAAACATTAGTCAAAAAATTTTCTAAACACAGGTTTGTCAAGAAGATAAATGGCCTTCAATTTTTGATGTTGCAATAAAAAAAACTAAAGTTACTGAAGTTACGTGCCGTGAAAAAACAACAAAACATATTAAAAATAATAAAAGATCTTAAAACAATACATGTAGGGGTTACGACTTACAATTATACAGACACCCTTTTTATTTTATATTTATCCTCCTTTTAACTAGCAGGAAAGCGTTGAAGGAGCCATGCGCACGGCAAGCAATTACCACGAACTGCTTCGGGAGATTCCGAGATATTGCTCTGCGTGTGAAATTTTTATTTTAGTTTTTTAGTTTTTTTTATGGAGGTATGACTAAAAATTACTTGCCAAGACTGACCAGCAGAGCAATGTTCTGTGAAGTACTTTTTCCAAGTACACAACAGAATAACAAATAGGTATCCACCACGCTAACTTGCAATCCGTCCTGTTAAACGGAAAACTTTAGGGAAGTACGCGAAATACAGTTTAGGAAACGCTCGCGTATTAAATTTATGGCTCTTAAAATCCATGAGAAGAAGTGAGAAGAAACTCTTTTACCTTCTTAAAGTATGCTTAAGTCAATGCTTAACCGACGCCATCAATGCTTAGCAATTGCTAGAAAAAATTTGAAAGCCGATATCATTTGTCAGTTAAAGTTTTCAACGGGGATGAAGTAAAATAAAATTACTCCCACAAAAATCAGATATATATAAATAAATCAGATATATAAAAAAAGTTAACCATTTAAAATGCAAATCATCTTGAACCATTTATAAAACGCTCCATTCAAAATAAAATTAGTCATTAACTTCAAACCAAAAAGTCGTTGCCGATCTCTCAAAAAACCTCAGTTTTAAGTAATTTCTTAATTTGTAGCATAGCAGTTTAAATAATGAAGTGAATTATTGAAAGAATTATTTGAGTTTTTAATCAAACTTTGATCAAAAAAGAAGCTCAGCAATAATAACGATGAGCAATTTTCTCATACGTTATTTACGAAAAAAATTATTTTAGGTTTTGTACTAGTATTTTTTTACTTTTAGAAACATCATCATTAAACTCGTAATTTAACGTTATTGATTTTAGTTCAAAATGTTAGTTGAAAAAGTGAATCACTTCTTGGTGAATTTTTCGTGGGTCATTGGAATCATTTCAGTAGTTTCGCTGTACTTGGTTTACTGGTATCGACGACCCTACAAATTCCCACCAGGACCCCGAGGATTACCATTAGTCGGATATCTTCCGTTTTTGAGCACAAAAATTCAATCTGACGCATTGAAACTTAGAGAAAAATATGGACCTATTCTGAGCGTTCGAATGGGTCCAAAAGACGTTGTGTTTTTAAATGATTGTAAATCAATTCGAAACGTGAGAGCAAACTATCAATACTTTAATATTAGTAGTAGTTGTTATCATTATATACTGTTATCGATAAAATACCTAATTACGTACATATTGTACTCTAAAATCACAATGCCAGCTTGGGGCTAATTTATGACCGTTTAGCAAAAGTATAATTTCACTAAATGAAAAACAACAATTAAATTAGTAAATTAATTTTATAACAATGAACAATCAAATTTTAGTTTTTAAGTGTACTAAAAGTCACCATAAAAAAAGAAAACTTTTTTATTAATAGGTAAATAAATTAAAAGCCTACAGTGGATTTTATTACTACTCTACAGCAAGCCTTTAGTTGACGGTGAATTTATGGGGCAAGGCAAGGCTACAAATTTTTTTCAAAACACAATTTTTTATAATGAAACCATGGCAAAGTTGTTCATTAGTTTCTTTCAAACCTAAAGTCCCTAATTTTTAACTACTTATTACAAAAATTGTTCAATTTTTTGCCAATTTATTAAAAAAACGTGTATTTGCGTAGCAGCGCCACATAATAAACTAATCGAGTTTATGAAACTCCCTTACACCTTTAAGCTGATAATTAGAGTTTTTTTCCAAGTTAAACGGTATAACTACAGCTCCTTGTGAAGTGAAGTAATATGCAAATTAAAAGCCTTGTTTAGAAATACTAAATGCATTAAAGTCACAATTTGAATTAGATTTTACTTTACATTTCATAAGCAGTTTAGTAGTTGAATAAATAGGCTTTATGAAAATATTTATTTTAAAAAATTATAGGCTTTAGTCAAAAATGGCACCTTTTCTTCGGGTCGCCCCCAATTTCCGACTTTTCAATTGAAATCCACGGGAGAAGGAATAGTTTTTTCAGACTATCACGAGGCTTGGAAAACCCAAAGAAGATTTGGTTTAAAGACATTAAAAGGGTATCGATTGTTTCTCAAAGAATCTTTGCAAAATAACAAAAAATTTATCCTTTTTTTCACAAACAATGTATTTCTTTAAAAAATCATACAGTAGTAACAAAAAGAAATTGATCTTTTATGAAAATATATTTAAACTTGCTACGATTATTCTTTTAATATTAGATTTTAAAAAATTTTTATTATTAAATAAAAGTTATTGTTTTTACAAACTAATCTGTTGTAAATTTATAGCAGCTTATTTTGTTTCAAATGTAAAAGATAATATTTTAAATGCAAAAAAATTGTTCGGCTAGATGAATTGAAACATGAATTTGATACATCCTGAAGATTGTGTTTTACACATGATAAATAGGGTTTCTTCAAAAAGCGATCCTAAACAATTTCGTTAATAAAACTAACCCAAACTCCCGCTGTGGTTACTATCTTTTCCTGAAGAGATCCCTTTTCTTTTTTTTTTTTTCTCTCTATGCTGTTGGGGGATTCCCGGTTCTTGAATAGACCCAATTTATCATGTTTGAACAAGATTTTCAGATGTATTGAATGCTTGATCCGATCGATTTCTATACTGCTTAATAACTTTAATAAAAACTTTTAGGTTTGGTGTTGGAAAAAAAGGAATGGAAACATTGTGTTTAGAAGAACTCTATTACTTGTATAAAGAAATTCAAGACAATGTTGGGAAACCTTTTGATGTTTCGGTAACTTTGAAAATTATACCAACGCAATAATATACAACTTCGACGATTGTTAAAAACTATTTTTTAATTAACATGTTCTAGGTTTAACTCTTGCCCCCATTACATTTTTTAATCTCTCAAATAAGGTTTTACCAGTTACTTTCTTCTACTTGCCACAAGTAGAGGGGAAACCAAAACATAAATAATTTTTATTAAATTTCTGCAACATAATAGTTTATTCGTGTGCAATTAAGATTTTTTGCAAGCAATTTATTTCCCTTTTACACTTCTTGCTGTTTTTATTTTGAAATCGAATGATAGACGTGACACTTGTAGCTCAACTATTAATCGAAAACCTGCCTTAGCAAATCGATTTGCTTGTCAAGCATTATTTTTGTTATTAATATTTTTTAATGTATGAGTGCAGTACTTGTTACTTTGTAATAGTTCAAAGAAAAATGCCAATCATAACAAATTGTTTATTTTCTTCACCTAAATAAGTTATTTATATCACATGCTAATTGGATCATTCTAAAGTGCAACAAATCACATTTTGTCTCATTTTACTTTTTAAGTGTTTTCTTTGACGTTAATTACATTGCTGAATTGCAGCTTAAAGTGTTTTATCCGTCAATGGATGTACTTGGTCTTTCTAGTTAGTTTTAATGCGGGGTTGTTTTAGTATTTATTTACTTTTTAGGTTGTTTTACACCATGCAATATCAAATATGATATGTAGTATCACTATTGGGAAACGTTATGATTACCACGACAAAGAGTTTTTGAAGCATTTGAAAGGTGTTATTAACAGGTAATCGTTTAATACCGAAATCGAATCGTTATTTATGATTATATTGCTTAATTAAATGTAGTCAGGGTGTTGTTTTTTAATTTTTTTGGTTAAAAGTGAAAACACTGATTTAATCTTTTATTTTTTTTTTTGAAATAAAAGTATCGTATTATCAAAACGTTTTTATCTTTTTCAAAAACCTTCTCTCATAAGTACTGTAAACCAAATTAATTCTAGATTTGATGATCCACTTCAGAGTTTCACAGATAAAATGATCACTTTGAATCCGGCCTTGAAATATGTTCCACCATTTTACTTTTTTTACAACAAATCTATGAAACAAGTAAAAGAACTTTTCGGTGAGTTTCAAGCATAGCAAAGTTGAAAGCATATCAAAAAGTGTTGTCAATAAAAAATGTATTTTTTCACAAAAAAAACTTAACCCAATCAATGTGGAAAATTCAAGGTTTCAGAAGCTAAACGGCGTATCTCCAAAATTTATCTTTTTGTGTTAGTAAAGGTAAAATCTATAAAAAATAGATTATGTTGTAAAATAGATATGTCTTACATATCACATCTTCAGAACTTTAAATAGAAAGTTTATCTGATTTTTGTCCATCACTTCAAGAATTATTTTGGAAAAAAAAGTATACTGACAATGAATATTTTTAGAGCAAAATAATCTATGCAATAAGATCTAAATTACAATGGTTGTCATTTACCTTCTGTTTGATTTAAAATATGAGTTAATTGTTAATAGCTTACAATAGGGAAAAGTATATTTAAAAAAAAATTACAATATACTGATTTAAATTTAATGCAAAGAAAATTTCTGTGTTGTAAAAACAACTTAAAAACTCGAGACATCATTATTTGTGTCGTTGAAATCACTCGAAATCAGTACTGTGAGGTAAGAAATTTTGCAAGGGGAGGGGAAGCGTGAAAAGTATTCCTTATCAATTAACAAAGCAAAGAACATATTGCTGTGGTAAAACTACAGTAAGTATGGAAATTTTTCTGAAAAATGAGTCTCATTGTATTTGTAAACAATCAAAAAAAGTTTAAATGAACCAAATTTGAAATGTTTATAAAAAATAAACACTTCCGGAGACGGTCTTGCGCTTCTAGAGAAAAATGCCACAGAACTACAGTATTTCCAGTGAGCATTAGATTAATTTCTATAAAAAAATTTCTATAAAAAGAAGAATGTGCAACATGCCGAACACGGGTTTTTGAAATTTTTGTCTCCGGTGAAAAACGCTTTAGTGATTACAAAGGTCGACAAACTTGTTGCAACCGCCGCCGTTACCCGGCGTTCCATTTGTCGGCTGTCCAGACTCTAATTGTTAATTGGACACTGTCCGAATAAACCGAAATCAGCAATAGTGATATTTAAATAGAAAAACAAAAAAATTATCATAAAAGAATATAAGTTTAATTTTTTGTTGGTTTATTTTTTTATTTTAAAAATTTAGGAGCTTCTACTTTCTTTAAAAAGCAACAAAAATAATTTCTCGAAAAAATATTTCTAAAAACAACAAACAAAAGCGAAAAATAATAATTGTGCGAAATAATACAAAATTGAATTAAAGTGACTAGTTAATTAATGTAATACAAAAAGCAAAGCTTATTTGAAATTTTTATGACAATTTATTCAAATTGTTTTTTTCTTCTTTCATTTATCTTTTAAAAAAGTGAAAAAGTTTTTTTTACAAAAGGATAACTTGGAAAAGCGGAATGTTTGCTGAAAACACGCACAAAAAATAAATGCTTAATTAAAAAATTTAAACAAAAGTACAGGTGTTTTTGCGAGGGTTTGCTTCAAAAGTGTGGCGCTGAAAAAACAATATGTTTAAATGTGATTAAAAGGAAATTTAAATTAAAAAAAAATAAGCGTGGTTTTGAAAATGCGGATGAAAAACAGCAATAAAAGTAAGTACTTAATCCAAATTAAGTTTATTTCTCAAAAATAAACGCATTGTCTCTTTTCATAACAGTGTTTGTAAAAGTGTGCACAAACCTTAAAGTAAGCATGAAATAGCGAGTTTAAATATTTTAGGTATATTTCTAAAATTGACGCTTAAGCTTTTTTTACTTTTTTTTCAATTAATTGTTTGATTTTTTTCAATACTTTTTTTTAATTAATACTTTTTAATACTTTTTTTTCAATTAATTTTTTTTCGCATTAATTGTGTTGATTAATTTATAGCAGCGTTTTTTGATTCTTAGTGAATTGTTTGATGATCGTTTTTCTTTTAGTTTGGTTAGAAAAGCACATTGAAGATCATTATAAAACATATGATGAAAACAACATACGCGACTTTATCGACGCATTTATAGAAGAATCGAGAAAAGAAAAAGATTTATCATTTACGGTAACTGAATTTTATAACAATTAAAAAAAGTACGTTTTGACAAAGACACCTTGTGGTTTTAAACAATTTTATCAGAAAAAGATAGAATTAAAATCTTATATTAATTAAGCTAACTTAATCTTATTAAAGAAAGATTTTTTAGAACTCACAGCTCGTAAATTACATCCATGAATTATTTCTTGCTGGAACAGAAACAACATCAGGTACTTTGTATTGGGCCATACTTTGTCTACTTCATTATCCAGAAACACAAAAGAAGTTAAGAAATGAAATCAAAGATGTTATTGGTAATGATTTAAGTATTTATATTATAGTATCAAACTTATTTTCGCTTAATTTTTTAAAACAATTCATAGATTATTTTGATAAATCTTTTTCGATAATTTGAAAAAATTTATTAGTGTCGAAAATTTAGAAACTGCAAGCAAACCAGCCAATAAGAACAAGCCCTAAAGTTAGTTTAAACCAATCAAGCACAACCTGCGGCAGTTTGCGTCATGCACTTAATTCATTACAAATTTAATCTAATTAAAATTTTTTTTTGCCGCAAATATTATTATATTATTACCACGCAGCTCTGGTTTACTTTTTGTAGCAACTGTTAATTGCTTCGTCTATACACTATTTTGTTACCAGTTATTTTAATAGTAGCTGGCTAGGTTGATTGATTTTTAGGTTTATCTGTGAGTATGTAAAACAAAAGAATGATTAATACATGCAGTTCAATAATGGTGCTCAAATAAAGTCGTCAAAGAATTGTAACCTTTAGTCCCCTTATATTTTTTGGTAGAAGTAAATTGTGGGATACTTATTGTTTTACAATACAAAACTTGATATAAACTAGCTTAAGTCAATAATGGCCGTTAGTTAAAATTGAGACTGTAATTCGGCTGACACTTACAAATAGGTTGTTCTTTTTGGTTTAAGCTGCACTTACTATTTTTGCACAATCTATTCTAAAATCTTTGTCAACTTCGTAATGAAATGATGAAGCAACGTATGAATGGCAAACATGACCGCCAATGCCTCGGTTCAATTTTTACATTGTTCTTCTCTTGTGTTCTTGGAAAAATACTTTATATTGCTTTTTCCTGGTCTGCAGGTTTTAATAAGTAGTTCTAAATTGCAGTTACAGTATATCGCTAAACTATATATAAATATAAAAATTAATACGAAAATTATTAAGCGGACAGCAATATTTGGGCATCTCTAAACGATACTTTCTTCTGCTTGGGGGGTCTTATTAAGCAGTTCTAATAACAGTTATATTACTATTTAAACGCTAAAAATTAATAAAAATATTTGAACAAAACAGAATTGTCTTGCCACCTCCAAAAGTAAGTCTGAGTGATTGCAAGAGGTCTTTTAGTTCCGACTTTGTACTCTCAGTCAAGAAAATAAAACGTGATCGTAAAAATATTAAAACAAGAAAGAGAAAATATAATTTCGGCTTGTACAAGCTAAACTACCGTTACTATTTCAAAATGAAAACCTAAATTTTGTTTACCAAGAAATATTTGGTTTGATGTAGAAGAAAAAAAATTTTTAATTTTTTTTTTGTTTCTTTTTGATTTATGAAATGTTATGGTTTAAAGTGTATTTATAAAGATGATTCGAAGTATACATTTTGTCGAAATAAATTTGGCAGTTTGCTGGTAAAGAGGGCGAATCTCGATTGCCACATCATAACGAAAATATAAAATTAAAAATTGTTAGGTTTTATATCTAGCTAGTTTACAAAACCGTATATTTAACTTAAGCTTAAATTAATATTACGATATCAGGGCTTCCTCAACATTTTTGTTTATAAAACCCTTTTCTAATGTATGGATTTTTTTGGTAACTCTATTATATTTCAAAAAAACAGGATTTTTATATGGCAATCTGATCAAAAAGCCCGATTAGAAGTTAATTTGTAAATTACAAAAAAGTAAAAAAATTGATTTATTATAAATCAGAGGAGTATGGTGTAATGACTAAAAAATTGAATTTGGGTGCGCAACTCACAATTTGAAAACTCTGATTTTTTGATGATTTTAGCATGCTTAATTCAGTTTTTTATAAAAGTTTTTTAATGCTCGATAAATAATAAACTTTCAATAAGGAAAACATTAATTTTTGCTTTTGATCCAAATGCAAACGTTTGATAGCAAAAATTAAGCAAATGAACAAAAAAACTTCCAATATAGAGCAATAAAAATAAAGTAAGAGATAATGAGGCTACGTTCAGCTACATCGACCCAATTATGCAATAATTAAAATAACATTATTTAACAGAATTTAAAGATGAAGAAACAATTTATGGCGTTGTTATTATTTAGGAACTTAAACTGTTTATTCCTTGATTATTATTCAGGTTTTTCTGGAACTATTTCTATGTCAAAAAAACTTGAAATGCCTTACACAAGTGCTTTTATTCATGAACTAATGAGATTTCGAACCCTTGGTCCTCTTGGTCTTCCTCATAAAGCAAATAGTGACTTTTATCTTGATGACTACTTTATTCCTGAAGGAACTCAAGTAAGAAATAAGTAAATTTACAGCAATACCCGTTTAAATCTAGTAATGCATAATTTCCTAGTCTTAATTAGTCTTCATCATACAATATGAGTTTATGTGAACTGTCTTCTAAACTTGTTGAAACACGTGGACTTCTAGGCTAATTTTTTGAAATTTTATGGACCCTGAGTCTAAATCTTTTACAAAAATCCTTTAAAGAACAAAAAAAAGTCATAAATTGCATTTTTGTGAATTTTTTTTTTTTAACCGTAAAGTGAAGACTTTTTTTGGCCTTTATTAGATTTACAAAAAAATTAGACATCAAATTTAAACATTTTTATGTGTTTAATAAAAAAAAAGATTTTCCTTCACTGTTGAAAGGCAAACTTATTCAAACAATTAATTGCAAGTTCTTTAGAGTGTTTATTCAAAAATTGGATTGTAGATAGCTAATTATTTTTTATAAAAAAGTTCTGCGAACGGTACTGGTTAGGCCGGTATATACCCTTGAGGTCCAGTGGACCACTGCTCAAAAACATTGGGCTATACAAAGGAATTTTTTAGTCAAGTCATTGCAAAGAGTACATATTAACAAAATTAATGCTAGTACATTAGCATACTTTTTTGTAAAGTATAGTTAAAGATTTTGTTTTAGCGTAATAATCTCTAATCAATTCTACAGTATAAAAGTTATAATACGTAACTAAAATTTTTGAAAATTTGGAATTTTTTCCATTATTTAAATTTTTGAAAAAAATATATATTGTATTTATTGTTGTTTTTTTTTAAATATTAGGTCAGTTTGTTTTCTCAATAGGTCACCAAACTACGAAAAAAATGGTAAATTTTTTTTGCTTACTGAACTGAACTTTGCCTAGTAAATGTACTAAATTAGATAAGTATAAAACAAATTGTTTATCAAATTACCAAAATCCTTTCATTTTTATATCAAGTGAAATTAATGCAATATATTTATTTTATTGAAGTGAAAGTCTTTTCAGTTTTAATCAATTTTTCGAAAATTTTAGCAAGACAATTACAAAATTGTAGTCGTCAATTCTATCCGTCATCAAACTCTATTCAGAAAAAAGTTTTGTTGCTTTGTATTGTGTAAAACTAAATAAATTTCAGATAATGCCCAACATATGGGCAGTTCACAACGATCCTGATCTTTGGAAAAACCCGGAAATTTTTGATCCTGAAAGATTCTTGGACAAACAAGGAAATTTTACTCGTTCCAATAATATGATGGCATTTTCTCTCGGACCTCGTCATTGTTTAGGTGAACAATTGGCAAGAATGGAAGTTTTCATTTTTTTAGTTGGAATGGTTCAAAAATTTGAATTTCATCCTGATCCAGCTGCTGGCGATCAATTGCCAAATATTATCAAAGGATCTCCTGGCTTTGTATTTAACGCAATAACTTATAAAATTATCGCAAATGAAGTGTAAAATATTTAAAAAAATTAATTGTCTATAATGTTTTACAACGTTTTTCAAAATTATTTTGTAAACATAACATTGCCATTTAAAAACCTGTTTTACTAGATGTATGTATTTTCAAGTTTATAAAATTCAGTAGTGAAAATTTCACTGAGTCGTGACAGTGAAAAAACATTTGATTTTTAATTTGTTCATTCTTGAATTAAGCGCCATTAATTGTAGTTGATCGCAGTCTTTGCTTAGAGTAATTGTAAAACAATTTTTTTATGAGCTAGAATCTTGTTGCGGTCTTAATTAAGTACCAAAGCAACTGCAAAACAGAAAGCTGGAAAGAATTTTTGATTTTTCAAACTTCTTTTAACATTTAGGGTATTTATAGTTTGTATAAATAATTTTTAATATGGTTTTTGATCTGACATAATAGTTATTGAGCTTTTTTGAAATTTTTGGCCAATTATTTTTGAACTCCTATGAAAAAATTTTTATTAAAGTTAATTCAAATTTTTGTTAAAATTTTGTTTTTGATACATACAAACCAGCGTTCACCAAGTTTTTTTGGTAAAAGCAGAAAATTAATAACACCAATAACTGCAGCCAAATTTTGGATGGCTGTAGTATTTTTAAAGAAACCAAAAATTGCCTATTGCTTTTGTAAAGCAAAAGATAGAGATCTTTATTTAAAGTTTAAAACTAAACATTGATTTTTGTATTTGAATTACATGTTAAGACTTTTAATGTTTTTGTCGTCAATATAATATGCTCAAAAAGTCTGTTTAAGATAATTTGCTAAAATATTTTCAGATGGGACAAATTAATTCAGGGGTAGGCAAACTACGGCCGGCGGGCCGCATGCCACCCGCCACGACTTTCTGTGCGGTCTGTCAAAGCCTCAAGCAAATAACTTTACTCTCTTTTTGCATTCAATTGTGATGATCTCTAAAAAAATGTCAAAGTTTGGGATTAGTAAATTTTTTGGACGAAAAAGAAAATTTTAGGCATTGATTGAAAGTGATGACTTTTTTTTTAGAGATCACTATATTGTGGCCCGCAAACAAAATCAATTTGTAAATGCGGACAGCGACCTAAAAAGTTTGTTGTCCCCTGAATTAACTGGTTGCTGTATTCGTTCCGCGGGCCGTATTTTGGTGTGACCCTTGATCGTATAGGTAAGTTTTTTCCTGCTCGGTGTGACCCTTGACCGGTTATAGTATCTTTGGTTAGGTCAATAGGTTGTGCTCTATTTGTTAAAATTATTTTCATTACGTTTTTATTTGTAGGGAGGAGAAAACAATAAATACTGTAAAGAAAAAGAAACGACTGTTTATTTTGGAATTTGACAATTAGTGCTTTTTCAAAATTATTTTTGACATTAAATCACTTTAAAAAACTTGAAACGAAATCACGTATCAAAGTTTAGTTTGGCAATCAAGAAATTGCTGCATTATTGTGCAGCAAAGACTTTTTCTTGTTTTTTTATCATCATTTATCATTTTGTAAAAGAAGTTTTGAAAGAACTCGAGTTTAATTAAAAAAATAACACAGGATGGAAAACCTCACTAGCAAACGTTTAGGGAAGAGCATGTAAGTATCATCAGCTAACCAGGGTCACAATAATTGATCATGCAACATCCATTGGTGTCAAGGCAAAGGTATCGCAGATGACATTTTAAATCATTAATTAAAAATTTTGTCAACGTTAAAGAAATTGTAAGATTGGTTATGCTTTAACAGTTAGTTAATACTTGTATCAACGCTGGTTTAATTCGATCGGTACAAAAGAAATCTGAAAAGCGCTTGGTTTGTTTTATTTGCTTACTTACATATAAACAAACTGCCTTCACGGCGTTAATTGATCATCTAGGTGTCGCTACAACAGATCCAAGGGTTTTTTTGTTGTACTATCAAGATTGTACTGCAAACTTGTCACCGAGATCCGGTTGTAGATGTGACCGGAAAATTCCCCTGCGAAAAATTTCCTCCCGGAAAATTCCCCCGCGGAAACTCCCCCCGCTGTAAGTTTCACCAATGGAAGTAAATTATCTGATTTTAAAAACCAAGATAATTGAAAGGTGAGTTTTAGAATCATTGCAGCCAACATTATCAATCTAAAAAATTTTGTAAAAAAGTTTTTAACCTCTATAAATATCCTTTGATTGATGCGAGGGGAGGATTTTTAAAAAAATAAGGGGGGACATATTCCTTATTTTTTGCTCCGGATTTATATTTACAGTGAAGCGGTACCTCTTTTTTTGATTTTTTTAAATGCTCTTCGCTCATCTGTCACATCCATGCATCCACATTCCACACATATGGAAATTGTGCGCAGCGCTTAAAAAAGAGGAAAGGATTAGCCAAACTAAAATTGCTCATCTTCGATGCGGTAACAGGCCGAGCAGGAAAAAACTTACAAAATAATAGACGCACGACTGAAGAGACAATTCGATGAATATAAGAATGGAAACGATTTTCTTCAATTTTTGAGAGATATAGCACGTAATCTGCATTAAAAGTTGTCCTTAAAGTATATTTTTTTGTTTTTTCAACATTCAACAATTTTTTGTAGTTTCGAAGAAGTATGATTCGTAATTAACATGCGACATTCTCCTAATATTATAATTTTACTACCCCCTCCCCCCGCAACGTATGCAGAATAAGAAATTGTAATTTTCAATTAACCTGGGCTGCACCTGAACATAGCGGGCATACATATATTACAGGGTATTATGTAAATAAGGTTACAATTTAAAATAAAAGATCGGCTTCTAAAAAAAATTAATCATTAAAAACAAAAGGTCGAATGTAATGATGTAGGGGTGGGGGGGTAAATCAATATCATAATTCTTGTAATAACTTTTTTTAGGGTTTTCAATTGACGTCAAAATCATTGAATTTAATTTCAAACAATTGCCCAATCACGTATAATAAAAAAAATTTTTATGAGTTCGAGAGAACTTACAGCGGGGAAATTTTCCGTGAGGAAATTTTCTGCGGGGTAATTTTCCGGGGGCAATTTTCCGCTAGGGAATTTTCCGGGGGGAATTTACCTAGAACCGGTTGTAGATTTTGAGCCAATCAAATTTATTGATTGATGCGCTCTATAGACATTAATGACTTAAGTACCGAGCAAAAGTATTTGTATAAAATGTGTCTTGTAGTAACAAGCATCAATTCAAAAGCAGTTTAATGTCAAAAGTACCCTAGAAATATAAGTCATTCTTGGCAGTTAACTTAAGATTGTATGTAAGCGCTAATTTTCTTCCTTTTGAACATTTTGAAGACACTTGCCAACTTCATTGTTAATGTGTACGCGCCAACTTGGTTAGACGTAAAATGCCGAACATAGAGTGTAAATAGTTCAAATCGTTTGTGGTAAATGATTAAGAGAACGCAATATTTCCAAAACTGCTACGAAAGAAGTGCTTAATCAGTGGTAAAAAAAGGTGCTTACTATGGCCACCAAAAAAATATGCGTATTTCTAAACCCAATGACGATAAGACCACTACTTGCAAACAGGGATTCCCGCCCATTTTAAAGGCAAAACGAAGGAGAGAAAACAACCTGAGAAATGATTCGGCAATTTAAAGTTACCCTCATTAATATTTCTCCAGAAATTTATGTTGATCTTCTACACTGAAAAGCTGACCACCAATGAAAAAATTTTTTATGATCATGGCAATTCCCAAACAAAAGTTAATTGCTTGCATCAAAAAAATACATGAAATATTATTTGATTTTCTTTGCACACGACAGCAGTGAAGCAATGCATTAATTTGTTGCAAAGAGATCTTCAAAATTTTATGGAAAAAACAGTTCTTAATAGTTCATCCTGCAACAATTGAATCTCGGCCAAACATGCCAAGACTTGAATAGAAGAAGAACTTAATTTGAAAGATTAGAATAAAGCAGAAAATTATTTACGCTATAATGTGATCTATAGTTGTGTATAAAGGGTTTACGGTTTTTTACACTTTATGACGCGATTGTTAATCACGGACATGTAATTACCATACCTTTAATCACATAGACCTATTAACACTACGAGATTTCATCACATCGACATTTTAGCGCCACACAGATCGTCACGGAGACATGTAAGCACGTGTGCCTTTAATCACTTTACAGAACTGTCATTATAACTTTTTGCGTGATTAAGTGTTTGTATAATTAAATTTTTTAAGTGATTAAACGTCTGATGATTAAATATTCGTCATTAACGGTCGGGTAAATAAATGTCGCGTGATGAAATGTTTGCACACCGTATAAAGACTATTTTATGTATAAGAAACCGTATTTATATTGTTGCATGATTCGAAATTAATAGCAAGTTCCTCAAATTTTTAAACTTCAAATTTTAAGCGTTTTGCGGCAATTTTTAAATGTATTCTACACGTAAAACAAATAAAAATACTTTTTACATTTTTGTTATGCTTACAAAATATTCTTTTCAGCAAAAATGATAAATGAACTTGTTACAGTTCTCTAGATAATAGCAATAATAACTTTTGTTTTACGTGATTATTTTTCAAAATTGAAAATTGTACTAACTTTAAAAGGGATTTATAATGTAACTCAATTCAGCTAAAACTTTACGAAACTTGTTTTCATATTAAAAAATGTAACTTTTTTGCACTTTTTCAACCTTGTTCAAAAAAATTTTTTAAATGATCAAGTTCGATCCTTTTTATTCTCTACGGCACATATCCTTTTGATTTGCAAGGCAAAATCAGCGGCGATAAACTTCAAGCAAACGTCAACCGATTACCTCAATCAGCTTTTTCGATGCCAAGAAACTGCTATGTTTTTTATAGCGGGTGTTTGAGTACAGATTCTCAGCAAAAAAAATAATGAGAGTGGCTACATCATTTTATAGGTTTACCCATATCCTCCTAGCGTCAGTTTAAACTGACAGGGCAAAAATAAGAATTTTAAGCACACTAATACTTGTAGGACTCTAGTTTTTAGATTAAACTAACAATGAGGAATCAAGCTAATTGTTTGACCGTTTTAAATTATGAATGAAAAGCTATTGAAATATTTACAACAACCTGATTTTAAAATAAAAATTTTTGTATTCCTAAAAAAAGTACCTGTCATCAAACGGTTGTTAATAGAAAATAAATTGAAAAATACTAAAGATGGCTAAAACATATATCATTAAAGTGATAATAAGCGAAAAAAAATCAAAAACAGGCTTGCGAAAGTTTTGCGATTTATTTTCTACCGTAAGTATGAACTAACGCTAGGAGCAGGAGGGTACGTCAGACGACTAACACGATTTCTTTTATCGAATGCGAAAATGTAATAGAATTTCTAAAGTTGGGTTTCGAGCATTAGCAAATACTTTGTTAATTTATCGGTAATTAAGAGCTGGTGAAGGATTAGTCAATAAACAGTTGTTCAGCCAAGTTTTTTGTTATTTGCTTATCTAAACAAAAGTACCCTGGGAGTAACTCTTGCCAGGAGGTAGTATAATATACAAAAAGTTGCTTTTTATTTTGATCTGATGCACTTCACTGGGATTATTGTTTTAACAGGCAATCTAACAAGTTTAAATCCAGTTAAATCGTGTTAACTTTAAAGTTATTCAGAGCTAAATAATTTAGGATTAGAATTGTTTACTGGTGTCTGTTTAGTGACATCGAAAATCACTGTAAATTGAACGAAGCGTTGAGCGGAAATATTCTTGAGTAGTTTTTTATAAACGACAAAAGTAATATTTACAGTTGTTAATCCTAGAATTCCTAGGCTTTATCAATTAGGTTGCTATGGCTAACCTGGCGTACCAAAACAAAAAATGACCGTTTTTGAAACATTAGAAGTACTTAAAATTTTGGAGTCTTAGGAAAGTTTTGTTGCTGGTAAATCTGTGCTTATCGCAAATGTTATCATTTTCTCCCGAAGGATGATGGTATGCCACCGACAAAGGTGATGAAAATGATGTTAATTGTATTCCGAACAATATTTGCGGAAGGCAACTTCTTGCAAATGCTGAATTGGATTTGCAAAAAACAGGGGCACAAAACTGATTACTGATATATCGCAATTTTTAGCGAGCGGTCAGGTAAGGTTCCATTATATTCCTACATTTTAATTAATCTTGATTTTAAAGTACAATCTGTTATTTGAAAAAATGAAATGTCTGTACTTACTTTTAATTCCACTGAATTTTCTCTTGTTTATAAAATACTAGGTTATCTACTGCTAGCATTCAACTAGAAAATGTTTTCCTGTCAAAACAATATGGCGTCGGCCAGCTACAAACAAGGTAGCATATATACATATTTCAACAATGAATTTATAGCTATTGCTATACTATGATATGTCCTCTTTCAGCTGTTTTATGTTGCCTTGCTGGAATGCTTGCATTATGTGAACTTGGTACACAACGCTAAATGTTTTTAACTTGTATAGTTTTGTATTTCACTTTGGTATTTATAAAGTGTTTTTTAGAGAAGGATGATGAAACTTTCTGCTCCCAAACTGAAATGGAAGAAGGTGACATGGATGTTTACAGAGTTCTTGATAACGGGACCTTGACACCACCTTCCTTTGAAGAGCATATCTTGCCACATGAAATATTTGAAAAGTTTTTCACGACTGAAGAGATGGAAAGAATACGTTTAGAATCAATTAAGTATGCTCGACACAAAGGTAACCACTCATTCATGATGACCATAAAAAAGTTGAAGTCATTTATTCTTGTGCTGAGCGTTTATAATCAATTTCCCCGACAAGAAATGTATCAGAAGAGGAAGGAGGACAGCCAGAACCGAATGTTCACGGTGCTGATGACCAAGAATGAAGTTGAAGAATGCAAGCAGTTTCCTCATTTTGCTGAAAATGAAAGCTTGGACAAAACGGCAGATTTACCAAATTTAGATTTTTGTTGTCAATGTTTAAAACCGCTCTATGGGTGGGGTTGGTCGTATGGATCAAAATATCTCAACATATATGATTTACTTGAGAAGCGAGAAGTGGTGATGTCGAATCATGCAACAATATAAATACAGTTTCTTATACATAAAATAGTCTTTATACGGTGTGCAAACATTCCATCACGCGACATTTATTTACCCGACCATTTTTTTGTTTCTGTGTTGATGTTGGGGTTTACAATGCATTTCAATTGTATTGCTTACCCAAACCAGATGCTGGTAAGCCAAAGTTGGATGCCTTAGAAATCAGGCGGGCAATTGTCGAAGCATACTACTTGCAATACAGTAAAGATACGAAACAGTTTCTACTTCCTGGATCAAGGTCACAGCCGTTTCAGTGCTACAAATCACTGGATTGTAAAGAAAATGCAACGACGATGTGCCAAACCCGGATGCTTAGGAACCTCCCGGTACTCCTGCGAAGCCTGCAATGTTGGTCTAAATTCTGATTGTTTTAAAGAATACTATTTCTAATAGACAATGTTATGTAGTTCGACATGCAATATTTTTCAGTTGTATTAACTGGACCAGTTTTGCTGAAATTGTGAACTACATATTTTCAGTTTGTTAATGATGTTATTTGTTTGTAGGCTTGTTTGTTATCAAAAAATGGTTTGGTTCAAATATAAAAAAATAAAGAAAAGCGATCTTGTGTTTTGTTTTACATGTACCCTCCTGCTCCTAGTGTCAGTTTAAACTGACAGAAGTGAAATCATTCATATATTACAAAAAAAAGGTTTCTCACAAAAAGTGTTTCTTCCCTTCAAGTTGCACCATTCCAAAGCAACCAAGAGAAATAAACAAAATACTTTGATTCAGTAGGATATGGGTTAAAGATGGTCGCACTATGAAAAAGTTAGTAAATAGAACTGTGTGGCAAAGCTTAAAATGTTGAGACCTATCGTAAGAATCACTAAAATTGATAGGATTAAGAATATGTAAGTCAAAAAATATCGGAGAGAAAGCAACTGATGGAAAGTTAAAAAGAAAATAAAGGAAGGCTACATTGAGGCAATTGGGTTTGGTAGATATGTGATGGACAAAACTAAAAGATAAGATTATTAACGTAATAAAATTTTAAATTGAGCTTTAACTATAAATTCATATCACACAAATACCGTAAGATTAAAATTATCATTCTTGTATTACTTTAATAAATAACAAAAAATTCCGGATAAAAATTTTTTCAAATAAAAGAATCTATATAAATTTCAAATTAAAGAATTTAATTCATTAATCGTAAAATAAAACATTTGAAATATATTTAGAAAGCCATAAATTTTTTCCATTATGTTTAGTTGCTAAAAAATCTGTTTAGCATAGTCGTTCATTTTGTTTCATAAAACAATACAATTCAATTGAAAGTGACCAAGTCAAAATTCAGTAAAACATGAAAGAACCAACTTTTATAAATGTCAACTTAGCATTAAAAACGTCTTCTTTAAAGAAAAAAACTAGTGGCATTAATTGTATCTACTTTGAAGCTCTTTTAACAAAAAAGTACTTTTGACAAAAATAGAAAAAAAAGTTTAAAAAAATTACAAAAATCTTATAACTTTCTTATTCTGCAGGAAAGTCTAATTGTTTATAGTTTACATTTAATACAATAGGCTATTTTGTAGACCATTATTTTGCTAAACACAATTTTCCAGCAATTAAATAAAATGGCGCAAAGAAACACACTTGAAGAAAATACATCTCTAACAATAAAACAAAGACATTATTAGTAAGATATTAATAAGATAAGATTTTCTTCTTAATTAACTAGTAGTTTCAATAACCAAAACTAATACAGTACTTGATTTAACCTTACCACGACACATCATAATTTTCTTGAAATTATCTTTACATAATTCTTCATTTTATACATCTTAAATCAATTTAAATTTTGTGTTTCATTTATTTGTATTTTTTTACTTTTTGTTTATTTTATTACATATTATTATTTACTTATTTTAATTTTTTTGTTTTATTTATATATATATATATATATATATAATTACTCATTTGTGCGACATAAATCTTAAATATTATGACTTTGAGAAGAGTCCCTCAGGGTTCAATTTTAGGTACTTTACTATTTTCAATTTATGTAAATGATTTAAATAATTGCTTGACCTTAGAAAAATGCATCATGTGCGCAGACGACACTAACATGTTTTTAAAAAGTAATTGCTATGAAACCTTATATGAAGCTACAAACAAGGAGTTAGTGAACATAGATAAGTGGCTTCTAGCAAATCGACTATTTCTAAACACTGACAAAATACATTATATGATCTTTCGCACACCCAAAACAAAGCCTCCATCAAGAAAACTGACAATTTCAATCTGAAATAAATTTATTTCTCAGCAACTAAAAACGAAATATTTGGGAATAATATTTCATGAAAATTTAAGTAGAAAATTGCATATGGATTTTGTTCTACGAAAAATCTGCGTAAGTTATGGTACTATCAAAAAAATTTCAAAACACTTTGACAAAAAAACTCTGCTTGTATTGTACAAATCCCTGATATCAGTCATATAAGGTATTGCATTATACCTGGGCATATTGGTAATAAAAGCACAGCCTCAAAAATTCCACGAATTGCTAATAAATTTATACGATTGACATTTGGATTACACCATAGAGCTGACGTTACTAACATCTTGTGTAACAATAACAACATAATGACAATTGATCAAATAACCGAATTAGAAATAACTTGTTTTATGTATAAATATATAAAAAATTTTTATTTTTTTTATTTTTATCTCTATATTTATCCACCTGACTCGCAGGAAAGCGACGGAGGCGCTGTACATAGGGTAGGCAATTACCCCAACCTGCTTCCGGAGATGCCAAGATATTGCTTTCCGCTAGTAATTTACCAGAGATATGATTGTAATTTAGAACTGCTTGCCAAGGCTACCAAACAGGGGAAAGTGCCAAAATAAAAGACATGTTACCACCATGCTTTGATCATTTTATTTAAAATAACCTGGTAAGTGACAATTTCACCAAATGTACAAGAAGCCAGTCCAAATTCTATCCCTCATTTTGTAGATTAAATATAACTAAACAATCTTTAAGATACAGAGGTCCTCTTGTTTGGAATAAAGTCCCATCAAGCATTAAACAGATAAAATCATAGAGTGAATTTCGTACAGAATTTCAAAAGTACCTTATAGCAACGTAATTTTTAATGGTAATAGATTTCACAAATTTTAAAACATCTGCTGATGGTTTTTATTATTACAGGTAACTCCTCTTAATTGGACAAAGAAATTGAAAAGCACTGATAAGCCCGATGCGACTTGAAAGGCAACATCCAGATTATTACGGCCCGTACAGATGGATAAAAATTCACATAATTTACTTCTTTTGCACCTATCCTTGTTTACTATTTGTATGTTTTATTTTACGTATATAAATTTTTTTCCAGCCATATGCTTTTGAAATGGTCCTTTTGACCTGTGGCAGGATTTCTTTTGGTGGGTTTCTTTGCCTGCTTGACCTTTTTTGGTCTAGACCCTTTTGTTTTTTGAGTTTGTTGTTTTTCCCACCCATGATTACACAACATTCTCCGACTATGGCTCGGATGTGTGTATTAATTATCTTCTTTTCGCTTTCCTTTTCTTATTAACATCACATCGGTTGGTTCAAAGGTACAAATGTACGTAATAACGTACATCGTTAAGTCTCTGCTTCCTTATTCACAATCTTTATTTCTCCATGCACTATGATTAATTTCAAGTTGATAAAAATAAATAAATAAAAAAAGACATCACAAGCGACAAAAAGAAAATAGTTATTTTAAGTAAGTTTATAAATTCCAAGGTTGTTCTCGTTGGTTACGGTCAGTGTTTTTTTAAGGTTTTGCTTGAGGAACCTCTAGGCAATTTTGAAAGAACGCTAATTTTTTTCCTTGTTCCTGAGCGTACTTAGCTTTATTTACACTATTGTAGGAGCAGTTTTTGAGAGACCGCTGGACAATTTTGAGTGACCGTTTCGGTTCCTCAAAACGTCTTAAAAAACACTGGTCACGATTGTACTGGAAAAAACCTTTGAATAATCACGCCTGTGGTAACTAAAATTATTTTTCAAAAGTGGTACAAAACAATTGCGTGTATACAATCTTGGATAAATTTAGTCCGGAAAAAACGGAGCGACTGGACCTGCCTCCTCTCCCCTAAAAACGTCCCAATATTGCCCCTCTTTAAAGTAGTACCATGACAGCTTAAAAAGATAGTTAAATTTTATTGAAGAATTTTTTTGTCTTCACTTGCACAAAACACCATTCAATTCGCAACATCCACTGTGTTATTTTTTTTATGGTTACCACTCCGTTTTTAAAAAAGTGAAGGCCCAAAACAGGTAGTTCTTTGTTTTAATGATACATATTTTCTTCCAAAATAGATCAAAAAATAAACAGTTTTTTATTTCTTGCACCAGCTTCTCTTCGTTAAAGCCGTCACTGCATGCAACACTAATTTGCTCTGCCATTATGCTACAAAAAACCTATCTGATTGAAGTAAAATTACTTCTGCAAAGAATAAAAAAAACTTTTCAATCATTATGTTGTCATTGCAAATATTTTTTAAGATGTTTACGTAGCGTTTTGAAAAGTTATGCTTTTTACGTAGCTTTATCGTGCTTTTTACAACTTAATTCATTTGTAATAATATACTCTCTGTTAGAAAATCAGCAACAAGATTCTTTTGCTTAAAAAAATGTTATTAAAATTAGCTCTACTGTATGTTGCATTCTTTTAAAAAGTTTAATATTCTTTTGCAACAATTTTGTAAGTGATTGGTACATAAACCAAACCAAGAGATCCATCATCAATTGTTGGAAGTGTTTTTGAAGCTGGATTAGGTAGAAATTCAAACTTTTGAACCATTCCAACCAAGAAAATAAAAATTTCCATTTCTGCCAATTGTTCACCCAAACAATGGCGAGGTCCAATTGAAAACGGAATCACGTGATTGGAGTTAATGAAGTTTCCTTGTTGGTCCAAGAATCGTTCAGGATTAAATATTTCCGGGTTTTTCCACAAACTGCGGTCGTTATGGACAGCCCAAATATTGGACAATACCTGAAAACAATTTGAATACAAAATTACCGATAAAGCATACAAATAATATTTAAACTTGATAGATTAGTTATAAATAAATTAAATAAGATAAAAAAAACAATAAATTGGGTGAGAAAACGATAAGCAATAAAAAGATTGAAGAAAACAATAAAAACTTTATTGAATAGAACAAAAAATTATTAGTCGGCTAAAACAAAATTCGGCCCGCCACTTAGAAGCTTCCAGAAGCTTGTTGATAAACGGGGTTAACTTTTTCAATTTCTATATATAAGCATTCAACTTGCAATGTTAACCAATTTAAAAGTTGTTTAATTTAATAATTTCCTCTATTCGTGACGTAACTTTACTGTTTGGCTGCCCCGTGATTCAGATACGTATGCTCGTCTGTGTGGCCGTCTGTGTATGGCTACTTTTTGCAAAGGTGTTTAATTAACAATGATGAATAGATATCTCGAATCATTTAAAAACAATTTTTCAATATTTCAGAAAAAATCAGGAAGAATAAGTTTTAATTAAAATTTCTATGATCTGACATTTTTATAAATCTTGTTGATTACATAACACAGTTATATTTTTTGACTTAGGACCAAAGTTTTGCAGTGTACTACTGTAAACAATTGGTTCATTAACCATACTTGTGGCAGCTTGCTCGCAGGAACTGCAAAACTATAGCATTCCTAGATATCTGAACAGCAATTGCAAATATTATGAAATTTATTAATATCTAATTCATTAATGCTAATTCATCATGAAAAGAATTTTTTTTTAATATTTGTTTATTTTTTCCAAATTTCTTCATATTAATTTAAGCTTAGTCAAGTTGTTAAAACAAATTTCAAAAAATTTTGAACAGACAACTTCTTAAGCTGCTTTTAATGCAGCAAAATTGTAATATCCTTCAAATTAACACAAATTGTGTAGCCTATTATAAATTGCATATTGTAATTTGTTTCAAAAAAATAGCTTTTTCTTAAAAAATATAAAACTTAAAAGGCTTACAATAAAAAAAAATTATTTTTAACAAAAGATTATTAATTTCTGACTTAACAACTTCAAAGTTATAGCTCTTAGTGCAGAAAATGATTTTAGAGCTATTTGTAAATTTAATATGATTATATGTTAAAAACATGATTGAATTTGTAGATGCATGCCGGCAGATATTTTTGACTATCGGCAAATAGTGTGGTAGCCTACATCTACTGTACAAGGCTTTCTCCGTTCAACTACTTTTTGTATAGCAGCACCTCTTTTTTTACTTGCTAGTTGCAACTGAATTGTACAATAATATCGAAAGAAGACGAAATGTGCGATACTGCAACTATTTTGTACCGTTTAATTAAAAGGTTTATTTACATATAACCTAGATTTAAATCAATTATTTAAAATTGAACTGAAACAAACAAATTGTGTAAAACAAACTGAAACAAGTAAATTATAGGGCTGTAATGTTTTTAAATTAAAAACTGTCAAAGAAAAACAATCGAATTTAAAATTGTACTAATCTTGCCTTGAAGTATAATGATTTTATTATTCACTACTGTAAAATTTTTAATACTTGATTATTTTGTTTGTTAAAACACTTTAAATGCTTGCTGTTATACAAAACTAAATAAAAAATTTTACCACAGTCCCATCTGGAATGACATAACTTTCCAAATTAATGTCAGCATTTGCTTTATGTGGAATACCTAAAGGAACCAGGGTTCGAAACCTCATCAGTTCTTGTATAAATGCATTTGTGTATGGCATTTCTGTTTTTCTGGACATCGATAGAGTTCCGGAAGAACCTTATAAATAAAAAAACTATTCAAATAAAAATTAATAAAAACATACAGCATAAAATACAGTTTAAAGCGTGAAGCAACATTAGCAAACAAATGTAAATGGCAGATCTGCACAAAGTGCAGCTGAGTGCAATAAATTAAAAAATTCTTTGATTGTTTCTTAACCAAAAACCGGCTCTTTGGACCGTAAGAAAAGTACTATACGACAAATTTCTTATAGGTTACGCTCCTTACTTACATTAGTGATTCTGCTAAAGCTGCAACTAGGCCAATACGGCCATACAATCAAGAAGAGTAAAAAAATATTAAGAAAGTGAAAAAAGTAAGACAAACCATGCTTTAGTTCACAACAGCGATGATAGTTAAAATGATTATCATCGTGATTTCTGGGTGGTAAAAACTCTAAGTATTCTAGTGTTAATTTTTTTGCGTTTAGCCGGCCATTAGGTGGATGTACCACTGACATTTGATTGCAAATATTCCCTCCACTCTTTGATCGTTGTTTTATGTAACTGAAGACGACAATAAAAAAATAACCTTTTTACAGTAAAAATCTTCAGTTAAATTGCCATTTAATTTGTAGCAAATTAGATTCATTGCCGATTTGCTGCATTGTCAAACCACAAATTTGCTTCAAATAACTTTTCTACCAAATAAAAGAAACACAAATCTTTACTCTATGATATTTTATATATTTTTTTTAAATACAGTATTAGTCATTAATTTTTTCAAATTGTTTTTTTACATTTCGATTTCTCAAGACTATTTGAAGCAAACATTATCACAAACCAACAAAATATTTTGTTGCAGTATCAAGTAAATGTTATTTGTATGAATTTGATACACTTATTTCAAAATCTTATCATTTGACCTTATTGGTGGTAGCAGATTATATATATATATACTTATTTAGTTATATATATATATATACTTATTTCAAAATGACTATTTGAAGCAAACATTATCACAAACCAACAAAATATTTTGTTGCAGTATCAAGTAAATGTTATTTGTATGAATTTGATATACTTATTTCAAAATCTTATCATTTGACCTTATTGGTGGTAGCAGTTTATATATATATATACTTATTTCAAAATCTTATCATTTGACCTTATTGGTGGTAGCAGACTTTGATGACCTTAATGGTCTTTCGCTACCACCTGTTATGGTGGTACAATTTATATTATTGTTTGTTTGTTTATTGTAACAGTGTGTGTATTTGTTGTAAATTTTATCCTTGTAATCTATTTATTCCTCCTTACCGCCTAACAAAATAAATGATTGATTGATTGATTGATTGATTGATAACTTTTTGGTTTTATCCAGCCAAGAGTTGAGCAATAATTATTTGGGCCAGCAGTAATGAATCACGTGCTGTTTTCTTTCCCCACAAGCTATTTTTTATTTTCCATAATTTCTAAAATCTACACTGTATCATTGACGCTAGTTGGCACAATTTATGTCATTCTCTATTTTATTTTTTATCGTATAAACCGGTCCCTCAGAGTAACTTTGTCAAAAAGTTTTGTTTTTTTTTGTTTTTTCGTTATTTTTTGGATTTTTTGTAAAACTAGATCATCACGATAAATAAACTAAAGTGCATTCCATAAAAAGATACCTCTGTGGACACCATACCTTTAAATACAATTCTCAATTTATAACCATCCTGATCCTTCAGCAAAAGTTCTGATCAAGGTTTTAGCTATGACAAAATTATTTTTTTAACTCTTAAAAAAGGTTTCAACATGCTTCAAAATTGAAACTTATAGATTTTAATTTTTTTTTGAAATTGTGCTGTTTTACGCGTCGCTTTATTGATTAAGCATTTGCCCCTCAGTATAGCTTGATGCATGTATACAGCAATATGATTGATTGCCACAAGCACTTCTTGATCTTACAGTAAATTTTATAAACAGTTTTTTTAAAGTTATAGCCTACCAAAAACTTCAAGTACTTCTTTTCTCAAATTTTTTTGCGTTTCCGGATAATGCAATAAACAAAGAAAAGCCCAATACAAAGTGCTGGACAAAGTTTCAGTTCCGGCTATAAATAAATCGTGAAGATAATTCACTAGTTGATAGCTCTAAAAAAAAAACGAATTAATATATAAAAACTGGGTTAAGTTTTTAAAGCGGTAAATAAAACAACAATTTTTTAGCAAAATTACTAAATCATAAACTTATGATATTTTTTTAACTTATGATATTTTTTGAGCGACAGACTCAGCTAGTGCCAATAAATAGTCTTATAGTTTCCTAACCGAACAATGTGTTTTTCCATTTATTTGGTGTTATTGTGTTATAGCTGTTCAAAAAATTTGCTGTTTTTGTCATACATTTACCAAAGGCTTAAATAATATTTTAAGTTACTTTTCTTGGAATGCTTTAAGTTTCTAATATTTCAAATACGTAACCGACCATTAATCAAAACTAGACAAAGGGAGCATATATTACAAATGCTCTTTACAGCGGTTTTTGATGTTAAAAATTTTGATTCAAAATGACAAGAAATAGTTCAATTATAAAAACTTTTACAGTCAAATCAATTGTTGTTCAATAAAATGTCGTTTGTTATATTAATGAAATATATCTTGCATTGTACGTTAAATGAAGGATCCTTTCCTTTCTTTTTTTCTAGAATAAAAGCATCAATAAAGTCCCGGATGTTGTTTTTATCAAAACTTTTCTCGTGTTCGTCGATTATGGTTTCAAACCATTCTGTAAATGATAAAATAATGTAAGCTATTTAACTTTAAACTTTAAACATGTAGTTTGATGTTTTATTTTTTAGTTAACAACTTTGCCTAGTTAGTGCAAGAGCGCTATATAGTGGAAACGCGATCGAAATGGTTTACGCTCGATTCTCACTCTTGTCAATTAATAAGTTCTTGAAAAATTCCGTTTATTTACGTCATGTTATAAAAACAAAATAAGAAAAAACTTCGAACGGAACGGCAATCGCTTGGGATTTCTGAAAACAGGCCTAGGTAATTGCTTAACGGTTGCTTCAAGTTTAAGATCCACAACATTTTTTTGAGTGTCAGAATGTTAAATAAAGAAAAATATGATGATTTAAAAACAATTTGAACAAAATTATAATGGAAAGCAGTTAAAACAAAATAGTTTAAAACATTCAATATCGTAACATCTTTTTTCTGCACATTGAAATTTTGAAGTCTGCATATTGAAACTTTTAGTTTTTTTATAGTTCAGCAATCATCAGTCCTATTTCGAGTAAAAATTAGCATAATAAAAAATCTAAAAAAGATAAAAAATAAAAATTTCTATGCTTTATTGTTTAACAGATTAATAAAACTCACCAAAAAGTTTTCTTATCCCGGCAATGTTTTTTTTACTGTAATAAGAAAACGGTGGAAAGTACTGTAAGTTGGGAACCAATGTTATGAGTCGCTCCGTAGTGGTTATCCATGGATCATCAAATCTTAAAATTGATTCTTACTTAAACTTTCCTTTAATTTTGGATAACAAAGTTCATTTAAAAAGTTTGTCAAATGTCACCTCAGCTCATTTTATGAGTTAAAAGATTTAAATTATTGATGTTTTTTCAACTATTCAGCCTATTTTCTATATTTCAACTATTCAGCACATTTATATTTTCTACTTCCCTATAATTAATTCAATCTTTTGCCCTTCTTCTTTCAACTACCACTTGCTAAAATAAATAATATTCTTACATTTACCCTGACTTCCTATCTCCACCTTCTATTTTCATCCGTCCATCCATCCATCCATCCATCTATCTATCTATATAAATCTACCTAAATCTTTGAAAACCTCTTGATGATGCTGCACTTTTAAATTCCATTCTGCAGTATCAATCGCTCTGCCAAAAGCTGGGCAATTTCCAAAAGGTGCAAACACTGTTGCAAAACGCCGATAAGCTTTTGCAAAAGCGCTCTACTTTGAAAAAGACTTTCAAAACTGTTTTATAATTTAAGTTTACCTCCATTGTAATGTTTAAGGCTAAAGCTAAGTCATGGCATAGAGTTTTTTTCTAAAAACCCATTCCAAGAAGTCTTCGTTTTAATTTTCTTTATCTCAGGTTTCTTTTACTCAGTCTCTTTTTTATCTCCAAATAACCTTACCGACTTCCCTAACACAATAACCCATTCGATTGTACGAACCATTTTTGTGCATATCTGTAATTCCAATTCTCTATTCAAATACTAAAATCAGTCCCCAAATCTGAAAGTTCTCATATGAGCAAAATCAAGTTTTCCCATTCCAGTTTCCTCCACCCCACGTTCTCTTTATCTTTTCTTAACTAAAATTTTTTAAGGTTTTTCCCAATTTTTCAACACAACTTTGTCTAGCCAAAATCAAATCTAATCACCCATCCGTTACCAATTCACCTCCCACAATCTGGTCTACAATTCCTTTGTTATAAGTTTAACCGGTCATAGACTACCAACACTTTTTCATCAACCTCAAACCAATCAACTATAATCCCAATTCTAAAATCTAGTAAACTTTCCGAATCACCTTTTTCCTACCTCTTAACTTTTTCGTGTGCTGTTCTTTTGAACTCTTATAAAAATAATTATTAGCTAAAATGTTTGTTTTTTATTAAAAATCCATTGAACCGCCTGGCAGAAAAAATTTAATACGGGATCCAAGAAATTGGCATATAAGAATCAAAAAAGAAAAAATCCTGGATCTTAAGAAAGTCACCACAACAAAGTTTGTAAAATCAAAATTTATTAAAATTGAACACTACAGAACAGGGTTTCCCAAACTGTGTGTCGCGGTACACTGGTGTGCCGTGAAAGGGATTGAAGTGTGCCGCAAAATTTTCGTGTTTTGACGAAATCCATAGAGTCTTGGTCTACAGATGATTTATGTGTTTCATGTAGTTTTGTTATTGGTAAAAATCTCAAATACAGGAAAATACAGTTTTAGTGAAAATGTACTCGTAAAAAGAAAGAGGCTCATTTGGATAAAGTTGTTTTTCTGAACGTAAACAAACAAGCTTATCCAGCGGCTTGGTCTAAAAGATAAGCAAAAGAAAGAATATAAGTGTAAGCAATGAGGTTGTTATTAAAACAGTCTAAAACAGTGCTTTTCAACCTTTCTAACATCTTGCTTTAGAAAAGTCCTGAGGCAACAGCTGTGGCTCAGCAATGCATCTTCATTTCACTTTGCTCAAAGAACGTGCAAGATTAAAGTGAAAACAAAAAAGGTATTACTTACACATATTTTTTAAAAAAAGAAAGTAGCTTTCCAATGCTTGTGTCAGTTTTAACTGAAGACAAAAAATCATTCAAAATAAAAGAGCCTCTCTTTTCACCTACTAAATTGAAATAGTTCAGTATAAGTTCACCATCTTCTTGAAAGAGCTTTGTTGCTCACAGGTAATCATTTTTAGATTTGCGGCGCTATTCATCTTTAGATTTGGTTTCAGAAGAACAATTATTAAAATTAAGCATGAATTGCTCCTTGCAACTAAAACACAAACATATGAACGGCATGAGTCCCCTGATTTTTGTAAACACATTTTACTGTCGTTCACAACGATTTATTTACAAAGTATAAATCTGCTTCTTGTTCTCTGGGAAACTGTCGGAATTAGAAAGTATGGAGCGGAAACTGAGGGGTATTTGTCAGATATTCTACTTAGTATCAAAACTATTTCTGTAGGCACACCCTTTCATTAGGTGTTGCTGTTATTATATATATTAAATACAGGGTGTATAATTTCTATATGTAAACTTGAAGAGTGTATTAAGAAGGCTTTTGTCTTCATAAAGTAAGTGTGCCACGGGCTAATTTAGAACTTTATTAGTGTGCCATAGTGAAAAAAATTTGAAAACCGCTACTAGAGAACAATAAATTCGATTTCAGTTTTAAAACATAGTCTGTCTGAATAAAATAGTACGAATAGAATCAATAGAATCATTTTACTAGAATAAGATTGATGATAATTTTAAACTGAAATTTAAAATTTACGTAATTGTGTAAAATAATAAGTAAACTTTGATTTGACGTTTTTTTGTAGTAACTGAGATTCAGGACTTCTGGTGTTTTGATTCTTATGTAATTCTTGAATAGATGCTTTCATTAGCAAAATTGACTGTATATGAAGTTTTCTTTCTCTCACAGTCAATCACCTTGTTTTCCACCAAGCTAAACGTAGCTCATGTACCGTCCTTTCCACTATAGATTTTTCAAAAGCCTTTGATTTAGTCTGGCATTCCATCCTTTTTTCTTAACTTCTTTTTACAGGCTTTCCGCTCGCATGCAATGGCGGCTTTTCCATAGGAGGTGCAGAGATGCAGCACCCCCAGGTTTCTGCAAAGCAGCTGCAAATTTTATCATCAAGGCTTTAAAGAATTTTATTTAATTTTTTTTATTTAAGTTAAGTCCGGATTTTAAAGCAATTTTTTTAAATTTAGAATTATCAACTTCTTAAGCTGTTTTAATTGGTCGAGTCTAATTTGAAAAAAAATCGATTAGCATGAGAGTTGGTTTTAAGGAGAAAAAAATTTAGTTTTAGAGAGAAACTAGTTGGTTTAAAAAAACTAAGTTATTCTTGAGCTTCTTAATAAAATTTTAAAATTAAAAAATTTTGGGCCCGCTTTGGGCTCCGCGAGAGCAACTTGCGCGGCGTTTTTTTCCCTTTTTATCTCCTAAAGCAGCCAGTTTTGTTCCTTTTTTACACTCACTCCAATCGGTTTTTCTTTGAATTAGACTTAACCGTTTTTATTGGGTCGAGTCTCAAGAAAAAATTGTGGAAATCTTTCTCAAACCTCCATGGTTTATCATCCAACTATCATATTTCAAACAATCTCTCTTTCTTCGTGTTTTTCACCAAGAAACCCCATCTTTTCTTATCTCTCTACCAACTCAAAGGAAATTTATCTTTAATAGATACCTCGCCACTCCTCTCTTTATGGCAATAACTTAGCGGATTTTCTCGCTAAATCAAACCACTCTTCTTTCTCTCTCTCTCTCTCTCTCTCTCTCTCTTTCTCTCTCGAACGAACGAACAAAAAATACCCTAAAAGACATTGGGAAGACAATTGAAGCAATCGCAATTGTAAACAAAAATAGCTCTGCCAACCTTTAGCGGGAAAATGTAAAATAACAAGCTGTATCTTTAATCGAACTTTGTTCTAACTTTCCAAAACAACAATAAACAAGAATTTTACTTAAAAATTGAACATAGTAGTAAAGTTATTGGCATACTCACGCATCAAATACGGTTTCCAGCATTCTTACAAACTGCTTATCATTATAATTATATCTTTTTCCTAACATAATGTGACAAATAATGTTCGATATTGCATTGTGTAGAAGTATCTGAAAAAGTACAATATAAGTTATTTGGGACATTATATTGAAGTAACTAAAGGTATTTAGTTATAATTTTACAAAAAAAAATAAATGTAAACAATTAACACTGGTTTAGCGGGAAAAAATTTAGTTTCAGTTAAGTTTTTAAAAGTTTAACTAAAAAATACTGAAGGGTAACACAAGTCAGACATGATTCTAAGCAATGCTTGATCATATCATTCATTTAGAGACAACTTGTGACTTAAAAATTCAATCAAATATAGTTTCGTATTCCGATGGTTTGAGACAAATTGTTATTTATTCATTCATCAACATTCATTATCTTTATTTATTTTTCTGGCTAACGTCAGTTTTGTTATCCTTGGAGAAGCCTTCAAGCAATTAATTTGACTTGCTTTGGAAGATGCCATGATAACCCTTTTCCATAAAACAACTTTCTCTATTTTTTAAGTTTTTATTTAAAATATGAATAAAATTGTGAGCTGTTTGCTGAGACCGCCAAGCAGAAGGGAGCGCCGCAAAATGTGTTTTTTTTTTTCAATAAAATCTTCTCTGATGATGGAATGCCAAAATTTTGGAAATTAAAAAAATTGTTTTATTACTGTTCTTTTCATTTTGTTTTTATTACTCTCTAATTTTTTCCTAACTTGCAAAAAACATCTAAGCCCCTATACTTTGGGGAACCGTTGAGCAATTACCCCGACAGGTTTTTGGAGACCCAGGATATTGCTGGTCGTTTGAAATCTTTAGTTTTTTTATTTAGAAATATAATTCAAACTTAAAGCTGCGTGCTAAAACTACCAAAAAGAATAAACTATAAAATGATTTTAAAAGGACACAATAGAATGACGCAAATGGATTTTAAACCACGACTGTGTCGATCGTGTTCACGCTTAATACAGCGTTCGTACTCCTCGATCAAGCTGCCGACGTACATCAGCATTTTTCAAAAAATCTTTGTCTTATTTCATACTTTTGACGTAAAATTGCAAAATCTGTTCGTCTTTTCCAGGATTGCAGAAGTTAAAACAGGAGCTTTTTTAACCTTTTCTCATTTTCAAAGTTAAATAAACTAATTCATAAATCTAAATTCGAAATAACGTAGAAAACATTAAAATCAAATACATAATAATCATAAACTAAATTTGAATCATATCTCTAAATAAAAACTTTCAAATCATTAAAATTATATATACAATATAATAAATTATACAAGAGAAAAAAAATACAACAACTGGATTTGCTTTTAGTCTGGTGTATATTAATGCAATGGTTGCTAAAATAAATTATAAAATGTATTCTCCTCACCTGACTGTTCTCAAGAAAAAAACTAAAATAATCTAAACAATTATGAAAAATTACCAGATAAAAGTAAAAATAATGATTGTTTTGCTTTATATTGTCACTTTATAGTTTGCAAAGCGCAAAGCACTTTTTTAAATATTTATTTTAATGTAGGTTAAAAAAAATCGATTTAGCCGGAGAATATTATCCTTTTTAAAACAATGATTATAAAATACAAATTTTAGTGTTGTATACTTCAAACTTTTTATTGTCTAAAATAGTTTTCTAAAGTTATCATCATAAACATCAAGTGTCAAACAGTTAGCAAGGGTTTTAAACAATAAAACACGTAGTTTCGCAACTGTAGATTTTTTTAAAACTTTACCGATATATTGAATGGATTTTCATTTTTGCTTTGTATTTCTTTGTTCAAATAAAAAAGTTCTTCCATGCAAATATTTTCTGATCCTTTTTTCCCAACTCCGAATCTAAAGTAATTTGTATTTAAAACAATCGTTTTAAAAAATGTTTGAATTTTACAAGCTCTAATTTAAAGACAATGCTTTAACTTAAAAAAGTAGGACTACTTATTGGAAACAGTGTTGTAAAAAGATATGAGCTATTAATATAATCATCTTTTTTGACTGGCAAGTGAATGAAGCAAAGTTATTTTAAGAATATTTTCACATTTTACCCTTTTAAAGTAATTGAACCAAATTTTCTCTGCCCTTTCCACAAATCACCGTAGTCTGTAAAAACAATCCCGTGTCCTCTTTTCAATGATTCAACCGATGCAAACCTTCCTCGTCCAGAACAAATTGTTCCGTTTTTGACAAATAACTAAAACACAGCCTAATTTTAAATAAAAATCAAAGTAATGAAATGTACGGCCTTACATTAATATGTTCTGGTAAACGAAAAGAGTTTTAAATTTTACACGATTTTATTAATTATTCGAAATTGGACCCGTTGCAAAACGCTTTTTTTTAGCTAAATTCAAGTAGCATCATAGTTGATGCGTTGTTTATCAATAAACAAGTTTGATAAGTCAAATTAAGCTTCGGTTGTTGTTTTTTCTCAAAGGTTTAATGTTTGCAAGTTTAATTGGAAAAAATTATTGATTGATTGCGATTAATTAAAATATCGTTTCAAGAACCTTTAAAGTTTTTGACAAGTAATAAATCGAAGTACTTGTGATTAATTATTATACGGTATCTTTGAATGCTTTGGTGACGCTTGTTTAGGTGAGGCTTAGCCATTAACTTGATTTTTAAATTATAGCACAAAAGAAATGAGCATTTTAATTAAATAGTATTGCAGGAAATTAATGAGACATTAAATTGTCTTAAAAACTGTTTCATTGAGGTGTCATTTAGTTAGCCTGAAAAACCATATACAATCGGTAACTTAATATGTCACATTTTCCAAAAAGTGGCGCAGAACATTGCGTTACAAAAATTGCTGCAGCATCGTGTCTTTTTTGTTGTGACAAAACCTTTAAACAATAGTACTAATTACTTTTTCAAAGCGCCATCTGTTTAACAGTTGTCTCTGGAAGACGTAATTAAAAATTGAACTTTTGACCTTTCTTCCTAGAAAAATATTTGTTAAAAATAAAGCTTTTGTCCTTTTTTCAGTTTTTGCTTCAACTTACTCACACGAAAAATTTATACTTTTCAAAAAAGTAACAAACTGTCTTTAGACCAAATTATTCAAAAGTTGCTTTTTACTCAAAGTGATAAATTATGATACAGACATTGCGCTATTGTTTGTGTTCATGTAATTTATGTTGTATTTATTTTCAATATTATAATATGAAACAACCAGAATTACTTTGTGAACTGATTCAAAATCATTGAGAATCACTGCATCTGATGATCCCATGCGCACGCTCATGACAGATCCGTATTTTTGACTTAGTTTGTAGATGTCGCATTCGATTCTTTTAGAGAAAAATGGAAGGTAACCCAAGATTGGTATTCCTCGAGGTCCTGGAGGAAACTTATAAGGTCTTCGGTACCAATAAATTAAGTACAACAATATTACTGTAGTTACTCCAGTAACCAAAGACAAGTCAAAAATATAATAGCTCATACTTTACAATAACCTAATAAAAACAATACTAGAAAGGATAAGTTTATAGTAAAAAGAATATACAATAAGTAATAAAAACTCGTATATCACGATTAGAAAGATAAGTTCATTTTTAATAATTTCGCAAAATAAAAATATATTTAGTTATCTTGAAAGACACAGAAAAAAATTTATAATTGCTTTAATTTTGGTTTATTCAGTAAAATTTCACAAAATTTTATAAACAATTTATCGGAATTGTAAGTTATTAGCTATTTAAACATCAAAACAAAAAAAAACGATTGTAAGCTTTCATATACAGCAAAAATAGTTATGTCCTTAAGTAATGGAGAAATTGTTTTGGAGTGTTTTAACAACAAATTTTTGCTTTCTTCAAAAATATTTTTAAATTGTAAGTACTTCTGCTTAAAAAATTGTTTTGTAAATGGGCAAGTGTTTTTGTTATTCTTTGCGTAAATAAAGTTGGTTTAAATTTTTTTTAATTGAATAAAAATAATATAGCCAATCAATAACAGCTCTTTGATGTAATAAATTTGAATCTTGGAATGAGGTTATTAATGTTTACAATTTTTTTGCTAGTGCAAAAGTAAATTAAAATAGCAAAACTGCAAAAAATTTGTTTTTTCTAAAATTTTGGTAAGGTAACAATTCAATTTTTTAGTAAAGCTCAGTTTTGTTTTCTTTTATATCAGCTCTTTCACATAATTAAAATACTACAAAACATTACAAAAAATCAATCAGAGGAATAGATATCAATCATTCAGCAGATGTGATCTTGTCAGTTCTGTGATGAGCAGTATTAATGTAGGACTGTATACATATAACAAACCTAAACGAAATGCTTAAACAGTTACACTGTCTGCTGTTATTGACGTTTTTAAGTCTTTTTAACATGAATTTCAAAAAATTTATGAATTATTTCAAGACGGGATCGAACAAAGATAAAAACAAACAAAAAGCAAAGACATTGTAACTTGTTAATTGTTACAGCAGGTTTCGAACCCGATTTAGTTTTGTTTCAGTTAATTTCGCGTTTTGTTAATTTCCACTGTAAGTGTGATTTGCCTCATCATTGCGCCTCAAACGTTTTTGTTTTCTTTATAAATTTAAGTTTTAATTATTGGAGAGAGACAGAAGAGAGCGATTACATTTGTTAGTTGGTAGAGTGGAATTGTTAGCTCTCTGTAAAAGCTTTGGAACTTATTGACTACTGTTTGAACGTCGATAAGTGCGTCGACTACTGTTTGAACGTCGACAAGAATACTGTTTGAAATTGTCATTTGTATTTGTGTATTGTTCTTGTGTTTTGGGCAGGTTTGGCGTGGACTCCAAATTAATTAAATACCGTGAACCGTAAACGTAAACCGCAATCCTAATTGTAGTCAATCGTAAATGGTCAATTGTCTATAGTTAATAATAAACCGTCAATCATAAAATTGTTATATTCGATTATATTTCTGTCTTTATTTATTTTTGGGTCCTTGTATTGTTGTTTAATTTATTAATTATATTTAATTGATTTCACTGATTTGAATTTTATTTAACTGATTTATATTTAACTGAATAACTGCTTTAACTGGTTTACCATTACTGATATCGTGCATTGAAGAGTTGTACGCCAAGTGTGACTGTTTGATGGCGGACAATGCAGAAAGTAGTTTGATTAAAGCTACTATTTCTTTAATGAATAATGAATGTTTTCGCAGATATGGAGAGACTTGTTATTGAAGCTTCTCTAGAACAACAAATCATACACTAAGTCCTTGAAATCAGATATTCCTACGTCATCACAACTTTTATAGACCGATAAGCTCCTACGTTTAATCATGAGCGTAGTGAATTTCGTCCAACTTTGGAATAAGCAGCAGGTAAAGTCTCATACAGGCCTAATGCTCCTGTGTATGCAGATCCTACTTTTCCGAAGATAGAACGTGGAAAGTTTAATGGCAATCCGATGCACTATATTCGTTTCGTGAAAACATTTGAAATGAAGGACAACTAATCCGAACAAACGGTTGCTGCTACTCGTTCAACACTGTGAAGGTGAGGCGAAGAAAGTATTTGATTATTGTTTATTATTAGAGCCGCATGAAGGTTGAATCATGCTAAAACTCTGCTGGGGGAAAATTTTGGACAAAGAAACCAGATCGCTAGAGCATTTATTGATAAATTACATTCTGATTCAATTATTAAGCGTGATAATAAAAAAGGTTTGGTTAATTTAGCTCGTGATTTAGAAGGATGTGACTTAACATTTTTAACTTCATGCTATTGGCAAAATTGTTCAGCGTTTGCCTTATCATTTACAAAATCGTTGGATTCGCAAGGCAAGCAAAATCGAGTGCACTGGAGAAGAACCAACGATCAACGTCTTAATTAAATTAGTGAAAGAAGAGGCGGACGTGGTCAAATTGCATATTTGTTTACCAAAAATCTAAGGGTAATCTGACTTGTTATTTCATTTGTTAAAAAATTGCTTCGCTTTTTGTAACAAGAGTTTAAATGATAAATATGTGAAGCAAAAGCGATTATGTTTTAATTGTTTTAAGCAAGGTCATGTTGCAAAGTCCTGCTGTCAGGATAAAGCATGCACGGTAGAAGGATGTCAAGGCAGGCAACATGAATTGCTACATCTAAGTTTCAAGTTCCAAAAAAAAGAGACTAATCAGCCATCATCCAGCAATTCTTCATCGGTCGACAGAACTGTTGGAATGATCGCTGTTTAACTACCTTTGCGTTCTTACATCAAAGGTTCAATAATTTTACACCTTCGAGAAATTGAAATACCTAAATTGAGCGATCCGGATGTTCAACTATTAATCGGAATCGATAACTCGGAACTATTTTGGACACAAGATGAACGTTATGGAAGGCGAAGCGAGCCGTTTGCCATTGATGGTCGATTATCGGTGGGTCTGCTTACAGTAAGAAAAGGTTGAACATAAATTTTGTGTGAACAAGTTGAATGCTTGTGGAAATTAGATAAATTTCAAACGATGTACACAGAAACCATGCAAGGATACGTGGACAAAGGTTTTGCTGTTCGCTTAAGCGAGCATAGAAAATGACAATTGCTGGTACTTACAATCAATTTCGTGTACTTACAAAGTATTGTATGAAAAGTGCGATGAAGTCTGTAGACTCGACGGAGGAAGCCATAGGAATGAGCGATGAACTGTCTCAATTGCTGAAGAAGGGAGTAGTAAAGTAAAGTGCTGTTTTTGATCCGCTCGGATTTACATTTTCGTACAGCTCCAGTCATATTAAAGGCTAAATTGATTTTACAAGAGCTGTGCCGGCAAGCGTGCAACGTGATCATTTTCACAAAAACTAGATTAAACCCTGTTGTATTCGAAGGTGTTCAGATGTTTTTCCGCCCGCTGACTCTCATCAATGCTCTGTGCGAAGAAGGAGAGCTTTGCAAATCGATTCCAACAGGATGAACTTTTGTGTATGTGTGTTGTTAATGTACGTTGGGTTCGTTCAGTTAACATCGCGTTTTGTGTAAAGACTTTTTTTGGAGATCGAAAAATCCTAGAGATTCAGTACTAAAATATCTTGATTTGGGCAAAAGTCATATGACATCACACAAAATTATTGTACGCATTGAATATTTGCAAATAAATTTTGAAGTAGATTTCAATGAATTCTTATCTTGCCAATTCTTATCTTCACAAAAAGCAGTATAGAAACAACTATTACCGGAGGTGATAAAGAATTATAAATAAACCCAGGGATTTCTACATGCCAGTTAAACACTAATATTGAACAACTGCGTCTGCTTATCAGAAACTTTGAGGAAATAAAATAACATCTATAAACTGGCAGTATGACAAGTCATTTATTGCCATCCTCTTGCTTGCCAATACTAGAAATTTATGGTCGAAGGAGAGAGGACTGCCAGAAACGAATGAACACGGCACTGATCACCTAGAAAAATATTGATTATAAAAGGGTTTCTACATCTTGCTCACAATCAAACCTTAGACCAGTGGTTTTCAACCTGGGGGCGCGGGAGTGTTTCATAAACAGATTTTTTATGTAAACCTTTCTCCTCGATGAGGCCTATGCTAATGTCACATCTTTCGTAAACGAATATTTAAATGACGCTCAGCTGGGCGTCATCATAAAATAGCATTTATGTACATTTAGCGAATTCTGGAAGCTTTTTATTTGATGCAATCATGTTATTGGTAGTGTTTGCGGTGGAAAAATAACCAACTATTAGCAGTCACGAGTGAAGTCTTGAGCATTCACGGATTGTTTTTTGTATAACAGCAACTAGTTGCTACTTGGCTTTGCTTATCTTTAGTTCACTTGTATACATTATTATCACACGTCATTCTTAATCATAATTTTAACTTTATAAACTTACAGTCAATTTTCAATAATTTGTGAATTTTACATACTTGCAGTTAATTTGTTAATTCTACATACAACTGCCTAATTTTGTGATGAATAAGTTGGTTTAAATAAAAGGATGATTGATTGACTGATTGATTCCAGCCTTTTGAAATAATTTTTAAGGTTTTAATTATGACGTGATATTCTTCATATTCATGTTTTAATAACTTACTTTTCTGCTGAACTGGTTGAAAAAAATAAAACTTTTTTGAGGAAACAAGAGAGGAAACAAGAGAGGTGTTAAGAAAGCCAAACCCGATTGAAAAATATAACGAGTTTATGGGGAGTGTTGATATGACTGATCAATTATTAGAACCATACCATTCTAGCCGAAAGAGCTGTACCTGGTTTAAGAAATAGGCCTGCATCTAGTAATGAGGATGCTTCTTAATAGCGTTTTGCTTTATAAAAATGGGGTAAAAAGAATATGAAGATGCCTAAATTTATAGAAAGATTGATTAAGGAGCTGTTACTAATTTATAATGATAATGCCAAAGACTTTTTTAAAATATGTAGCTGATAACCCAAGAGCAGCAGGTAAACGTAAGAGAGGAAAAGTTTTACATGCATTAGTGATGAACGCTGATAGCTCTATGGAACAATTTAAGAAGCGATGCCACGTTTTTTACCCAAAACAAATAGAGACAAAAGTTTATTGCATTGGATGCTCAGAACAACCTGGATTATGCTCTGTTGAACATTTTAGGGCAGGGATGTAAACTGGCAACCTATCATGCTCTATTTTGTGGCCCGGATCTTGAAATCAAAAAATTCGTTAAAAATTCAAAGTGAAGATACAGATTCAAAGTTAAGGTCTTTTTTTTTCTTTTTATGCAGTGGAAACCACCAGATTTTTGTGACGAAAATTAAACTTTATTCTTAAGGTTCCTTAAGTTATTTTGGGTTGAAAATCGGATCACTATATGAAAAAGGTGGAAAACTACTTCCTTAGACAAATTGAGAAGTTTTTCCAAAGTTAAATCGTTTTGATTTTGTGAAAACCAGTGTGTAAAAATAAGTCTCATGTTTTATTTCCTTGATCAAGATCACAGCCGCGTGAACATGTATATTTCAGTACTAAAAATCACTGGATTGGGAAAGGGACGCAACAACATTGCGGCAAAGTAGTATGTTAAGGATCTCCCGGTACTCTTGTGAAGTCTGCAATGTTAGCCCACATCCGGATTCTTTAAAAGAATTTTATTTTCTTTAGGTATGCTAGGTGCTTGAAGAAATGATATTTTTTTAATTGCTATAATAAGCCCTTCTGCTAAAATTTAAAACCAACCTTTTGTTTGCTTTTTGTCATGTCAATAGTTTATCGACTTGTTTGTTACCAAAAAGTAGTTTTATTTATATAAAGAAAAGCAATCTTGCACTTTTTATTTACATGTACCTTCTTGCTTCTATCTTCACTAAACTCTGACGGAAATGAAATCATAAATATTTTACGAAAGAATGATTTTCGCTAAAAGAGACTTTTTTTTCTTTTGAAGTTATACCATTTCAAAGCTACCTCAGAGAAATAAACAGAATACTTTGATTCAGGATGCTATGGATTAAATACTAGCGCAAATTTTTCATAAATACAGTCAAGAATTCTATAATGTACTGCATTCATCATGATCTTACATTGCTTTTTTAAGTAAATACATTCAAACACATAAAAAAGCTATTAAAACTACAGCATACTATTTTAATTTATTTTTGCTTTTAGATTCAAAATTTAAATTGTTTAGGAAACTTATGCTCCATCGACTTCATATCGTTGCTAAGAAAAATCTGATATTTTAGTTGCCTCAATGCTTTATTCTATTTCTGTTCTTTAAAGGTTTATAATTGAATAATTGTAAAAGCTGCAATACTAACTGAAAAAATTAGTTCTATATTCAGCGTAAATTTGATTGTTAAAAAAATTAAACTTAAACATTAAAAACAATATTCTTTCCTTTACTAAATTATTTTGATTTTTTTACTTTCTTCGCTTGATATAAGAATTTGCTTTTACAAAACTTGATAAGAAATTTATCAAAGATAGTTTGCTAAATCTGCTATAATTTAAATTAGGGAACATTAAAATTTATTAGACTTGTTAAAATGACCAATAAGTAGTGTTCAATAAAACCACAGTTTGCCCTAGGGCAATTCTTTTTTGTGAATTGAACAACTAAATTGTGAAATTCTATCAAGCTCAATTGCAGTCCACGCACAAACAGTATAAGTGAATAGAACAAGTACGCAGTAACGTTTTTGTCAATACGTCATCATCGCAATTTGTCAAACACCAACAACAGCTGCTTCTGGTTTATTTATAAACAATCTGTTAAGATTATGCCTCGTAAATCCCCTGGGGCCCATGAGGCCCATTGAAAAACCCTGCATTAGACATAAAAAGTTTTTAAATTTTTTTTCCTTTACAAAACTGATTTTTATTTTCTTTGACAAATATAAGAATGTGCCTTAGAAAACTTGATAAAAAATTTATCAAAAATAGTTTGCTAAATTTGTTATAATTCAAATCATGGCACATTGTAATTCATTAGTCTGGTTGAAACAACCTGCAATTTCTGTTCAATAAAATCGTAATCTACCTCACGCATTTCATTTTTGTGAATTGAATCATTAAATCGTGAAATTCTATCAAGCTCAGTTGTTGCTCACACACGAAGCAGTATAAGTGAATAGAACAAGTACTCAGGCACGTTTTTGTAATACGTCATCGCCTCAATTTGTCAAACACCAACAACAGTCTGCTTCTGGTTTATTTACAAACAAGCTGTTAACGTTCCTTAATTTTTTTACTTACCGGTATTTTTAAAGTAACAGAAATATAACTTCGAGCAGTTTGTTTGAACAACCCAGCAGAGAAAGATGCTATAAATTATTTTTCCAAGTAGGAGAGTAAACTGACAGCAACATGTCGAGAGTAATAGTTAAATCGTGGTCATGTCAATAGCGGTTGCCATCAAAATGGCGCTAGTTTCTGCTTAATCACGCTGTCGACATATTCCTATCCTTATGTAACCTCAAAATGTCCTTAAGTAACCATAGCATTTAAAGCAGTGGTTTTCAACTTTTTTTAGAGCCAGAACAAAATTTCCAACTTAAAGAATCTAAAGAGCTGCATGAAAACGACAAAGTTTATTAAAAAAACATTGAAGAATAGCAATAACATATCTCAAGAATAAATAAAATTGCAAATCAATTTAATGGGAAGTTTGACACTGGGTTTAACTTTTTGCAAGTGTTTCAAAATGAGGAGTAATCGTGGTTGATGCAGTACGCCGAAGCTGTTTCGGATGATTGTCTGTTTGTCGGTTACGATATTGATTTTGACTATTTTCCTGATGTCTTCTTTGCATACGTAGGTGAACCAAAACCGAGGCATTCTTGAGGGCATTATCTATCAAGTTAGAGTACTTTTCTTTTGGGACTCGACTCCAAAAGTCAAAAAGCTTTTACTTTTAAACGCTTCTTTCAGCTCGACATCTGACTGCAAGTCTAGTAGCTCTAATTGAAAATTATCTGAAGCGGCTGCTGCTTCTATTGTCATAGATAAGAGGTTAAGAACATGCGGCCGCGAATCGGTTTGACAAAATCAATCTCCTAAATTTTAGAATATTAAAAGCAATCTGTTGGAGCTTGATTTCTTTTTTATTTTCTTCAATGTTACACCCACTTCTGCACCCCCTGAGCTCCAACTTGAACTCATAAAATTACAGAGTGATGACACGCTGAAAGCGATGTATCTAAACAAGCCGCTGCTTGAATTTCAATCGTGTTTATATATCAAAAAAATTTCCAAACAAGATTTAAAGTTTCCAAATGTTCATCAGTTTTCGAAGCATGTACCTGTGCGAAAATTTTTTTCTAAATTAAACATCACAAAAAGTTATTAAAGATCATTGCTGACAGAAGAAAACCTTAGTATGCTTTTGAGAGTTGCCACATTGTCAGTTGGACCAAATATTAAGCGATTAGTACAACAAGAACGTTTCCAAAAATTTTACAAAGAGTTATATTGGTAAAAATAGTTTAATTTTTTATTAAATGTTTCTTTGTTACTTTTTAATAATTCGTGCTTCAATGCCACGTTAAATAACTTCAACTGTATGGTTCGCATTGATATTTCGACTATTGCATGTATATTTTTGTAATTTGGATTTCTTGCATTTATTAAAGAAATTTTTAACATACCTACGCCAAACTCTCCGTAGAGTAGCAGTTTAAGGCCCGTTTCCACTACGAACATTGGTGAGATTATTCTTTGTTTGTTTACTGATTTTTTTTCTTCTTTCCTGGTTTAATAACAAAACAAATTCATCTCTGGAAGCAGGTCGGGATAAGTGCTTACCCTATGTTTTGGTACCTCCGTCGCTTTCCTGCGTGTCAGGAGGATAAATATAAAGATAAAAATTAAAAATTATAATAAATTATGGTAGTTTGCGTAACGCAGATTTTTCTTAAATTTTGTCGGTTTACCTTAGATGATTTAAAGTAATCTTTTTCATTTTTTTCAAGAGTAAAATTAGCACTAAAATCTAGTTAAATAGATTTTATTTATAAATATGATTAGATATTTTTGCAATCGCCTTGTCTTGAAAACCACAAAACTAATTACGGTTTTGTTTGTGTATTGAAATAGAGTAGAAGATAATAACTGTGCACCCGTTTTAAGCAAAAACAAACTAGAAAGAACACAACATAATCTAAAGAAAAAATAAAGACCTACAGTTGATACAAGTGATAACATTGCTACCTGTATGTTGGGGTCAAATGAACATAGAACATAAAGAACATTTAACACCAAATTTCTTATCTTTCGTCGTCGTCGTCTTTCGATCTTGGGAAAAATCGTTCGATCTTGGGCAAAACGCTCATTGATTTTATTTTCATGTTATAAAACTATCTGCAACCGGTGCTTGTGTCCTCAAGGGAAGAGGACCTATGACCTATGACCTATGACTATTTCAATGGCTGTCTTGACTGAAGCTAGTGTTGCTGTTTTTAGAGGAATAGCTCTTATTTTGATTTTAGGTTTCACACGTATATTGCCCAGTTCTTTGGAAAAGTTTTGTCTCGTCATTGAAGTTGTTGGATATTTCTGTTTATACAGCAGAAATGCATTCAAACTGCAAACATTAATAATATTTCTGAGAAGATCAAATGGCCATCTTTTTCAGATTCTGTGACAAAAAATTATTTCAACATCTCGTCAGCACTGTCTAATCTACTGCACCTTTTATTTTGTTGTAATTCAGAATTATGTTTGTTTTTTCGTTTTTTTGTTAAAATATCATACAATCCCGAAATAGGGTCACGTTTGACCCCTGCTCTTTTGGGTGCCATAACTACAAAAATTATATAGCTATTTCACTCAACTCTTTCCAGTTGGCTATATCTTGCACAAGTTCAGATAGAAAACCTTAAATTTCCCAAAAATATTAGCATTAGTTTATAGTTATTAAGTAATTTGTGACTCTGGTGTCATTTCTGACCCCTTTTGGACAAAAGAGGATTAAAAAAACAAAGCGGTAAAAAAAGACTTTTTTAGGTGGTCAACAAGTTGAAATGTTGAACCAAGACAATCTTCAATATCAAAATAGTCTCTTTAGCACTGACATGACGAACAATTTGCTACGAGCGCACTTTGTAGAACGAATATGCTGATAAAAGTTATATTAAAAAAAATCTTTTGTTTTTTTAGATTTTTTTTAACTTACTTTTGGTAAAACATTAGTAAAACTACTCGTTTCTGCACCATGCTTTGATTAGCTCAGTGTAAAAACAGTTAATTAATTAAAAAAAGCATTGGAGTTAAGCTGAAAATTGCGACAGCAGTATCACGATAAAGTTTTATGTACAACAATATCATAAATTGAAATAGAGTTTTGCTGTATGTTATACTGTGCAATTTTTTTTTTTTTTGATAAATATGATATACGCAATTCAATATGAACCCAAAAATATTTTTATAAACGTGCAATTTGTCTTTTGTTTTTAAGATAAAAAAAACTTTTTACCAACTTGTTTCAGTAAACTGGAACACATACGAAATAATTTTGTTTAGAGACATTTTGGTTTTTTTTAAATCAAAGCAAATTTTTTCTTTTTTTTTTTGTCCTCTTATCCGTCAATTATCAAAATTTTTACACCTGACAAGCGTTGAACTGGACCATTTGACATAGAAATGATTTAATCATGCGCACACTTATTATCTTTTTAATAGCAAGTATGTAACCAGATAAAATTAACAAAAAACTTTGCCCGTAACTTTGATAGTGAAAATAACTGAAATATCAAACAAATACACTGCTGAAAATCATGCTGACAAAAATAAAGTAGCCATAACTCAAAACACTAAAAGTGTAAAAATTATAAATTAATTGTTTAAATTTATTGCTCAACCGTTTCAACACAAATAGAACAATGTACACCGCAACAAATAAAAAAATTTACAACAAGAATTCTTTTGACCAAAACAAATTCTTAATATCAACATCTTGTTGCACTCATTTAAAAACTTTAATATTCTTTTGCAACCATATTGTAAGTGGTCGGTAAATAAACCGTACCAAGAGACCCATTATCAATGCTTGGTATTACATTTGAAGTTGGATCAGGTAGAAATTCAAACCTCTGAACCATTCCAACCAAGAAAATAAAAATTTCCATTCTTGCCAATTGTTCGCCCAAACAATTACGAGGTCCGATTGAGAACGGAATCACGTGCTTGGAACTGACAAAGTTTCCTTGTTCATCCAAGAATCGTTCAGGATTAAATATTTCCGGGTTTTCCCACAGATTAGGGTCGTTGTGAACAGCCCAAATATTGGATATTACCTTAAAATAATTTCAACTCAAAAGTATCAAACAAACTTTAAAATAATAAAAAAAAATGATAGGTTTGATTGACAAAACAATAAAAACTTTGTCAAACAGAACAAAAATTACAAGTCGTCTGAAACAAACAACAACCTGTCACTCAGGAGCTTTCCAAAGCTTGTTGGTGAACAAGGTTAACTTTTTAAATTTCCATATCTTTCCGCATTCAACTTTCAATATCAATGAATTTAAAAGTTTAATTTTATAAATTTTTTCTATTCGTTTCGTAACTTAACTTTTTGAATACCCACTGAATCAAGTATAAGTGGCCGTTTGTGTATTGTCACCCTTTGCAAAGGCATTTAATTAATATTGTTAAATCAGATATCTAGAATCATCTAAAAACAAATTTTTAATTCTTCAGAAAAAAAACAAGTACAAAAAATTCTAGTTAAAATTTTATGATTTAATAGTTTTATAATCTTGTTCATCATATAACTCAGTTCCACTTTTGACTTACAATGCCAGTTATGTATTGTGAACAGTTTGTTTATAAACCATACAATAACAAAAAGCGGACAAAACCCGTGATTCTGCTACTACTTTTTCCTATTTGATAAAATATAATATGATAAATAATTTAAAAATTTTTAGATACATTAAGAATTATTCGCAAATAATCCAGAATTGAAATAATTATCTTAACTTTACCTAAAACAAATAAAAGGTGTTAATAAGCAAAACAAGTAAAATATACAGTTGCAATATTTTTTGGATTTAAAAATTGTCGAAGTAAAAAAATTTGAATTTAAAATATTTTTAATCTCGCTTTGAAAAGTTCTAATTTTATTATTGGTTATTGCAAAATTTTTAATACACTTAGATGTTTTATTTTTCAAAAAACGTAAAATGTTTTACAAAAGAAATGCTCGCCCTTTCCAAAATTAAATATATAGAATTTACCACAGTCTCATTTGGAATGACATAGCCTTCCAAATTAATGTCAGCATTTGCTTTATGTGGAACACCCAATGGAACCATGGTTCGAAACCTCATCAGTTCTTGTATGAACGCATTCGTGTATGGCATTTCTGTTTTTCTGGACATCGAAATAGTCCCAGAAGCACCTAATAAATAAAAGATAAGTCAAATAAAAAATAGAAATAACAAAAATCATAGTTCAAAGCGTGGAGATAACATTGCAACTAAAAGTTTGCTAAACACAACAAATAAAGAAGATAAAACAAATATGGGGCTAAACGCAGCAAATAAAAAAAATAAAACAACTTGCTTGATTGAAAATCGGCGGGAAACTAACTCTTACTATAAACTGACCGACTATAAAAAAACTCGGTAAATTGCTTTTTAATTTGTATCCAATAAGATAAACTGCAAATTTTTTACAATGTAAAACAAAAAATTTGCTTGAAATAGCTTTTCTAATAAGTAAAACAAACACAAAATCTTACTTATAAATACTTTATATAAATTTTCAAATATAGTATTACTAGTTAGTTTTTCAAATTTAATTTTTCGCACACTTCAATTTCTTAAAGAATCATTTTAACTTTAAATGCACAAACTTATCACAAACCAACAAAATATTTTTTGCCATATCAAGTATTTTTACCCGTAGAATTTTGATGAAATTTTTGTTTACTGCAAGGCAGAAGGGAACAATAAACATTTGAGCCGAAAATAAATCACATAACTTATGCTGCTACCTTTCCCAATAAACTTTCCAACAATTTCCTTTCCATTATTTTCAAACTCTACACTATATTATTGACATTTATTGACATGTATTATGTCACTTACAATTTTATTTTTTATTGTTCAAATCGGTCATTAGAAGTAAATCCGTCTAAAACTGTGGCCCCAAACTTTTCGATTACGGATCTTTTCCAAAAATTAAACAACGTACGGACGCCTAAATGCTTGTTTTTTAACGCGATGACATTTTTTTTATTACAGTATTTTGGTGTTTAATTCAAATCTACTTGATAAGGTTTAACCCTATTTCCCTCAAGCTTTTTCGAGCTATTGACTCCTCAACGGCCGGGCTTCAGCACCCCCACCAAATTAACGATTTATAACTCCAAAACTACTTAAGCTATCTTTATAAAATTCAAGCAGAGTATAAGATCATTTATTTAACTTTTGTTAGAGCAAAAATGATTTTTTAACAGTAGCTTTATGGAGGGGTCGTTTTCGACCCTGGATGTTGTTTATTTGTTTTATATCTCCTAAGCGCGTGACCGAATGTCAATGAACTGCTTTGACTTTTCCTAAAATTTACTCTAGATTGCATTCCAGGTTTTGAAACTTTTAAAAAATTGCTTACTACTTGAGTTTTTGCGTCTGGAAAAAAGCTACCCCTAGTTTTATGGAGGGGTCATTTTCGACCCTTTTTATATATATAATTAGTTTTAGCGTGGACCAGGCATTATTGGAGACATAGCTGTATTGCAAAACATCTTGTTAGCAGTGGCAAACAATAGCTGGTCTGTGACAACAACAATGTGAGGTATGACAACAGCAAAATATGACAACAACGTTAAAAGAACTTTCTAGTAAATACTTATGAGAATGAAAAACAGGTACTGGTATTCTAACTCTGTAAGTCCATTTAGAAAAAATCTTTTTAGAGATAAAGCTCTGTTTGTAGTGCATCATATCAGCTGCAATTGTACTATTAGTTATTTTGTTCATAAGGAAACAAATGACAACAATCAAAAGAAAAGTGTAAATACCACTGGTTGACAGGATTTTTCTAAATTTTTTTTGTATTAGATTCCAATTCATTACAGTAGTTGGTATGAGGTGAGTACCGCTAGCAAGAAGGTATTTGCGTTAGCCAAAAATAACAAAGTTTTTGCCTTAGCTAGGATAGTTTTATTTATCAAACACAGTACACAAATAGCCCACAGCGTACTAGAGTAAACAAAAGCTGTTTTGTGATCATTTGTTAGGTTATTTGTATAACTTTAGAGTCAATGAAATTGTTTGTTTCGCAGAATTTGTTTATCCCATAGTCTAAAGCAAGCCTTATAATAGATATGACTGCTAACAAAATTGCAGACACAATCTTATCATGTGATACAGATTAGGAGCTGTCAGATGAAGAAGAGGTTTATTCTGGTGCTGTTGGAAACGAAGAAGTGGTATCACCAGCAAACATAGGCATTGATTCAGATTCCAGTAAAGGTGAAAGTGATGATGATTTAAATCCCTAGCCTACATCTTCTGTGCAGGCATCTTCTGAGTGCTTGTTGGACAGAGATGGCACTGCGCGGAAAGGCTCCGATCCAGTAAGTAGTAAGCATGCTGGAATTCATAACGTATTTACAGCAAAACAAGATTCCTCGTGATGTAGCTTCATCAAGAAGCCCGTACGATGTGTGGAAACATTTCATTTCTGAACATATTTTGCGCATGGTCTGCAGATACGCAAATGAAGAAGCTCAACGAAGAGGCGATGAACAATTTACTGTGAGCCTAGCCGAATTAGAAACGTTTATTGAACTCCAGTATGCGAGACGGATCTATGGTAAAGATCATCCCGTATCTTTCTTGTGGAGCAAAAAGATATGGCATTCCTATCTTTTATGAAAATATGAGCAGAGATTATTTTCTAAAAATCTTGAAATACCTGAGGTTTAATGACAAACCAAACAGAGTCAAAAGTGGACCCGGCATTGACAAGTTTGCACTGATTAGACAAGGGTTTGAAAATTTTACTAATCAATGCCAAAAGAAATATACGCGTACATTTTCGCTAATTGTGGATGAACAACTGATGCCTTTGAAGTCGCGCTGTTCTTTTGTGACTTTTATGCCAAATAAGCCCGATAAATATGGTGTGAAGTTTTGGATCCTGACTGACGTGGAAACAAAGTATGTCTCAAACATTGATGTTTATCTTGGAGCTCAACAAAAAGAACTGCGCTTTGGTGCTCCTCTTGCTGTATCCGTGGTTGTCAATCTTTGCAAACATATCAAAAGAAAGGGTTACAACATAACCTGTAACAACTTTTTTACCTCATTACTCGTTGCCGAAAAACTTACGAGAGACAAATTATCTATTGTAGGAACAACGCGAAAAAATCGATGCGAGTTGTGCAAAAAAAGGACTGAATCAGAAAATAAAGCTACATACTCAACTAAATTTTATTGGCATGATCCCTCAAACTTCTTATTTGTGAAATATCAAGCAAAAGAGAAAAAGTCAGTTTGCTTGCTTTCCAGCATGCAGGTCTCGACAGATGTTGATACAAGTAATGAAAAGAAAAAGCCGGAATTGATTTTATTTTATAACGCAAACAAAGTAGGAGTTGATTGCTTTGATCAAATGGCATGCTTGTGCATTACAAGGTCAGCGAGTCAAAGATGGCCGGTAGCTGTCTGGGGCAACATCTTGGACATTGCTGCTATCAACTCCTACGTATTGTATAAAAGAGTAATAAGCAATCGCATAACACGCCGGCAGTTCATACTAATGCTTGTCGAAAACCTGCTGGGCAAGCCAAAACCTTGTCTGAACAACAGCAATAGGCAGCTCAGAGGAGAGATGAAGGAGTGCGGAAGTGGAGGAAGTGTCATGGTGTATGCTGCGACAAGACAGTCTGAACTTGTATTTTATTTCAAAAACCTACTTGTGGAAAATGTTTACAAGATAATTTTAGAGTGACTTACGTAAAGTGCTTAGCTTGCGTAAAACTGACTAGTTAAATGCTTTTATATTTTGTACAAAACGTACTTTTTAAAAGTAAAATCATTTCGTTATGCGTAATCATTGCAATACAGCAGACTAGTAGTTCAGAAACTAATGCAAGAAAACTAGAATAAGATCGGGGTCGAAAACGACCCCTTCGTAAAACTAGGTATAAAAAATTTCCCGTAAAGCTAGTGTTAAAATTCATTTGATAAAGTATGCAAAATTTCAATTTAGCAAGGTCACTTCAATTTTTACGTTTAGACACTCATTTAACTAGCGTGAAATGCAATTGTAACGAATTCGCTGTTGTAATAGTCGTAAATTTAATTAAAAATTAAACGTAAAGAGAGACATCCACGCGCACGACAATTACAAACAATGAAGAAGCTAAGGAAGCTTGTTTCATTGTTTGAATGGTCGAGTTATGAAAAATATTTTAGACCAGTTTCATTTATCCACATGTTTTTGTGGTTACTAATAGTTATTACTGCTTTTTTTAAAAAAGGGTAAAAAAACAAAAACAATTTTTTTTTTTACATAAAAGAATTTGAAATTGGCTATGTATTGATATTTAGCAGTGTTAAGATATCGACTTACAGATATTATAAAACCAACAAAATTTTATCTTTTATTCAGGTATATCACTGTTTACATGCACATATTAGTTCACCGCCGCAAAAACAGTTTTTTAATTATTGAAATAAAACTACGCCATTGCATTACTTTACAAAAAAACACTGAGAAAACAATATTACTCTATATAACTGTTACTGTTAGTCGTAGAACATACCCCGGCATCGATCAAAGCATGAAGCGCAAATTTGTAAGTAGTGCCGCGAACACGCGGAAAAGCAACATATTTGACACAGATTTCGTGATTTGTTTATGTTTTGTTTTTGCATTTTCTGGCCTGGTACAATTTCATTATCATAGCAGAAACAACAACGCTTCCTAAAATTAGATTTTGAAGCATAATTTCCAAGTGTAAATGTTACAACACTAAAGTCACTCCCACGGAAATGACTTTCGCCCAAAATCAATTTAATTTTTCGTTGAACATCAAACTGTAAGCCAGTTAAAGACCTTCTTTCAACGTGCGGATGAATTATTGCTGGCAAGAGATTGCAAGTATCGTTTTGATGGGAACAGATAAAGATCGTAGATGTTCGTTTCTTATTATATTTTGTTGTTCTATTAGAAAAAACATTTTATGCCACTTTTCCAACAAGAAAGTCTTTATCAGCAACTCTAAATTACAGTTTATAAAAACTAGAGTGCCCAATAAAAACTTTCTTGAATAGCAATATTCTAACATTTGTGAAAATTTGAGATTCTCATTTATTTATTTTGTCGCTAAACATTTGCAAATATTCGCATAACATATAATTGAGATAAAATGTAGGACAACGTGACTGGGAAATAACCATAAGGTGTCTTAGTCAAGCAGTTACTTTTATTGTGTCATTCAAAATAACAAAAAAATTATAATAAAACAATCGTTTGAAAAACAGGCAGCGAAAAACCAAAAAAAGTAATTACACAAGTGAAAACTTGAAAGCAAAACTAGAAAATAAGCAAATCTCGGTAACAAAAGTAGATAGATATATTTTTTTATTTTGCAAAATGAAAAATATTGCATGAAATATGGGATTAAATAACACAATTTGGCTCCAATATATTTAATTAAAAAGTGCGTTTTTTGTTTACACTGTGGAAGACTGGATTAATCAACTTCAAAAAATATTGATCACCACAACGCCTCTCCAAAATAACTTCGAGAAAGAGATGATAAGCTGTAAAGACCCTTTTTCATCATTACGTAAAACAGGGCGATTCTATGAGGTGAAGCAGACTCGGCGACCGAGTGGCCATCAGGCTACTAATAATGGTCTTTCGCTTCACCTCGTCGCTTTTTTTGTTAGTGTATTTTCATTCCGTTGATTAATTGCCAATTTTTGGACGCGATAAATAAATACTACTACTACTACTACTATGCCGAAATTGTTGTAGCATGTAAAAGTATCCACTTTAAGTAAAACACATAAATAGGACAAATTGCTATTGTATTGCCTGGATTAAATGTTGTTTGCAATGTACCAAGCCACAACCGTTTATTTTTTATCCAAAACTGTGCGACCTCGTGCTCCTTGATACAACGTTATCTCTGGTTTGTGAAAGGCGCCGCATTTGCAATGAGAGAAAGGAACGAGACCCCATTTTTCTATGCACAAATGAAAACGCGCAACTACTTTACAGTCTCCAGGTGGAATGGGCCGACTGGCCGCGAACCAGCCAGGCGCAACCAGACGAGTTAAGGACAACTAGAGGCAGTCGATTGGTTAGTTAAGCTGCCCCCAGTCGGCTGCGTCCAGTTGTCTTTAACCCGTCTGAAAGCGTTTAAGCATAACTCAAACTGTTCCGGGCACGCAATTTCGAACGGTTAAGGAAAGGCGCTGGTAATAAAAGCACGAGGCCGGATGTACTCTCATGGTACTCAGTGTTCGATCTATGATTCATGTCATGGGCAGATCGGATGCGCTTAATTCAGTAAAATTGTTCAAGTTTTTGCACAGCAGACACAAGCAAGTGTTTAGATCTTTGTGTTTATCGACAGGCATTTACAGAAAAATAAACCATAGTCAGGATCTAGAGCAGTGCTTTGCAACTCATATGCTGCGGCAAAACAAGAAACATACTCTTTGAAATATAGATAAAGTTATGTTTCTCTCAATAGCAACCGAAAAAACTTAAAAAATTCATTATACAATACATCTCATTGTGTAATGTCAAGAGCTTTTTTTGGTCTTTATTAAATTTCAAACGTTTTTTTCATATGAAGCTTTATTTAGTGATCATAAAACTCTCTGCTAATAAGCTGTTAACTTTTTTTGATCAATTTTCAACCAGGCTCGATTGTGTACGATATGCGCAAATTGGTAACTTTAAATGAAAAAAAAGTCATCACTTTATTTTTTGAGTTTAGATTGAGTTTTTAGGTATTTTTATGACAGCCAAATGAAACTTCAGATAAGGGAAAGTGTTCAAAATTTAGCGTTTTACCTGGTCCAGGTGTTCTGCTATTTTTTGAAATTTTCAAAGTGTGCCGCATGTTCGAAAAAGTAGCGGAGCACAGGTCTAGAGTACCACCTTTAGTCAAAACAAGTGTCCCTATTAGTTTTCAAAACTCAGATGGCTGAATATTTGCAAAAGCTCTTAAGTGGTCTGTTGGAGAGGGACGGAGGCATCAGTGATTACGCGAAAAGTCTCAATCAAAACACTAATCATGTACTACGAGAACAACAAGGCTCCAATAGTCGGCTGTTGAACAGACTAAAAATAAGAGAGCTGTATCTGATATTTTGGCACCAGCACCCACTCTGAGACACCACGTTACCTCAGAAGTGGGACAGGCGAAGTTTTTTGCGCACTGCCAAAAGGTGGTGACAAAACTTGAATGATTAGTATTGTTTTACTTTAAGATAAATCGGAACCACACAATGGTAAATGTTGATCATTGTAAACTTTTAGCTCACATTTTTTTCTTAATCTGGATATTGTGGAAAGCAGATTATGCATCTAGATGTTAAAAAAGTTGTGATTGATTTTGGAGGAACACTGTTTCTCTGACACCCGAGATTATTTTGCTTATTGTCGCGTTAGAGTGAAACCTTCGTTGTAAATTAGTTTTATAATTATTCGAACCATGCATTTATCCAGCAAAAACCTCAGCAACTTGCAGTTAAAGTCAAGTTTGCATAAAATAGCAGTGTCATATGCAGCTGTCCGATTAACAAATAGCACTGCCATTCTTCTTAGTCTCGAAAAAAAGACAAATAGCACTGCCATTCTTCTTAAACTCGATTACTAGCAGAACGACTTGATCCACGGTTGACGTTTTGTATTCCAGGAGACGTAAAGTGGATAAATTTGTCAATAATTTTTTGGGTCTTCTACCGCCTTCTTTGTTTTCGAATTGCGACTACAAGCGCTCTTCCGTAGATTTTCGAAATTGGAGTTGACGCAAGTAGGAAAAGAAAAAGTTATGTAATCCAAAATTTCAAGCAGCTCCACACATGGGTTATAAGCTCTATGCACATAAAATTAGGGCCCGGAGCTTTTCTGGTTTTACGCAGAAAAACGCTTGCAAATAGCCCAGGTCATCCATAATTAAGATATTTAATTACAAATCGAGCTGCTGAAAATGAGAAGCACCAGACTCGAGTTTCGCTCTTGTTAGAGCTCGTCAGTGATGCTTATCTCACTGCGAATCGAACCGAGGACCTGTAGTTTTCCACGCGGGTTACTATACCATTAGACCACAGCACCCGGAACGAGAGCCAAACTCGAGTCTGGTGCTTCTCATCTTCAGCAGCTCGATTTGTAATCAAAAATTAAATCCTCGTGTTCAACAATATATAAGATATTTAAGTTAATTTTATTTAAAGGTTTTTAGTTAGTGGGTTATTTTAAAACTGAAAAAATGTCGGAATATAATAGGATAATTATAGCAGACCAGAGATCATATCCAATTTTTTTCTGAATGACATTTCGAGTTCAAACATAAAATTTATTGCGAAAGGAAAATGAAGATCATAAATGGTCTTTACGTTTACATAAAAAGTTTCTTTTCGAAAGAATTTCAAGAATGAAGTTTTTTTTGTCTTTATTTAACTTTTGAAATAAATTTATCAAACAGTTTGCAATAAGTAAGAACCGTTTTTTTAAACTTTGGCACAAAAATTTTTTGGGAAGAAAAAAGTTATTTGTGTAAATTTCAGATTTTAGAACTGTCATGAATTTATACAAGTTGGAAACCCCTGTTTTATCGAAATTCAATCGTATTAAACGTCTTGTTTTTATTCTATGTTTTCTATTTGCAAAACCTATATCTAAAAGCTATAAATTTTTTTACAAAACTTTACGTCGGATTTTTCATAGTAAGAAAAGTTTCAACATAAAAACCGCCTGTTACTTCAAATGCAACGCGAAATATAAATAAAAAGTTCATTATAAAAATCAGGTGTTGTTTAATTGTCTGAAGGCGTCAGCATAAGAGTTAAGATGTAAACCAGTTAATTTAATTTTTTTTCTCACGAATGGATAGTTATAAGAAAGTTTTATAAAATGCTTAGTGTAAAGATGGAATTTTGTCCGCTTGATTGGTATTCAAGCAGTCCAACAGCAATTGTTTTATACAAAAGAATGTATATGTGTAAAATGCTTCCAAGCAATCGCCAAAAGCTCAAAAAAAGAAAATGCGATTTACATGAAATAAGTTCTGCATCGCTTAAGGCATTTCAACGTCGGCGAAGGATGTAATTCGCTTTGTCACGCAAAGCCAATTCTTGGTAAAATTCATGTCACTTAATAAAGGCGTGAAATTGAAATTCCACGTGCTTGCGAAAACCAGCAAAAATTCACAAATTTTCTAAAAAACGTCTATTTTACCCGTTAACCCTTGTTCGGGGACACCTAAAAATAGTACCATCTTATTTAGCATTTCAAATTAGAAAAAGTCAAGAAATTCCAGAATTTTATCTACAAAGATAAAATAATTACAAACGTTTTCGCAAGGGCCGGGCTTCAGAAGCCCGGCCGTTGAGGAGAATAGGGTTAAGGTAATTCCAAAAATTTAAGTTGAAATATGAATGAGCAAAAAGTTGTTTTTTTTCTTAAATTAGTAGGAACTGTTTCGGATCTCTTATAACAATTCGACGAATCCTTTATTCTGAAAAGTATTCTTTTTTGTTCTGTTCTAGGTTTTTGTATTACTAAGCCATCACGAAAAATAAAATAAAGTATATCCAATGAAAAAAAGGCTTACTATCTTTGCAAACTCACCGTAACTTAAAAGATAGAAACAAAGCGTAATCTACTCGTATAACCATACTGGTGCTTTAGCAGTAATTAAGATCGAGATTTTGCTCAAAGAACATTTTTTTCTTAACTCTTAAAAAAGGCTTAAACAATATTACAACTTATGAATTTTGAAGAAAATTTAGGACTATAGTACTATATGCGTTGCTTTATTGATTGATCAAGTGCTTTTCAACATAGTTTGATAAATGTATACAGCAATAATTGATTGCCACAAGTACTTTTTCATCTTACAACTTGGTCTGTTAGATCTAAAAATCAAAGCGGCTGACAGAGAGGAATATTCTTGGAATCTTGCATGGACCAATACTAACACATCACTCCACAACTTCAACCCTAACGTCGACTATTCGCCACTGGAAATTCATCTTCCAAGACGCGCCTGTGTTTCAATGAATTGTTTTCGAACCGGTGTTGGGACTTCCGCTCAACTATGTACAAGTCGGGCTTGGCCTACACGACAACATGCGAATGTGCCGCGGAGGATCAAACGACTGACCACATAATTTTCAACTGCTCCTTCCACTTTCTATCCCGTAAAATGGATGGTCTGACCAGTTTGGATGAAGCAACAATCGTTTGCCTGAAAAAGACCTTTTGGGAAATTTGATATTGGCTAACACGACCGATCAATCGTACAGCAAATCTTATAAACAAGTTTTAAAAATTTTGCCTACCAAAAACTTCAAGAACTTCTTTTCTTAACTTCTTTTGCGTTTCTGGATAATGAAAGAAACAAAGAAAAGCCCACTGCAAAGTGCTAGACGACGTTTCAGTTCCGGCTACAAACAATTCATGAAGATAATTTACAAGTTGATAGTTCTAGAAAAAAAAAGAACGACTATAATTAAAATACTAAGATTTAGTTTTTAAGGCAATAGATTTAAAACAATAATTTTTTGTAAATTTGCCAAAGTTTCAATTCATGATACTGTTTAACCACATTCTTTATGGGGCACCAAACTAAGAAAACATCTGATTGGTGCCGGAAAATAGTCTTACTCGTCTCCTCAACGGGCAATGTGTTTTTATTTTTGTTCAGTGTTACTGCTTTATCGCTTTCAAAAATTAAAGTTTTATACGATTATATTTAGTGCTGTAGTTGTCATCCAGACAAGTTCTAGATATTATTTCAAATCACTTTTTTATTAAATTAAAATATTAAAGATGATTCAAAAAGTTAAGTTAATCCTTGCATAGCGGTTGATGCATGGAAATCAATTTTTTACTTTTGTTTAGAATTTTGTTTTAAAGCTCAAAAAATCCCTTAATCAATTCGATATAATTTACTTGCCAATGTAAAATCAATAAAGGATATTTTTTAATCCAAAAATTGTAAGTCAATTATTTTATTTAAAATACGTTTATTTTTTCTCTATTTTTATTATTACCGTACAGTAGTTTATTTTGCATTACGTTAAACGAAGGATCTTTTCCTTTCTTTTTCTCTAGAATAAAAGCATCAATGAAGTCCCGGATGTTGTTTTCATCAAAACTTTTCTCGTGTTCGTCAATTATGGTTTCAAACCATTCTATAAATGATAAAATAATGTAAGCTATTTAAGCTTAATCTATTAACACAACATTTAAATAAAAACTTTCAATTTAAATTTTCACAAAGATTTAAAACGATTTTGGTTCAAATCTTGCTTTTGTCAAACTAATGTGTCCTTGAGAAATTCGGCTCGACGGTTCAAGCAAATAGCTCTAAATAGTATTCATTAGTTATCACATTACAAAAACAAAATAAAACAAATAAAAAACTTTCAATACTCCGAAAATTTGGAAAGCGATGTTGTCCTGATAGAGTCAGGAGGATAAAAGTGTAAGATGATGGTTTATAAATCATTTAAATAAAATAGTAATAAAAAAAACAGTTAAACTAAAACAAAACATTTAATATTGTTGAAAGTACTAAACTGATAGATATAATGGAGTGTTATAGTACGTATAGGTACACTAGTAAACTATTATAGAGGCATCCGAAAAAATTAATAATTTACATCAATCAGCTTCTTTAGATTTTACAGATTTAACAAGCTATGGCGTACTAAACAACTATTGTAAAGTATTTGGTTAGGAATATTTTGCGCAAAAGATAGCATAACAAAAAACTAAAAATTAGAAAAAAATATGAACTTTAAAGTTTTAATTATTAGTAAATTAGTAAAACTCACCATAAAGTTCTTCTAACATGGAAATAAATTTTTTATTGTAATAAGAAAACGGGGGAAAGTACTTTAAGTTGGGAAACAATATTATGAGTCGATCCGTAATACTTATCAATGGATCATCAAACCTTTAAAGGATTGCTAATTAGATTTCCATTAGTTTTCGTACACACAATCATTTTTAAAATCTTGTCAATTTTTACCCTAATTCATTTCAACAGTAGGCCTATAGTAATTTGATCTCTAATTCAAATCTATTTCTGTGATGAAATAAATTTTTTTACTTTTTTTAAACATGTTTTTTTACTCTTTTTATTAAACAAAATGATTTAATGTCTATTTTCGACAGAAGTAATTTTTTTCAAAACTAGTAAAAGGTTAACCACATTCTTATAAAAGTAATCTAAAAAGTTACATTTAATCAATGACATTTTTTCAGTCTTTACTTTTGAATTTTGTAAAATTTTAAAACAATCGTAAGATAATATGGTTTAACTTTTTTAGCTCCTAAAATACTTATTGTTTTATAGTTTCTTTGAAGTAGAATCTAAAATTTATTTTAGTATATTTGATTGTTTTTCTTTTAAAAGTAGGATATAAGAAATTACAATATCTTACAATAGTAATAATAAACTGATAATAAAAAGATAACATTACAACGTAGCTTATTAGGTTTAAGCCAGCTCTTTTAAAAATTTTTTAGTTATTTACGTTTTTTAAAAAGGTTTCAAAACCAAAGTTGCACAACTAATAAGCTGAAAAATCTATAAGCAATAGTTTTGAAGTTTAACCAAAACATAGTAAAGATTAAGTATTAAAAGTACAGTTTCAAAAAAATTTTTTAATTGCTCAAAAGTACGCCGATCGGCAGTTTAGTAAGATTTCCTCAATTTTTGCGTTTTTAAACTCCAAAGAAGCGTAAAAATGCGATTTATCACGAATATCGTAAATCAAGTAAATTCAATCTGAATGTATAGGCTTATCAAGGCATATAACAATATTAAAATTTTTATAAAAGAATCAAAATTTAAATCATTGAATGAAGTAAAATTAAAATTTTGAATTTGGTCATATTATTTAAAAATTTTTAAATGTTAAAAAATATCTATTTTACTCATCAATTTATAAAATTCATGTATAGTAGATACCATATCATTCACAAAATTAAATCAGGAAAAAAAATTTTAGAATTCCAAGACAAATAGTTTTTCAAAGAAAGATTTAAGAAGCCATTTGTACGAAAAATAGGTTCAAATTCAATGCAATTTATCTGTAGTTATGGACTCAAAATTTTCCAAAACAACAACAATCGAGATTTTTATTGGAAAGCTTTACACACTGTTGCAGTATTAATGTAATCAGCTTACTCACTGATCAATTACAATTTCCAGCATTCTCACAAATTTCTTATCGTGATAGTTATATCGTTTTCCCAAAACAATATGACAAATAAGATTAGATATTGCATTGTGCAGAGCTATCTGTAAAAATATAATCACAGGTATATTTATTTAATTTTTTGCAAAAAAATCAACATAAAAAATTATAAGTTTAATATTCTTAAAATGCCCGGAAAAAAGTTTAGTTTTAGTAAAGTTTTCAAACATCTAAGTAAAAAATAATTCTAAGCATGACACAAGTTTGTAAATGTGATTCCAATAACATGTGATTCCGACCAACCTTTGATATTACCATTAATTTAGAAAGACCATTTTCAATTTGAAAATTTAGTTAAAAATTTTGCCGTATTCTGATGGTTTAAATATTATTAAATATTAATTTTTTTATTAATATGATAGTTGATGGCGAACATGATCGAAACGATCCCTGTTTAATATTAAATATTAAATATTGAACAAAATATTATTTAGTCATTTATAGACATTTTGGAGATAGCAAAACATATACTGTCAAGTTGAACTTTTTTTAGTTATTGCTTATAAATGGTATTGAAATTTAACGCTCAAACTACTGAGTCCAATAAGTTTTGCCCGATTTTTATATTAAAGAATATAGTAAGTTTTTCAATTAATTTTGCTAAATAGAAAAGGATGAATAAAAATTGATATTAAAATAAAACTTTAAATTAAGAAAATTTATTAACGATCATTACAGATGAAATTGTTCAAAATGTTTTCCATAATATTTTCATCATTGGTTGCTATAGTTGGTTTGTCCAGATGGTGCATCTTTTACAAAACCCATTGTTTCAAACTTCGTAACGAGTGTGATATAGTTAGTAGTTAAACTTGCTATTATTAATCGAACTAAATAAACGTGTACCTTTTATCGAGTTTTGATTGCTGTATGCTGCAGCGGCTTTCCGTTTTCTTTCTTTATGTAGCTGCAGTTATGTTGTGGTGGTTTGTGTTTGTTTGGTAATTGCTTATCAAAAAGCCTTATGTTATAATTTCTATTGTGTTTAGGCGTGTCTCATTTTTAGTGTATTAAACTTTAATTTTAGGCCTTGATGTTTATTTCCTAAACTGCATAAATATAAATTTTTCACTAAGCCGACAACTTGCCTCCTCCGCATTTGAATCACATTTATAGTAATGCTGCATAGCGGAAATTTATTGATTTATATTTAATCTAAAATCTATGTTTTTTGAACTCTTAAAAACCAAATAGAAATAACAATAACAAACAACAAAAAAACTTTAACAAGTTGCAGCATAAATTTTGTGTTAGAACATGAATTTGGGTAAAAGAAGCAACTTTCAACAAGTTATGAGTAGCACATTTTGAACGTGAATTGAGTATAAGTTTTTTTCTGGGGAGTTTTACCAATAGCTAAAATCAAGTGAAATTTATAGAACACCCTGTGTAGAGAAAAGTAATCCCAAGTTTGTTTTATTTTCAAAATTTTCTGGAATAAATAAGATGGAATTCCAAAACTATTTGAATCTAATAAGCGTTTTAATTTTTTTTTTGTTTTATACTTTAGCAAGCGCTTGAAATTAACTAAATGCCTCTGAGCTGTTAAATTCAAAGTAAAGATCTACTTTTTTTTAATCTTCACTTTACTTTAAAAAGAAACGCATATACTCTAAATTTACAAAAACTTTAGAAAATACTTTTGCACCGAAAAGTATATGCAAACTATTGGCCTAAGCCATTTTAAGCCAATCTAGTTTAATGATGTAAAACTAGCTAATTTAAGTATCGTTTGAAATTTATTTCAAAAATCTTTTTCGGTTTATTTTGAAAAAAACTTTCTCGTACTCGATATAAATTAACCACTAATATATAACATCTTTCTCTCTTTTTCAGTTTTCCAGAAGTTAAAGTAGGAGTTTGTTTTGTTGTGTTCTCTTCACTTTTACAAAGTTAAATAAATCAAATCTATAAATCTAATTTAAAAAATTGGAATAATTTTGATTATAATAATAATTTTAAATTTCCCAATTTGTTGTCTAATTCAAATTTTTTATTGTCTAAAATAGTTTGCTAAAGTTATTATCATAAACATAAAGTTTCAAACTGTTAACCAAAGTTTAAAACGACAAAACACGTATTTTGTTAAAACTTTACCGATATATTAAATGGATTTTCATTTTGACTTTGGATGTCTTTGTTTAGGTAAAAAAGTTCTTCCACGCAAATATTTTCTAATCCTTTTTTTCCAACTCCAAATCTAAAGCAATTTTTATTTTAATCAATTGTTTTAAAGAATGTTTGCATTTTTGCAAATTCTTATTTAGAGACAATGTCTTAATTTAAAAGTTAAACCTTCTTATTGGAAATATTGTTGTAAAAAGACATAAGATATCAATATAATCATCTTATTTGATATGGCAAGTGCATAAAGCAAACATATTCTAATAATATTTTCACATTTTACCCCTTTAAAGTAATGGAACCAAATTTTCTCTGCCCTTTCCACAAATCACCATAGTCAATAAAAGCAATTCCATGCCCCCGTTTTAAAGATTCAACCGTTGCAAACCTTCCTCGTCCAGAACAAACTGTTCCGTTTTTGACAAATGACTAAATACAGCCTAATTTTTATAAAATTAGAAAAATAGCATAAATTTACGTTAGACTTTAATATGACAAAAATAGCTTTACGTTTTAAACAATTTTGATAAATATAAAAAATTGAACACCATTGTAAAACGCTTATTTATGGAATGAAGTCACATTGTCATTGACGTGTTTTAACTGTAACATAGACAGCTGCGCGCTTAAAAATAAGTTTCAATTGTTTTTTTTTCTTTTTCCAAAGTTTCAATGTTCACAAGTTCAGTTAAAGAAATTATTAAACAAGTTCAGTTAAAGTATTATTCTAATGCAGCCTAAATAAAATGAATTTTTAAATGCGTGTTTGTTATAAAAAGTTTACAGCATGGCCGAGTAGTTAAAAGTGCCGGGTTGATGGCGAACATGATCGAACCGGTCCCTGTTAAAAAACTACTCTCGTATTTCTGTTGTGTTTTTGATAAAGACATTTTACGGCATCTCCTTGTCTGAGTAAGTAGCTTTAATTTCAGTCATATTTTAATAAAAACTATAAATCCAAAAAAATTAAACCGGATGGCAATATCTCGACATCTCTAAAGCAGGTCGGGTAATTGTTTGACAATTGCCTGAAGTATAGTGCTTCCGACGCTTCCCTGTGTATTGGTAAGTTAAATAGAGATGCACATAAAAATGAAAAAAACAGTTACATCAAATTCAAATTTCTGATGCATAAAACTATTTTTTGGATGCATCTTAAATTTTTTGTACAAACTAATTGTTATGCAGAATAACACATTTTAATAGTGTTCGTAATCTTAAATTACTAATGTTCACGATAAACTGAGATTTTTATCTCAATCTCAACGAAAAAATACAATTATCCTTTTCAAACTGATTAAAGTTATTGTTTTTAAATATTTTAATCAAAATTTCTTTGTGAAAACGTTTATAGCAGGTCCAAATTGTCAATTAAAAATTAACAAAAATAAAGTAAAAAAATGTTTTTAATAAAAAAATGGTTCTAGTTTTTATACAAACTAAATGACAATTTCGCTTAAATTAAGTTAAAAGAAATTTTTGTAACTTGAGTTGTCTGAAAAACTGTTAAAGTTTACTGTACAAATATCCTACAGTTGTTTTTAATAATTTATGACTTCATTTTTTTAACAATTTTACACTGTACAAAAATTTAATAAGAGGTTTATTGTTTATGCAAAATATCTTCGCATTATATATTCAAAGTTTTTTAATAATTTAGCTAAATTTTTATTAAGTTTCTGTGCCAGATATTGCTGTGTCCTTCCAAGTTTGGATTCTTCACGAGACTCCAAACCAGAAATTTCAACTTTGATTTAGGGCCAGTTTTTTTTTTGAAATACAGTAGACCTCGGTTGATTTCAATATTCGCCTAATCCGGAAAAAACTTAAGGCACGAATGATTTCTAATGTTTTTCTTAATAAAAAGTTTTGAATAATCCGGATTATTTAATCAGCATTTTTGCCTATTGCGGATAAAAATTGTTTTTTTTATATTCATAATCCGGATTTTTCTGCTTTACAACTGTAGCAGGATCTCTAAAAACAACTAGAAATTACTTTATGGATGGATTGATAGTCATTGAGAATCACTAGATCTGATGATCCCATGCGCACACTCATAACAGATCCGTACTTTTGACTTAGTTTGTAAATGTCACATTCGATTCTTTTACTGAAAAATGGAAGGTAACCCAAGATTGGTATTCCTCGAGGTCCTGAAGGAAACTTATAAGGTCTCCGGTACCAATAAATCAAGTACAACAATATTACTGTAGTTACTCCAGTAACCAAAGACAAGTCAAAAATATAATAGCTCATAGTTTACAATAATTATTAAGCAAATGAAAACAATTTTTTAAATAATAAGGATATTTTTACATTGATTTACAAAATAAAAAGATATTTAGTTCCCTTTAAAGAAAACATGAAGATTTATAAAGGCTTTCAGTAAACTATTTATAAAAACTATACAAAATTTTAAAGATAATTTATTAAAAATGTAAGCTATAAACTATTTAAATCAAAAAACATAGAAAGCAATCATAAGGTTTCATGAGTAATGTAGAAATAGCTTTGAAATGTTATAACAAGAAAACAGCTGCATGTTCAGAAATATTCAAAAATTCAAAAAAAATTCAAAACGGTTAAAAACATTTTACTCTCAAGAAGCCGACAAATGGATGATAAATCATCCAGGTCAACGCATAACTGAATTCCAAGTGTCAAGACTATTTTGGGGTGCATATGAATGTGCTGCTACGATGCTAAACTCTGTAAGTGGTTTTCGTTCTACCGGTATTGTTCCTTACGATCCAGATGTTTTCAAAGAAGACTTTGCTCCTGCAATGGTCACAGAGATTGCTATGGAAGCTCATGACACTGACGAAACAACATCACCATCTCAGCGTGTTATTGCATTAGCAGATGATGAACAATCATCTTTCAGTGATGATACAACATCAACACGCACTTCCACAGAAGTTAATCATTCACGAGTGCACAAAAGCAATGAGCTTCTGATGTTTTGCAACAAGCTCTCGAAGATCAATCAATTAGTTACCAATTTGAAGATATATCGCCACTTCCTTCGGCAAAATTAACCCAAAGACGGCGCAAAACCAAACAGGCAGCCCAAGTAATAGGTTCGCCATTCAAAAAACCAATCACTACAAAAGTGGGTGGTGCTGCGTTCAAAAAACTCAAATACGCAAAAAAAAGCAAGCCGCTAACAAAGCAAAAAAAACTTACAAGAAAAATTATCAGTGTTTGCTTTACTTGCAGCCCTATGAAGAACCACTAACTGAAGACTGGATTCAATGTTCAAAGTGCTTACTCTGGTGTCATGATAGATACTCTGATTATGGTGGCCAGGGTTTTTTTGTGTGTGATTTTTGTCGAAAGTAGTTTTTGACACGTCTTTATGTGTTATAAATCTTTAAAATAAAAAAGACATATTTTCTGTGATTTAGTTTAGGAAAGTTTAGGAAAATAAAATATTTAGATTCTTCTTAGGGCAAAACCGACACCGTACGACCGTTTTGGCCCAAGCACGGGCCAAAACGGTCATGTCACCACACTTTTTATTTTTGTAAATAATTTTTTTTTCCTAAATCTCAAATGCTTTTAAGTCTATTTACTATTTACAGTTGTATTATAGCTTGTGAATAAACTTCTTTTTGTTGAATTATCATAAGTGGTTAGAAATCTATTGCAGTTTAAAATTAACATGACCGTTTTGCCCCGCCTTCTCCTAACTTTATTTGTGTCAGTGTTTTTTTTATTTAATAAGTTACACTTTTTGTTATTTAATAATTAATAATTAATTGATTAAAAATCCTGAAATAGTGCCTTCTAATTGGTGAAATTAGTTTCATAAGTACGAAAAATATTTGATTTAAAACCTGGTAATTTAGAATACAATTTTGTTTCTTTATAAAACTTGCTTTTTTTTCTTATGTTTATGGACACTGTACAAGATTTGCTTGACGAACTTAGGCCTAAGAAGAATCTAATCAAAGATAGTTGCTTCATCTGCACTATGCCTAATACTAATTAGGGTACATTAAAGGATGGTTAAATCTACAAACAAATTTTGCTAAATAGCCCTGCCATCTGCCTCAGGCTTCGCAATTGGTAATCGTCAAATTCCTAAAACAATTTTCTTTTTCGTAAATTGAACAACTAAACCGTGCAATCCTGCTTAGTTTTTGCTCAATCACAAAACAAGTGAATGGAATAAGTAAGCGATACCATAGTTAAGTAACAAAAGCAGTCTTTGTCTAGTTTATTGATGAACAAATTGTTAGGGTACGCCCAACGATTTTCTGTTTTAATCAACCATTGCAATATAAAGTCTAAATCAGAGGTCAGCAACTTTTCGCATGTCACAGGCTAAAAACCAACTTTAAAACAATATGGCGGCCGGGCCGCTCTTTTTTCCACCTGTCAAAAGCTTTTTTTCATTGATCGAACGTCTCAGTTGGTCCTAACACAAAACTCACCAACTAAAGTAAACAGAAAAGAGTTAAAAGAAATTATAAAAAGGGTTAAAAAAAGAGCTAAATTCTTAAGAAAAACCTAAAAAAAGAGCTAAATCAAAAAAAATATTTTATTTAGTTGTACGAGCGTATTTTACCATTAAGCGTTTAGATTTTGTATTCATTGATTTAATTGATTAAAATTCATCATTTTCTTTTCAAAAGCGTTAAAAACATCTTCATCATCATCATTTACCTGCATTTTATTTTCAAAAAATAGCTTTCAAAAAGGCCAATTTTCTTGAAAATATGGTTTGAAAAAATCATTTTCTTTTAAAAAGCGTTAAAAACATCTTCATCATTATCATTTACCTGCATTTTATTTTCAAAAAATAGCTTTCAAAAAGGCCAATTTTCTTGAAAATATGGTTTGAAAAATCATGTTTATGGCAGCATTTGCCATAAATAAATTATTTTTTTTATTTTGATGTAACTGAACAATGCAATTGAAGCTTTAAGAAAAATTAAAAAAAACATTATTTGAATTGTTTCCATAAGCATTGGTACTTGCACCAACGTTGCCCAAGCAGGTTGAATATTCACATTTCAAAAGTTTCCATGGTATTATTTTATATTATTTTATATACACATTAGTAAAACTTTTTTTGAAATAATTATAAAGCGGGCTAAAAAATTATAGAAAAAGGGCTAAATTGCAACTTTGAGCACAGGGGTACTAAAATGCGACAAAAAACATGATTTCAAGCGACGCACGGCGCTCTCTAAAATAGACCATGACAACGGCGAGCGCTTCTCTCTAATTGAAGGCTGACTGAACGTCACTCGCGATAGCGTCACTCGCGATAGCGGAAAATGCCACATTTCCAAATGAAGCTAAGTCGCTTTCTTTGTTCAGTTCAAATTGCAGTTGAGAAAGTATAGAAAAGTTAATAAAATAAAAGGTTCGAAATATTATCAAAATATTGAGATATGAATTCATACAGGATTAGTTACTATATTTGTAAATTACTTTTATATTTTGATAACAAACTTTCTCAAAAAACATTTAACTTTAGAAATGCAAGTTCTAGAAATTTGCTGATAGTTTTATAAAACTAGTGCAAAATTTTTCCTGTTGTATCTCACCATTAATATGCATAGTACTACACGCAGTTTTGGGGCTAGAGTAAAAATTATAAATATAGTTTACTATGTATTCTGAAAAAATTTTTAAAAATTAACATTGACTTCGTGTGGCGAGTGTTATCGCTGCGACACCAGATTAGTGGGCAGTACTCAGTAGTACTCAGTACTATTGCGTTAACCAGAGTGTCACACTTCATTTGCAATAATCTTAACTTAATGTCTAAGTGGGTGTGATAAATAATCTACCAGACATGAGAGAAAACGTGGCACTAGAGAATGTGATACAACAGTATAAACACCTAAGCGACTTAAGACTTAGTAAGATTGATTCATCAAAGGTAGAGTTGTCAATAGGAACGAATGCTCACGAAGTCTTTCAAATTAAAGACCAACGGTGTGGAGAAATAGGTGAACCATTTGCTTGGCATACTGGACTTGGTTGGACAATATTTGGCACAGACATCCATGAGACATTGAACGTTGATGCCGGATCAAATGACAAAGTGTTACTATCTCTCACGAAATGTTCTTCTGAGTATTTAAGGCAAATAGTGTTAGACCTTTTTGAAAAGGATTATAAGAACCTAGATGAAGAACAGCATCCAGAAATGTCTGTCGAAGACTTGAAGGCCCTTTCTATAATGGAGAAAACGACAAGAAAAGTGAGTAAGCACTACGTAATGAAGTTACCTTGGAAAGACGGCAAAGCAGTTTTACTAAACAACCGGGTGATGACGGAAAAGCGGCTTAAATCTCTAAGAGCTAAACTGCGTGTTAATGATGAGCTGAGAAGCAAGTATGTTAATAAAATTAACAAGTATATTAAGAGCGATCATGCCAGCTTAGCGCCGAAAGAGAATACACCGAATAAAACATGGTACTTACCGCATCACAGCACGGGAAATAAGTTCAGAGTTATATTTGATTGTGCTGCTAAGTTTAAAGATTTTTCTATCAATGACAAACTTCTTCAGGGACCAGACTTAAATAATAATTTGACTGAAGTCCTCTTGCGTTTCAGGCAAGAATCTGTGGCTTTTTCCGCGGATATACGTTCAATGTTTCATCAGGTTTTGGTTGATGAGGGCGAAAGCGATACTCTACGTTTTCTCTGGTGGCAAGATGATGATTGGAACAAGCCACCTGTAGACTACCGAATGAATGTACTACTCTTCGGATCCACGTGCTCTCCGAGTTAAGCCGCGTTTGCGTTTCAGCAAACAGCTCAAGACAACATTACGGGAGCAAGTGAAGATGTTCTACAAACGGTAATAAATAACTTTTTTGTTGATGATTTGTTGAAATCTTTCGCTAAAGTTGAAGAAGCTAAAAATTTAATTAGTCAGTTGAATCCACTGCTTGAAAGTGGTGGTTTTCATCTGACAAAGTTGTTGCGAGTAAACAGGATATTCTAACGTCGGTGCCGGGTCGTGATCGTGCACTCAATAAACAGGACGTCTGTATCCAAGGAGATCATATTCAAAAGGTCCTAGAAGTTTATTGGAACACAAGTACTGATCGGTTAACGGTAAAAGTAAATGTGGAGAAAAGATCAATTACTCAAAGAGGACTCCTCTCAATGATCAGCCAGGTACATGATGTATTAGGTTTAGTTCAACCATTTATTCTACCAGGTTGTAAACTTCTCCAAGAGGCATGTCGTGATCAAATGGGATGGGATGATCCGTTTCCGGATAAAATTTTCCGACAATATGAAACGTGGGTATGTGGTTTAAAAGAATTAAGCAATGTTTCGGTTCGGTTTGCGCACGTAAAGATTGCATGTATTTTGTGACGCAAGTACCATTGGTTATGGAGCCGTTTGTTACATCCGTACAATTGGCACAGACCAGACCACAAATTGCATTTTTTGCATGGGAAAGTCTCGCGTGTCCGCCTTAAAGCCTGTTAGCGTACCACGCCTTGAGTTAACTGCTGCCACTACTGCCGTAAAGCTAAGTACGTTTGTATATAACCAGTTAGAATTTGAATTTGATTATGTTTATTATTGGACCGATGCAATGATTGTTTTACGTTACATACACAGCACAGCGTCGCGGTTTCATACATTCGTCGCAAATCGTTTACGTTTAATTCAGTCGCTGACCAATACTAAGCAATGACGGTATGTACCGACAAAGCGCAATCCAGCTGACGTAGCCTCTCGTGGTTTAATGCCTAACAAAGTTGACACTGCCGACTTATGGTTTAGAGGACCCGATTTTTTACTCAATGACTATGAGCCCTTGCCTAAATAACCTGAATTCAACGAGATACTCTCACCTGACAATGAAGAAGTGAAGAAAGAAAGCGTCTGTAATGTCCTCCAAGATTCGACAATTCTAGATAAGCTGCTGCAACAATTTTCCTATTACCAAAAGATAATAAACTCTGTGGCATTGTTATTAAGGTTCAAAAGGTTTGTGTATTGGAAACATGGTGGTTCTAATTCTCCCCCTACCGGCAGCCTCTCAGTCAAAGGTACCAAAGAAGCGACAAAGCAGATTGTTAAACTCGTCCAACGGGACGCCTTCCCAGAAGCGATGAAAAGGCTATCTTCTAAGAAAAAAAATGGGAGAAGATATTTATCTTTAGAAGATCTAAACAATTTACCATGTTTAAAACTACTCCACAAATTAAATCCTTTTCTTGAAGAAGAAGTGATGCGTGCTGGTGGAAGACTTCGGAACAGTGATTTAGAGTACGATGCAAAGCATCCAATGATTCTTCCTCCTAATCACCCAATCACAGCAATGATAATTGAAAAGGAGCATGGTGAACAAGGACACAGCGGTATTTCACACGTTCTGAACAATGCTACATCAACGATACTGGATTATTCGCGGGCGAGCAGCAGTACGAAAGGTCTTCGCCAATTGTTTTAAATGCCGTGTATGGAATACAAACTTTGGAACACAACGCATGGCCGACTTGCCTAAAGCTCAAGTTGTCGCTGGACAAAGGCCGTTTCATTGCACCGGCGTCGACTTGACGGGCCCTTTATTAGTCAAGCAAGGTAAAAACAATATTAAGCGCTATATCGCCTTATTTACATGCTTAGCAACACGCGCAGTACACCTCGAAATAGCGCAATCGCTTAATTGAAACAAACGCCTTCATCCAGTTGTTCCAACGATTCATTAGCAGAAAAAGAAAACCTTCAGAGATTTACAGTGATAATGGGACCAATTTCCGGGGTGCCGAGAGTGAACTTAACCAAGATATTGAGAGCTGAAACAGCCAAAACTTCCAAGCTAATATACATCAAAGGGAGATTGATTGGAAGTTTAAAACACCTTCTTGTTCACATGCTGGAAAAATCTGGGAGCGGTTAATCAAAAGCGTGCGAAAACACTTTCGTCTCATTGCCGGTGAAACAAAACTAGATGACTTCGAACTTGCAACGTTATCTACAGAGATCAAACGTATCCTGAATGATAGACCAATAACAGATGTGTCAACAGACCCTAAAGATCTTTCTGCATTAACGCCTAGCATGTTGTTGAACGTAGTCGTAGAAACTTCTTTGCCTGCAGATGTGTGGTGAAAAGGGGATTTATATCGGCGTTCCTGGCGAAAGGGTCAAATCTTGGTTGACCGATTTTGGAGCCGTTGGCTCAGTGAATATTAGCCAATGCTACAGCCACGGCAAAAGTGGTTCGGCATATCACCTAACATCAATGTTGGCGACCTAGTTCTAGTTAAAGACGATTTGGTGAAAAGAGGTTGTTGGCCTAAGGCGATAGTCGATGAATGCTATCCGGACGCAGAGGGACTAGTTCGCAGAGTGCGCGTACGAACAGCAGACGGTGTGCTGTTGCGGGACATTCGCAAAATATGCCTGCTTGAAGGTCATTTGTAAGCTAATTAACTTTGTGTCACTTTCGGTAGATATCGATATACAGCTAGATTGTGTATGTTTACAATTTTTTGTTTGCTTGTGTAATTTTGTTTTTATTTGGAGCTATTAGCGCAACCTTCTAGGGAACATGCGTTTTAGTAAGTAGTTTGGGTTTATTTGTGATTGTGTTTGTCTCGAAATCCTTTTGTTGTGCTAAAAGAATTGCTCTTTTAAGGGGCGGTGTGTTACGGATTCCGATATGTGCTTGCGCTTTCGGTGGTCACATGACTCCTCGTTCGCATTTGTCGGTCATGTAAATCGCCTTTTTCTTATTGCTGTTACCACGTTGTCCGTCCTTTGTTGTTTTCTTTCATTCTTTCGTATCGTGGTTGTTATCGAAGGCGCAGATATGGAAAGTTTAAAACTTTAGAGATTCTTTTATTAAATCGGACAACGTGTGAAGTAAGTAAGAACAGGCAGATAATAGGAGACTCTATCTGGTTTAAAGCACTCACCAAAGCAACTACAACATTTGTCTAATGAACAAAAACTCTTAATTTTGTCTTCATAAACATTAACAATATTGTAAGCGCGCTCCCTCATAAATAATTAATTTAATTTATTTCAATCAACGTGAACCTTTCGTGCGGGTTGGTTAAAGAACAAAGAGATTAGAAAAGAGAAATAATAACGTGTAATTGATAAAATAATAATTAATTTAAAATTTAATCTGGTCTTTTGCTTGGAGTTCTCACAAAATTGTGAGTATACTTTTTAATGAAAGTTTTGCATTGTTTTAATTTTTGTGTTTTCTTTTTTCTTTTTATAAACTGATTCAAATTGGAACTTTGTTCTTAATTTGTAGTCTGGATTTATACAACCCCCAGGCAGAAGAGAGATTCAAACGGCGTGTCCTTAAATTCACACCGTAAAGTAAGATCCCGAATTGCTCTTACAAATATATTTACTTTATATTGCCTGCATTCAAAAGTTTTGAATTTTTCTGCTGTGCTAATCTTTACTCTCTTACAAACCATTTTTATTTGCATAAATTTGTCAAAGCCTCGTTAAATGCGTTTTCATTTTTACTACTGTATTTTAATTCCCGGCTTGTCCGATGTTTGGATAATGCCTGACGCGTTTTATTTAAGCAATTGTTATACGATTCTCACCCAAAATTATTCAAGTTTGCTCTAAATTGCTGTTTTATTAAACTTTTAAAATTTGTTATGTACTTTTTCATCTCTTTTTTTATTCATTTAGCAGTAACACTCTATTAAATAATTTCCAATTTTTTGATAATAGTGCTTTCAGTTAGCTGTAGTTACTTTTACCAAGGTTTTCCAACGGTCAAAACTTTCAAAAAACTTGTGCTTTTGATAAAACTTTATATTTTGTTCTTTTGCATACTTTTAAGTTTGTCAAATTTCTGCTTCATCTTTTTATAAAAAAAAAAAGTCTCTTCATCTTGTAAAAACTTTGACTCATTCTGCTCTTCAAATAAATGATGCTTTAAAATTTCTTTGCTATTAACTAAGAACCTTTTCTGATCTGCATTGAACTTACTTGGCTACAAGTTTTTTTTAGGTTAAGCCATTAAATCCGATCTTGCAACTTTGTGACAAAAATTTAACAATTTCATTAAATATTATTTTAATGATACAAATTTTTTATTTTGTCATTTAATTTGGTTCCTCTTCTAATGTGCTAGAAACACAGACAGGTATTTTTGGCTTTTTCTTGTATGGTTGCTTATGTACACCTATTGCGTTTCCTTATATTTTTAACTGCTTTTTGCTTTACAGCATTTCTTAGTTTTTTATTTGTCAGCCTCCGCTGCTTATCAGTTCTGTGATGACCAATATTTGTTTAGGACTATATAAAGAGCTTAAACAAAAAATCCAAACAGTGAAACTGCTTGTTTTTTTGACGTTTTCAAGTTTTTTAAGCTGAACTGTAAAACGGTTTATAAGTTACTTCAAAATGATATCATATAAAGATAAAAATCAACAAATGAAAAGATATTGCGACTTGTTAATTAAAAATGTAATGTGTGATTAGATACTTATGAGGAAATTAAGATTGATTTCCTTCTTAATAGTGAGAAATTAACTTTTTAAAAATATACAAATTAACCTGAAATTTTATCAAACAATCATTTTGCAGCAAAAATATATAAATATTAATTTGAAAAGATGATTACGAAGCATAACATAATATCAATATTAATTTAAAAAGTATACTATATGCTGGACTTTTTCACTTTTAAAACTTTATGTGTATATTGCTGGATCTATAATGTATATCGCTGGACTTTTTCACTTTTAAAACTTTCAACAGCAAAACTTGTTTATTTCTATTCTAAAGCCTTTTCTTCTTTTGTTAAATAAAAGATATTTTACTAAAAAGTATTTTAATAAGACATATTCATGCTTTTATAATTTATTTAAAGTTTAACTTTTGAAATCACATAATTTTTGCCTAATAACCTGAGATGAACATTTATTTTTTAAAAATACTAGCGCAAATTAACTATTATTGATTTTTTGTTTGAGCAATAGTCAAGATTTCTACTGCCCACTGCGTTCATCGTAATTGTTACACTGTTTTTAAGTAGTTAAACATGAGGATTTATTTGATTACAAATCGGGCTGCTTTGAGAACGAGTAGCACCAGACTCGAGTTTCGCTTTTGTTAGAGCTCGTCTGTGATGCTTATCTCACTGCGAATCGAAACGACTACCTGTGGTCTTCCAGGCAGGTCACCGCTAGACCACACAACAATTCGCCTCAAAGCAGCTATAAGTATTTCTCGGATTTGTAGCTCAAGGCGCACCTCATGACTGAGAATAACCCGACAAGTGGATAAGCAAGTGCTTACTCTCTTAGAACTTGCCAAGCGAATAAAAAAACTCGAATCTGGTGCTTCCCGTTTTCAAAGCAGCCCGATTTGTAATGAAATAAATCCTCGTGTTTAACAATTAATATATAAAATTGAAATTCTTCATTCGCTTGGCAAGTTCTAAGAGAGTAAGCACTTGCTTAACCACTTGTCGGGTTATTCTCGGTCATGAAGTGCGCCTTGAGCTGCAAATCCGAAAAATTTTTGTAGCTGCTTTGAGGCGAATTGTTGATGGTTTGTGTGGTTTATTGGTAATAATTTCTTCTACCTAGAAGACCACAGGTAATCGGTTCGATTCGCAGTGAAATAAGCTATATTGTTTCTGAGGTAATACATTTAATTTAAACAGGTAAAAAACGTTATTGCAGCTTTATCCTACTTTTTGAATTTGTGTTTTTTTTTAGACTTATAGATTCAATTTTTTTAGGAAACTTATGCTCCATTGGCTTTTCACTGTTGTCAAGAAAGGCCTGGTATTTCATTTGTCTAAATGCTTTTTCATTTAACAAGTTAGTATTTCTGTTCTTTAATGGTTTATAATTGATTACTTGAAAAAGCTGCAACACCAACTGAAAAAAGTAGTTTCATAATCAACAAAATTTCATTATAAAAAGAATTGGACATAAAAATTAAAAATAACTTTTTTTCTTTATAAAACTTATTTTACTTTTTTCTACAGATCTAAGAATTTTCCAAACAAAACTAATTAAAAAGTTTATCAAAAATATTTAGTATATTTATTATAGTATAGTACAAAAAGATAAGTAGGGAATCACTCGTAACTCTGCTACTGCTTTATTGAATATAGTCAAAATCACTTTTGGCCTGTTATATGTATATTCAATTAATCGAGAACATGTACACACAGATTAATTAAATGTATTTCAGGCCAAAAGTGATTTTGTTTACATTCATTGAAGCAGTGGCAGAGCTAGGAGCGATTCCCTGCTCATCTTTCTATAGTAAATTTCTTGCTTGTCAAAAAACTAACTAACTTGATCAAAGCTACTTGCTAAATCTGTTATAATTCAAATCATGGCACATTATAATTCATTAGACCGGTTAAAACAACCCAAAATTTCTGTTCAGTAAAATCGCAATCTACCTCGCGCATTTCATTTTTGTAAATTGAATAACTAAATCGTGAAATTTTATCAAGCTCAGTTGTTGCTCACGCACGAAACAGTACAAGTGAATAGAACAAGTACTTAGTCACGCTTTTGTCAATACGTCATCGCCGCAATTTGTCAAACACCAACAACAGTCCGCTTCTGGTTTATTTAAAAACAAGCAGTTAGCGTTACTTCATTTTTTTTACTTACCGGTATTTATAAAGTAACAAAAATAAAACTTCGAGCAGTTTGTTTAAATAATCATTCAGAGGAAATTGCTATAAATTGCTTAGCCAAGTAGGAGAGTAAATTAACAGCAACATGTCGAGAGTAAAAGTTAAATCGTGGTCATGTCAATAGTGGTGGGCCATCAAAATAGCGCTTGTTTCTGCTTAGTCACGCTGCCGACATATTTCTATCCTTATGTAACCACCGACATATTTTGCTATAAACTTAACATGTATCGTAGCGTTTTAGACAAAGCTCAATGATACACTAATATATTTTTAAACATTTTAGTCACTCTAAAAGCAATAATTTACCCATTTTGTCAAATATTGGTCAAATTTTTTGCTGAGTGTTTCAAATGACGCAATTAATCATTTCAAGTAGATGTACTGTTTGTCTTAATTTTAAGATAGCTTTAAAAAACGTGTTCATTCCTTGAAGATTTTCCATCTAACACTCGTCCGGAAGAATTGTCAGAATAAATTAGAGAGATACGATCGTGCTTGTATAGAAACAAAAGCACGTTTAATTGGTCAAGAGAGCGACAAATCAGATCACCCATGACTCTGTTACCGGACAGTATCTTTTGCAAAACCCTCCGTGTGCCAGCCAATATATTGACGCTAATTTTTTATCTTTTCCCGAGGAAGTACTTCTACCTGACCGCTCTGGAAACTACTTTTATCAAATCTTTTCAACTTGATCTATGCTGACACAAGAAATCTTTTAACATCGTAAAACTCATTCACTAACGCTCTTTTATTTTCACTTCTAATTGGTTGCTTTCTTTACTGATCAGGCTCGTATATACGCATGATTGGATTGGTCGCTTTCTTGACCAATTAGACGTGCTCTCATTTTCTATATAAGCACAATTGTATCGCTCTTAGTTCATTCTGACGACTCTTCCCGACAAGTGTCATAGACTCGCTTTTTAAAGCTATCTTTAAATTTTGTACTGCTAATCGACTCTTCAAATGTCTTTATTTCTTGTTTTAAGCTTAAATTTCAAAAGTCACCAAACCCAATGATTTAGGAAAAAAATGAATATCCAACAAGTTGTTTCATAACAGAATAAAGTTTACTGAATATATGCTTAACAATGAAACCCGTGATTTAAAATGTTTTCTGGTTTAATAGTTCATCACGTTAGTAATACAAGGCTTTTTTTATCAAGTTAAAACTTTTGTAAAAGCCTATTGTAAAAAATCACTTGAAGCTTAAATAGTACAAAAAAATTCTTTCGTTATCGCAGTCGAGCAGAAAATTTTGAACCGAAGACTGTCCGGTACTCGGTCAGTTTAATCGGGAATTTAATCGGGAATCCAAAAGGAACAGTTGAACTAGACTCAAACAACTCAAATACCTGCGCTGAAGTAAAGCTTTGTTTATTTTTATTTATGCCGGTTCAAGAATTACCGAAAGACTGAAGTTCTTTAAACAGTTACTTCTGGCTAAGTACGAATGGATTCCTCAGAAAACGCCTTTCCACAGATAGAAAGAAACTGCAGTTTCTAACTACTAGGAATATAGTTACAAAATCAAACAAGCTTGATTAATTCTCGTAACACGTGACTCCCAAGCTTCAACAAACTTCACAGCGTCAACAACTGCAATTTACTTGAAAACTTCTTACTGATTAGCTATAAGAACAAATTAGCACCGCAATGGCTAATATTAAGCTTAACCCTTAAAGCACCGCTGACTCGTTTTGCGACGATGCAGAAAAACCGCAAACAGAGCGAAATTTGCTTTTTTTTTACAAATTAAGGTTTTCAATAAATAATTGCGCTTTTTTTGTTTAGAGAATCTAATTGGTTTGTGTATCATTAAAAAGATAATTTTTTTTAATTAAAATAATATAAAATTTGTTTAAATGTGATAAAAAATGAGTGAGTAATCGATAAACATATTAACCATAGTTTTTCGGAAAAAATGCTTATTTTTAATTTAGTGCTATAGTGCGGTTATTAGTCGCTATTTGTAGTAAAACACTTAATCTATAAACCTAATCTAAGTCCCTTGAAAAAAACTTTTTCAACATTATCTTATTTCAAAATTTATTATAATTTTCAACATCGCGCCGTATGTGCCCAGCCAAAATTGTATGTGCATGCTCCCGTTGTAACGTAAGACAAATGGAGTCACTCGCTAGCTCTCACTGTGAGGTCCATTGTTTTCGCAAGGCGCGTGAAAACAAATAGTTCTTTTCTCTTTTATTTATTTGTCTTCTAATCTTTCTAATAACATTCACGCACTCGCTACATTCTCGCTCTCGCAACATTCATGCGTGACGCGAAACTGGTATATCTCTGGAATGATACCGGTTTTGCGTCACTGGTCAACTATCGTTGATTCCGGTCTTCTAAGGGTTAATATCTATATCACCACACAGGCAACAATAACTAGAAATAATTTCCAAACACTTGTTTTAGTTGAATCAATTTTCAAGGCGTCAACTGCACCCCTTGAACAACTTAAACGTAAGTGCAGAAACACGTAACGATTCCTCAGCATTTCTTAAGTGGAATAAATAAAAAATTTACAGCGCTATTTATGAGGATCAGGTTACGTTACGCAATAATAATAGAATTTTTAAGCTAAAGCCGAAATTCTCAATCAACGATTACATAAATTTACAATTAGTCAAACAGATTACACCGTTGCGATACAACCAATCAGAAAACAAACAAATACGTAACTTGTAGTTTTAAATCAATTATAAAATTGTAAAAGATTCCGAAAAGCATTCTTGAGCGTTCGAGGTAAAAAGAAAACAATAGAGAAACAAAGAGAAATACGTAGTAAAGAAAGAAGAGGAGGAGAAAGAAGAGGTGGAGTAGTACAAGTCATGGTACAAAGAACAAGTCATGCGCTTGTAATTAGAAACGGAAAACGAATATTTATAATACACTTATAGTATAAGAACAACTTGCAAATAAGTTAAATTAAGTGAGAGTGATGTAACAATTATGCAATGAATATTTAACAATAAAACGGATTACATCATAATCAAAAACTTAAATGTACTATAACAGACTAAAAATTAACTAATAAGATTGAAATTATGAATGAAGTGTTTCATATTCCCAGTATAACACTACATTTTTTTCCGTAGCCCTTTCATTAGAAAGATTGCTTATTTCTCAGTTTAATGATTTGTCTATTGCTGTTTGATTAACCCCTACTGGTATTATTGAAATTACGTACGTTGTAGTGTTTCTGTTTACATTTAGTAAACTAGCTTGCAAAAAGGAGTTTATTTTTGTACACGGCAATATTAATGTAAACTTTGCGTATTTTAACAAAAACTAACACTGAACAAACATTTACAAAAATAATTCACTTCGCAACCGAGGCACAATGTCCACGCTTGCAGGATTTGGCTAACTGCCTATGTCTTGGAAATGCTTAGAAAAGCCCTCAAACTATAACCATTGCATTGTAAGCGTGAAAGTTTTTTTGCACTCTACAACTCGCATTAGGCCTATACGGCGTTTCTTGACATTTGTTGATTCTTTGTTCTATAAGATCATTTCGAGCTAAAAATTTCACAAGAACAACAACGCTTCTTACACTATTTTTGATTAAAAGTACTCAGGCCTATTCCTACGGCAGATTTCGCCCAGACGTTTTTTTTATAGCTTGATTCCCTCAGATTTTTGCAATAAAATGCATCAATTGTTTGTGCAACATCAATGATATTGTGAAAAATGTGGTTATATAACTGTTTTTCTTCGGGACGAAAATCTTTTGAAATTTTCATTAAATACGTCCACTTGTTCATTTCTTTTGTTTGAGTTCAAGATGAATACTGTTTTATTTTGTTTCTTTGTTTTATTAGCAGATACTAAATTATATGCTTATTTGGAGCTGAATAACATGACAGACTTTTGTTTTTCTTTGCTTAATAAGCAACCAGGTATATATTCATCAATATATTTGAATGAAAACTTGCTAATAAAATTTCTATCTTTCTGTTGAATGACCCGGATTCTTTTTGACGATATCTTCTTTACGTTTCCATTAAAGTCAGTTTTTCTGTAAGAGCAGTAATACGAAGTTCTAACTTGTAAAAAAGTTGTCGGTGCATACATTCCTGCTTATTTCAAAATAGGTTTCGACCAATTGCATAACAACATTCCGTGCCAAATTACGATAAACTCGGTCACATTCTTTGCCACCATTAAGTAACATTAAAGGAAAACAAATTGGACTTATAGGTCCAAAGATTTTTGTTCATATTTACGTGACTTTCATGGAATACTGTTTCTGCCAATGATTCTATAATCATGCCCCTACAGCTATTTATCAACTATTATGCAGTCATCTTGAATATTGATAAAAAATCTCCTAGATTTTTTTATCAATATTACTTAAAAATAAAAGTAATATTACTAAAAAATATTACATACTTAAAAATGAAGGAAAGTAACAATGATTTTGCTGTTGTAGCAGATATCCGAGAGATTTTTTCATCTCTTAAATTTTTTATCAATATTCTCCTACATGCCTCAAATTGATAAAAGTTCGCTACAACAGTAAAATTAATGTTATTTTCTCTTATTTTTAAGTATGCCAATGTCAATGCGCAGGTACCTAAAACATTTTTAGATGGACCAAGGACATGAGAGCTTTATAAAATGGTGTGCTATCTTTCGGTTGTCACAAGTTAGCGAGTTTCTTAAAGTTAATTCTGTCGCTTCCAATTCGTAAAGCTGTTGCTGATTTTGCTTTCATCTCTCCAATTGAAAAAGTCTAAAGAACTTTCCATCCATTAAAAAGTTCTGCGTAATTTCTTTGCTTGATTGTTAGTATGCATCAGATAATCAAGCTTTTAAACTACGGCAAATATGAAAAAAGCCGTTGTTTACGAAATCTAAACAGAAATATGTCAACGTAACTTTTTTAAATAAGATAAAAAATTGAAGCAGAAATTAAATTTCTTTCAAACTCAATGATATAACTCTGTTATCTTTCATCGTAGTTTATTGGGTACTTTCAAAACCATATATATTAATATTCCTGCAATAAAAATTACACTGCAGTTCTACCGATAAGGGTTAAGCATTTCATTAATTACAAGATTAAAACTGCCACAAAAACTTAATTTGTTTTTCTTTAAACAAAACAAAAAAACTATAAACTGTTCTGTTACCATCGCCTTGGCGGAAAATGCTACACCACAAAATTTCTTAATTTAACATTAGTTTTATTTGCCCCAACAGACTGTTTCGCCTGCCTGGGCTCGTCAGGGGGCGGTTAAAAATCTGAAAAACAAAATAAATAAATAAAAATACAGTATAAACGAAGCGCTTGAATTCCAGCGAAAAAGCATAAAACAACAACAAGAGAAAAACAAGAGAAAAACTACGGTTGTAATGTTAATCGATAAATGAATTTTATTGCCAAAGAAAAGTGTTTTTTACGTAGCTTGCTCTATTGTTTGAAAATAATGGGCAAATATAAAAAGTTTGCATTAAAAATGCCTTAAAATTAGATTAAATAGTCTGCACATTGGAAATACGATAAAAAGATGCTATAGAAATGCGTTTAAAAATGACAATTATTAGGATATGGATTAAAAATTAAAACAGTAAATTTTTTTTACAGGGTATAATTTAAGAATATTTTTAGTTCGATAAGTATGTAGTGTAGAGATGGATTGATTTATTTGCTGATCAATTAAGTGGACAAAGGTGCGATGTAAAAATAAGGTAAACCGAGTTTGTAAATATATTTATTAACTGCCAGCGTAATTAAAACTTCGTAATTTAAATTTACTTCGATGTCGACATTTTGAGACCAATTCCGAGAGTTTATTTAGTAATTTATTTGGGTCAGCCTGGAACATTTGTAATTTTTCTGATAAGCATAAGTTGCATGTTTTTGAACCACATTGGTATGGAGTTGCGTGTTGTACGATTTTCCATCTTATTTCTGGCGATAGTCCTGATTGTTTTAATTTCCAAACGGCTTTAGATAGTTCGGTGGAGTTAATTTACGAGGTAGTTAGATAGATAAAAAAACCTGTTAGATAAAAGGTAGCTATGCATAGTTACACCTGTTAGATAAAAACTGCCCACTTAACGGAAAATGTTGCAGAAACTTAGTAGTTTACAAAGCCTCCCTAAAAACTGGTGAAACTGACAAGTTTTATTACGGCAGCTGCGAAACATCATTTAAACTCAGATACAATAACCATAACCAATCTTTTAAAGACAGTAGAAAAATTAACTCCACCGAACTATCTAAAGCCGTTTGGAAATTAAAACAATCAGGACTATCGCCAGAAATAAGATGGAAAATCGTACAACACGCAACTCCATACCAATGTGGTTCAAAAACATGCAACTTATGCTTATCAGAAAAATTACAAATGTTCCAGGCTGACCCAAATAAATTACTAAATAAACGCTCGGAATTGGTCTCAAAATGTCGACATCGAAGTAAATTTAAATTACGAAGTTTTAATTACGCTGGCAGTTAATAAATATATTTACAAACTCGGTTTACCTTATTTTTACATCGCACCTTTGTCCACTTACTTGATCAGCAAATAAATCAATCCATCTCTACACTACATACTTATCGAACTAAAAATATTCTTAAATTATACCCTGTAAAAAAAATTTACTGTTTTAATTTTTAATCCATATCCTAATAATTGTCATTTTTAAACGCATTTCTATAGCATCTTTTTATCGTATTTCCAATGTGCAGACTATTTAATCTAATTTTAAGGCATTTTTAATGCAAACTTTTTATATTTGCCCATTATTTTCAAACAATAGAGCAAGCTACGTAAAAAACACTTTTCTTTGGCAATAAAATTCATTTATCGATTAACATTACAACCGTAGTTTTTCTCTTGTTTTTCTCTTGTTGTTGTTTTATGCTTTTTCGCTGGAATTCAAGCGCTTCGTTTATACTGTATTTTTATTTATTTATTTTGTTTTTCAGATTTTTAACCGCCCCCTGACGAGCCCAGGCAGGCGAAACAGTCTGTTGGGGCAAATAAAACTAATGTTAAATTAAGAAATTTTGTGGTCTGTAAGTTAATTATATATATTAGCAAAAGTGATTGGACAAAGCCCGGTTACCGCCATAGCTGTCAGAACAAACGAGATGCGAAAGCCATGTCTATCGTAATTCAAGTACGATAAAGCGTTTAAGTCACGACAAGGCCCTGTTTTGCTCTTATGGAGCTCATCAGGTAACTAACACGACAATAAAGTCTATATATGCGCTCGCTCGATCAAATGAAACGCGAGACAACCACGAAAGAGAAACGAAGTAGACGAGAGAGAGATAATTTGAGACGACTCGAGAGACGACTCGAGTAAAAGTAATTTGGTTTGGGTGCACGTGGCCTGTTAGATTTTGTATCGGTTGACGAGTGTTGAATTTATTCTGCGCCAGTGTTTTGAAGTTGTGTTCTACGGAGGTAGAATCATTTTGTGTTGATTGAATTAAGTTATAGCGTTGATTTCGCTTTGCAGTTTGGCAAAGCAAAATCAACACTATAACTTCGTGGAATAGAAATTTTGTCGGTCGTGATTTTTGTAATAAATTCGTTCCTATTTGAGACAGTGGCCTCTGTTTGTCTGTGAAGAAGAGTCTTCAACGAAACCAATTCGAGCTTTCGTTTAAACCAACTGTATAAAAGCTTCAGGCTCATAGCAGGCTACTTCTTGAGCCGGAATAAAATAAAATTTAGACACAGCTTTGTTTCAGCGCAGGTATTCGGGTTACCTAGCTCAACTGGTCCTTTAGGATTTCCGAACAAAGTCTGTGACAATAGATATGTCTTGACTTAAAGTCCCCTCCAAGTCCTTCCAGTTTCCAAAAGAGTGCAACAATGCGAAATAATCAACATAGGCAAATTTGCTGGAAATCATGGAAGGAAGATCGTACGTATAGATGTTAAATAGGAGGGGAGCCAAGACCGATCCCTGAGGAACGCCGTTTTTAAGACGGCGTAGCCTGCTTTGCTTGCTGTCACCGGGAGTAAAAGGTGAAACTTCGATTTCGGACAAGCTCCATAATCATTCTAACCATGTACTCATCCAGGAGAAGTCTCAGCAGCTTGCACGTAAGGCCACGGTGCCAGACAGTGTCATAAGCAGCTCTCAGATAGACAAATACGGCAGCGGCCTTCTTTTTAGCTTCGAAAGAATCCTCGATGTTCTGGGTCAGTAGAACAATTTGATCTACGGTTGACTTCCCGCATCAAAACCCATCCTGCTCTTTAAAGAGCAGTGGAACGATTAATAGCTCAAAGCGGGCGTAGATAAGCCTCTTGAGAATCTTGTAGGAGACACAGAGCAGAGATATCGGTCGATAACTCTTTGGGTCCTCCACGGGCTTTGCTGATTTTGGGATCGCGACTACAAGCGCTCTTCTCCAGATTTTGGGAATTTTGAGTCGGCGCAAACAGGAAGAAACGAAGTCACATAACCAAGACTTCAAAGCAGCTCCAGCATGGAGTATAAGGTCTCGGCAGATGGAATCAGGTCCCGGAGCTTTACCTGGTTTTAAATGTTAGAGGGCAGCAGCAAATTCTCTCTGTGAGAAATTGTCAGAGATATTTACTGCGTCTGGTGTTGTGTCCCTCCAAAGGTCAGACACATCTTGATAGGCAAGTCGAGATGACTTGCGGTCAACAGCCTCGTATTTCCCATTTCTAACCAGCTGAGATGCAATAGCATTGGCTGAAACGGAACAGCGACGAGGAGAGTGTCGTTACCTACCAATAAGGTTTTTCAAAATACTCCATGTTTTTCGATCAAAGTGTGAGAAGCCAATGCTCCAAGCTGCTTCGGACCATCAATCCCTCCGCTTCCTGTCAAGCTTGGCAAGCAGAGCTGTAGCAGCCAAACTTGAGTCATCTTCCTGAGGAGACTGCAGAAAGGTTTTATAGGAGGATTTACGCTCTGCATCCCAACACGGAATATAGTTATTTCGATACCCGCGTGGGATAGTCTTTTTGGCTGCTTTCTAAATGGTGTTACAGAAGTCCTGGTAAGCCGCATCCACATCAAGTGAATCAGGCGGCATCAAAGTCTTTGCGAATTTATTCGTCAAAGCAATGTAGTGATTCCATTTGGCCTTGCGGAATTTCCATCGTTTAACAGGCATTCTTGGCACTGACATAGCAAACTTTGGTGGTGTAATAAGCGAAGGTCAATGTTGTAACCTGGGGAACTTTTCAAGGACACATTTATCCGGTAAGCGACTGTTTTGACCTACCCTAGCGAAAGCTAGATCTGGATTGGTGCCAGTGTTCCAGCGGCCGGAGTAAAAACTGGCGGCGTTCTTGGCATTATATAGCATGGCAAGACAATTAATACTTGCCCAACCAGCCAAGAATTCACCGTCGGGACTGTTATCATCGTAACCCCAGTCAGCATGACGACAGTTAAAATTGTCAGCGTAAAGAAATAGGTGAGGAAACTGGAAGATCCAGGGATCGCAAACGCATTTGTGGTGGTTTGTAGACGTTGACTATTTATAGCCATCAACGTCCACACACAAGCACTCGATCTCCGATATCGGTGGAGATTGGTTCAAAAGTTTGTATCTTAGTCGCTCGTGGACAAACCTAGCTAGGCCATGCTTCCTGCTTAAGGAAGACCCAGCTAGTGGGTAGTTTGGAAGTACCAACTTCTCTGCATCAGTGCAGTGGGTCTCTTGTAGTAGGATGACGAGTGCTTCAGACTGCATAGCGAAGTAATGAAGAACGTTCATCTTGCTTGCAGTGAGGCCTTCAATGTTCAGCTGAAGAATAGTGGGTCTTCGGAACTTGTTGTTAATGTGCCCTGAAAAAGGCAGTTTATCCAGGCATTGCCCTGTCCTGAAAAGGACGTTTGCCCATTAGCAGACCCACACTGAACATCGGAGTGGATGGATGCCTTTCCGTTTTGGTAGGTTTGATTCCGGTCTGTCATTTTTAACACCAATGAACAGACGTACTTCTGACCCAGGCTGCGAGAAAGCACCTACCATCTGGGCCACGTTAGTACTTGAAAAGTTGATTTGTAGTCATTCTGGTCAGTCTTCGAATGATTCGCGAATTGAATGGCTATACGTGGACATTTCTGGTTATAAAATTATCAATGTCTACAACCCTCCACCCTTGCTATTGACACTCATAGTAGACCCCACATTTTCCCACCTTGTCCGTACACAGTTGAATTTGAATAAATACCAACGACGACTGGGTGTGTCTGGCTAGATGGGCGGCAACTCTTCCCTTCTTTATGACCTGCAAGTTTTTTCTGACTGTTGGGAAACAGAAACTGACCCTGATATGGTTTTTCCGAGTGTCAATGACAATGAACAGCTCCCAGCAGATTCTTAAGAGATTTTCACAATTTGAACACCAACCATTGCTTATGACACCAAGTAGACGTGCAAATTTTATCCTTACCAAGCCTGTAAAGGGCTGGAACTTACCTAAGGCTGACTGGAATAACTACTTCCTATTTACTGACCAGCTTAGTTTGGACTTACCATCACCAAAACTTGTACACTAGACGAGACATAACAGGATTTTGCAGAATCCTGTTACTCGCGGACAACAAATCCCACATGGTTGCCGACGCAACTACATTCCATGCTGGGATGAGGAGTGTGAAAGTTTTTATGCCCGCTTTCTCTTTGCATCTAATGGATTGCCGAGCTGCTTCTATCCTTCTACAAAAACTTGAGTCTTGCCGAGCTGCTTCTATCCTTCTACAAAAACTTGATTAGAAGAGGCACAGAAGATGGACTGAGGCAATCAATACCATATACTTTACGCAATCCCGCCGCAGGGCATGGAAAAGCATTAACAATCTTGCTGCCGAATTCAGACACCCTCCTCACAAGTGAACCATATCTGCTAACCCCATCGAATCTCAATTGGTGATAAATAGGGCATACACAGCGAGATACCTCAAGTCCGACAGGCTTGTAAAACAGGAAGTGTCTGAACTCTGAATAATGCTTACACCGAGTGGCACTTCTCTGACTGAAAATTCTTGGATCCCTACCTCTCTAACATCTATATAAGTAATACGCCTCCGACTCGCTCCAAACAATATGCCTGCGTTGACAACGTGGCGCTTGCCCATAGTGCTGGAGACTGAAAGATGCTATAGGACCCTTAGCCACTACATGTCAATCCTACAGGCATATCTCCACAAATAAACGTAGCTGTAGAAACGGAAGCTCAGCGAATCCAAAACGGTGTCGTCTGAATTCCACCTCAATAACAGGGAGGCAAAGCGTGAAATACGGGTTGCCAAAATAGCAACCTACTGCCTTTCTGTGTAACACCAAAATATCTTGCTGTAATACATCGCTCACGTACCGACAACACCTAGAAACACTTCGTAGAAAACTCACTTCAAGAGTTTCATTAATCAGTTGTTTGGTAGGAACAAGCTGGGGTGCTAATGCCATAACTTTGTGTGGTGCTACCACAATTGATCAAACGACACTTGATCGAAAGACAGTTGATCGAAACGACACTTCATCAAAACAACATTTGATTGAAACGATATTTGATCAAAAGGACAAGAAGAGGCCATCAGTAAGAAGACAGTTTTTTGTTTTTATTTTTTATAATTTTTTGTCAATGTCAAAGTCAGGGTTTTTTGACAAGGTTCCTGGGCAAAAAATTTTTAGGGGAACAACAAGTAGATTTTTTGTTATGGTTATGTTTCGTTAGATGACTATTGCTGCCATTTTTTGCATTCCTTTTACACTGTAGTCAGTAACGTATTTAAGCATAGGGGGAATCGTGCCATAACCCCACCCTTCGAGAACTCTTGGAGAAATCAGAAACAGATTCAAGTGGAATACCTTTTTTTCAGAAATTATTATGTTTTTGGGACGAAAAATTGACCAAGACAGGTTCAAAGTTGTAAATTATTTTTTTATTCGATCAAGTGTTGTTTACATCAAATGTGGTTGGTATGGTGAGCAAGGGCGAATTTGGTTTGCATGGTGAACGGGGGCGCGTCTCAAAAAGTTTAAAAATCCCTAATCTAGAATAACCGCGTTTCTGGAAATTACTTATCCGGCAGAAGTCTCAGAAGTTTGCAGGTAAGGCCATAGTGCCAGATAGTAATACATGCCGCTGTCAAATTGATAAGTGCGGCACCATCCTTCTTAGTCTCAAAAGAATCCTCAATGTTCTGTTTCAACAAAACTATTGATCCACAGTTGACTTTTTGCGTCAAAACCTCGCCTGGGCTTTAGGGAGCAATAAAACAATAATTGGTTCAACGCGGGGAGAATCTTGTAGGGGACGGCTTTATCTTCTTGGGGATAGTGATTATAAGGGCTTTTCTTCAGATCTTAGAAATTTTGTGTCGGCGCAAGCAGAAAAAATTAATCACGCAACTAGGATTTTAAAGCAGCTCCATCATAGATTATAAGCTCTGAGGAGATAGAATTGAGGCTTGAAGCTTTAATTTCTCTGCATTAGTTCATTAAGGCTATTTTTTTAGAAAATGGCAGTTCTTTTTCAGGCATTGCCCCGTTTCGAAAAGGACGTTTGCCGATTAGCAGACCCTGGCCGAACATCGGAATAGGTAGATAATTATTCGTTTTGGCAGTTTTGGTATCAGTAACAAAATCAAATGTATTCATGGCCCAGACTGCGAGAAAGCAACTGCCATTTGGGTCATTGGCCTATTTAATAGTAATTAGTTATACGTAAACAGATGTACACTATTAACTGAGCTAATTAATAGCGAGAATAAAACATTTGTTTACAAGAAATTAATGTGAAGGATTTGTAGATATTTTGATTAAACAAAAATTTCTTAATTGCTTATCACCTCCTTTTTTCAGCAACCAATAAAAGCTATTTTCTTCTTTTTAGCTCATAAAAATAACCTTTAAACCATTTTCTTATTGCAAAACTGCTTGACTCTTACTTGGAAAAAATGATGGAGCTTAACTATTTCTACCTGGCTGTACAATTTTTCCTTGATTTGTGCCCGCTACAGTATATTCCGAGTCTTTAATTCGTTCTTACGAGAAATGTTGGTTACGAGCGAAGCAAAATTTAACAACGACATAACATCGATTACTGATGACTAACAGGTAAGCTCAAGCAAATCATTCTATTTGATGCAGTTATTTCTTTTGTTACCTTTATAATTTTTCCATTTATTTTTATTCCAACAAAATATATTGTATTTCAGGATAATTTTTTTCTATGATTCAATACTTTTTGTTTTATTCAGTTATTAAACATCGTAAAATTGTTTTATTGTAAAAAGTTAATTATGGCAACAAGTTGCTCTTACGAATTTCAAGTCAAACTCTTTGGATTTTCAAATTGCAAACCGAAGCAGTTCTATGTCTCTCAGGTATATAATTTTTATAAACTAAAAGAAGATGTCACTTAAAAAAAATTTATTTTGAAGTAATACAACTTGTTCTAAAATGATCAAGAAGTTTTATATTTTTAATTCATGATATATAACTTTTGGCTGGAAAAGATTAAAGAGTTAATTTTTAAAACCTAATGTTTTAGTGGAGCAGCAAACGAAATTGGAGAATCGCATTTCTGATTTACAAAGCCTTGTTTTTCTGCTACGCCATATCTTGGATAATTGTAGACGTCAGCACAATACCACAATCTCGATACTGGATGTTTTTATCAAACTGGAGTGAAGTCACTGGATGCATTTATTTTTTTCTTTCACTGATTTCCGTGGTTTATGGTTTTTCGAAAAATAAAGACACAGATCAAAACGGCAAGTATCTAAGAAAATCATTATTTAATATAAAACAGCTGCTATTAAGTTATGTTTTTGATTTAATTTTCTTTTCATTTTTGCAATTACATGTGTATACAGTACAGTATAGTACAACAGAAAAAACAAGAGCAGATAGAGAGGAGGAAGGCGAGTTAAGTGGCAACGGGAAGTGTGGAAAGGAAGACACTCACTCGTAAGGGTGGGTACCTTAAATATTGGAACAATAACTAGAAGGGGAAGAGAGCTGGAAAATATGATTCAGCAAAGTAATGTAGACATATTGTGCTTACAGGAAACAAATTGGAAAGGGAGTAAAGCAAGGAACATTGGAGGTAGATGCAAACTATTTTACAACGCAGCTGATGGAAGAAAAAATGGGATAGCATAGTGGTGAGGGAGAAGCTGGTTGAAAGTGTCCTGGAGGTAAAGAGGGTGTCAGACAGACTAATGGCCATAAAGCTGGAGGTAAAAGGGACCATTTTAAATATAGTAAGTGCGTATGCTTCAAAGGTTAACAACAGCATGGAGGAGAAAAATGATTTTTGGGAAGACCTGGATGAGTTGATAGAAAGTGTATCAAAATAGGAGAGGATAGTTCTTGGTGCAGACCTTAATGGACATGTGGGCGAAGGAAACATAGGGAATGAGGAAATAATGGGGAGGTGTGGTGCTGGAACAGGAAATAAAGAAAAGATAGATGGTTGTGGATTTTAGGAAAAGAATGGATTTGGCGATTGTCAATACTTATTTCAAGAAGAAAGATGAACACAGAGTGCCGTATAAAAGTGTCGGAAAAAGTACCCAAGTAAATTAGGTGATGTGAAGAAGGAGGAACTTGAAGAAAATGTGCGATTACAAGGTAATAGTGAATGAGTGCGTGGCAAAACATCACCGTATGGTAGTATGCAAAATGGCTTTTATGGTAAACAAGAAAAAAGCAGAGAAACTAAAGCCAAAGATACGATGGTGGAAAATGAAGGAAACAAGCTGTCAAGAAGTATTTAGACAAGAGGTGACCAGGATTTTGGAAAGCAAGGATAGGTTACCAGATAAGTGGGACAAAACAGCGGAAATGCTAAGAAAAACAGCTGAAACTGTGCTGGGAGTGACATTTGGGAAACGAAAAGGAGACAGGAAGACATGGTGGTGGAATGAGAAAGTTCAGGAGAGCATAAAAGAAAAGAAAAAGGTAAAGAAAGCATGAGACAAAATAAAGAGATGAAAATACAAAAAAAGATCTACAAAGAAAAGATGAGTAAGGCAAAGAAGGCAGTTGCGATGGCGAAGGGACGAGCGTATGACGATTTGTATGCTAGATTGGAAACGAAAGAAGGTAAAAAGGAGTTGTACAGATCGGCTACACAGAGAGACAGAGCAGGGAAAGATGTACAGCATGTGAGGGTTATAAAGGATGAAAACGGTAATCTTATGATAAATTCGGAGGCAGTGTTAAAGAGATGGAAAAAGTACTTTGAGAAACTTTGTTTGTTTTTTTTTGTTGTTTTTCATTTTTTGTGAACATTTTCAATCCTAATATTGTCAATTTGCTTGTATATTTCTGTATTTTACAAGGTGATTGCTTGACTCGAAGACCACACGGTCCCTTCGCAATCACCTTGTCGCAATTTTAAGAGTTTATACTGGTATTTATTGCTGACTAACTTTACCTATTTTGTTTTTGCAAAATCAATTCAATTGAATTGAATTGAATTGAAACTGATGAACCAGGAAAATAACAGAGACCCTAGGACAGAGGAAGCAGAAGTGGTTAACGAAGAGGTAAATTTTGTCAGTAGAGAAGAAGTAAAAAACGCACTAAGAAGGATGAAAAAAGGTAAAGCGGTTGGGCCAGATGAGTTGCCAGTAGAAGTTTGGAAGTGCATGGGAGAGATGGAGATAACGATTTTGACCAGACTGTTCAACAGACTTTAATGGATGAACGGATGCCAGAAGGATAGAAAAGTAGTGTGCTTATCCCAATCTATAAAAATAAAGGGGACGCACAGTGCTGTTGAAACTATAGAGAAATAAAGCTAATGAGCCACGCAATGAAGGTATGGGAAAGAATTATTAAAGCCAGGCTAAGGGATAGAGTAGAGATTACCAAACAGCAATATGGATTTATGCCAGGAAAGGGAACTACCGATGCCGTGTTTGAGAATCGAAATCAAGAGAGTCAAGAGTTTTAAGTCAAAGAGAGCTACATTGTGTATTCGTAGACCTAGAGAAAGCTTAGACAGGGTTCCAAGAGAAAAGCTGTGGTACTGTATGAGAAAATCAGAAATGGCGGAAAAGTATGTGCGACTTGTACAGGGTATGTACAAGGAAGCGAAACAATGGTGAGGTGTGCAGTAGGAACTACAGAAAGTTTCAAGGTCAAAATTGGACTGCACCAGGAATCAGAGTTAAGTCCATTCCTGTTTGCAGTGATAATGGACAGGCTAACGGATGAAGTAAGGAGAGAAACACTGTGGACAATGCTGTTTGCTGATGATATTGTGATTTGCGAAGAGACCAGGAAAGAAGTGAAGCGGAGAATCCTGGAGATATGCATTGGAAAGAAGAGGAATAAAAGTAAGTAGGTCAAAGACCGAATATCTGTGCATAAATCGAGGAAATGAGAACAAAATAGTAAAGATGAAAGAAACAAAAGTGCCAAGAGTAAAGGAATTTAAATATTTGAGATCAACGGTGCAAGAAAGTGGTAGTTGTGAGAGGGAGGTAAAGAAGAAAGTGCAGGCAGGATGGAACGGATGGAGAAAAATATCGGGAGTAATCTGCGACAGGAGATTATCAGCTAGATTAAAAGGAAAAGTGTACAGTTCAGTGGTAAGATCAGCAATGGTATATGGACTTGATACGGTGGCGGTTACAAAGAAACACGTGAAAGAGATGGAAGTCGTAAAGATGAAAATGTAGAGGTTTGCTATGGGAGTGACGAGAAAAGACAAGATTAGAAACGAGTACATCAGGGTACAGTTAAAGTAGAACGTTGAGGCATAAAGATGAGGGAGAGCAGGCTGAGGTGGTATGGACTTGTCATGAGGAAAGACCAAGCGTATATACGTAAGAAGAAATATGATGGAAATAGAGTTACCGGGAAAGAGGAAAAGAGGGAGAGCAAATAGAAGATTTTTAGACGTAGTGAAAGAAGATATGGGGGAGGTTGGTGCGAAGAAAACGGACATTGAAGACAAGAAGGTTTGGAGAAAGATGATACGCTGTGGCTACCTCAGATTGAAGGGAAAGGCCGAAAGGAGAAGAAGAAGAAGAATACAGTACAGTACACCTACTTAATCTTGAATTAATCTGGATTTGGCTAATGTAATTGGTACATTGCATAAAGCAAAGAATATTTTTTTTATGACCAGTTGTCACCCAGGCTCGTTTTGTACATGGTATCAAAAAGCTGGAAACTTCACATGAAAACAAACCGTTAAATCTAGTCAAGACAAAAAACATCTTGAATTCATTTGTGGAAAGCTACACTGAAATTGAAGACTTTTATGTAGTGCGCTATAAGAACCGTCGGGTAAAAGAAAGCGTTGAAACTGAGCAAAGACAAAAAAAGTCTTCACTCTGGTCCAAGTGTGCCGCAAAATTTGGAATAATCGCAGAGTGCCCCGGGCGCAAAAAGATTACGTAACACTGATCTAGGGCAATAGTCTAGGGCAAGGGCTCTCAAAGAGGGCCACGGGGGGAACAAGCAGAAACCTTTTTTTGGTTTCACTTGTCTTTTTGGACAAAAAATAAAGAAATCAGAGACAGTTGTAAAGTAATGACCTTTTTTGGTCTTCACTTGGTTTTGGGACAATATTCTAAGCAGAAAGCCACGGGTGTTTGAGAGTCTCTAAAAAGGAGACCCGAACCACCAAAGTTTGAGAACTACTTGTTTGGCGGGAAAAGGTGCGCAAATATTTTTCTGCGCGACCAAAAAAGAGTACTTTCAAAGTTCTTGCAACCAAAGCTTTTCTGTTTTTTTTTATTTCTTTAGAACTGAAGTGAAGATCAAAAAGTAAAAAGATGTTCCAAAGTGACATTCAAAAAGTAAAAGAAGTGAAAAAATGTTCATCTAGTTTTGAAATAAAAAACACAGTTTGGCCATTGATCAAACTAATACGTTTTTGTATAAAAAAATTGCGATTCTTTTATAGGCCTATTACTTTTTTACCTAATGTGTATATTTTATACTAAACTTTTGGTCGCGAACAATTATTTGCAAACCCTAATCTAGGGTAATCAGGGTTATCGTTTTTATCGGTTATTTTAAATTCAGATTAAGTGGGGTTTACTGTATATCAATTTAAACAAGTTAAACATTAACCATAAACAAAGCTTTCCTACATTAGGCCAACTGAGTATATTAAAGATCGAAAACTTGTTTAGTACTCGTATTAACTAAAAGTAAACTATATCATTTTAATTTTGTGACTTATACCTTGGTGTCATAAAATTGTTTATTTTCCTGACTTGTAAAAGAAAAATACCCTCTTTAAGTTTCTACCAACTGTTAAGAAGTGAACACGACCGCTTTACCTGGTATCAAAATATTGTTGTTACGAGCAAAGCTTTTACTTGCTTTTTTGTATTTTGAAAGTGATAAACTATAATTTTAAGTGGATGGTGCTTCAAAGAAAAAAAATTTTTTCCCAGCAAACAATCACATAACCAGAATAAGAGTTGAAATGGTGCTGTATTCTGTGTTTTTTTTAAGGCGTTTTGAGGAACCGAAACAGTCTCTCAAAACTGTCCAGCGGTCTCTCAAAATCTGCTTCTACAATAGTGCTTAGAGGTTCCTCAAGTCAAACCTTAAAAAAAACACTGGCTATATTAATCACGTTGCCATTACAATGGCACTAAGTATCACTTGGCCACAATGCTGAACACGTATATTAGTTAGAATAGGCTAATTTATAAAAACAAAATGTAAATATAGTTTCGATTCAGAAAAAATTTTATTTTTACCGCATTTAACAAAATGTTAATTTTACCTGTAAAAGCTGTTCAAAATTGTTTGGCTTCATTTAAAATTTATAACACATTTTTTAAGAGTCTTTTTCTTTTAGAATTGAACTGGTTCAACAAACTTGTCTGGGTCATGTTTACAACCGCCATTACTGGAGTTCTCGGAACCGATTTAGCATTTTGGATTTTTTTGTCTGGAAACTTAAGCCCAGAAATTCTTAGAAATCCTTTTAATCTTCAAGAGCACCTCATAAATTATATTTTGCTTTTTATTGATTTGTTTATTAATGATATTCCGATTCGTTTGTTGCATTGTATCTATCCAATGGGATACGCAATTGTCTATATTTTGTTTACAGTCATTCTCTGGGCTTCTAATTTTACATCGGCTGTTTATCCAACTTTAAATTGGGAAATTAACCCTCTTTCTTCAACATTGCTCTCACTTGGGGTGATATTCATCGCTGTTCCTCTTCTTCATGTATTTCATTTCGGCTTGTACCACCTCAGGTCGTGGCTAGCTAGGCACCTCTTGGACAGAAGTACCACTGCACCCACGATAAACAATGACGTTCAAATGAATGATGCGTCACATAAGCTTTAAAAAAAATTGTCAATGTTATTCTAGAGAGGGATTTGTCAAATTATTACAGGAAAAGTACCGAACAGCCAATACTATGCACTAAAGTGTGTTTTGTTTCCTAATCTGATATTCGGTAATGGAATTTTAAAACAGTTTCAAAATATCTAATTTTCAAAATGTTGCTATATTTGTCTCATATTTAAGTGCAGAAAACGTAATTATAGCTAGTTTCAAAGATCTGGGTTTTGAGCAGCTCAATCATACAAATATAAAGTTAGTGCTTGAACATAATAATAATAATAATAATAATAATAATAATAATAATATTTATTTGCCAAACGCACAAACATAAATTTTATAATACACACACACGGTAATGTAAAAGAAAATATGTGTGAAGGCAGGGAGCACCGAAGAACATACGTTATCAAGTCAAATGCCTCCACATCCAGTACAGTCAAAAACAAAATTTACATATATATATTAATTAAGTATTTTAATACATATACCGATACAAATCTTTTTGATATTAAACCGATGAAGTAAAAAAAAAAATTATTGAAAAATAGCGACAAAGAAAAAGAACAAATCAGAAAAGGGCGACAATGAAAAGAGTAAAATATAATACTGATCAATTAGGTGCTGTTTATACGTTTTTTTGAAAGAAACCCAATGCCTGTCTTTTATTGTGTCGTCAATCGAATAGTAAAGTTTGACTCCACGGAAAGTAAGGAGTTGCTGTCCAATTGTTTTATATACACGTGAAAGAAAATAAGTTGATTTTTCTGTCTGTCTAGTGTTGTGAGAGTGTATTTCTTTTATTTTTTTAAATAGCTGAACAAAAACAGCAGGTAATCTGTCAGAGTATAGCTGATATATAAATTTTTCTAATTCAAGACGATATATATTTGAGATTTTCAAAATATTTAATTGCTTATAGATCGTGTTGATTGGTGTGTAGATAGAGCTGAATGTTGCAATTCTAACAATGCGATTTAGACGAACTTCTATTTTTTTTAACTGTTTTGTAGCAGTACTCCAAGTTAATATACCATATTGAATTCGTAAATAAACTAAGTTATAATAAAGCAGGCAAAGAGTTTTTCTCGGAACATAATTGCGCAATCTGCAGAACAGACTAGAGCAGGGATGGCGAACCACTGACCCGCGGGTCACGTTGTGACCCACTAGTTGAAATTCAATGACCCACCTGATGTTCTGAAATTTCTGGGATTTTTAGTCTGCAACATTAATTTAGGACGGGTTAGACCAGGGGCATCCAACCGGCCACATTTGCCCCGCGTAAAGGTTTTGAGTGGCCCGCGCAGTATTTTTTGAAGCCCTCTGTCCCGTCAATTTCGGCAGAAGTCGAAGACAGATTTGATGTGAAGACCCTTTTTTCATGTTTATTTTCAAATTTTAGAGATCACTCTGATTTCGGGACAAAAAATGGGAAATCTGAGACCGATTTCAGGCGAGGACCTTTTTTTCTTTTTTTTTAGAGATCACTATGATTTTGGGGCAAAAAGTGGGGTGTTTTGTTTGTTTGGACCACCAATATTTTTGATGGGTCAAAAAGGTTGGACACCCCTGGGTTAGACGGTACAGACCTTTTTTGTCTTCACCTTGAATTTTGGGCGAAATTAGAAATTTTAGTGAAGACTTTTTTTTAGCCAATGACCCGCTTAACGTAAGTTTCAAAAAACTGTCATTTTTTGACCCGCCGTATAACAAAGATTCGCCATCCCTGGACTAGAGCATCTAGCAAGTTGATTAGATAAATTGTCAATGTGATTTGCCCAGCACAACTTGTCATTAAAAGTTACACCAAAATATTTAATGGAATTTTCTCTTTGTAAGCGGGTTTTGTTCATAACTATAGTAAATTCATCTTTACAGGTTTTGTGTAAATGGTTATTGAAGATGATGCAGTTAGTTTTAGAATAATTTAGAGATAATTTATTCATTTGAAGCCAAAAATTAACTTTATTTAATTCATTATTAACTTTATATTTTAACGAGTTTAAGTCCTTATCCGATAGCATTAGAGCAGTATCATCTGCATAAAGTGTAGTATCAAATTCGGAGGCAAGAGGTAAGTCATTGATATAAAGCAAAAACAATAGAGGTCCAAGACAAGATCCTTGAGATACTAGTAGCCATTGTTATTTTTAAATTATTCGAGTAATGACCTTGGACGTTTGTGTATTGGTAACGATTTCTCAGATAACTTTCTATAAGATGAAGAGCTGTGCCTCTAATACCAAAATAATGATGCAATTTCCATAACAGAATCGTATGATTAACCTTATCAAACGCTTTTGATAGGTCTAAATATGCAGCAAGTATATAGACCATTATCAATGTTTTTGATTATTTTATCATGTATTGTGCTTATAACAAATTGTGTTGAGGAGTTAGGTCGAAATCCAAATTGATTTTTGCTGAGAAGTTGATTTTTATCAAGATATGAAAGCAGTCTAGAAAATAACATTTTTTCAAAAATTTTGTCAAATTGAGATAATAATGAAATGGGTCTATAGTTAGTAGGCATATTTTGATTACCTTTTTTATAAATGGGGATAACCTCAGCTATTTTCAAGCAGTTTGGAAATACACCTGTTTCTATACACAAGTTAAATAAGTTACTTATTATCGGAGAAATAATCAACTTGCCATAACAAGGCGAGGCGCGGTATTTTAAACTCAAATCAAGTCTATCCTCTATAAGCATGATTTGCTTTATTTTAATAACTTGGTTGCTGCATTATTTGTTTATTTTATTTCTATGTTTATCTCCCTGAATAGCAGGAAAGATGCTTACATTAATTGCAAATAAAGCAAAGATGCCAAATAGTGCCATATGCAGATGTCAGATCGTCAAATATGGCACTGTCCTTTTTATTACCCACAAAATGATCTTCAACTTTTGTAGCAAAAAACGAATTAATCCACCGTTGACTTTTTACGTCAAAACCTTGTCTGTTCTCCAGGCATCAATAGATTAATTCATTCGATGCGGAAGTATGAGAGACTCTTGAAAATCTTGCGGGAACAGAAATAGAGATATATGACAATACATTCTTGGCTCCTTTAGAGTTTTTATCGGTTTTTGAATCCCGACCGCAAGTGCACTATCCTAGATGTCAGAAATTTTGAATCGATACAAGCGCGAAGAGAAAACAACCAAGTTACAAAGACTTTAAAATAACTCCAGCATAGATTATAAGCTCTGACCAAATAGAATCAGGGAGCCATAGCTTCACTTGATTTTTAATAGAAGAACCCTAGTAAACAGCCAAGGTGATTTACAAGTAAGAATTTATTCCAGGGTTCCCAACAAGTGGGTTGTTTTAAAACCGCAAAAGCACTGCTCAATAAAGCGAAAAACAGTTTAGATTAGTAACTATCAAAGTTTTTAAAAAAAGACGTTTAGACGATCAAACATAGAACTAATTTTCTAAGTCAAATGAAGACCATAAAACAGGTTTTCACTTCCTGCTTAAATAAAAAACTCATTTACAACTTGAAGTGCACCTTTTTTTGGTCCTGCCTTAACTTATAAAATAAATTTATAAAACAGTTTGCTATGATAAGGACCGATTTTTTAACCACTAGCTTGAAAAGTTTTACCGGAAAAGGAATCTTTCAAGTAAATCTTAGACATTAGTGCTTCACAAATACTAGTTGGGAACCGCTGCTTTATTACGAATACAATATTACGGAAGATTTTTTTTATTTCTATTTCTTTTCCAAAACCTGCATTTGAAAGCTGTGAACTATTGATAAAACATTCTTAAACAAGTAAAATTATTTTCAAAAATTTATTAGAAGTTTTTTGCGGAAGGAAAGTTTTATATTAGAACCGGTATCTAAACTCAAAGGTAAATTTAAAGCGATCGCCTAAAAACATGCAATTTTACAATAAATAATTATGTTTTATAAAGAGATAAAAAATGCCATTTTTGCATAAAATAAGTACTTTATCACCTCGTGCATTTCGACGTTTGACAATCAATATACTCCCCATATCAACACAAAAGCAATAAATTGGTAAAATGCATGTCACTCAATAAAAGCGTAAAATTGAAATTCCTTGCTTTGTTTTGCAAACGCAAGCAAAAATTTACAAATTTGGTAAAATAATGTCTGTTTTACCCGTTAACCCTTGTTTGGGGCCACCTAAAAATAGTGCCATCTTATTTAACATTTCAAATTAGGAAAAGACAATAAGTTGCAGAATTTTATCTTAAAAAATAAACTAACTATAGACAATTTTACAAAGGCCGGGCTTCAGAAGCTTATCTCTGAAATAACCTTTAAGAAACCATTAAGAAAACCATCTCTGAAACTTCTTGTGACCTATTTAAGTTGCAGTTTTTCTCCAATAGAGAAAAAGTGCTTTTTATGACTCCGTGCTTTGAATGTGACATTTTTGTGCTTTAGTCATTTAGTAGCCTACTTTGACACTTTAAAGTGAAATGGTATAATTTTTTCTGATAACCAGAAATAAACAGCATGTTATTTTGTTTTTTATTTTTACTATTAAAAAAATTAATTTGGGTTGCAGCCAGGGGTGCCAAAAACGGACGAAGGGAGGAAATTCTTCCTCTTGATCTACAATATTTCCATTAAAAAAGTGCGCTTTTTCTAAATTTTGCCCCCTGCAAAAAATATTTCGGCACCCCTGGTTGCAGCCATTCTTCAACCAGCAAGTCGAATTTCTGAAGCTGGAGTCAAGAATTTTATTCTGTATTTAACAGGATGTTACAGTGTTTTTCAGCAAATACATTAAAAAAATAACAAAAAAATTACGATGATTATAGCATAACTGTACGCAGAATACACAAGTATTCGTTTTGTTTTTGTAATACTAAAAATTTAAATTCTTTAATAAACTTTACAGCTGCATCGACTTTTCATTGTTGCCAAGAAAAGCATACAACTTTATTTGTCTCATTGTTTTTTTCATTTAATAAGTTTCATTTAATGGAAGGACAGCGCGTCAATTGACGCATTTAAATTTTTACATGGCGATAAATCGCGCTTTCTGAAATATTATCGCTTCGTACTTTTTGACTTTTATTTTTTTATAGGTAGACACTCTCAGACCAAATTTCGTGACCTGGGGGGCAAAAATTAGGGAAAAAAATAAAATTATACTTAGAAGGACCAAGCGCGTCAATTGACGCAAGACTCATTAACACGTCGAAATGAACCATACCAAACTGTTTACCAACAGTTTCTTGGTAGATATCATTGTATTGTCTTTTTCTAAAGCAGTTTTTTTTATGGCATCAAACAACGTAGACAGCGTACCTTACTATGACGTAATAATTGTGTTTTAAGTTTATTTATTCCCTATCAAGTTAGTTTTATCAATCGTTCGTTGTGCTGCTACTGTCCTGAATTCGTTGTCACTCTTTTTCTTAATTCTCGACGTCACCAGCTAAGCTATTTTGTGTTATGAGAAATTTACGAGCCATGGCTGGGTGAGGGCTTGGCGGACAATACGTAGTAGTTTTCTGTTTTGTGTTAACTACAAGAAAATTAGGTATAGCTTAGCCTAGTGTTTTGAATATTGCTGCCATAGAAATTATTATTGTAAGCATTAAGTTGCAAAAGAAAATAAGCTGTATTTGAGGGGCATGGTTATTACCTTAACCAAGCTATATCTTAGTCAGGGAAGCTCTAAATAGGTTGTTCCTGACAATAATATGTTTATTCTTAGCACCACAGGAGCAGCAAGTTTGAAATAATATGTGCAACGAGCATTTTGCATAGTGTCTAACGATGAGTTGTGTTTTCACAAGTCAGAAGTCAAATAAATTACTGATACAGTATTTTCTTTGAGTGTAAAATGTCTTAAAGGTCTGCTGCTGATCAAGCATTGCAATTGTTGCAAATTATTGCTTTAGAGTCTTCTGATGGTAAGTACTCAGATTCCAAATATGATGAACTCAACAATGTGATTGTGGATATTCAAAATAAGGAGAATTCTTCTGATTCAGATGACGAATATACAAACCAGGAAGCACCAATCAACACAGATGATGGTGCGCGTGCTCGAAGCAGCAATGATAATGATGAACAAATCCTTTTGAGCAAAGACAGATCCCACTGACGGCGCTCAGATCCCTCACAAGTCGCTACTGGACAACTACAGTAGCACAATATTGTTAGAATCCGTGAAGGACCTACATCATATTTCACATACAGCATCATACGCGGCATTCCTCCCTTCGTTCCGCACTTTTTCAACGAGCCCACGCTGAAGAATATTTTTAAAGTCCACTACTTCAGAAGCACATCGTGTCAACGGAAATAACGGCTGGACGGTTACGTTAGATGAACTGGACAAACTTATGGAACTTATTGCGGCACGTGGCGTAATTGGTGGAAGGACTTTTCCTGTAAAAAGTATATGGGATAAATCTTGGGGATTCCCTTTGTTCAACGCTACTATGCCACGTTGAAGATTCTTAAAAATCATCAAATTTCTCAGGTTTGATTTGAAAACTGAAAGGAGAAGAAATTTGGAAGTTTTGCTTTTAAAAACTGAAAGCAGGAGGAATTTGAAAGGAAAGTTTTGCTTCGCATAATTGCTGTGGAATCCGTTTTTAAAGAATTTTCAGAAGGCTTACGATCCCAACATGAATATAAACATCGATGAGCAACTTCTTTCATGCACGGCCAGGTGTAAGTTTATTCAGTATATGCCGAACAAGCCAGATAAGTTCGGCATAAAGTTTTGGATGGCCTTCGATGTAGAGAGCAAGTATCTACAGTATACAACGGATTTTCTTATTTTGGGAAGGACTGGACGAGAAGTGGAGATGCCAGCTTGCCAACGGATGTGATGATGAAGCTAATGATTTTTTTATTCAGCCAAGGTTTTAACGTCACGTGTGACTATTACTTCACTTCCTTGGACCTTTTATTAAGACTCGCAAAACGGCAGTGCACTTTGGTGGCGAGAATTCGAGAAAACCAAAAGAAAATTCCAGATTTTTTGAAGAAGTTGCGATGCATGAATTTATTAATAAAATTGGTCAACTTTCAATTTATTTTAGCAAATAAAAGTTAAAATTTAAAAACCAACTGTATCATTATGAAAAATCGATTTCGACCTATAAAGGTCATTATCAGTTTCTGTAAAAAAATTAATTAAAATAGATTACCATATATTTGACAAGACATTTTGAAAATTCTACTCATACTATACGGGTCCTGACTCAATGACACGAAGTGAAGCTTTCAATAAAAACTAAGAGCTAAACGACACAATAACTGACATAATGATTATGAATTACGTAACAATGAAGAAAACGTACAGTGTAAAACTTGTAGTGAAATTAAAACCGCAAACTCCCCCTAAGATTCAAAGTGTTGACTGAAAAGATTAGCAAAACTGTTGTGGTTTAACTGTGTATAGTAAAGGATAAACGGGTTTAAAATTCAATCGCAATTATAAGACAAAAAAATTCTATTAATATTAATTTTAGCATTCAAATTATTAATCCATTTATTTTCACACCAATCTAATAAAGTTTTATCTGGTTGTTCTACAAATATGACCATGTAGCATTCAGTGATGTCAGGTTTACCTTTAAAAGCATCAAAATGAAATGTATAAAAATGTTTAAGGAGGGCAGCTCGGTCATTGTTATCCTTAACGTTAAATTTGTTCCAGAATGAGCGGTGGTTATTCCATCGGGTAGAAAATTTGTTTTTAGTTTGTACTACGTATTGCATTTTACAAAATTTACATTCTGCGACGTAAATACCATAATTTTTGCAAGTAAGATGTTGTTTTAAATTAAATTTTTTGCTATTTGAATGCGAAGTAATATAATCAACTGTTTTAACCATATTTTTATAGTTTTTAAAGTTTCCACATAAAGCACATTTTCCACATGGGTATGAACCTCGGTTATCCGTATTAGGAAGAATCTGTGATAATTTTTTGTAATTCGTTAATTTAGTAGCTAATGTGGGTGGATTTTTATATACAATAGCTGCTTCCGGTTTTAGTTTCTTTTCTTGGTTAGAGAGTTGAAGTAGATTAGTAAACTGTGTTGCCCAAACAATTCTGTTTTTCTTGTGATGTTGCGATTTTGGTTCGAAGCGATCTTCCCAGTGTTTAGCAATTTCCAACATATTTTCTGTCATTTTTTGGTTAAAATTTGAACGGAAACATTTATCTTTTAGATTAACTAAACTTTTTAAGTAATCGGATTTACGTTCATTAAGGCGACGAAGTCGGACAGCTTCTCCAAAAACAATTGACTTGTATACTGATGTAGGATGATGGATGCGCCATTGAGAAAACATCGGTCTTTGGCTGTAGATTTTATGAAATTTTTTGTAATAAAACCACCTGTGGCATTTAGGGTTGTTACATGGAGTACATCTAAAAATTCTAGTTTATTATCCATATTTTCGGTGTTAATACTGTTAAAAACTAGTTGCAGATTAAAATTATTAAACTGGGCTTGGAGTAGCTCTTTAATTTTTGTTGTTGTAGAATAATTATATGAAAGCCAAATGATGTCATCAATGTATCTTTTAAAGACAACAGTTTTGTTCAGTACTTTAGCCAACGGCAATAGTATATAATGCATGCAAATATTCGCTATAGAAACTGAATGATTGTCTCCAGTAACAATCCCATTTTTTTGTACATAAAATTTATCTAAATATTGTAGAATAACGCAAGGGCAACTTCAGCCATAGAGCGTACATACAAAAAGTATGTGAAGAACTCACTGGTAGCCTAAATAATGCTACGAAGTCATTGATTTTTTAAAGACCTACGAGATTCAGTACAGGTTCTTCTGCTACACGAAAACTGAAAAAAGAGAATGTGACAGCCTGCTCCAAAAGACCGCCGCACGTGTTCTTGTAAATCGTGCAGAAATAGAAAAACTAACGTCTGTGTAGTGTGTCAAACCCCAATAGATGGAAAGTGTTGCAGTAAACGATACTTTTCATGTCCATGATAAAACTTAGAAAGCATGCTCGTTTCGTTGACCTAGATACTTAGCAATGTTAGAACTTTTCAAATGAGTACGGTCTGCTTTTCAGAAACCTTACAACATAGCGAGAAACGCATACAAATTTAAAAAAGCGCGTGCGGCAATTGACGCGTTTGGTCCTTCTAGGTAGTCGTAAATTTTGGTCCTTCTAGTGTTAATAATTGATAATTAATTGATTAGAAATCGTGCAATAGTGCCTTCTAATTCGTGAAATTAGTTTCATAAGCACGAAAACTATTTGATTTAAAACTTGGTAATTTAGACATACAACTGAAAACAATTTTGTTTCTTTATAAAACTTGCTTTTTTTATGTTTATAGATACTGTACAAAATTTGCTTGACGAACTTAGGAATAAAAAAATTAATCAAAGATAGTTGCTTCATCTGCACTATGCCTAATACAAATTAGGGTACATTAAAAATGGTTTAATCTACGAATAAGTTTTGCTAAATAGCCCTGCCATCTGCCTCAGGTTTCGTAATTGCTAATCGTCAAATTCCTAAAACAATTTTCTTTTTCGTAAATTGAACAACTGAACCGTGCAATCTTGCTTTGTTTTCGCTCAATCACAAAACAAGTGAATAGAATAGAATTAAAATTCGCAATTACATAAATCAAAATATTGCATTAATTTCTAGGCGTACTTCTATTCGTTCTTTACTAAGCTCGCGTTCTATAAAAGTAAGTTCAAATTAGCACAGAACCAGGCAAATATTGTCACGAATCGTGAAATATACCGGTTTAAAATATTTCAATTCTTTTTTGCCATAATTTTTTTGTTTTTATTGTAAATGCAAACTCTTCAATAATTGTAAGTAATCTCATTTTCATTGAATAAAAAAAAGCATTTTATTTTAACTTCGTATTTATCCTTGTCATTGTTGGACAACAGCGGAAGCGTTAAACTTAGGACAACCATTATGTAAATACCCTCCATGAAATATGAAAAGAGTTGGAATTGAACCGAACCATACGCGTTGATTATAACCGCTTTAAAAATTATTCATTACTGAAGGATCAACGTTTTACATAAAGATATACTGGAGTCAAATAAAATTCTGTTGTTTATTTTACAATTGTGTATTTTTGTGTTAAATAAGCCGCAATATTAACTTCTTGTTGCAAACTTTTTTTACAACTGACAATTTTTAAATTAAAACTTGAAATTAGATCCATCGATTGATAACAAAATTATATTCTATAAATTTTATTATAAAATTGCTTTTGATAAAAATATCACAATTCAGTGAGAGATTAATCCAATCTTGCTTAGTCTTAATTCTGCATTTATTAGCTTATTGCTATATTTCTATGAGTCAGATTGAAAGTAGCATTTTCTATTTTTTAATTAAGTTAATGCTTACTCACAATGCAATCCGCTGTTAGTTTATGCACAGGCCTCACGCATTACCTTTTTAGCGGTCATTTCTGGTGTGAACTTAATTGGAAATATCTTGCTTAAACACTTCATTCATATTTGCTGGCAGCATTTGACACAATTTATGCTTTCTAAAAATAGCTTTGACTAAGTTGTTTATACTGTAAAATAGTAATTTAACTCAGTTTAAATTAGAATTTTTAAGCGATAACAATTAAAAGATTTTTTTATGTTCAATCCGTAAAAGGTGATGCATGTTTTTAAAAAAAAGTAAGAGTTATTGCCAATTAGATATTATATGCAATACAAAGTTCCCATCAGTTTGGTAAATTTCCAACCAAAGCAGCATGTTTTGCATTAAGTTGTAAATTGGGCTCTTAAATTGAACCCAAATTCGACTCGATAGAGATTGGACCAAACAGTTGATTTCATCGAACAAGTAAAAATGGCAAGCAGATTCACAAAACAATATATGCAGGATAGAAAGAGTAGGAATGTTTTTTGATATGATTTTTTTAAAACTTAGTCTCTGCCAGAACCTAAACTAGACAAAAACCTCGCTCAAGATAACTTGATTTTAAATTGAATTAGATTTCTATAAAATTCAGCTAATAGAAGAGTATCTACAAGTCATTCCCTTTTTTTCTTTTTAGAAAAATTTTGAATTGCAAGAATTTAGTCACCCATGATGCGTAATTGTGGTGGAAAATAAATAGGTATAATCAGTAATAGAATTCAGGTTTGTTTGCACAGGTTCGCGCGAACCGGTTCTTGAAATTTCAGCTCGTTCAGCAAACCGCTCTTAACCCTATTCTCCTCAACGGCCGGGCTTCTGAAGCCCGGCCCTTGCAAAAACGTTTGTAATTACTTCATCTTTTTAGATAAAATTCTGGAATTTCTTGACTTTTCCTAATTTGAAATGCTGAATAAGATGGTACTATTTTTAGGTGCCCCCGAACAAGGGTTAACAGTAAAAATAGATGTTTTTTAGCAAATTTGTGAATTTTTGCTGGTTTTCGCAAGCAGAGCGTGGAATTTCAATTTCACGCTTTTATTAAGTGACATGAATTTTACCAATAATCGGCTTTGCGTGTCGAAGCGAATTACGTCGTTTCCCGACGTCAGTATGCCTTAGGCAATGTAGAACTTATTTCATGTAAATCGCATTTTCTTTTTTTGAGCTTTTGGCGATTGCTTGGAAACATTTTACATATATACAATATTTTGCATAAAACAATTGCTGTTGGGCTGCTTGAATACCAATCAAGCGGACAAAATTCAATCTTTACAATAAGCATTTTTATAAAACTTTTTTTTTATTATTTATATGTGGGAAAAAAATTAAATTAACTAGTTCACATTTTAGCTCTTATGCTGACGCCTTCTTATAATTAAACAACACCTGACTTTTTACAATTGCATTTCACGTTGCATTTGAAGTAACAGGCCGTTTTTATGTTGGAATTTTCCTAACAATGAAAAATCCGACGTATTTTTTATGTACAAGTATACCTGTTTAAAAAAGTTTTGTGAAAAAGTTTATAGCTTTTCTATGTGGGTTTTCCAAACAGAAAGCATAAAACAAGACGTTTAATACGATTGAATTTCAATAAAACAGAGGTTTCCAACTTGTATAAATTCATGGCGGTTCTAAAGTCTGAGATTTACACAAATGACTTTTTCCTCCCAAAAAACTTTCACGCCAAAGTTTAAAAAAATATCCTTACTTATTGCAAACTGTTTAATAAATTTATTTCGAAAGTTAAATAAAAACCTAAAAAAGCTCTATTCTGGAAATTTAAAAAGAACTTTTTATGTAAACGTAAAGACCATTTTTGGTCTTCATTTGCCTTTCGCCATAAATTTTATGTTTGAACTTAATAATTCATTTAAAAAAAGTTTGGTATAATTCCTGGTCTAATATGATTATCTTATTATATTTCGACGTCTTTTTAGTTTTAAAACGACCCCCTAATTCGAAACCTCTGAATAAAATCAACTTAGATATCTTAGTTACGGATGACCTGTGCTGTTTACAAGGATTTTTTCACGTAAAACCAGATAAAGCTTCGGGCCCCAATTTTATATGCATGTTGTATAAATTCATTAGGGCTCTAACCTCTTAGATTTACACAAATGGCTTCTTTCCTCCCAAAAAATTTTCAAGCCAAAGTATAAAAAAAATGGTCCTTATTGCAAACTGTTTAATAAATTTATTGCAAAAATTAAATAAAAATCTAAAAAAGCTACACTTTGGAAATTTTTTGTAAACGTAAAGACCATTTTTTGGTCTTCATTTGCCTTTTGTTATAAATTTTATGTTTGGACTCAAAATGTAATTTTTAAAAACGTTTGATATAACTCTTGATCTAATATGATTATCCTATTATATTTTGACGTCTTTGTAATTTTAAAATGACCCACCAATTCGAAACCTCTGAATAAAATCAACTTAAATTTTTACTTACGCCTGACCTAGGCTGTTTACAAGGGTTCTTCCACGTAAAACCAGATAAAAGCCCGGGCCCCAGTTTTATGTGCATAGAGCTTATTATCCATGTCAGAGCTATTTCAAAATCTTGATTAAACCATTTTCCTTTTTCCTGCTTGCGTCAATTCTAATTTGGAAAATCTACGGAAGAGCGCTTCTCGTCGCAATTTGAAAGACAAAGAAGGCTGTAGAGATCCAAAAAGTTATTAACAAATTTATCATCTTTATGTCCCGTAGGAGAAATTTGAGACGTTTACGTACTCTCGCAACGAGCTAATTGATGATTTTGACGCAAAAAGTCAACCGCGGATCAAGTCGTTCTGTTATCAAAGAAATCATCGACGATTTTCTCAAGACTAAGAAAAATGCCAGTGCTATTTGTCAATCTGACACCTGCATATGAAACTGCTATTTCATACAAACTTGATTTTAACTGCAAGTTACTGAGTTTTCTGCTGGATAAGAACATGGTTTAAATGACTATGAAACTAGTTCACAACAAAAGTTTTACTCTAACGGCGACAGTAAGCAAAACAGTCTCGGGTGTCAGAGAAACAGTGTTCCTCCAAAATCAATCACGACTGATTCTTTTTTAACATTTAGAAGTATAATCTGCGTTCCACAATCTTCAGATTAAAAATATTGTGAGCTAAAAGTTTACAATAATCAACATTCATCGTTGCGTTTAATTTCGACTTATCTTGAGGTAAAACTAAATAAATCACCCAAGTTTCGTCACCACCGTTTGCATTGCGCAAAAATTTTTCTTTGTGTGTCCCGGCGCTGAAGTAACTTGCGGTTTTAGGGCGGGAGTTGGTGCCAAAACCAGTGGTGGATATTGGATGAGGCGAATGAGGTAGTTACCTCGGGCCCCTCCTTGAAAATATTGCATATAGTTTCATTTTGCTGTATATGCTTTTTTAGAGATCACCATTATTTTGGGAGAAAAATAGCGAAATATGAGATCAAATCGAAGTGAAGACCTTCTTTTTTTTTAGAGATCACTATGATTTTGGGAGAAAAATAGAAAAATGAGAGATCAAATCGAAGTGAAGACTTTTTTTTTAGAGATCACCATGAGTTTGGGAAAAATAAGGGAAATACGAGATCAAAGCCCTTTTTTTAGAGAACATCAATTTTTGCGAATCTTTGCTTTGCGGCCCTAATTTTGAATATCCGTCACTGGCCAAAACATCAGAAATAACTCTCCTATTTTTGTCTATTCAATAGCCGAGTACTGGATCTTGTTTGGTTTTGCACCGCATGTACTTGGTTTATATATAGTGTCTTGAATAATGCTTTGTGCGTAGTCACTGAATGCCTCCGTCCCTCTTCAACGGACCACTTACCAGTTTTTACAGACATCCAGCCATCTGAGCTTTGACAACAAGAAGCGATACTCTTTTTGGCTAGAGATAGTACTCTAGACATGCTCTGTTATTTTTTCAAACCTGTGGCACACTTTGTAAGGTTTCAAAAATTTAGTAAAGACCAAAAAAAAGTCATGACATTTCACGATGAGATGTACGGTAAAATGAATTTTTTAAGTTTATTATTTGCTACTTCAAAAAAACATAACTTTTTATCTATTCGAAAGATTATGTTTGCCGTTTTTCCACAGCTTACGAGTTACAAAGCATTGCTGTAGATCCTGACTATGGTTTATTCATCGGTTATCAAATGCCTACCGATAAACACGAAGGTCTAAAAGCTTGTTTACACTTGCTTTGCAAAGACTTGAACAATCTTGCCGAATTAGGTACCCTACTGCCCAGTACATGAATCATACATAGAACACAGAGTATTGTGGTAGTACATTCCGGCTCCATGCTTTTATTACCAGCGCTTTGACTGTACTAGGCTCGTTCGAAATAGCGTTTTCAGAACAGTTTGAGTTATGCTTAAATGCTTGTGGACGGGTTTAGGACAACTGGCCTCAGCCAACTGGCCGCAGTTTAACTAACCAGTCGGCTGCGTCTAGCTGGATTGTGCCCAGTCGGTTGCGACCAGTTGGCCCATTCTGCCTGCGAACCAAAGTTGCGTGTTTTCATTTGTGCATGGACATTGGACAAATAGGGTCTCTTTACTTTCTCTCATTGCAAATGTGGCGTCATTGCACAAAACAGAGATAAAGTTGTATAGGAGTGTCATATGAATTAGGCATTATAAGGAGCACAAATTTGGACAGTTTTAGATAAAAAACGGTTCTGGCTTGGTGCATCACTAACAATACTTAATCCAGGCAATACAATAGCAATTCGCAGTAAATAAATAAACCATGGGGGCCAGTCCTATTTATTTGCTTTACTTGAAGTGGATACTTTTAAATACTACAACAATTTCCGCATCGAATTGCCCTGTTTTATGTAAAGTTAAAAAAAGGCTTTTATAGCTTAACGTTTCCTTCTCCAAGTTATCTTGGAGAGGTCTTGTGGTGATGAGCATCTTTTGAAGGTAATCAATCTAATCTTCCAAAGTGTAAAACAAAAAAACGCACTTTTTAATTAAATATATTGGAACCAAAATGTGTTATTTTATCCTGTATTCCATCCGAAACTTTTCATATTGCAAAATAAAAAAACAAATTTACCTTTGTTATCCAGATTTGCTTATTTTCTAGTTTTGCTTTTAGGTTTTTATTTGTTAATTACTTTTTTGCCTTATCGCAACTTGTTTTCAAATGGTTATTTTATTTTAATTTTTTTGTTATTTTAAGTTATGCAATAAAAGTAACTGCTTGACCAAGACACCTTATGGTTATTTACCAGTCACGTTGTCCTATATTTAATCTCAATTATAAGTTATGTGAATATTTGTAATAGTTTAGTGACAAACAAACAAACGTGAATTTCGAATCTTCATAAATGCCACAATATTGTTGTTCAAAAATTTTTTTATTGAACACTCTAATTTTTATTAACTGATATAATTGTAATTTAGAGTTTCTAACAAAGACTTTTAAGTAGGGAAAGTGCCGTAAAATGTTTTTCTAATAAAATGTGACAAAAACGAACGTATACGATCCTGATCCGTTCCCATCAAATTGCCACTCCCAACCTCTTGCTATACTGTCGACAAATATATTATAAAATTGATTTTTTCCTTAATTTTATAGAAAGCAAACAAAGTTTTTGTTAAATTTTATTGCCAAAAGATTTGGAAAATTTCTCACGTGCTGGCATGAATAAACACACTGTTCCATAAGATCATTATTTCTAAGAAATTATTAATTAAAATTGCCCAGGTTGCGGCACTGCTTACAAATTTGCACTTCATGCTTTGAACGATACCGAGATATGTTCCGCGATTAATAGTCACAATTATATAGAGTAATATTGTTTTTCTCAAGTGTTTTTTTTTAGGTAATGCAACGGTGTACTTCTATTTTAATAAATAAAAAACTCTTTTTGTGGCGGTTAAATACATTGCGAAAAAACAAAACAAGTGCATACAAACGATGATAATTATATAAAAGATAAAGGTTTGTTGGTTTTACAGCATTGGTATGTCGATATTCTAATGCTGTTAAATATTAAAATATAGCCTATTTCAAATTCTTTTATGTAAAAAAAAAATTATTTTCATTATTTTATACTTTTTTTAAAAAAGCAGCAATAACTATTGGTAACTAAAAAACATGTTGACAAATATGTGAACCAGTAATTGAAACCAGTCTAAAATAAATTCTATACTTCGACCAAAACAATGAACCAAGCTTCCCGTAGCTTCTTCATTGTTTATAGTAATTGAAACCAGTCTAAAATAAATTCTATACTTCGACCAAAACAATGAAACAAGCTTCCCGTAGCTTCTTTATTGTTTATAGTTGTCATGCGCGTTGACGTCACTCTTTACGTCCAATTTTTAATTAAGTTTACGACTGTTACAACAGCGAATCCGTTACAATCGCATTTCACGCTAGTTAAATGAGTGTCTAAACGTAAAAATTGTAGTGACCTTGCTAAATTACAATTTTGCATACTTTATCAAATGAGTTTTCAAAAACTTTTTTGCTCTAACAAAAGTTAAATAAATGATCGTTACTCTGCTTAAATTTCATAAAGATAGCTTAAGTAATTTTGGAGTTATAAATTGTTAAATTGGTGGGCTTCTGAAGCCCGGCCGTTGAGGAGTCAACAGCTCGAAAAAGCTTGAGGAGAATAGGGTTAATTTAACGTATTCTATGTAGGTCTGTATATCTCTGTACAGTGAGTAACCTGTTATTTGTAACTTCTATACGAAAGAGAACCTGTTCTTACAATTTTGAATCCCAGCACTGGGTTCAATAATCTTTAGATATGCTAAAAACCTATTGGTGAAAAACTTTTATTGAGCTCTGCAATCTTATTACGTAAAAAATCTTGTTTCATACAAATAAGAAGCTTAAAATTTATTAAATAATATAATTTTCTTAAGTTTTTTATCTATTGGTTTTGAAAATTTAATTTATTTCATTGATTTATGAAGTGGCTTTGTTTCTCTAACGTAATAATGCATTTCAGAGATGAAAAACCAAACTTCATTACACGATTTAACCTAAAACACAAGAAGATAAGTTTTGTTTTGTTTTGAAAATATTTTTCCATTGCTATATCAATAGTACATATAAAAGGAAATTCCTTATACGAATTGCTGTGGAATGCTTATTCAAAGAATTAATCAATTGCTCTTTACGTAATAGCCTGATATTTGACTTAATTACAACCTGCGTCTGTGACAACATTTAATTTCACTTGTGTCATTTCAATCCTTAGGGTTTGTAAAAGAGTTTTAAAGTAAGCAAATATGTTTATGAAATGGAGTAATAAATGAACTAATATGTAATTTTAAAGTGGTTTCAGCAACTGTTTGTTTTAAAATACGTATTAAAGCTTTGTCAGATATTTACAGAGTGACTTCTCTTTTTTTTCAAAAGTTACTAGATTAATTTAATTTAAAAAGATTGTTCTAAACATTCAATTCCAGTATAGGCTTGCATTTTTTACAGGATTAAATTGTATACGCCGGACCATTTCGTAAATGTTGCGCTCAAGGCTTTTTAAACCCTCGTTTTGAGGAGGGTTGTTTTGGTCTTAAAACCATAACTTGGTTTGCTGTTTTCTTTGTTTTGTCGCTGGTGTCGAAAAAAAGCCTTCAGGCGTTTGATGAAACTATCTAGTTTGTCTAACAGGAATTAGAGATAGATTCGTCTGCTGGGGATAAAGATGTTTTTTAGAGAATAATTAAACTGAATTTGACAGTGCAAACCACATACGTAGATTATGGAAATAGTTTCACTATTGAATATTTTTCGAGTGTTTTTAGCATTAGAAATGATTTTAATAAGTCGAGTTATTAATCTTGTTTATAGAGAATTATTTGTCACGAAACATTTTTAGTTTAAATTTTTATTTAACGATAGCATAGTTACATGCTATTTTCAGAGATAGCAGCTTATAAAAGTTTATGTACAAGATATCTTTGTTAATTACTTTAAAAATAATTATTCAAAATTGCAAATTAATAAACCTTTTAACGAATTCTATAGTTATCAATTAGTAAATATTTCTGTATATTAGAGCAACAAACTTTACATTGTTCAAATCCTTTCACTACCCTAGACTGCTGTAATTTCTAGATCAGTTGATGACAGTGGTGGTGTTGAGTCACATGGTGAATCCTGAAAACTGAAAAAATCTGGCAATTGATAACACATAGCTTTAGCGATTGGTAACACATAACATAGCTTTAGCGTTTAGCGCATCTCCAGAGTGGTAAAAAATACACCTTTGTCCTGAAGAATGGCGAAAACATTTTGGCCAGAGCCAAATGGTAAGAAAACGCCCTTCTTAGGGAGCAACACGGATGATAACAGGTGTCGAAGACTTAGCATTCTGCAGCTGAATACTGAGGCCTCACTGCCAGCAAGATCAGTGTAATTGAACAACTTGCCTTTTCAAATATCAGGCCCTTGTCATTTTCCTCCAGGAAACCCATTGTGACTCTGTAAAAAAGCTAGTAATACCCCAATACTTGGTAGCTGGGTAAATCATTGGCGGGAAGCATGGCCTCCCCACGTTAGTACTAGAAAAGTTGATTTGTAATCATTCTGGTCAGTCTTCGAATGATTCGGGAATTGAATGGCTATACGTGGACATTTCTGGTTATAAAATTGGCAATGTCTACAAGCCTCCACCCTTGCGATTGACACTCATAGCAGTCCCCATATTTTCCCAACCTTGTCTGTACACAGTTGAGTTTAACTAAGTACCAACGACGACTGGGTGTGTCTGACTAGATGGGCCGCAACTAGCAACCCTTTCCTTCTTTACTACCTGTAAGTTTTTTCTGACCGTTAGGAAACAGAAACTGACCTTGATTTGGCTTTTCGGAGTCTCAAAAACAATGAACAGCTCCCAGCAGACGTGTTCTTGAGAAATTTTTATGATCTGAACACCAACCATCGCTTATAACACCAACTAGACGTGCAAATTCCATCTCTAGCAAGTCTGTAAAGCGCTGGAACTTGCCTAAGGCTGATTAAAATCACTACTGCCTCTTTATTGACCAGCTTAGTTTGGACTTACCATCACTAAAACTTGTACACTGGACAAGGCATAACAGGATTTTGCTGAATCCTGTTACTCGCGGACAACAAATCTATCCCACGTGGTTGCCGACGCAACTATATTCAATGCTGGGATGAGGAGTGTGAAAGTTTGTATTCCCGCTTTCTCTTTGCATCTGATGGACTCGAGTCTAGCTGAGCTGCTTCTATCCTTCTACAGAAATTTGATTAGAAGAGGCACAGAAGATGCACTGAGGCAATCAATACCATATACTTTACGCAATCCCGCCGCAGGGCATAGAAAAGCATTAACAATCTTGCTGCCAATTTCAGACACCCTCCTCACATGTGAACATATCTGCTAACCCCATCGAATCTCAGTTGGTGATAAATAGGGCATACACAGCGAGATATGTCGAGTATATGAGGACAAGTCCTACAGGCTTGTAAAATAGGAAGTGTCTGAACTCTGAATAATGCTTACACCGAGTGGCACTTCTCTGACTGAAAATTCTTGGATCCCTACCTCTCTAATATCATCTCTCTAACATATAAGTAATACGCCTCGCTCTAGAAAATATGCCTAGGCTGACGACATGGCGCTTGCGCATACTGCTGGAGACTGGCAGACGCGATAGGGGACCTTTAGCTTCTACACGTCAACCCTCCTGGCATATCTTAACAAATAGAAACTGAAGCTCAGCGAATTCAAAACGGTGCCGTCTGCCTTCCACCTCAATAACAGGGAAGCAAAACGTGAAATATAGGTTGCCAAAATAGCAGCCTACTGCCTTTCTGTGCAACACCAAAATATCTTGGCTTGACTCTGACAGATCGCTCATGTACCGACGACATTTAGAGTCACTGCGTAAGAGACTCACTTCAAGAGTTTCATTAATCAGTTGTTTGGTAGGAGCAAGCTGGGGTGCTGGTGCCATAACTTTGTGCGGTGCTACCACAGTTGATCGAACGACACTTGATCGAACGACAGTTGATCGAAACGACACTTTGATCAAAACGACACTTGATCGAAACAGCATTTGATCGAAATGACAATTGATGGAAATGACAGTGATCGAAACGGCAATTGATCGAACGACAGTTGATCGAAACAACACCTGATCGAAACGACATTTGATCAAAACGACATTTAATCGAAACGACATTTGATTGAAACGACAGTTAATCGAAACGGCAGTTGATCGAAAGGACAAGCAGAGGCCATCAGTAAGAAGACAGTTTGTTTTTATTTTTTATAATTTTTGCCAATATCAAGGTCAGGGCTTTTTGACAAGGTTGGCATAGAATCCCTGGGCATAGAATTTTTAAGGGGGAAACAAGTAGATTTTTTGTTATGGTTATGTTTTGTTGGATGAATATTGCTACCATTTTTTTGCATTCTTTTTACACTGTAGTCAGTAGCGTATTTAAGGATAAGGAAATTGTACCATAGCCCAACCCTTCGAGAACTCTTGTAGAAATCAGAAACAGATTTAAACGGAAGTCCTTTCTTTTAGAGATTAGTATGTTTTTGGGACGAAAAATTGACAAAACCGAGACAAGTTCAAAGCTGTAAATTTTCTTTTTCATTATTTGATCAATTCGTTTTGATCAAGTGTTGTTTACATCAAACGTGGTTGGCATGATGAACAGGGGTGAATTTGGTTTGCATGGTGAACGGAGGCGCGTCTCAAAAAGTTTAAAAATCCCTGGTCCAGAATAACCGCGTTTCTGGAAATTGCTTATCCGGCAGAAGTCTCAGAAGTTTGCAGATAAGGCCACAGTGCCAGACAGTATCACGTGTCTTTGTCAAATTGATAAATACGACACCATCCTTCTTAGTCTCAAAAGAATCCTCAATGTTCTGTTTCAACAAAACTATTGATCCACAGTTGACTTTTCGCCTGCTCTCCAGGCAGCAATGGAATATTAATTGGTTTAACGCGGGGAGGATCTTGTAGAGGACACAGGGCAGAGATATTGTTCGATATCTTTTTGAATAACCCACAGGCTTTATCTTTTTGGGGATTGTGAGTACAAGGGCTTTTCTTGAGATCTTGGAAATTTTGAGTCGGCGCAAGCAGAAAAAAAGAAAATCGCGTAACCAGAAATTTAAAGCAGCTCCGTCATAGATTATAAGCTATGAGTAGATGGAATCGACGCCTGGAGCTTTATTTGGTTGTAAATGTCGAAGAACAACAGTAAATTTTCTTTGTGATAAATTCTCAGAGATATTTACTGGGCCTGGTTACAGACACTTCTTGAAAAACAACTCGAGATGACTTGCGATCAACAGCCTCGTATCTCCCGTTTTTGACTAGCTGAGATGCAATAGCATCAGTTGAAATAGAACGGTGATGAAGAGAGTGTAATGACCTACCAGTAAGGTTGTTCAATATACTTAATGCTTTACAACTAAAGTGTGAAAAGTCGATGCTCCAAACTGCTGATCATCAATTCCTCTGCTTACTGTAAAGTCTAGCCAGTAAATCTGTAGTAGCCAAACTTGAGGAGACAGAAGGAACATTATATAGAGAAATTCACCCTCTGCACCCTAACATGGAAAAAAGTTGTTTCGATAAACGCATGGGATAGTCTTTTTGCTGCTTTTTAATGATGTTGCTAAAGTCCTGATAATTTGCATATACATTAAGTGAATCAGGCGGCAGGAAGTCTTTGCCAACTTGTTCGTTAAAGCAATGTTGTGACTTGATTTGGCTAGGCGGAAGTTTCATCGCTTAACAAAGATGCTTGGCATTGACAAAGCAAACCTTGGTGATGTAATAAGCCAAGATTGCTGGGGAACTTTTCAAGAACATATCTATCAGAAAAGCAACTGCTAGATCTGAATTAGTTGCAGTGTTCCAGTGGCCAGAGTAAAACCTAGCCACATTGTTATCATAATCTAGGAGCGAAAGACTATTGATACTTGTCCAACCAGCCAAGCACTCATTGTCCGCACTGTTGTCATCGTAACCCAAATCCACGTGACACAGATGAAATTGTCGGCATAAAGACAAGGGTGAAAACAATGGGAGATTTAGAGATTGCAGTCGCGTTGGTAGAGGTCTGTAGACGCTGACCATTTTATAACTATCAACGTCCATGCGAAACCAATCAATCTCCGATGTCGAGGGAGATTGGTCCAGAAACGTGTACCTTATTCGCTCGTGGACAAACGTGTTAAGATCATGCTTCCGGCTAAAAAAAAACCAGCCAGTTGGAAACTTTGAAGCTTTAATTTCTCTGCATTAGTACAGTAGGTCTGCTGTAGTAGGATGACTAGTGTCTCAAACTGTAGAGCAAAATAATGAAGAACGTTCATCTTGCTTGCAGCGAGGCCTTCGATGTTCAGATGAAAAATAGTGGGCTTTTGAATCTTGTTGGCAATGTGACCCGAAAATGGCAGTTTTTTTTCAGGCATTGCCCCGTTCCGAAAAGGACGTTTGCCGATTAGCAGACCCTGGACGAACATCAGAATAGGTAGATAATTATTCGTTTTGGCAGTTTTGGTATCAGTAACAAAATCAAATGTACTCATGGCCCAGACTGCGAGAAAGCAACTGCCATTTGGTTCATTGGCCTATTTAATAGTAATTAGTTATAATTACTTTTAAACAGATGTACACTATTAATTGAGCTAGTTAATAGCGAGAACAAAACATTTGTTTACAAGAAATTAATGTGAAGGCTTTGTAGATATTTTAATTAAACAAAAATTTCTTAATTGCTTATCACCTCCTTTTTTCAGCAACCAATAAAAGCTATTTTCTTCTTTTTTAGCTCATAAAAATAACCTTTAAACCATTTTCTTATTGCAAAACTGTTTGACTCTCACTTGGAAAAAATGATGGAGCTTAACTATTTCCACCTGAGCTGTACAATTTTTCCTTGATTTGTGCCCGCTACAGTATATTCCGAGTCTTTAATTCGTTCTTACGAGAAATGTTGGTTACGAGCGAAGCAAAATTTAACAACGACATAACATACGTAGATTACTGATGACTAACAGGTAAGCTCAAGCAAATCATTCTATTTGATGCAGTTATTTCTTTTGTTATCTTTATAATTTTTTCATTTATTTTTATTCCAACAAAATATATTGTATTTCAGGGTATTTTCTTTGTCTATAATTCAATACTTTTTGTTTTATTCAGTTATTAAACATCGTAAAATTGTTTTATTGTAAAAAGTTAATTATGGCAACAAGTTGCTCTTACGAATTTCAAGTCAAACTCTTTGGATTTTCAAATTGCAAACCGAAGCAGTTCTATGTCTCTCAGGTATATAATTTCTATAAACTAAAAGAAGATGTCACTTAAAAAAAATTTATTTTGAAGTAATACAACTTGTTTTAAAATGATCAAGAAGTTTTATATTTTTAATTCATGATATATAACTTTTGGCTGGAAAAGATTAAAGAGTTAATTTTTAAAACCTATTGTTTTAGTGGAGCAGCAAACGAAATTGGAGAATCGCATTTCTGGTTTACAAAGCCTTGTTTTTCTGCTACGCCATATTTTGGATAATTGTAGACGTGGGCACAATACCACAATCTCGATACTGGATGTTTTTATCAAACTGGAGTGAAGTCACTGGATGCATTTATTTTTTTCTTTCGCTGATTTCGGTGGTTTATGGTTTTTCGAAAAATAAAGACACAGATCAAAACGGCAAGTATCTAAGAAAATCATTATTTGATATAAAACAGCTGCTATTAAGTTATGTTTTTGATTTAATTTTCTTTTCATTTTTGCAGTTATATACAGTACAGTACACCTACCTTACCTTGAATTAATCTAAATTTGGCTAATATAATTGGTACATTGCATAAAGCAAAGAATATTTTTTTTAATGACCAGTTGTCACCCAGGCTCGTTTTGTACATGGTATGAAAAAGCTGGAAACTTCACATGAAAACAAACCGTTAAATCTAGTCAAGACAAAAAAACATTTTGAATTTATTTGTGGAAAGCTACATTGAAATTGAAGACTTTTATGTAGTGCGCTATAAGAAGCGTCGGGTAAAAGAAAGCGTTGAAACTGAGCAAAGACAAAAAAGTCTTCACTCTGGTCCAAGTGTGCCGTAAAATTTTGGAATAATCGCAGAGTGCCCCGAGCGCAAAAAGATTACGCAACACTGATCTAGGGCAATAGTCTAGGGCAAGGGCTCTCAAAGAGGGCCACGGGGGGAACAAGCAGAAGTCTTTTTTAGTTTTCACTTGTCTTTTTGGACAAAAAATAAAGAAATCAGAGACAGTTGTAAAGTAATGACCTTTTTTGGTCTTCACTTGGTTTTCGGACAATATTCTAAGCAGAAAGCCACGGGTGTTTGAGAGTCTCTAAAAAGGAGACCCGAACCACCAAAGTTTGAGAACTACTTGTTTGGCGGGAAAAGGTGCGCAAATATTTTTCTGCGCGACCAAAAAAGAGTATTTTTAAAGTTCTTGCAACCAAAGCTTTTCTGTCTTCTTTTATTTCTTTAGAACTGAAGTGAAGATCAAAAAGTAAAAAGATGTTCCAAAGTGACATTCAAAAAGTAAAAGAAGTGAAAAAATGTTCATCTAGTTTTGAAATAAAAAACACAGTTTGGCCATCGATCAAACTAATACGTTTTTGTATAAAAAAAATTGCTATTTTTTTATAGGCCTATTACTTTTTTACCTAATGTGTTGATCTTATATTGAACTTTTGATTGCGACACACAATTTGCGAATTGCAAGTATACAATTGATGTATACAATATTGTTTGCATTGGAATTAATTATCCTTAAAAGAATCCAAAATTTAATAATTTTAATAAACTGCAATATTGTTTGCATTGGAAAAATGTTGCAATACAATTGTAAGTATACAATAGCTAAAATTTATTGAATGGTTACAATTCCTGATAAACCAATGTTGTTTCGATCAAGTGTCGTTTTGATGAAGTGTTGTTTCGATCAACTGTCGTTCGATCAAGTGTCGTTCGATCAACTGTGGTAGCACCGCACAAAGTTATGGCACCAGCAACCCAGCTTGTTCCTACCAAACAACTAATTAATGAAACTCTTGAAGTGAGTTTCTTACGCAGTGACTCTAGGTGTCGTCGGTACATGAGCGATCTGTCCAGAGTCAAGCCAAGATATTTTGGTGTTGCACAGAAAGGCAGTAGGCTGCTATTTTGGCAACCCGTATTTCACGTTTTGCCTCCCTGTTATTGAGGTGAAAGGCAGACGGCACCGTTTTGGATGCGCTGAGCTTCAGTTTCTATTTGTTAAGATATGCCTGGAGAGTTGACGTGTAGAAGCTAAAGGTCCCCTTTCGCGTCTGCCAGTCTCCAACGCGGGCATAAAGACTTTCACACTCCTCATCCCGGCATGGAATGTAGTTGCGTCGGCAACCACGTGGGATAGATTTCTTGTCCGCGAGTAACGGGATTCTGCAAAATCCTGTTATGCCTTGTCCAGTGTACAAGTTTTGATGATGGTAAGTCCAAACTAAGCTGGTCAGTAAAGAGGCAGTAGTGATTCCATTCGGCTTTAGGCAAGTTCCACTATTTGGTCGCGAACAATTATTTGCAAACCTTAATCTAGGGTAATCAGGGTTGTCGTCTTGGTTTTTTATTTTAAATTCAGATTAAGTGGGGTTTACTGTATAAAAATTTAGACAAGTTAAACATTAACCATAAACAAAGTTTTTCTACACTAGGCCAACTGAGTATATTAAAGATCGAAAACTTGTTTAGTATTAACTAAAAGTAAACTATATCATTTTAATTTTGTGACTTATACCTTGGTGTCATAAAATTGTTTATTTTCCTGACTTGTAAAAGAAAAATACCCTCTTTAAGCTTTTATCAACTGTTAAGAAGTGAACACGACCGGCTTTACGTGATATCAAAATATTGTTGTTACGAGCAAAGCTTTTACTTGCTTTTTTGTATTTTGAAACTGATAAACTGTAACTTTAAGTGGATGGTGCTTTAAAAAAAAATTTTTTTCCCAGCAAACAATCACATAACCAGAATAAGAGTTGAACTGATTCAGTGTTTTTTTTATGGCGTTTTGAGGAACCGAAACGGTCTCTCAAAACTGTCTAGCGGTCTCTCAAAATCTGCTTCTACAATAGTGTAAACAAAGCTAAGTACGTTCAGGAACACTCTTTCGGTCTTTCAAAATTGCTTAGAGGTTCCTCAAGCCAAACCTTAAAAAAAACACTGGCTATATTAATCATGTTGCCATTACAATGGCTCTAAGTATCGCTTGGCCACAATGCTGAACACGTATATTAGTTAGAATAGGCTAATTTATAAAAACAAAATGTAAATATAGTTTCGAAACAGAAAAAAATTCACTTTTGCCGCATTTAACAAAATGTTAATTTTACCTGTAAAAGCTGTTCAAAATTGTTTGGCTTCATTTAAAATTTATAGCACATTTTTTTAAGAGTCTTTTTCTTTTAGAATTGAACTGGTTCAACAAGCTTGTCTGGGTCATGTTTACAACCGCCATTTCTGGAGTTCTCGGAACCGATTTAGCATTTGGATTTTTTTTTCTGGAGACCTAAGCCCAGAAATGCTTAGAAATCCTTTTAATCTTCAAAAGCACCTCATAAATTATATTTTGCTTTTTATTGATTTGTTTATTAATGATATTCCGATTCGTTTGTTGCATTGTATCTATCCAATGGGATACGCAATTGTCTACATTTTGTTTACAGTCATTCTCTGGGCTTCTAATTTTACAGCGGCTGTTTATCCGATTTTAAATTGGGAAATTAACCCTCTTTTTTCAACATTGCTCTCACTTGGGGGGATATTCATCGCTGTTCCTCTTCTTCATGTATTTCATTTCGGCTTGTACCACCTCAGGTCGTGGCTAGCTAGGCATCTCTTGGACAGAAGCACCACTGCACCCCCATTAAGCAATGATTTTGAAATGAATGATGCGTCACATAAACTTTTAAAAAAATAGTCAATGTTATTCTAGAGAGGGATTTGTCAAATTATTACAGGAAAAGTACCGAACAGTCAATACTATGCACTAATGTGTGTTTTGTTTAATAATCTGATATTCGGTAATGGAATTTTAAAACAGTTTCAAAATATCTAATTTTTAAAATGTTGCTACATTTGTCTCATATTTAAGTGCAGAAAACATAATTCTAAACAGAAATAATCAACTTGCCATAACAAGGCGAGGCGCGGTATTTTAAACTCAAATCAAGTCTATCCCCTATAAGCATGATTTGCTTTATTTTAATAACTTGGTTGCTGCATTATTTATTTATTTTATTTCTATGTTTATCTTCCTGACTCGCAGGAAAGCAACAAAGGCGCTAGTACATAGGGCAAGCAATTACCCCGACCTGTTTCTGGACATGACAAAATATTGCGGTCCGCTTGAAATTTAATAGAGATATTACTAAAATTTAAAACTTCTTGCCAAGACCATCAAGCAGGGGAAAGTGCCGTAAAGTGTCTTTCCCAAAGACATAACAGAATGGTGCGAGTAGATTTTGAACCAATACTGTACTGAGCACAATCACGGCGCTCTAATCACTTGACCACGCTGTTGCTGTAATCAAATACAAATACATTTTTAAAAAACAAATACAATAAAGCACATTTGTCGAGTTTTTATTTTGAATTGTGAGATAATAATCGGTCCGATCACAGCTACTACACCAGTGATAAATCTACATTTGGGTATATTTTCTATTGTACTTATAACAATATGATAAATAGCTATAGTAATGTTTTTATAAAATTTAATAATAAAAAAATGCTTTTTCAAATCTTTTTTAAATAGAACATCAAAAATTAATCATAAAGCTTCTACTGTTTTATCGCAACAAGCGCATCCTTGATAAATATTTTTTTATGATATAGACTTTTAGAAAAAAGTTTTAAGCCTTGTTGAATAATGCATGTCTGGGCTGCACAGCATGCAAATCTATTTCAGTTTGCTTTATTCATTTTCTGCATTTTTGCTTGGTATTTTCAGCTCTTGAGTTACTGCTTTAATTTTTTGGAATAAGATACTAAATAATAGTTATACTGTAAAGTAAAGGTAGTTTACGTAACGCAAATTTATAGTTTTATTTTTTCACCTTTTTAAATAGCAAAACTTTGTCGAATAGATTTTATTCATACATATGATTATGTTTTTTATAGCTATTTCTACAACTACTATGTGTTAAAACCACTAAATTAGTTACCCTTTACAGTAGTCTGTGTATTGAAGTGTTTGTTTCTACTGTAATTTGTTAGTAGCCAATTAAGTGATCATCTCAGTAAAATTGTTAATTGTTGTTAGGTTACTGCAAAGCTTCTTGGTACGTACTGTTTTGTTTTTGTATTGCAATCTCCGGAAGTAACAAATTTCATAGCAGAGCCGCCATAAAATTCATTTCAATTAGCACTAAAATACATGAATTTCAATGCATGTTTCTGTTGTAAACTCTGAAGGCACGATCTCTAAGATCGTGTCTGGTACTCACAGCCAGCAGCAGCCCTCCATGTCTTAGAGCAGGGGTTCTCGAATCCTGCCCATGATACAACCGTGACCCAAAAAACTTGAAAGGTCATTTTTTTGTGTCTGGTCTTCACTTTTATTCCGCACCCAATTTCACGAGATTGTTTGCAAATTATAAATGAAGACCAAAGAAAAGATCTTCACTTTCGTTTCACATCAATTTCACGAAATCATTTCTGCTTAACAAAACCAGCCTTCGAGCATATGATTTCAATACTTTTTCTAACCATCTTTCTGTGGCCCACCAGTTATGAACCTCTGTTTTAGAGTCACGAGTAGTCACTAGCTAAGACGTTAAATTTAAAAGAGCAGGAAATCGATTAACGCTAAACTCTTTACGAACTTGTTTGAGTAAACTAGAACACTTGTGTATTTAATTTTGTCAAGAAACATTTCAATTTTTATAAAATCAAAAAACCTTTTTCCGTTATTCTTCCTTGCCCTCCTGTCCGCCAATTATTATAAAAAAGTTTTACATCTGAAAAGCATTGAGCCGGGTTGCTCGACAAGCATTGAAATCATTATTACGTCATTTATAGTATTTTGTAATTATTTTCACACGTATCCAACGAGATAAAACTATCAAACAGACCTTGCCGCATAACTTTAATAGTGAAAATAATTTAGAGTTCAGATAAATACACTGCTAACAAAATATGCTTATTAAAACAAAGTAGCCATAACTTAAAATAATAAAAGTGCAATAATTATAAAACCTTTGTTCAAAAAAAATAAGTACTGTAGTGCAAAAAAATATGTTTCTTCAATAAACTATATGTTGCCGTTGGCGGATCCAAGGTGGCCAGTAATCGTTGACTTAATTGACTGTTTCAGACCAGCTGTAAACCATGAGTCCGCAATAATGAGTTCTGACAGAACCATAACCAGCCTGGGCTACCCATTGTCTACTTAAGGTACGACCTCGCATGTTACATTAAGAGGCGGATTTCTAAGAGTTCTACAGTATTGCTGCATTTGAAAGTAACAACATTGCGCAAAAATTTTACACAGTTTTTAATATACAGGACAAAAATATCTTTTAGCTCATGTATTTGAGACGTATTTAAACTATTCAAGTAGTCTGAAAAGCAAATTGCTCTAGGTTCGATACCCACCCCAAACACACTTGAGTCAGTTATATACAATATAAAATTTTGCACAAGAAAACGTATAAAATAGGACTGCATGCAAATCTAATACGGTGGTACCTCAAGATATAAAATTAATTCGTTCCAGAGTGGCTTTCGTATTATGATTTTTTCGTATAATAAATCACGTTTTACCTGTAAATTGCCTGATTTGTTCCAAGCCTTACGTTAACGCCACATTAAATTTATTATTTTTTGTTTTATTTTCAGCTTCCAAATTTCATGAATTAACATTAAACTTTACGAAACGCTTTAAATTAATTTTCTTTTTTTTTTCAGTTTCTAATTTTCATCATATTCTTCTTTCCTTCTCTGTTTTTTTAGATCACTTTGACCATCACCTTGACTCACTAATAGCCTCTGAAAAATAACGATCCAAGAAACTTTGTTTCTGCCTACTTTCCAATATCATGAGTTCATCTTCTCAAAATACTCTTAATTTGTGGGCTTCGCGTGGCACAAAAGAATTCTGCAAAGTTGATGGGTTTTTAGTGCCTCATTGGTGAATTCAGGGAATTGGATTTAACTACCAGCTTAATTTCGTACGTTTATCACCACGAAATAAAAATTTCTTTTCAAATTGCTTAATACAAATAACTGATTTTTAGCTGCAGTCCGATTTGATCGATTAACAAATTGTTATCATTTTAGCAAATTTGCTTTACCTAAAGAGAAACGAAACGACGACACAAAATTTTCAATCTTCTCAAACACCTAGCTACTCGTACACCACAACACTACACATTTGTTCATCATGTTTAAAATTTTCTTCCCGTCACAATATAAGTACTGAAGTATTATTATTTATGAGCAATAAGCATATAAGTACAAAAGGTCGAAAACATTGTTACCAAACATGAAAAGTCGAAAGATCCAGCTGGATTTGAAATACTGCAGGCGGTGTAAGCGAAATGCGTCATAAAGAAATATAAGTTTTAGACAAATGTGAAATCTGATGAAGACTGTTAAAAGCTAAGTTTTGTAAATACTTTTTTAAGAAAAAAAAAAAAGAATTGTTAAAAGAGAACGACTAACGATTGATACAACTTTGCGAAACCTTATTGAAATAAAATATTCCAACCGGGATATACAAGTATTTAATAGATTGGAGAATAGCCACAGCACTGTTTCGCCACCGGTACTTATATCGAGTGTAACAAAAGTAACGCAAAATCTTGGAACAATTATTTTATGGCTCCAATCACACTTTTAACGATCGTTCAGAATCTATAATTTGTTTGACTCATTTCTCAGCCAATTTCTATGTTTCAGCTTTTCTTTCAATTTTTTTTCTATGTTTCAACTTTAATGTTTTACATGTATATTTTATTTAAATTTCTCGTTTTGCGTTACTTTTGTTACACCCTGCATTTGCTTGCTTCTTAAGAAGATTTTAAATGCAATAGATTGATTATTTTTATTCTTAAAGTTACTGCATTTCTACGTACCAACCGATTAAGTTTTAGTTTAACATACTAAATTAAGAAACTAAGCATAACGATGGTTTAGGAAGTTTGCAGCGACTAACTTATTATAAGTGATTTTACAAATGTTAGTACTATACTTCTCATAAAGCGAATAAAACTTTGGTGGTTTCAACTTAATCAGACGCATTAAAAACAAAGCGTGTGAAAAATATTTATACTGTGAGTGAGCTGCATGATATCTTTGGGCAACATGCATAAACACAAAGACAGTTACGCTTTTTTTACACAGAAACGTAACATGCGAAGCGGTACCTTTAGTACGCAGGCATGGCCTACCTTATTTATGTTATAAACGTATCTGCGTTAAATTTGTCAAAAAAATATTGTACGGGAGTAGCTACGGTCAGTAACCTTTCTTTTTAAGCATCAGCAATAGTCTGCCATCAAGTTGGTATTCCAGCGTCACCCGTATCTTTTCTCCATTGTCTTGATACCTTGGTGGAAGCGTTCACCCTGCTCTTCTCTCATAGATCCTAGCTAAGTTTTTAGGAAAATAATTTGCATGACTATGACGGAAATAAACCTTTACCTTCATATTGCAACCTAATTTTTCATAAGAATTAAACAGTTGTTTTAAAAACTTGTGATAGTTAGGAGCTTTAAAATTTCTGAGAAAGTTTTCGGCAACTGCTGTAAAGGGCTGCCAAGCACTTTGTTCCAAGATTTTTATGGTTAGTGGAAAATATTTGTCCTGAACTAAGCGCGGTATCTGAGGGCCATCAAAAATTTCTTTCCTCAAGTTTTCAGTGCTCAGTACAGGAAACTTTTCACACAAATATGCAAAGCAGTTACTTTCCTTATTTAAATCTTTTGCAAATTGTTTTATCAACCTCCGTTTGATATGGAAAGGAGGGAGTAACACCTTGTTTAGATTAATCAAAGGAAAGTGTATAATATTTTTTGCTAAACTCAAATCATTTTCTCTTTGACCAATTTTCCCTAGTTTAATGCTCTGATTGAACCTTGCTGTCCCATAGACACAGGAAGCACGGAAATGTTGTCTATCCACTTTGTTGCGCAAGCAATATACACAGAATCTTTAAGTCATTATAATTCATCCAGTCATGCTCATTGTATTTAATTTTCTTTAGATCAAATCCATGGTATCATAACTCTCTTTTAACATGACGGAATATCTGATTGGTATAGAGCCATACTTTTTGCCGTTGCTTAATAACGCACACTTTAAGCTAGCTTTGGTAGCAACAAAATTTTAATTTTTTTATTTCTCCTTAACTTGACACGTATTGAATAATACTTTAATATGCTTAATTTCTGAAGCCTTGACAGAATCATGATCCAAGTCGAAACTTCGTGCTTCTTAATAATATGGCGCATTTAACGTTCTGTAGAGTGTCTATTGGTCCACACTCATTCGATTGCAATCTACAAACAGGAAATCAGTCGGCAGCGTAGTCGAGTGGTTAAAGCACCGGACTGATGATCAACATAGTATCGGTTCAAAACCCACTTGCACCATTCCGTTGTGTCCTTGGGAAAGACACTTTACGGCGTTTTCCCCTGCTTGGTGGTCTTGACAAGCAGCTCTAAATTACAGTAATATCTCTACTAGATTACTAGCGGACAGCAATATCTTGGCATCTCCGGAAGCAGGTCGGGGTAATTGCTTACCCTATATATAGCGCCTCCGTCGCTTTCCTGCGAGTCAGGAGGATAAATATAGAGATAAAAAAATAAAAAATAAAAAAAATTAAGATCAACGGTTGTACTAGGCACAGACTATTTTGACATAGCTAGAATTCATTGTAGTTATCATTTATATATATGCTGCTACTAACTAACTTTCTATGAACCTACGCAGTTTAAAAACAGCTGATAAAGCATTTCAGCATTTAAAAGCACTGTCAATGAATACAAAATCTGCTTTCAAGTAAAAAATGGTAACTCTTGAAACTTTTGGTAAGATTTTTCAACATTTTGCCACAAAATGCAAACCGCATGCTGTGTAGCGGCTAATTCTGACCAGATGGACAAAAACGGATGCATTGTTTGGACTCAACGCCCCCCAATACTCCTAAATTACTCACAAACTTTAAGTCCCCAAAATTCTTGTTTACCAGTGTTATTGATTGATTGAACATCATTGATTATCAGTATTACCTATAGAAATTTTATTCTTATGGGTTTCCATGGGAAACATCCCATGAGATAGGATGGGAATGACATTCTTATGGGCGAAACTGGTAATCAATAATGTTTAATTCAAGGACAGCACACATTTGTATTTCCGATGAGACAGTAGCCATGTAATAGCAACTTGATTACGTCAGAGCTACCCTTAGTTTTTATACTTTTTACTTTTTAAGAGCTTTTTACTCTCCTTTTTTCCCTATATACTTGTATCTATTATTTATTTTGTGGTGGGATACGGATAATTACATGTAGTCCTATTTAATAGACACTAAACCTAAACTTTCATAAATTTAATAATTTTAATTGAACCATATTCCATATTAATATTATGATGGGAATCCCGTGGGATGGGATGGGACAGGCATAAATTGCCATGGGATGGGATGGGATGGAGCAGAAAATATGTCCCATAAACAAGCACGTTGATTACTGCAAAACATCATTAATTACTGAGAAAAAACGATTACAACATAATGGTTCGAAACTAACCAAAATCTAGAATAATAATTATAGAAATCAAATTAAACACACTGCTTTATTATCAAAAAAGGCTAAAACATTTTTTGAAATATATTCTAGAAGCGGTAATTTTGTTTACTGATAAATCTAAAGTTTGTCGTTAAATAGCCTAAACCAAAACATTCAACATTAAAAGTTTATGTTTCAATCTAAGCTTGAGTCCGGACATTTAAATCTTTCTTGCAATCATCATTATTGTCACATCTACTACTTACTCTTTTAACTAGAAAGTGTAAGCTCAATATAATTGCTTTACGCTTTTTTAAGGTTATGTAATGACAACAAAATTTGAAGTAATTTCAAAGCAATCACTCCGAAATGCATTCCCTAAGACATAATTGTCCAGCTGTGTGTCGGTAACGGGGTCGAGTAATTAGAAACGTAGTATTGATGATGAACGCAATGGCGGTTCAAAACCTATCTCATCCTTCTGTCGTGTTTTTGGGAAACAAACTTTACCGCGTTTTTCCCACTTGGCTGTCTTAGCAAATAGTTTAGAATTTTAGTCATATTTTTAAATAAAGACTAAAATAAAAATAAGAATTTTAACAAGTACGCCATATCTTAGCACCTGCAAAAACCGGTGGGTATAATCACTTGACGTTTCTTTCGCAAAAAGTTTTTGACATTTTGATGCCAGTCAAGAAAATAAATAGAGGTTTGAAAAAAATAATAAAAAGCTTTAAAAATTTTTTGTTTTTAACACACAGCGCTAAATTAAGCTGTGTTTGTACTTTGCAATACCATACAGACAATCTAGGATTCTAGGTGATAATATATTGCACACCTTCTGTAAACATAAAGAAACAAACTTGGATAAATATCATGATGATTAACTAATTATAAAGCATATACAGTAATTATAGCTCAGGCAGATCTGTATAGCAAGCATTCAATATTTAGCCCCACTTTTTTAGTGTATGCAAGTTTTATAAAAGTTTTGCGCATCTATTAATTAAAGACTTGATAAGTCGGTTTTTTTTCACTCAATTTATATTTAACACTCATGACTTGTTCTGTGAACGTTTTTACAAGTTTATTGTTCAACTGTTTCAATATAAAAAGCACAATTTACACAATAAACAATTAAAAATTTAACAATAAGAATTCTTTTGACTAAAACAAATTCTTAGTTCAAACTTTTGTTGCGTTTATTTAAAAACTTTAATATTCTTTTGCAACAAGCTTGTAAGCGGTTGGTAAATAAACCAAACCAAGAGACCCATCATCAATGCTTGGTATTACATTTAAATCTGGATCAGGTAGAAATTCAAATTTTTGAACCATTCCAACCAAGAAAATAAAAATTTGCATTCTTGCCAATTGTTCACCCAAACAATTACGAGGTCCGATTGAAAATGGAATCACATGCTTGGAGTTGACAAAGTTTCCTTGTTCATCCAAGAATCGTTCAGGATCAAAGATTTCCGGATTTTTCCAAAAACAACGATTGTTGTGGACAGCCCAAATATTGGACATTACCTTAAAATAATTTCAACTCAAAAATATCAAAAAACTTAAATATAATAAGATAAACTTCATTGATTTGTTATCAAATATATTTGAATGAGAAAACAATAAAAACTTTTATAAATAGAACAAAAAATTACAAATGTGATGAAACAAAAACAACCTCTCCTTCAAAAGCTTCCTTGCCAAAGCCTGTTGGTGAACGAGGTTAACTTTTTTAATTTCCATACCTTTATGCATTCAACTGGCTATATTATCAAATTAAAATGGTCGTCTATGTATTGCCACTTTTTGCAAAGACGTTCAATTAACATTGATGAATTAGATAGTAATATTGTATAAAAACAATTCCTAAATAGTTCAAAAAAAATCAGGATTAAACAATTTTATTTGATTGTATAACCCAGTTCTACTTTGGACTAAAGATCATTCTTCTGTAGACCAAACAGTTTGTTTATGAACTATACAATAACAAAAAGTGGACAAACCCCATGAGAATGCTCCTACTTTTTGCTATTTGATAGAATATAAAATAATTGATAGTCAAAATGATACATTAAGGCTCTAGAATTAGTTTTCCGTGAGCCTGAAGTTTTTAAAACACTTAATTCTGGCTAAGTACAATAGAATGTGTTATAAAACTTCGCTTTACAAAAAGAAAGAACTCACGGTTTCTGACTATCAACAATATACTATTCATAAAATTAAAAGAACTCAAACAATTCTTGTAAAACTTGATTTTCACGCTTCACCAAACTTTAAATCAATTCACAGCGCCAACAGCTCTGAATAAATACTTTACAACTTCGTACTGACTAACTATAAAAATAGATTAGCAACCCGATCGCTAATATTAAAGTTAATAGTTCGTCCTCCACACCGACTAAAACAATTCTATCTCATTACAGAATTAACTTCCGAGTCGTCAACTTTGACTCTTGACTACTTAAACACTGCAACAAAATCCACGTCGGCGACAGTAACACAAACGATTCCTAAGCATTCTCAACTAAAATAAATTAACTGAAATGAAATGATAAGATTTACAAGGCTATAAATATAAATCATACAGAGTACCAAATAAAAATTGAAGTTACTATAACGGACAAGAATTCTTGGATTAATTATTATACTTGGTCTCGCAATTGAACATAGAAGTTTATGACGTCACTATACAATCATATGATAAAGTAGTTAACAGGTTATGTAACTTATAAAGTAGAATTAGCTTAACAGTAGTATGTGATACCAATCTCTTCTTAAACACTCTAGGCCAAATTACGTCATTGCCGCAAAAACATTGTAATAGCTTAAAACTTCAGTCAGTCAATGCGCTTGAATAAAACGACAAAGCGAATTTGTATAATACACTTATAAAAACAACTTGTAAACAAAATAAATTAAATGGAGTGGTTAGTGTACCGATTACGCAATCAATAGGTAACAATTAAAGAATGACGTCATAATTGAAAGCTTAAAAATTATTGTGAAAGTCTGAAAATCCACTATGGAGTTATAACGTTAAGATTGAAATTACAAACAAGGTGCAACACTTGGATGCTTTATCGTTCAAAAAACTTAAAATTTTCTACAGAAAAAACGCTTGCTGTCTTGCAAAACTAAATATAAATTTTACCACAGTTCCATTTGGAATGACATAGTTTGTCAAACTAATGTCAGCATTTGCTTTATGTGGAATACCCAAGGGAAGCAGAGTTCGAAATCTCATTAGTTCTTGTATGAAAGCATTTGTGTATGGCATTTCTGTTTTTCTAGACATTGAAATTGTCCCAGATGAACCTAATAAATAAAAAATAATAATAACAAAAAATACAGTTTATAACGTGGAGGTAACATTTGCAGCTGAATATGATTGGCAAACCAATGTAATGTTGGGCTCAACACAAGAAATAAAAAAGATAAAGCAACTTACGTGATCAATAACCGGCCGGAAACTGAATCCGACTAAGAATAAACAACTGTAAAAGACTCAGATTGCTATTCAATTAGTATCCAATTAGATTAATGCCAAGTTTTTTGCATTGTAAAACAACAAATTTGCGTGATATAACTCTTCTATCAAATAAAGCAACCACTAAACGTTTCTCCTAAATATCTTAATAATTTTTTAAATACAATAATATTCAATTTAATTTTTCCAATCTATTTTTTGAACATTTTGATTCCTTAAAAAATCGTTTTTATTTTTAAAGCACAAATTTATCACAAACTGAAAAAATATTTTGCTGCAATATCAAAAATGTTATTAATATGATTTTGATAAATTTTGTTTAATTTAGCCCAGATGTAAGCAATAAACATTTCGCCCAGAAGTAATGAATTACATAACTTAAGTAGCAATCTCTCCCAACAAATAATATTTTCATAATTGATTGCTAAAGCATGATGTATGTGGTAGCCTACCATCTTCTTTTATCGATTCAAACTATCTCCAAAAATTAACAAAAGCATGTCCTTTTTTTTTGTTTTGTTGTACGTTTTTTTCATACGTAGGCTATTGCGGTAAAAAAAAACTGAAGTGTATTCTTTGGACGAATAAATGTTCAGTACCATTGCAAGGACAAAATAACTAAAAAGATAAATACAATTACAATCTTTAACCATCCTGGTGCTCTAAAAAGAGTTAAGATCGAGGATTAGCTCTAAAGAAATACTTTTCTTAACTCTTAAGGAAAACTTAAAGAAGTAAGTTTCAAATATTGCCACATATAAATTGTGAATAATTTCCGGACTATAAAGTTATTTTCATTTTTTTATTGATTTATCAAGTGTTTCTCTGCTTAATTTAGTATATACAGTATATACATCAGCGATACAGTAGATTGCGGTGAGGACTTTTTCATTTCATATAAATTTCCAAAGCAGTTTATAGCTTACCAAAAACTTCAAGAACTTCTTTTCTCAATTTCTTTTGTGTTTCTGGATAATGAAATAGACAAAGGAAACACCAATACAAAGTGCTAGACGATGTTTCAGTTCCGGCTACAAACAATTCATGGAGATAATTCATTAGTTGATAGTTCTACAAAAATTAAGGATTCTAATTATAATTTAAACGTTAAGATTTTAAAGCGACAAATATAAAACAAAGATTTTTAGCAAATTTGCCCATCCTTCAACTAACGATTCTGTTTAAGCACATTGTTCGAGGGACAAAGACTAAGAGAACATCTGGATCGACTGGTGCTGACAAACAGTCTTATGCGTTTACTCAGCGGACAATGTGCTTTTGTAATTATTTCGTGTTACTGTTTTTAGCTCTCGAAAGCAAAAGTTACTTTTGATGTTGTTGTTATCATACCAATAAAGCCTTAAATAATATTCCAATCACTTTTCTTAAGATGCTTTGAAATATTTAAGAGTTTCAAAATGCTTAAATAAAGTTAATCCTTGCAGAGCAGTTGATATACAAAAACGAATTTAATAATTTTTAGAATTATTTAAAGAGCTAAAAATCCTCTTAACCAACTCAATACAATTCACTCGTAAATGTAAAAGCAATAGGAACTATTTTTTAGTCAGCAAATCTTATTTATATGTTTTGTTAAAACTACATTCAGTTATTTTCTATAGTTATTATTACTAAACTTTCTTGCATTACGTTAAATGAAGGATCCTTTCCTTTTCTTTTTTCTTGAATAAAAGCATCAATGAAGTCCCGAATGCTGTTTTCATTAAAACTTTTCTCGTGTTCGTCAATTATGGTTTCAAACCATTCTGTAAATGATAATATGATTTTAAGTTTAATCTGTAAACACAACTTTAACATTCATACGACTCATACCATAACGATACCATAACAAAGAAACTAAATTGCAGCGTGCTCATGTGGTCAAAGCGCCGTGATTATGATGGACATGGTCTCGGTTCAAAACCTAATTGTGCCATTCTGTTATATCTTTCGGCAAGATACTTTACGGTACTTTTTCCCGCTTGGTGGTCTTAACAAGCAGTTCTAAATTTCCGTCATAGCTCTATAAACCTAAAAAAAAAAAAAAGAAAAAATGTTAGCAGAACAACAATATCTTAGAATTTCCGGAAGCAGGTCAGGGTAATTTCTTGCCCTATGTATTAGCACTTCCGTCGCTTTCCTACAATTCAAGAGGATAAATATAGAAATGAAATGAATGAAATATTATAAAATATCTACGTGTTAATCAAGGTTGTGGAGAATTTTTTCCAACTCCAACTCCAACACCAGAACATCTACAGTATAAAAACAACTCCGACCCTAGAATTACTAAAAAAACGAGTCCGACACCTCCTAAAATGTTCAACTCCAGCAACACCAACTACGAAACCGCATAGGCTTAATTTAGCGTAAAACAGAGCCTCCAAAAACAAAAACAACTTCGACTCCACCAAGTTTAAAAGCAATTTCGACTCCTGATATTTAACAGATTAACAAAACTCACCAAAAAGTTCTTCTAACATCCCGATGATTTTTTTATTGCAATAAGAAAACGGTGGAAAATATTTCAAGTTGGGAACCAACATTATGAGTCGGTCCGTAATGCTTAACCAAGGATCATCGAACCTTGAAATTAGTTACAAATTAGATTTTTCAATTCTTTTTAAAACTTTTGTTGATTATCACCGCAGCTCTTTTCAAGAACAAAGTGTTTTACTTTTTTAAAATAATAATTTTTATCGTTTTTTAAAGATGCTTTTTTTTTTTTTTTTTAAGGAAAAGTTCAATGTCAATTTTCGACAAAAGTAATTCTCCTCCTTGCATAAAGCTTTCTTTCAAAAGTAGTAAAAGATTAATTATATTTGTTGAAATTTCACTTAAAAATTGTGTTCAATTAATGGCTTTTTTCAGTTTTTATTTTTTAATTTGGTAAAACTTTAAAATAAACTTAAAAAAACATGGCTTAACTTTTTTTAACGTTAAAAATATCAGAATATATTTGACTTTTTTTTTTGATAATAGTTAGGTTTCAAAAGATAATAATATTTTATATTAAACAAATTATAAGTTTATAATTAAAAACATAGCATCACAGCGAAACTCATAAAACATATAATCTAACTATTTTCATACTTTTTTGCTATCGACTCCTTTTTTAAAGTTTCAAAACTAGTAATGGTTTTTATTATTTTCACCTTGCATTACCAATAGTGTTTTTAGTAATAGGAAAACTGGGCAGTCGCTCTGAACTATTAGTCAATTGATGCATAATTTAAGGGCCTCCTCCAGTTATTTCGACAGACGCATAACATTTGTGGGCCTCCTCACGTCAACATATGCATAATTTTAAGGACCCTGTTATACCTTGTTGTAAATTGTTGGCTAACTTATAGTCTTTTACCTAATATTACTTTAAAGTTTGGTTTACGTTTGTGTTCATATATATGTTTTATTTGCTCACTAAAACTTAAGCAGTGGTGGTTTGAGTACCAGCAAATCCCAAAGCTCAATTTTTTTTAACAAAAGCTTTAATTTAAGGCAAATTCATTTTCCTGGGAAGCAATAACTATTTTTAAAGAACAAACTTGAAACTGGGAGAATATGTTTTTTGTATAATATTCATTCTTGTACAAGCGGTTACGTGTTTTGTCACATTAGCCTACACTCTTTTTTTGTTAGGGCCTCCCTGTAGTTAACACCACCACTGTTTAGAACCAAAGGTTAAAAATTAATAAGCCGAAAGATAAATCAGCTATAGTTTTGAAGTTTCAGCAAAGTAAAGATTAGGTATTACACTTTTTTTATACAAATGCTTTTCAGAAGAACTGCTAAAAAGTACGTATGTCTATTGGGAGTTCAAAAGGGTACTTTAATTTCTGCTTTTATTGACTCCAAAGAGGCTTGAAAATGCGATTTATAACAGATGGACGTTGTTAATCTTGTAAATTTAAATTAAACTTAGACATGTGGAACCTCATCATTACGTGGGAGGATATTGGAAATTTTTGAGCTGAACCAAAATTTAGGACGTAAAAGTAAAACTTTATACTTTTCTGCAATAGTCGAAAAACTTACAAATTTGCTAAAAAATGAGTGTTTTACTTTTTAATTCATTAAAGGCATTCAAATTACATACCATTTTAACTAGAAAATCAAATCAGAAAAAAAAGAAATTTCAGAATTCTATCTAAAAACGACAATATTTTTCCAAATGTCGACTAAATAAGCCAGTCGTGGTGAAAATCTGATTTAATTCATCTTATTTCTAGTTATAGGTTCAAACTTTCCAAAACAACAAAAAATGAAAATTTTACTTAAAAGCTTTACACACTGTTGTAGTATTAATGTTATCAGTGTACTCACGCATTAATTACGATTTCCAGCATTCTTACAAACTTTTTATCCTGGTAGTTATATCGTTTTCCCAACACAATATTACAAATGAGATTAGATATTGCATTGTGCAGAGCTATCTGTAAAAGTATAATCACAGGTATTTACTTAATCTTTTACAAAATAAATTAAAATTTAAGAAATTAGAAGTTTTATTTCCTTGAAGTCTCCAAAAAGTTTAGTTTTAGTAAAAGTTTTTAAAAGTCTAAGAAAAAATAATGACAAGTCTAATCCAGATTATGTGTGATTCTAAACAACAATAGTTGATATTATTAAATCAGAAAGACAATTTTTGACTTGAAAATTTAGTCGAAAATTGTGTCGTATTCAAATGGTTTATCATTCATTACCCTCTGTATTTATCCTCCTGACTCACGGAAAATGTCGAAGGTGTTAAACTCCGGGCAACCTTCAAGTAATTATCTTGACCTGCTTTTGGAGATACCAAGACTTGTTGCTGACAAATTAAAAAAAATTTTTTTTTATTTCAGCTTTTCTTTTTAGACATTACTAAAATTTAGAGCCTATGCTAAGACCGCAAACTAGAAGAAAGTACCATCAAGTTGGTTTTTTGAGAAAAACTTAGAAAAAAAGAGATTAAGAAAGAATTCTCAAGCTAATTGAATGTAAGAAGTGTTTTCATGTTTTTTTTATTTAATGTTTGGGCTAACGCTCAATATTAACTTATAACTAAGGTTGATCAAGAAAAACTTTGCAGGTAACACATTAATTTTCATGCATTTAATTTAAAGTAAACATCTATTTTTATAAATCTTTATTTCACTTGGAAAAAAACAAACTTACGCTAGGGTCGCGAGAACTTTGGGAAATAATTTTATGCACCGAAAAGTATATACGAACCTGTCACATTTCATTCGCAATATAATATTAAATTGATAATTTCGTAGTTAATTTTCTTTTACTGTAGTTTGAAGTTTTAATATGACGTAATGCTTTTCATTGCCAAGTAATTTTCGCATAGTCGGTAAACCCCCACTTAATTTAATTTATTTAATTTATTTTTAAGCTGTTTTGTCGTTGTTGTATAATTGTTCGTTTTTTCAACTGCAATCTTAAGCACGGTTCAAGCAGATTAAGAGCATGTGACCTTTAAGATTTAGCATTTTCCTTTTCTCATATAATTGTTCTAGCAAACTGTGAACAAAAATTTCTTGATCGCTAGCGAGTCTTCTAATTACATAATCCGTTCGCTGGCCCGTCTCTAATTAGCTATTGTGAACTATGACCGATGATAAACTCTATTTTAATCCTTAATTAATAATCTTTGTCCACTTTCTCGTAATTTCTACCCCAATCTTGCGCCACGCTTGGTGCTCTTATATAAGCGCGCATTTCGTTTTCATTTCACTCCAATCAGTCAGAAGTTCTAACATCTGAAGAAGTGTTGGAATTGTTTTGTGCCTGTGTGATCTGGGAGTTGTTCTGTAAAGAGATAGAATTGTTAAGCTTTTGTTGTGGATGAACTGTTAAGCATGACATACTGTAAGTTATTGGGGTGCTAATTATTCTTATAGTTATTCAGTACATAGTTGTGACCAATTTCTTTGCGAGCGATTATTCGCAGATATTGGCGCTTGATTGTTTGAAGTTTGGAGAAATTGGAAGTCAAGTTTTTTGCGAATTGGTCAAGTTTTGTAAGCTTTGTAACTATATTCTTTATAGTTATAGACAGTGATTTGTGTCTATCTGTGGAGACAAGTTTTCCAAAGAATTAATTTGAACTTAGTTGGAACTAACTGTATTAAGAATTTCAGTCTTGCGGCAAACTATTTCTTGAGCCGCAATAAATAAAAATTAGACACAGCTTTACTTTAGCATAGGTATTCTGGTTGCCTAGTTCAACTGGTCCTTTTGGATTACCGATTAAAGTTTGTTATAGAATCCATTGGTCTATGACAGAGTTTCCCAAACCGCATCCCGTGGGTTATTTACGGCCCTTTTCACTTATTAATCCGGCGCACCAAACAGTGTATCTTAATTATTTTGTTACTTGATAGCATTGCCTTTAACTGTAATTTAAACAATTTATTAAAATTAAATAAGCTATTAACGTCATTCTGGCCGGTCTGCCAAAATTTAGAATAAAATCGGCTAGCAACATAAAAAGTTTGCCTAACCCTCCTCTATAATGTCTTCAGTCGAACTAGTTTAATGAAATGAAACTAGCTAAATTTAAATACCTTTTAAATTTATTTATTTAAATTTATTTGAAAAAAAATTTTCGTTCATTTTGGAAAACATTGTCTAAATTGATTCATTGACCCAAAAGCTATAAACTCTTTCTATCATTTTTAGCATGGCAATATTTCCAACAACAGTTTATTTTGTGGTGCTCTCCTCACTTTCACAAACTTAAATGAATTAAATTCATAAATTTAAATTCAAAATTATGTGAAGATTTTAAAAAACCTTCAAAGCATTATAATTAAATATAACAGAAATTGTACAAAAATAAATAGGCAACAATAATGGGGTTTTGCTTTGTCTTGTTTATACTATGATGTAACGGTCTAAAGAATAAATATAAAAATTTGCATCTCAGCTCAGCAATTCGCAAAAACAAACTTAAATAAATTAAACAATTATAAACAATCAGCTCAATATTAAAACGATTAAGTGCGTCATTTGACGCACATGGTTAAGAATTTGACTTGGTTTCAGTTTTGAACTGTTCAAAATATCATAATCACTCCTTTGAAAACCAAGTCCAATTCTTACGGCGTGCGTCAATTGACGAACTTGGTCGTTCGTGGTAGATCAATGGCTAAAATCGTCATTTTAAGTGTAAAACCTTTACAGTTTGCAAAGCGCAAAGCATTTTTTTTAATTTTTGTTTTAATGCAGATAAAACAATAATCCATTTAGCGGTATAATAATATCGCTTTTTAAACAATTATTTTAAATTTTAATTCTCAGTGTTGTCTAGTTGAAACTATTAATTGCCTAAAAATTGTTTGCTGACGTTATTATATCAAGTTTTATATACAGATACAAAGTTTCAAACAATCGGCATGAGTTTTAAACATGGCCTACTTAAATGCAGGTCAAGACACCGTACAATGCGATTGTTTTGATTGGAGGTTTATTGTGATGTCATCATCCAATTTTCTTCGATGAAACTGCTTATTTAAACTTATTTAAACCTGTAAATTTTCCGCAGTCTGGATCTTACAAAAACAATTTATTGACTTTCAAACTTAACAATTCCTTAAGAAAGACCTTTTCGCCATAATAGCAGTAAAAAATTATCGAATAAACTTTTTTATGTGTATAGTTTAACGGCTGGGTTTAACGGCTAGTTCAATGGCAATAACGTCTAAAAAATATTCCTAATAAAAAATAATAGAAGGCTATACATTTACAACTGAGTGAAATATACAACACAAAAAAATAAAATAAATTCAAATTACAACAGTACTATGCATTTTTAAAGAGATCACAATGTAACCGATTAAATATAGTTTTAATGAGTGAAATAGGAACGTAAAAAAGCGACTGAAATAAATTAACAGAGAGAACAACGATTATTGACAGGCCTGTTTCGGTCCTATGGACCTCATCAGGCATAACTTATCGTAGCCTCTAAGGTGAATAGGCAGCGCAAAAAACTGAGATGAGAATTCCATGAAATTCTGTTCATTACGTTATAGCAGCGTTTTTTGATTTTCAGTAATTCAAATTAGTTTAATTACTTGCGAATTACTAATAGCAAGGTGAAATTATACAATGAAAAAATTATTCAACAGCACAAAACTCAACAAAGTAAAATATCCAAACGTGAGATAACAAGCCTTTATGTTTTTGTCTTGAGGTCTTTATCAAAACAAGGCAAATTTGAGGATATTAAAAATAGCAATGCTGACAAAACGTCATTTTAAAAAAAATACCTTTCTAGTTTTTGGTTTGGTATTACAGCGGCAGAGCATTCATAGATAGTAAAACCTTTTTTTTTAAGTTGCATAAAGTACGACAATAATTGTCATTGATACCGAATTGAAAATATTCAAAAATAATTTGAAATTCATCGCATGAATCTTAATTAACACAAGTCAAGTAAACGACTTGATGCAAAACTATGTGACAAAAAAGCAATTACTGTACAGACACAAATTTGATCGATCAACACGACTGTAGTTTTGTATTTTTCTTCTATTGCAGACAATGTGCTTTGTTAAAAACTAAAATCATCTCAATTCAAGTGATGACAGTAGGTTTGGAAAGTGTTTTGGCAGTAGGTTATGCAAAATCATGTCTTAATCAGTCACATAAGACCGTTATAATGAAAAATAGTCAAATGCAGCACAATTGTTTTATGATTATACAGTATTTCGATTAGGCTATTAGATTTTGAGTGCTTATTGTAAAGATTCTATAAATTTTATGCTTCAGAAATTTGAGATCATCTCGTAACTTTTAAAATCTTGTAAACAGATCGAACATAAAATGTATTCGTCAATACATCATACGTGAAATCTTCGTTAAATTGCATTTAAAAATAAACATTATGTTCATCTACAAATGTTTGGATTTCAAAACCACTAATTTATTGTATTATGGTTAAAAAAGAACAATTTTGTCTCAGATAAATATTGTTTACTCTATAATATCTGTGACTCTGTTTTGCTGGTTAAGTAGTACCATTTGATCTACATTTTATTTCTTAAAGATTTAGAAGTTTTTATTACTTTTTTAGGATTGAATATAAAAGGAATCAAACTCGGTGGCTCACAGCTAAAAGGTGATGGTGGCTCAACAGGTTTCGCTTTTTCATAAAAAAATCGGTAAGGCTAGCGGGAGTTTTTTTCTAAAAGATTTACATAACAGCCTTTTTAGAATCTGGTATTTATTTGTAAGAATAAGATTAATTTATCGTATGCGTTTAGTTTCATCAGTAGGAATGTTAAATGCTTTTTTTGTTTTCTCCGTTACAATAAAAAGCACAACACTTTTTAAATTTTCTTAAATTAAGACTTTGAAACCTTTGACACGCTGAATGCCGCGTGACCCACCGGTGGGTCACAAATAATGCAATGTGACCCACCGGTGGGTCACGCGGCACTCAACGTGTTAAAAAGTATGTATGAAAGGTGCTAAACTTATTTAATTTTTTTAAAACATCATATTTTTTTCATTTTATCGTTTAAACAAACCATTCTGTTTATCAATAACAAAAAATATTTCAATTTCTTAATTCCAAACATTAGATTCGACATGCTGCTGAATCAAATATTAACTAAAACACGGCAACCAGAACTAGAAGTTCTCTTGAAGACAAATCTATAATGACGTCACAATTAGCCCCCAATCAAAAGAATTGCATTGTACCATGTCCCGGCTTTTATTTACGTAGGCCATGGCTTTAAACAATAAAATACGTATTTTTGAGGTTTTAGATATTGTTTAAACTTTACCGATATATTAAAGGGATTTTCATTTTGACTTTGGATTTCTTTGTTCAAATAAAAAAGTTCTTCCAAGCAGATTTCTTCTAATCCTTTTTTTCCAACTCCGAATCTAAAGCAATTTCTACTTAAATCGATTGCTTTTATTAACATTTGACTTTAACAATTTCGCTTCAAGAAACAATGCTTTTATATAAAAAGTACTCATTGGAAACATTCTTGTAAAAAAGAGATAAGATATCAGTATAATTATTGTTTCTGGTTGGCAAGTGAATGAAACAAACTTATTTTAAGAATGCAATCGCATTTTACCCCTTTAAAGTAATGGAACCAAATTTTCTCTGCCCTTTCCACAAATCACCATAGTCAATAAAAGCAATTCCATGTCCCCGTTTCAAAGATTCAACCGTTGCAAACCTTCCTCGTCCAGAACAAACTGTTCCGTTTTTGACAAATGACTAAATACAGCCTAAGGTTAAATAAAATTAAAAAATAAATTTAATGTTATACATTAATATGCCTTGGAAAATTAATATATTTTTAAGTTTTAAACAGTTCAAATAAATATTTCAAATGGAGCACTATTGCCAAACGCTTTTTTTATGGAATCAAGTCGCACTGTCATTGAAGTGTTTTGCTATAAATAAAGAAAGTTGCATACTTAAAATTAAGCTTAAGTTATTGTTTTTTTTTTTTGCCCAAAGTTTCAGTGTTCACGAGTTTAATTCAAAAAAATGACGATTTGGATGAACGGTAAAACTCGGTGCTAAGAGCCTTTAACCTTTCAAAGAAGTACATGTAATTATTATTACGCGCTTTCGAACACTTCTGTTTTATGATCTTCCACAATTAACTTGATTCTTTAGTTATTACACAAATTAAATTATGATTTTCTTCAATTGAGTAGCAGGAAATTTATGAGATTTGAATAGTCTCAAAAAAATTGTAAAAGTTTTCCGTCCAGTTAAGCTACAATTGTCTTGAATAATTCAAAACTTAATATTTTACACAATTTTGTACTTTTCGAAAATTAGATAGTGGGCTAGTGTTTAATAAAGAAATTTTTCCATCATATGATTTACGTTTAGCTTAATTCAGCTTAATTTTTTATTAATGCAGCTGTTGCCGCAAGACAAGCAAGAACTGATCTTTCGAATTTTTTCTCCCAATTCTGTTCGTCCGTGTTGCAAAGCAGGCCATGTAAATTCGTATGCCAAGTATTGTTGTGTCCTTCCAAATTTGGACATGTCCGAATCTCTAAGTCAGTGATTCTACCTCTTTTTGATCCAGTCCTTTTTTTCAAGGAATTTCAGACCCCATGAGTACCAAATAAGCAAATACTAAAAGAGTAAAGCATCGCGCAAAACCTGTCATAATTGTCATCAGTAGCAACTCGCCCATAGGAACTGCAGAGCTGCAGCAACCCCAAATATCTACGCAGCACTTGTAAATATCATCAGCAAGATTATATAGAAATTTTAATTTTTTCTCAATTTTCTTCATATTAAATTTAAATTCGGTCCGGATTTTACTGTAAATTTTTTAAAAATTTTGAATTTGCAACATTTTGACCTGTTTTAAATGGTCGTATTTAATTCGAAGAACAACCGGTTGGAGTGAGAGTAAAAGAAACAAACTAGTTGCTCTAAGAGATATAAAGAGAGAAAAACGTCTCGCAAATTGCTCTTGCGGGCCCAAAGCGGGCCCAAATTTTGGAAATTTTTTTTAATTTGTCAAGATGCCCAAGAAGAACTGAGTTTCTTTTGAGTTAACTACTTTCTCTCAAAAACTAACGCTGTATCTCCCTAAAACTAACTCTCACTCCAATCGTTTTTTTTTAATTAGACACGACTGTTTTAAATTGCAGCTCAAAAATTTTAGGCAAAGTAAGGCAAAATGACGTATCCATTGAGGTTTTAAAAGGAACAATAAACTTAGGCTTGAGCTGCATTCACTACAGTTCAATATAGCTCATTAATACAACAATCTGGACTGGTAACGGGAATAAAAATCTCTTGCCAGCAGTGGTGGATATTGGGTGAGGCAAATAAGGCAGTTGCCTCGGGCCCCCTCGAAAATAGCACATACAGTCTCGTTTTGCTGCAGACTTTTTTAGAGATTATTATGAAGTCGGGACGAAAAGTGGGAAATACAAGATCGATTCGAGGTGAAAACGTTTTTTTTTTTAGAGAACACCTTGATTTTGGTTGCAAAAGAGGGAAATCAGAGATGAAATCGAAATGAAGACCTTTTTTTTTGATTTTGGGAGCAAAACAGAAAAATCAGAGATGAAATCGAAGTGAAGAACTTTTTTTTTTTTAGAGAACACCTTGATTCCGGGAGCAAAATAGGAAATCACAGATGAAACCGAAGTGAAGAACTTTTTTTTAGAGATTATCATGATTTTGGGAGAGAAAACTGAAAGACGAGATCAAAGCTCTTTTTTAGAGGACATCAATTTTTGGAAATCCTTGCCTCGGGCCCCTGAATTTGAATATCCACCACTGCTTGTAAGAGTTGGCTAGTTCTAGGTTTTTGTTGTTCAGTTTCTTTTGGCAAAAACAGCCAGTTAGGCTCAAACGACAAAATAACAACAACTTTATTTGAAGTTTTTATTCTTTTATGAGCTCCTGGTAGTTAAATCATTAAAATTAGAAAGTGTTACTTGCAAAGATAATAATAATAATTTGATATAAAGACATAGGATTAAAAATTATGATAGTTATTAAACAAAGAATAACCACACTATAAAAGTATGGTGAATACTATCTATTATTGTATACAGTGATAAGAAATATAAAGAAAGTTTGTATTTTGGTCCTGGTATTACAGTATAAGAGTAAATTTTCTAGGTTATGCATGAATATTACAGGCAAGTTTTAAATTAAGAAGTTTTTGGCATATGTTGTATTGTAATACACATAATAAACCTTGCGTAGGTTCATCAGTTCATTTCTTAATAACTTGACAATTTATGAAATATATTGTTAGCATAACTACAATTGACTCTTACATTTGTGATTTTAATGATAATAATAATTCGTTTATATTTCATTTTAACAAGTACTGGTAACAGCAATTATGCAATAACTGCTTATTTGTTTTAAACTGGATTGAAATTGCTAAATATTGTTACTATCGAATAGCAACAAATTAAGTGCTACTGAAGCCCATAATTATTTGTTTAAGTTTATTGCTTTATACTGCACTTAATTTTATATAAAAGTTCAGCTTAATTGATGCAAAAGTTATAGTATTCTTCTTACTTTTAGATTGAGGTTTTTACTTTTAATAATCTTTTTATTTTGTCATTTTGATTTAACCAAAACAACATCTGCATTTTTGAATTTTTTTACTAAGTGCAATTTGGGCTACTTCAGAAAAAAATTCAAATATTACATTTTATTTAGTTATTTTATAAATAACAACTTTTTAGTAATTGGTGCCATATGAATAGCTAGAAAAAATTTTATACTCTCCAAACATTTCTTCACTTTATTTTAAACCAGTCAATTTTGTCGGTACTTCGCAAGACTCAAAACATAGATGCAAAAGAAAAAGAGAAACTGAGCAATTCTGTAACAGACAGGTAAAGCCTGGCGCTGATGTTCTCTTTATTTTTTAAAAATCATCTATCAGATTACGCAAACAAAGATGTATTTTTAAAAATTTTTTTTAAATGAAGTTGAATGATGATCAGCTGATGAATCAGTAACGCTGCATAAACAATGTGAAACGCTTTCACAGTTAGACAATTTGAGAAATTTTGATGATTCATTTAAAAAACTTTTAAGCACACTTTGGTATCCACTGTTTGTTTTCCATAAGTCAGAAGCAAGAGTTACTTTTATGCATTTGTATAACAAACAACCTCTCTTAATTTTGTCTTCATAAACATTAATAATATATTTACTTTATATTGCTTGCATTCAAAGGTTTTGGTGGAATTTTTCTACTTTGTCACAAAACCATTTTTGCTTTTATAAAGTTTTAGTTAAATTTTTGCTAAATGCATTTACATTTCTGTTACTGTATTTTAATTCCTAGCTTGTCCAGTATTTGGACAATGCCTGAAAATCGCCTGCAAAAACGCATCAGTTTTGCTCTAAATTGCTATCATTGAATTTTTTTAATTTGTTATGTACTCTTCCAATTCTTTTTCTTTTCTTAATTTACTAGCACAATTTTATTAAGCGTCTATTTTTTTCAATAATATAGCTTTCAATTACCTGAAGTTACTTTTTATATACGTTTTTCTATGGCCAAAACTGTGAAAAAATTTGTGCTTTTGATAAAAATTTGTATTTTGCTCTTTCGCATACTTTTAAGTTTATATCAAATTTTTACTTGATATTTTTAACAAAAAACAGTTTCTTCATTATGTGAAAATTTTGACTCACTCTGCTCTTTAAACAAATAATACTTTCAAATTTCTTGGCCATTAACAAAGAACCTTTTCTAACTTGCATTGAACTTATTTATCCTCAAGTTCTTTTTTAAGTAAAAACTGTAAATCTGATTTGGCAAATATATCCTGCAAATTTACCAATTTGATTAAATATTATTTTGCTGATGCAAATTTCATATTTTTTCTCTTAATTTGGTTCCTCTTTTAATGTGACAGAAAGGCAGTCAGATTTTCGGCTTCTATAGTATGGTTGCATATGCACATCAACGGTGTTTTTTTTAGTTATTAACTGCTTTACGCTTTGCAGCACCTCCTAGTTTTTTACTTGCCAGCTGCCACTGGTTCTCATCACAAAAAAAAATTCTAGTAATTGTTTTAGTTGAGCATCATCTATTTAACAGCTCCTTCAGAAAGACAAAAAATAAGATTTAATCGTAAAACATCCTCGCAAGATGAATGATTTGCTCAAAAAAATTGCTTTTGTTCTTCTTTCAGTTTTTGCTTCAAATTAATTCGATGGAAAAATTTTTTCTTTCATAAACGTAATGTTGAGCTCGTAACGAACTTTTCTATACAACTGACTCCTAAACAAACAGTTGTTTTTTATTTAAAATGATAAATAATAGTGTTAATATTTCTTAATTGCTTGCGTTCGTGCATTTTTTGAGGTATTTTTTTAATACTATAAAACAAAACAAACAGAAATTACTTTATAAATTGATTCAAAATCATTGAGAATTACTGCATCTGATGATCCCATGCGCACGCTCATGACAGATCCGTACTTTTGACTTAGTTTGTAAATGTCGCATTCGATTCTTTTACTGAAAAATGGAAGGTAACCCAAGATTGGTATTCCTCGAGGTCCTGGAGGAAACTTATAAGGTCTTCGGTACCAATAAATCAAGTACAATAGTATTACTGTAGTTACTACAGTGAACCAAGACAAGTCAAAAATATAATAACTCATACTTTCCAATAATGATTGACTGTTTCAAAACAAAAAGAAAGATATTTTTCAGTTAAAGTCAAAATAAAAAGTTATATTATTGTCGTCAAAGCCAAAAAAAAATTTTTAAAGCTTTTTGCAAATCTATTTATTAGGATTTTATCAAAATTTTTAAAACAATTTTTGAAAACGGTGAGCTATTAGCTATTTAAATCTCAAAACAATAAAGCAGTTGTAAGCTTTTACACTGCATATACAAAAATATCTTGGCATCTCCGGAAACAGGTCGGGGTAATTGCCTACCCTATGCATTAGCGCCTCCATCGTTTTCCTGCGAGTCAGGAGGATAAATATAGAGACAAAAAAATTAAAAAAAGTAAAAACTAAGCACTTGAGCAATATAGATATTGTTTTAGTGAGCTAGCAAAAATAGATACGCTTTCTGAAAAATATTTGATTTAGAACTTGATGATTTATACATACAATTAAAAAAATTTTCTTTCTTTACAAAACTTGCTTTTTTCTCTTATAGATACTTTACAAGATTTGCTTTACAAAACTTAGGCCTAAGAAAAATCTAATCAAAGATAGTTACTTCATCTGCACTCTGCCTAATATAAATTAGGGTACATTAAAAATGGTTTAATCTACGAACAAGTTTTGCTGAATAGCCCTGCCATCTGCCTCAGGGTTTGCAATTGCGAATCGTCAAATTCCCAAAACAATTTTCTTTTTCGTAAATTGAACAACTGAACCGTGCAATCCTGCTTAGTTTTTGCCCAACCTCAAGTGACTTTAGTTTTTGTACTAATGACTATAATAGGTAAGCGGTAACCTTCGTTAAGTAACAAAAACAGTCGGTGTCTAGTTTATTTACGACAAGGATGTCCAACTTTGTTACATATCGGACCAAATTCTATACTAAGCGAAAGTCGACGGGCGGCATAAATGTCTTTACATTTAATCAGACTCTAGTTTGTTTATTTCCGTCTTCAAAATCAAGTATTCTCTAAAAAAAAAAAAAAAAAACGATTTTCACTTAAATTAGATTCTAAATTGTTGATTTTCGTCTCAAAAATGTACTAAGCAAGCTCGCGGAAACGCTACGATAGAGGTTTGAAAATATATCAAAAAAATTGGAATAGGCAGTGGGCCGCATCAAAATCTTAAGAGGGCCGCAGGTTGGATATTCCTTATTCAAGAACAAATTGTTTGATTAAGCCCAACATTTTTCCATTTTAATCGACCTTAACAAATAATGTTCAAATGTCAGAAATAGTTTAACCCTAATTTACCTAAGGGGGGGTCCTCAAAGGAGCCCTCCTTATATAAAAACGATATAACTCATAAAGTGTAGATGATGAAAATCTAACATTTTATCACTTTTCCTAAAATTTATTCCTGAATATTTTGGTATTTTACTTGAGCAAATCCGATGGGTAGTTTTAGTGTAGCAGGCTATTTTTTTGACTTACCTCATGATTTTTGTATACTTTTTGTGCAAAAAATCATGAGATAAGTCAAAAAACGTTTTGAACGTCTTGTTGTGTTTTTCAAAATTACTGCCTGACGTAATAGTTATTAATTTTTGCAGCAGACTGAGACTAATCCGACTATGTCGCAAAACAAAGCAATCAATGAAAATTTGAGGACCTTCAACTTTATGCAAAATAAGAAAAGACTAATAGCAAATATATTAAAAGTAAAGACATTTGACTAAACTAGAATAAATTTTCTCCAACATATCAAAAAATCAAATGGGCAGCTATCGTCTCTTAAGAGTATTGGACATGTAAACTTAGGGTCCTCTGAGGACCCCCCCTTAGGTAGTCAACAGAAAAAAATAGCCTAGGTAAATAAGGGTTAAAGCAGTTTATAGTTTTTGATTGATCATTGATAACACACAAGCTTATTTCAGTAAAGAATTCAATTAAACAATTCATTAAAAATTGCTAAAAAATATTATAAATTATTCGCATTTGCAGTAAATCAAAAAATTGCATTAATTTCTAGGCGTACTTCTATTTCGTTCTTTACTAAGCACGAATTCTATAAAAGTAAGTTCAAATTAGCACAGAACCAGGCAAATGTTGTCACAAATCATGAAATAATACCTGTATAAAAGATTTCGATTGTTTTTTGCGATAATGTTTTGTTTTTTTTGTCAACGCAAACTTTTGAATGATTTAAGTAATCTTTTTCATTGAATAAAAAAAGCATTTTATTTTAACTTCGTATTTATCTTTGCATTGTTGGGCAACAGCGGAAGCCTTAAACTTAGGAGAACCATCAAGTAAATACCCTCCATGAAATAAGAAAGGGTGAAAATTGAACCGAACAACACACGTTGATTGCGCAACTTCAAAAACTATTCATTAATAAAGGATTAACGTTTTACATAAAACAATATAGTGGAGGCAAATTAAGTTCTGTTCTTTATTTTGCAATTTTGTGTGTTTGTGTTGAATAATTCTCATCAATGTTAACTTTTTTTCTTGCTTCAAACTTTTTCTACAACTAAGAATTATTAAGTTAAAAACTGAAATTAGATCTCTCAATAGATAACTAAATTATGTTCTATCAATTTTATTATAAAATCGCTTTTGATAAAAATATCACAATTCAGTGAAAGACTGATCCAATCTTGCTTAGCTTTAATTCTAACTCTGATCCAATTTTAAGTTGATTTAGAGTATGCAAGTATGTAGGCATTCAAACTCTTAAATGGTTTTAATGCAAAAACCAAGTTACTTATAAACAAAAAAGTATGGTACCAAAAATCAGTTTTTATAGATTTAAATTATTATCATTTTTTTGATTAATTCTAGCAAGTAACTGTAGAAGATGAAGACTACAAAAAGATATACTTTAGCAAAGCATTGAGAAAATTTTTGTTATAAGCCAGGGGTGGCCAAACCTATAGGCTACCATGTTAAAGCCGCATATCATAAATCCTAACTTTTAAAGAGCCGCAACACAAAAATCTAAAAACATGAAGTTATTTACTCATTTACTGATAAAAAAAAGTTCTTCACCTCGAATCGAATTTGTATTTCCCTATTTTCATTCCAAAATCATGACGGTCTCTACAAAAAAAAAGGGTCGTCGCATGAAATCATTCTCCGATTTTCTATATAATTTTTCACTTTTCAAAAGGTTCAAAGAGCCTCCAGCAAGGGTCCGAAGAGCCACAAGCGGCTCGCGAGCCACCGCTTGGCCGCCCCTGTTATAAGCAATCTTTATTTTTCCAAGTAATTGAATTAAAAAAACTGTAAGAATAATTTTAAAAAAATAAACTAAAATTCATTATGTCATGACTGCTATAAGATTGGAGATACAAAAATTTACAAGAATGCACATAAATACTAGAAACAAAAACCAGATGCAACTATATTATTTGAAACAAGAATGTAATTACTGTGGTCGTTCAAACATCTAAAGAAGCAACTCCGACTTCAGCACATCCGGAAAAACGACTCCACTCAAAAACATGCGACTTTTACTTCACAATTCTGAATTACAGTAAAGCAACATGGGTAAAGTCTCGTAGCTCCGTGTCTCGAGTCTAGCTCTGCTATTAGTTTGAGCTAAAAGATGAGTATCTACCAATTATTTCTTTTTTTTTTTTTTTTTTGATTAATTTTGATTTGCAACAAATTAGTCACCTATAAAAATTGTGGTAGAAAATAAATAGACCTAATAATCTTTAGGTGTGCTCTAAAAACATAGTAGTGAAAAACTTTTATTTGAGATTGAGATTTGAGATTGACAATCTTATTAAGTTAAAATTCTTATTTTATACAAAAAAGAAGCTAAAATTAATTCATTAAATTAATTTTTTTAAGTTTTTTATCTACTAGTTTTAAAATTTTAATTCGTTTTTTGAGTTATAAAGTAGCTTTGTTGCTCTGACGTAATAGTGCATAGCAGAGATGGAAAATGCAACTTCATGACACGATTTAGCGTAGAACATGAGAAGAAAGGTTTTTGTTTTGAAAGCATTTTTTCCACTGCTATACCTAAGCTAAATTAAACTCACTACTATATGTAAAAGGAAGCTTCTTACACGAGCTGTTGCGGAATACTTACTAAGAATTAATCGATTGCTCTTAACGTAATAGCCTGATATTTGACGCAATTATAATCAGCGTCTGTGACATTTGAGTCATTTCAATCCTTAGAGCTTATAAAAGAGTTTTATAGTCAGCAAATATGTTTATGAAATGAGCTAATGGGCCGAATATAGTGTATTTAGAAGATAGATGTGGTTTGATTTAGGTTTGTTAATTTCTAGCAACTTTTAATTTTAAAACATAGAAACTTGTCACTAATTCACACAGTCACTTTTCTTTTTTTTGCGAAATTTATTAGATTAATTTAGCTTAGAAAGTTTGTTTTAAAAATTTAATTCCAGAATGGAATATTTTTCCAGTGTTTTTAGTTTTAGATATGGTTTTAAGAAGTCAAGTTTTTAATCTTTTTTAAAGACAATTATTTGTTACGAAATATTCTTAATTTAATTTTTTTAATAATAGCATAGTTACATGTTATTTAAGAGTTTTTAACTTATAAAGATTTATATTAGCAAAATATCTTTGTTAATTGTTTTAAAGATAGTTATTGAAAATTCAAATTGATAAATGCCTAAGGAATTTTTATAGTTATCAACTGGAAGTAAATGTTTTTTTTGTATTATCAACAAACTCCAAAGAGTTCGATAACAATTTTGGGAATCTCGGAGCATAAAATTTGGAACGTTTAACTAATTTCAAAATAAAAAGTAAAGCCAATATATTTTGAACATTGCTTTATTCAGGATGTTGCGGAATTATAACTCATTTCATTATCAACTGCGTTAAACTCAGTTAACGCAGTGATGATTAAACCCAGTAAACGCAGTTGATGATGCAATGAGTTATAATTCCGAAACGTCCTGAATAAACCAATGTTTCAAAGTATATTGGGTTTACTTTTTATTTTGAAATTTTGGGAATAATAATAAGAAAAAAATCTATCAATTTTTTTATTGATAAACTCGACTTGTTGTTTTGCTATGATCAAGTGTTCAAAAAAATAAAAGTTTATCTTCAAGTTTAAGCTTTCGAGCAACCTTTCATGTTTCTTTGAATTGTCATCAGATCATTAATAACCTGCAAGGCAACGGCAAAGGTATTAAAATGTTGAAGTTGAGAAAAGATTTTTTTGTAAATGATTGAATGCCCACGGAAGAACGTCTTTAATTTAATTTAAGCTGTACGGAACTCTTTATTTTAAAAGAACTTTAATTCTAAGTTTAGGGCTAGGTTTGATTCCAGCTAGGTCTACAAAACAAAGATACCAAAAAAGATTGATATTTATAGTTACCCAGTTTGACGTTTTACATTCTCAGTAATAGGATAAAGTTTGACACGATTATGTATCTGTAAGCTCTGATTTCGTCCGCTGTCACACCGTACACATTGATTTAGCCTACTTAGCCCATTTAAATTATAATATGTGACCCCCTCCAAGTTCTTACAGAATTTTTGTACTTTCATGAAAGATTTTTACGACTTAATTTTATTTTTCCAACCACTGAAGTTTTTTTTTTGGTATTGATTAGCAAATGGGCAAAAATTATTTATCTCGCACATTTTAATTAAACAACCACCTCTATCATGTTGAAAAGAGCTTTACTCATTATAAAACAACCCGCTTTGCTCGAGAGGAAGAAAACCGAAATACACAAGGTATGCTGATTAACAATGTTGAAAAAAGCAATCAAAAAAATTTTATTCAACATTCATTAAAAAATTTTTTCAAAACTCAAAAATGTTTAAAGTAGGCTCATCACGGGAACGGTTGAAACTTCATCCAAATATTTAGTTAACTCGGTTATCTGTGTTGGCGTGTTTGTTGCGTTTGTTGGATTTGATGGCTAAGTTTGGCTTACGTAGAATAAAATGAGTCGAGTTAATCACCTCAAAAAGATTAGAAATAATGACGAATTATGCAAACGGGTAAAAACTATTTAACCACTCGTTGGCTTTTCTTTCTGCACTACCCCTGTTTATTTGCTGTCTAACTTTGAATAGGTTATTCCGAGTAGTTTTTAGTTATTTTCTCCTTTTCTACTTTGTCATATTAGTATTTTGGTATTTTGTTTTAAGCAATTAGATTCAAACAATCTCGTTTGCAGAAATTTGTTATGAGAGGCGATTGAGAGCCAAAAATACGATCATTATAATTCGTGATGTCTTTTACAAATGGAAGGCCTGCTGCAACAAAAAAAGGAGCCACTTTTAAAAATGGCTCCTTTTATTCAATATTAATTCCTTATAATATTCAATATCAATGTTATAATATTCAAAATTCAATATTACAGTAATTTAATATGATTTATTCCTTATATTTCTTATATCCACTTTTAAAGACCTGTTGCAACAAAAAAAGAAGCCACTTTTAAAGATTCACAAAAAAACAATTACAATTGTTTTTTTATCTTTGATAAATTTATATTATCTTTTTTGTTTTCCCATGACCCCCCCTGACTTACCAGAAATTACTGGAGCCACTATACACGGAGCAACTGTCAGGCTATTACATAGAACTGCTTTCAAAGATGCCAAGATATTGCTGTTTAATTGAAATTTTTATTTTGTTTTTTAGTTTATATTTATAGGCATGGTTGAAATTTAGAACTGTTTGCTAAGACCACCAAGCAGGGGAAAATGTTGTAAACTTTTTTCTCCAGGACATAACAGAATGACAAGAATAGGCTTTGAATTGAACAGTTTCAACCATGCTTGCCGTCGATCACAGCGCTTTTAAGCACTCAAATACGCTGCCGACAAATCTAAAATAAAGTGAAAATTTTTTTTGCTCTTCACTTTTTTCTAGCCCTAATTTTCTTTTAATTAAATAAATTATTCATTATATTTTAACAGTTTCCAAGCTGTCTTAGTGGTATGGACCTTTAACTATTATTCTTCATAGAGGTTTTTTGACCCCCAACTCTCCCCTTTCGTGCACGCGCCTATGAATTCATTGATCACAACCTTTTAACCGGTTGTTAAACGGGTCTTGGGCAGGGTGTCAAGGATTTAGTTATGGTTTTAGCCACCATATATTTTAATTTATTACAAAGTTTTTGCCACTATTTGTAGTCAACAGTAATAATTTATTGTGCAGTTGTAGTGTATTTGCAGCTTGTTTCATCAGTATCAAACACGAACCCGAGCAGCAACAAAGTCCAAAAATCGCCAATGCTTCCTGAGTTTAAAAGATTGGGCATCCGTGATTTAATCCTAACTGTTAGCGATTTAAGAATTATCTCATTTTATGTAACTGCACTCCTGCCATATTAAACTCCAAAAAATAAAATAAAAATTTTATTAATTGTGTGGCGGGCCATATTCTGGACATTCACAGGCTATATTTTGCACTGGTTTAAACTATACTATCGTATTCTATTCAGTAATGGCTTTACACAAGGTGGAGGTCCGGTGTAAAAAAATAGGTGGCACTTTTCCATGTTCCAAAATTTTTTGGGCTCCAAAAAAGTAATCTCTAAAAAAAGTCATTACTTTATGGGGGCCACCGTCATGGTGCAATATGAAGAAATAGAGTTGCTTTGAAGATATGACTTTGGCAACTACTACGAAGAAATATTTTGCTTAGGGGGCCACTTTTTTTGATAATCTCGTTTTTCTATATTATCTAACTTTTCTGTACTATCTCTTTCGTTCTTCTGTTAAAGCCCGTCTTTTAACTACAAAAATCTATTTTTAAACAATGTTTTTAAAATTGTTTTAAAGGCAACGTCAGAAAACACTTAAAGCACTGCCAGACTTACTTGTCGCGTAAGTAAAAATTCAAATAACTTTTTTTTTGTAATCGGATTAGCTTGTAACAGATGGGCCTGATCACAATGAAAATTTTTATTGGAATAAACGTGAGAAAGTTGCAAAACTAAAGATTAAAGAAATTTGATTTTAAGCTTTTTACCACTTCAAATTGCGGCAAAGCTGGTCAATCGAATGTTATTTTTAAGCAAATTGCAAAACTCATCACAATAACATTAAGTAACAAAAATATCAAAAAATTTCTGGTCTCGAGACCAATTTAAAAAAACACGAGATTGAGACCACATAAACTCGACGCCTAGACCGAGACCATCAGCACAAGACCGAGACCTTAAAAAATCAGTCTCAAGACCAAGACCGGTCTCGAGATCTTCATCTCTGGTATTCATCTACTTTTTTGGCCCAATTCCGGTTTTTTTGAAAAGATTTGTTTAAAGTGACGTCGAACCTGTTCGTAGCCTAGAATACGTTGGATAAGTGATTTCATGTTTGAGTTTTATAATAAAGAACAAGATAACTGCGTATAATAAGCATTTAAGGTTGGTTCAGACTGAAAGTCGACACGGAAAAAGTAAAGCGTTTGGGGGAAAGTGAAAAAAACAAAGCAAATAAATTGTTTAGACTAAGAGCAAAAAGCGTTAAAAAAATGTAAAAAAGAGCAAAGCTTTTTCTACTTAGCGGAAAAAGATTGAAGTTGAAAACTTTTAACTCGGTTGATACTGAAAATGTTGAAGAAAAATCAAGGACAAAGCGGAATTTTTCGCTAAGTTTTGAAAAACTCCCCTTTCCGCTTGCTTTTTGTGCGACCGTTTTCAATCTAAACTGACCTTTACCGTAAACCTAAAAAACAACAGAAGTAAAAATAATGATTAACTGTGAAGCCTTTTATTTTCCAAACACAGCCAGAACTGACCTAGTTGATTAGATTTAGTGATTACAAAACATAACCATCACATTCATTATCTGTTAACAGGAAAATCTTATAATGGCATTGTACAATGTACATATTCTGATAAAACAAAAACTCTTAATTGCTAGTAAACTCTTTTTTCAGTGATCAATAAGGGCTATTTTTGTTCTTTTCTAACTTATGGGAATATCCTATAAATCAGTGATGGCTTTAACAGGGTGCGAACGGAGCGGCCGCACCGGCCCCCCCTAAAATACATTAAAAAGTGGCCCCCCTTACGCAGATATTGCTCTATTTCTTCATAGTAGCAGCTAGGGATATTAGAATACCTATTCAGTTTTATCCTAGTTAAGCGATATCTAAAATCCCTAACAGCACCAAAACGGTAACATGTCTAAAATATACGTAGATTTTTTTTTAAGATCATTTTGTTCTGATACACTACAAAAGTGACTTCCCCTATAGCAATGACCTTTTTTTAGAGATTGCTTTGCCTTAAAACACTAAATAGTGACTACCCCTTATTTTTCTTGCACTGGGTCCCCCTTTTTGTAAAATCATCACTGCTATAAAGTATTTTTTCGTTTCAAAACTTGAAAAGAAAAGCTTAAACATAACTATTTCCATCTGGACTGAGCAAGTTCCACTTGAGTAGTGCCAGTTAGATTTCGAGTTTTCAGTTTTTTCAAAGCAGAAGCGTTCGTTATAATCGAAACAAAATTTAACTATAATTTAACATTGATTTCGGATAACACAACAAGTAAGTTCATATAAAACGTCGTATTTGATGCAATAATCTCTTTCTATTAATAGTTGTCCTTCGTAATCTTTTTTTTAATTTATTTTGCATCATTTAACAATATTGTATAACAGAGCTTCTTTTTCTTACAGAGTCAAAGCTTTTTGCTTTGCTCAATTTTTGAATGCTAAAGCATTGTTTGTTTATAAAAATTTAAATATGGCAACCAGTTGCTGTTACGAATTTCAAGTGAAACACTTCGGCTTTGAGGATTGCAAACAGAAGCAATTTTACGTTTCTCAGGTACAATATTTTTGTCAATTAAAAGCAAGTTTTTGCTCCACAACTTGTCCTAAAATATAACCAAAGCGTGTGTTATTTTAAAGCCGGTTTAAAAAGATTTAAAATTTTTTTTTTAAATTTATTATTTTAGTGGAGCAACAGACGGAATTGGAGAATCGCATTTCTGGTTTACAAAGCCTTGTTTTTCTGTTATGCCTTATCATGGATAATTGCTGACCTAATTGTAATCCGTCAAGCTCGATATTGGATTTTCTTAACAAACTGGAGTGAAGTCACCGGATGCATTTATTTTTTTCTTTCGCTGATTTCTGTGGTTTATGGATTTTTGAAGAATAGACACACAGATCAAAACGGCAAGTATCTGCAGAACAAAATTAATGTTTAATATTAAATTGCCGCTAATAATGTACAGTAGACCTCGGTTAATGCGGATTCGATTTGATTGACAAAATCATCTGAATTAGGCGAAGATCCGGATTATAGAAATACTATTTTTTCTGTCCTTCAGTTATTCAGAGCTGCAGCATATCGATAAAAAATCAATTTAGTTAAACTTGTGAAGTTCGAATGCATGTAATTGAATTATTTTGAAATGAATGAGTTTTTGACGCAGAATAACCAAAAAATACACATTTACACTGAGACACAGATCAAACGCACTTCGCTGCAAAAAAATCAGTAATCTTTATTGTCGCAGGCCTTTCAGCAACTGGTCATCAAGTATTTCCTTTAATTGAAAAACAATATTCTACAATGCTTGGGCATGAACAACCAAGCGTATAGTGCTGCAACGTTCTCAAAACAGCTTAAGCGTCACTTAGTTTTGAGATTGGTTTTTCCTCGACTTCAATTTGATTCTCGTTAAACATCAAATAGTAAGCATTTATTATAAACAAAAAAACCGCAATCTATCACTGAAACAAATCTTCGAAGTCATTAAATCAAATAACTGCAAACCACACTTATAGAGTTGTAATATAGCATATGGTTTTACTGTAATTGAGATATAAAATGATGATTGAGATGTAGACAGGAGAGACTCTACATAAACGGTAAAGAGGGAAAATCCGGATGACGAATGAAAAGAAGCATTTTTATCCAAAATGGGCGAAGACCTGGATTAAATAATCCAGATAATAAAAAGCTTTTTATTAAGAATTATATAGGAAATTATTTGTACTTTCAGTTTTATCCGAGTTAAGCGAAATTCTGCATTAACCGAATCTGGATTAACTGAGCTCTACTGTATTTTGTTTATCATGAAAATCTTTCAATAAACTCTGTATAATTATACAAAAGACCTCACTCTTCACCTTTGTAAACCTAAATGTTTATTATCAAATCAAGCGAAGGCCAAAAAAGACCCTTACGTACAGTTCAAAATAGAAAACCACTTAATATTGCTTTTGATTTTCACTTGATTTTTGATAAAAATTTTTTTATCATGACACTAGACTAAATTAGACGACAACCAAATTGTGCTTATAAAATAAATCTTCTAACAGGTACACATGTATTTTTATATTCTCATTTGATTTGAAATGGAATGGTATGCTATTGATTATAAAGGCCAAAAGTTCGTTCATTTAGTCTGTAACCTTCACGTTCAACCAAAAGTTTGCCTAAAAATTACTTCTAAGTTCCTGCGACACCAACGTTTTTGTCTTTTATTTAAGTGAAGTGACGACTAAAGAAACGATCTTCATCGATTTTTGTAGGAAAAAATATAGTTTAGCTATCAATAAAATTAATAGATCTTTTATAGAAAACTTGCACAACTTTTTCATTCTTTAGCAACCTAAAGTGATGATCTCCAGACTCTTGGTCTAGGGCCGTGGTTTTCAACCGGTGGGCCATGGCGTGGTTTTCAGTGGGCCGCAGAGCATGAATCAGAATGAAAATAACATGAGACTTGTCTAATGACGTCATTATGATCGAAAAATCGGATACAAATTCTAAGTGAAGACTTTTTTTAAAGATCACCGTGTTTTGGGACAAAAATTGGAAAATCGCAGATAAATTCCAAATAAAGAATTTTTTTAGAGATAACCCGATTTTTGCGACGGAAATCAAATTTTGTTCGCCGAAGTGGGTCGTTAAGTTACCTTGGGCTGGAAAGTGGCCCACGGTATGAAAAAGGTTGAAAACCACTGATCTTGGGTAATAAGGTTCGTTGCTTTGTTTGTTGTTTTTAACCCAGATTAAGCGAGGTGCACTGTACGTATATCTATTTTGACAAGTTAAGCTTAAGCCATAAACAAACTTTTTACTAAAGACTGAAAACCTACTTTGTCTTTTTTAAAAATAAATTTTTTTAATGATTGCTATATTTTTATACTTCTGTGTTTACTGTCTTCTTTCCTCAGCAACTATTTATTCTTTTGATTTGAATGAGAAAAGGAGGGACGTTAAACTTCAAGCAAGTGTTAAATTATTATCCCGACCTGTTGTACCTGATGTTAAAAAATGTTGTAGTAGAAAAATTTTTTATTTGTTATTTCGTCATTTTTAAAGTAATAAAACAATAATTTTAAATGGATAGTTCTTTGAAAAAAAAAATATTTTTCCTCAGGACACAACAATATATGGCTAAAGTAGGAGCTGAACTGGTGTTATATTAATTAAAATGTGCTGCTATATGGAAAAAATTCAAATATACTTTAGAACAGAAACGGTAGTTTACATTTTTTAGAATTTGCTTTTACAACAAACATCTCACTATTTATAATCGCGAAATTTATTAAAAGCTGAACATTTTTGATTTAAGTTCTTAAACCATTTAAATCTCAATTAATTCATTAAAACAATTTAGCAAAATAAATCGTAATAAGACAACAGTAAAAATAGCAGTTTTTTAAAATTTTCGCTCATTAGTAGGGCCTATTATAATGTTCGGCAAACTTTTCTCTCTTTTGACACTCTTAGGAAAGTTTCAAAATTTCGGGGCACATCTCGACCAAAACTGTAAAATACCTTATCAATTTAAAAATAAAATGGACTTTATTACTTATCTTAATGAGTTAGAGAGCCTTGCTAAAACTTCATTCAGCGAATTTTCCAGCAGAAGTAAAAGAAAAGTTTTTTCTATGAATATATAAAAAAGCATGTTTTACTTACCGTTACGCTGCGTAACACCGGTTGCGGAGCACTGGCCTATAACTTTAATTTAATTTAAAAAAACACATATGTTTAGTAATTATTACCACAAAGCCGTAGCCGTACGAGCTGGGAGTTAGAGGGCAATTGCCCCTAAGACGCAAATAATTTGGACAGAATCAAATTTTTCGGGCACCAACTATGCATATTTTGGCAGAAAAAGTTACTCAATTCATAACAATCCAGATAATTGCGCAAAAACAAACAAAATTCAAGGTAAAGACTTTTTTGGGAAGGAGGTGGCTGATCAAAAGTTTATTTCCGCCAAATCAATCATTTCCTTATATTTACAATTAAAAAACCAAGTGAAGACAAAAAAAGGTTTTCACATTAAGTCCGAGTAAATTTTGGCTATTTCCGTAGAATGATGCGAAAGCATGATTCGGGCAACCATCGAAAAAATTTGCGAAAAATTGTTTGCCCCCGAAAATTTTTCGTTTGGTGCAACTATTAACATAGCAATACTCCAGGAAAAAAAGTACATTAATATTATTAAAACATTTGCAGTATTAATTTAAAGAATTAGTTTTATACAGTTTCTTATTTTATTTCGGTTGATATTTTTTAACTAATAAAGCTCGACATTATTTAATAATATAAAAACACCAACGAAACTTAAATAAATAATTGTATGAAACGGCTCTTCGTTTTTACAACAATTATTATTTTAATGTACAAACGTGATTTTATTTTGGTATTACTTTGTTGACGTATAATAATTACTACGTAAATATATGAGTTTTTTCAATAAAATTAAAGTACTCGTAATACCAGTTGGCATAGACTTGAAAAGTATTGTTATTTATGCAGTGGATTTATTTTACTATATGTTGTTAATTGCGTGGATATACGTGCATAAATAATTAAATATTTAGATGCTTTGATATGGATTTATGTAAGGTGAAAACATTCCACTTTTAATAAACTCTGCAACTATAAATGGCAAGATCCTCATAGTTACTTGCTATTATTAACAAGTAGATTTTAAAAATTACACTTCATCTTAAATTATCTTCAACTCATTAAACATTTTATCAATTTTATCTATAAAAGCGGAATCAAAGCTGTTATGCTCCGTTTACAATTTTATTGTCCATTTTTAAGAGTCTTTTTCTTTTAGAATTGAATTGGTTCAACAAGCTTGTGTGGGTCATGTTTACAACCGCCATTACTGGAGTTCTCGTTACCGATTTAGCATATTGGATTTTTTTGTCTAGATATTTTAGCCCAGAAATGCTTGGAAATCCTTTTAATCTTCAAGAGCACCTCATAAATTATATTTTGCTTTTAATTGATTTGTTTGTCAATGATATTCCGATTCGTTTGTTGCATTGTATTTATCCAATGGGATACGCAATTATCTATATTTTGTTTACAGTCATTCTCTGGGCTTCTAATTTTACATCGGCTGTTTATCCACCTTTAAATTGGGCAGCTAACCCTCTTTCTTCAACATTGCTCTCACTTGGGGTGATATTCATTGCTGTTCCTCTTCTTCATGTATTTCATTTCGGCTTGTACCACCTCAGGTTGTGGCTAGCTAGGCATCTCTTGGACAGAAGCACCACTGCACCCCCGATAAACAATGATGTTGAAATGAATGAAACGTCCCATAAAGTTTAAAATTTATTATTGATATTTTTTGTGAGCAGGGATTTGTCATATCTTTACAGGAAAACTACCGAACAGCTAATGCTATGCCCTAAAGTGTGTTTTCTTGCATCATTTTGACATTCATAAAGGACATCGAAAACATTTTGAAAAATCTAATTTTTAAAACTTTTCTACATTTGTCTAATGTGCAAGTTCAAAAAAGTAATTGTAGTTGTTTCAAATAAATGGCTTTTGCAGCTGAATTGAACGGAATTAAAGCTTGAGAATCAAAATAACGAGGCAATGCGCAAAATACCAAACCCAAATCACGTCTACTCAGTAAAAATCGGTTGCATTTTTTTTAATTCCTTTATTGCTTAGTCAAATATAGTTTTTTAAAACAAATCCGTCAAGTTTTTTCTTTTCTGCCTGGAAAGTAAATTATCTGACCGCACTTGTACCTGTGATAAATCTACATTTGAATAAATATTTTTTTTTGTCCTTTAAGATGATGTAATAGTTGCTGCAGCAATGCATTTAGAAAATAGGCAATAGATGGAAAAATAACTTTTCAAACATTTTCTTAAATAGTGCGAAGAAAGGCAAACACAAAACAATTATTAGTTTACATCAATGACTCTCAACTTTTATGGCCTATAAACTTGATTGTCTTTTTAAAAAATATATCTAATGTACCATTTTACTATGCTAACAGTACCTAAAACACCTCATGAACGCCATTACTGAAAACTATAGGCTACTGCCCATAAGTCTCTAAACTTGAAGGCATGTTTAATTCAAACAAAGAGATATGAAACCCTCTGTAAACCGCTAGAAATTTTGGTTAGGCCACCTTGACAAAAACAGGTATAATTAAATAAGTTATTCATGCTTTTTCCAAATTTTCTCAGCACTGGCTAGATTTCCAAAAATTCTTTTATTAAGTATGATTTAAATTTTAAAATCAATTTTTAATTCCCTCTTTTACACTATTACATAATACTACTTTTATAATAATAGTGCTTTATAATATTACATATTATACAATTACATGATATACTTTTCGATCAAAGCGCAAGGTTTTACGCAGTTATTAAAATCAATTAATGAACAAATGACTACGCCATGGGTTTATGTTGAAATAGTTGGAAAATCATTTTCTAAGGCAGCCCTTGGTGTTGGCACGAAAAAATATTTAAATGAACATATTAAAAAAGTTTAAAGTATTTTAATTTTAACACATTTTAAAGAAGTTCAATTAGTATAAAGCCAAATGAAGTACATGTCGTAAATCTTGTACAAATGAAATTTTAGAGGTACAAAATTATTGTTAAAAGAATACATTTTAATTTAATTAGGAAATATTTATTTTGAACTAATTTTCTTACTTGCAGAATTAGCTTTTTAATCTTGGCTACAAAACTTGCATTAAATAAATGTCGCGAAATATCTATTTCTTATACTGTATTTACTTGATCAAGATGGCGGTTATGCTTTCTACCGCATTGTTTCTGCTCTCTTCTGATTCTTCTGCAGATTTTAACGTCTGACGTTGTGCTGCTTTTTACTTTTCTTGATCTTTATTAAATATTTATAATTTGTCTGTATGACTTATTCATTTACTAATCTATGAGAATATAATGAATAAATAAATGAACAAGTATCTTTGACCGAGTTATGTTCAAATAGTTCTTTTTTGCTGTTGAATTTTCACATTTTACATTCGTTGCTTCTATCACTTTTCCAAAAACTTTCCAATTTGTATGAACAGCTACGCCGTAAAAAAGCCGAAGCAAGCTTTTAAGGTTTTTTTATTACCGAGCTTCTTCAATTGTAGCATCACATCAAACTGTAACCAAGACCTTACTCTTCAAAAAAATTTTCCATAAATTTATGAAATGATACCTCATTTTGAAAGTTATTTTGTTTTTATTTGCCTTATGTATTTATGTAAATATCTATATAAAGATTCTTCAAAGCTCTCAACCAAAAAAAAAGACTGCTTTTTGATGCGTGTTCTTTCTTTTTGAATTCAGTAAATAAAAATAATATTGCTGTTATCATTTTTCTTGCTAACATTGTTAATGCATTTTTTACAAATTCGTTCTTTTTTGTAAAAGCAATTTGTATATTTTTGAAAAACTTTACTCGTAAAGAAAAATGAACACAAAAAAGCTCGACCTGTGACGTTATAATTAAGCTGAGACGATTGGTTAGTGGACGGGATTAATGAGTAAAAAGGTCTAATTTTGGCCGCCGTAGTTTTCCCATGTCAGTTACAGCCATTAGCAGTGTCAGTTATAGACTTTTTTTTAGTATTTCAGAGTCGCAAGAAGTCAGAAGTTTTAATTTTTTTAAAATCGGGGTTATTTTTAAAAAGTTCGGGGACTACTAACTTAAGCAATTATCAGGTGCCCAAAAAAGTCTTTGCCGATTTTTTATGAAGGAAATTAAAGATTCATAGTTAAAGTATTAAGTGCATTTATTCATCAAAATAAGAACCCTCACATTCTATGACCTTCCCAACGGTTCAGTAACTTAGTAATGCCATTTTTGTAAAAGTCTTTCGTTTTACTCTGGAAAAAGTTATGCACTTCCATTCTCAAATGATCTTCAGAATTGAATGTGCTGTTCTTCATATGACTATCTAAGCTCAAAAACAAGTGGAAATCTGTTGGGGAGAGGTCTAGTGAACATAGCCATGGGGGAAGGGGGCAATTTCTCCCCAAGTTTTCAAGATTTGGGCAAAATTCAAATCTTTCGGACAAAATCAAAATTAAAATTGGGCAAAATACCTTTTTTTTAGAGGTTACCATGATTTCAGGACGAAATTTGTTTTCCGGCCAAGAATTTCAGACAAATTTTTTGTCCTATTCATAAAGTACTAGAAAATCATGATTTGGGAAAACGTCACAAGATTTGGGTGAAACTTCATTGCCCCCCCAAAATTTTTTGGGCTGGTACGCCTATGCTGGCGAATACGGTGGATGGAGCATAATCTCCCACTTTAGTTCTGCTATCTTGGCAAGTGTTATTTTTGCAACGTGTGGTCGAGCATTATCTTGGAGAAACAAAAGTTTAAACTCGTATAACAGATAAGCACGAATTATCAATTTTCTATCAGTCATTTTTAAGGCTCTGAAATAAGAAATAAAATAACATTAGTCATGAAAAATTACAAAACTGAAATCATTCAACAATTTACTTGTCAGTACAAGTTGGTTCCTGTATAACTATGCTTGTCAGTAATGAAAAAGGGGGCCTAAAATAAGTCAACAAAAATCGGCAAAAACTTTTTTGGGCACCTAATGAGGGTCATGTCCAAACTCATTTCTAAATTTACGTTGTACTGCAGTTGGTCATTTCAATATATTGTACCAAAGAACACATTGTGCTTTTTGTTGAATGGTCAACATGTTTTATACTTTGTTGCAAACTTACGCCTTTATTAAAAATGACTTATTCTTGCTTATTTTAACAAAAAATAACCTGTAAAAAATAACAAAAAAACTTTATGGCGGTATAATTCACTGTCGAAAATTTAAAGTTTCTACTTTATGCGGTTTTTGAGATATTAAAATTTTAAATGTGTGCAGGACGTTATGGACACCCTGTATTATCGTCTCAATGCACGTGACTCTAGCAAATGCGATGCTTAAAAATGCTGACTGCTTAAAATTGCTGCCCTGCTTAAAAAGCTGCCCTGCTTAAAACTGTTGATAGAACGAAGCCACTTGCAGCGCTGCCTAGCTCCAAATTTTATAAAACCTTTTATCTCACCTACCACTAGGCGTTTATCTTTGTGCTAAATGCGATCGAGCGAAAAGTTTAGAACAACCAGCAACGAAAAAAAAACAGTTATAGATTTTATACAAAAATCAGAAAAAATTGTTTGGCCGCGCAAATGTTTTATTGTGATACCCAAGGATGGATTTAAGGGGGAGGTCTATGGGGCCTTGGGGGCTTTTTAAAGAAGTGATGATTTAAACCACTGTATCATCTTTATTATCAGTATCATCTGTATTAATCCTTCTAATTCGCAGATAAGCGGCTGAGGAGTTAAACTTATGGCCACTGTCAAGCAATTTCCCCGATCTGCTTTCGGAGATGCCAAGATATTGCTATCCGATTAAAAGTTTTTAATTGGGTTTTTATTTTGTATTTTGAGATACGACTGAAATTTAGAGCTGCTTATAAAAACGCGTCAATGCCTTCTGCCATCAATTAGGCGCTCTTACCTATTAGGCCACATTGCCGACACAGTAAGTTTTTGGACTTTAGGTTATTACTGTGAAGTTGATCTAACCAGCTCAACTAGCTATTAAATCAAATTAAGCTTCTAATATTGCCGTTCTGGTAACCCAAAATACGATAGGTTTTGCGTCAACCCGTAACACCTGGCAAATTATACAGAACAATTGCTAAGGACTTTGTGGGCTACAGTTATGCAATCGATTAAAATGAATAAGAACTGGCGTTGCTCTTAAAGAACAGTCTTTGCATTGCAAAAAGCAAAGTCAAGGCTATGATGGTGCTGCTACCACGATAGATAAAATAAAAAAGACCTTTGCAAGCACTATTCAAAACGAAAACCTTTTTGCATATCCTGTGCTTTGCTTTAGCTATAAACTAAACGTAATTTTGTCAAAGTCACGTGATTTGGCACCCATTCGCAACATATTTTCAGTTTCAACCCAAACTTGTGACTATAATCAAAACTCAAAAACTGGAAGAAATGTTAAATTGACTTACTGTCTATACCAGAGGTGGGAAACTTTTTTGTTATTCGAGGATATATTTTAAAATTTTCAAGGAGGCTGCATAAGTCAATAAACCAAAGAAAATTACGTAATAACTTTGAACCAATCTCTATTTTCTTCAATTTCGTCGCCAAAAAGAGGGTATCTCTAAAAAAAAAGATGGAAGGTGAAGCTTCACTTTGAACTTGTCCAGATCTCTTTGAGTTTCATCTCTAAATTGCATTGTTCACTAAAAAAAAAGTTTTCTTTTATCAACAGTAGTCATTCTCACATAATTGTATTGTAGTGGAGGCCCCACAAAAACTCTTGGAAGCCGTAACTTTCCCACTTCTGGTCCAGACTGTTACGCCACAGTAAAGTAGTTATTCTATTGATAAAAATTAAAAAATGCTATTTCGAAGCGATAAGTTCAAAAACGTTCTTAAATTGTCAACAAGCGATTACGTCACAATCTGCAGTTTATTATTTCTAAACTCTACTGCTATTTGTAGCAGACGTTTTGTTATGTAATCATAAGATGCAGTTGGAGTTGAAAGATAAGGACTGCAAGATTACAATATTCCCAGTAATCTAACAAATTACATAACTGAGAATGAATCCCAAAAATAATCTATGACATTATAATAAAAACTATAAATTGGAGTCTAACTTGAGAAGAATTAATATTGTGAAGCATCTTTTCGAAAATAAATGCCAGTTATAAGACCCGTGACATTTACAAGTTTGACAAAAGTGGAGTTTCTTATGGGTCATTGAATGCATAGAAGGCTAAATGATTAAACACTTGTCGGATTTGTGTCTTAATTTTCTTGGATTTACTTTAAAGTGAATTGTGTTTTTACAAAGCCGCTCATTGTACATACGGAAATTACTGTTTTATTTTAGGGCGCATGTCGAAATAGAACAAACATCCTGCGAACAAAGCAAAATCAGCGAACACGTTTGCTTGACTGTAAAACTGTAGGTTGTCGAGTTGTCAGTGTTTCACTGTATTATTATATTTTCTTATTTTAAACGTGTTAGTTTGATACAAATATGCGTTACAGTAGTGGTCACCAAACTACCGCCCACTAAGAATTTTTACCGGCCCGCGGAGTTTTTTTTAAAAAAGCATATACAGTACACTCACTTTAAACCACAGTTGGATAGAATTATGTCGGAAATACCCCAGTTTCAGTATTATTTATTTTTTTATTATTTTAAACTCTAAAATTTAGAGATCACTACGATTTGGGAGAAAAATAGCGAAAATAGAGATCAAATCGAAGTGAAGACCTTTTTTTTTAGAGATCACACTACAATTTTGGGAGAAAAATAGCAAAATTAGAGATCCAATTAAAGTGACAGTGGTTACCAAACTACGACCCGCTGCATGTTGTCTAAAACACTAAAACATGGTTCTCCAAGTACGGCCCGCGGGCCAAACCTTTGTAAAAAACATATACACTCACTTTGAACTACAGTTGGATGGAATTATGTCGGAAATACACATAGCCATAAAGTAGTTACCAAATTTAGGTGAAGAGCTTTTTTTTAGATAACACCTTGATTTTGGGACAAAATTGAAAAATACGACTCTGAATTCAAGTGGCAGCCTTTTTTTTTTTTGGAGAACACCTTGATAGGTAGAATAACTAGAGAACGCCTTTGGCTTCGGCCCGAGGGGGCCCGAAAATATCTACATACGGCTCCTGCTCGAAAAGTTTGAAGACCACTGCGATACATTGTCATTATACATGGCTACATATATATGGCTTCAATCGATAAATAATTCAATTGATAATTTTCTGCAATTTATGACTTTGGATTTTTGTTTTTGTAACCTTTTACTAATAGCTCATCCTTTAACTTTGAATCAATGATGTGAAATTGCCACCTGATATGAAGTTTTTTGGTTTTTAAGACAAATTTAGAGCAAAGATAAAAAATGTTTTAGCGTTTTCGGTGCTTCAATACAATGCAAAGTTATTCTGTTTATAGCTAGGTTCTGGAAACCGGATCTATTTTGATAAACAGAGTAATGAGTAAAAAACCAACTACCTCAATAAAGAATCAAACATTAAACTGATAAAACAATGATTTTCCCTTAATTGCAGAAAACCTATCAGGAGAGAAAATTAATCGATTAAAAGCTATTTAGAAAACCTGGAATAACTTTCAATAAGATTAACAAAAAACTGAAATCAACAGAAACTCTAAAAATTAATAAAACCCTACTGATGCACTAGGCCAGGGGTGGGGAACCTTTTACGCTTGGATGGCCGTATTTGAAATTATGTTTAATCATATGGCCGCAAAATAAAAAATATTTTAACTTAAAACAGAGCAGGTTCGTTTACAGTTTAATTATGATTAAAATAATAACATAGCAAATTCTAGAATCAACGCGCTTAAATATATGATGGTGGTATTTTGGAGACTGACACGCTTGCTATATGCTGTGTTTTTAATAAATTTATTTATTAATAAAATATCAAATTAAGAATGTAACTTTAATGGCTTTTTTGATATTGCTTATTTTTTACAAGGAGTTCAATATTTGGTTCTAGCATAGTAGTTCGCAGCCTAAGTTGGTCTTCCAAATGCACATCAGTAAGCTGAGTTCTCAACTTTGTTTTAATTTGTGTCATATATGAAAAAGTTGACTCGCAACAGTAAGTGGTGGGAAAACAGGAAAGCATTTTTTTGACTGTGATGACGAAGACGTGGGTAATCAATTGCGTTTTTCCAAATTTTGAGTGGATCATTTCTAGAATTAAATGAATATTTCATGATGCTGTCTTCCAAAAGTTCTATTAATTCCATCTTCAAATTATTTGGTGCTGAAGGAATGTCCACTAAATGAGGCATGAAAGTCAACTTTAAACAATTCTCATGTTTTTCAAAATCTTTAAATCGTTCATTGTAATTCTGATTTAAAGAATCAAGGACAAATATAAATTCCTCAAATGATTCATTTGGCTGTTCATGTTCTTTTTGAGCTTTTTTCAATTGAGGAAAATGTTCTTCAGCTTCTGACAACTCGAACTTAGCAAGGGTATTCTTCAAAAATTCTATTTTTTCCTAAATGCTTGAATTTTGCTCCACATGTCATAAATACATTTGCTTTTACCTTGAAGAAAAATATTCAGTTTATTTTGTTTAGACATTAAATTACACAAAAATGCAGCATTCCTAATGAAATCAAAATCTGATAAATAACAATGTTTCTTTTGTTTCTCATAAAAAATGACTATCTGTTGCTTTAACTTGAAAATTTTGCTAAGAATATTTCCTCGAGATAACCAGCGGACTTGGCAGTAAAATGGCATGTCTACAATATCAATTTCGTCATCGTTTATGAGCAGCTCACGAAACTGACGGTGATGAGTTGAACTGAATCTGAAAAAGTGAACTATCTCTAAAACTTTGTTAAATATGTTTCCTACAGTAGCAGATTTAGCAGCAAGATTTTGTTAGTGTAAAATGCAATGAAAAGCAATCAATAATTCTGGATGAGGTAATTCTTTTTTAAGTAAGCCAATAAATCCTTCTCGTACACCTTTCATAGCAGGAGCACCATCAGTGCATACACATACCAAGTTAGCAAAACTGAGCTTTGCTTCGTTGCATTTCTCTTTAAAAGCATTAAAAATATCAATTCCACGAGTTCTATCCTTCATGGTACATAAACAAAGCAATTCTTCAAAACAGTGAAAATCCCCTGTTATCGCACGAATAAAAACTAAAACTTGTGCAGAATCAGTATTAGCAATAGACTCATCTATAGCTATTGCATAAAACACTTCTTTTTGAATTGTTGAATTGAGTTGCTGTTTTAAGTTGGATGCTAATTCATGTTGACGACTTGTTATTGTTGTTCGAGAAAGAGGTAGTTTTTTATATTTGCTAATATTCTCGGGATGTATGCAACTGACAACTTCAATGATTGACTCTTTTATGATATCTACATCACTAAATGGCTTCCCTCTTTTTCCCAGTAAAATTGCTACTCGGTAGGTGGCTTCAATGGCATCATTTTTTGACAAGATATTTTTTTGAACATTTGCTGCTGATGCTCTTTTTGATTCTTCAATCTTTCAAAAGCAATTTTACGTTCTTCTTCTTCCAACTGAAAATGCTTGTGTTTTTCATGTATTTCTTAGTGAAGCTTGGCATTGTACTTTTTCATGCAAGAAATTGTGGCGTAACATAGTAGGCAACACATTTTGTCTTTATTAGGCACACGAAAGTATTGCACACCCCACTCCTCGTTAAATACTCTTCCTTCTTCGTTTAATATTCGTTTTCGCTTTGGACCCATTATTGGGGTAATCCACATTAATAAAATTTAAACAATAATTACTATTATGTACATAACACAAGTCATTTGGCTAGTTTATCTACACAAGGTAAGGAGAGTTGATTAGGCTAAGTCGCCACAAATTAGATGCGATGCTGACAATGTAGGTCTATAAACAATTTGCTTTAATTTAATGTTTTCGTTTCTTTCTGCATCTAACCTAAATAATAAGCTAAAAATAAATAATTGGGATACCAAAATAAATCTATTTAAAACCTGCTAATTCTACTAATATAGAAACCTGCTTACAAATCAAAACTAAACGAAGAGGATAAAACGAACAGTTGCTAAGAGAATCCTAGCAGCATTATGACATAACAAATTGAAACAAGTAAACTTATGACATTGGGTATTTCGTAACTCAAGCCATAGCTGAAAATATGTTGTTTAAAAACCTTTCAAAACGATTGTCTCATTATGAAAAAACTCAACATAACTAAGGTTTTTCTATTATTTTGTTTATTTAATCAATTACTTTATACAAAGACTCCTTATACATTTAGAAATTAACACAATGTACGACACAATTATTTAAGAAGTTACATATGGCCGCACATTAACTGTAAAATGGCCACATGCGGCCATATGGCCGCCGGTTCCTCAACCCTGCACTAGGCTGTTCAAAGAGGTCAAGAAAAAATATATAACACTTGCGTAAAAGCTAGAAATGTCTCTTTCGTCACAATCAAAACGATTCCCACCTGATCAGCAACTTATGGTTTTTTATAAATTCATATTTTGTCTTTTCTGGTTTAACCAACTAGCAAAACCATCAAATTCAATAAACTTAAATTCAGCAGAGATTCGCGGCCAGAGTTGTGAATTTGGAGAATTTTTTTCCGACTCCGACTACATCTATTTAGAACTTTACGACTCTAACTCCGTCTCCATAACATCTAAAGAGCATCTCCGACTCCTGAATCCAACTCCACCGTAAAACGTGCTACTCCGGCGACTCCGACTCCAAAACCTTGGAGGCCTAATCAGCATAAAACAGAGCCTCCAAAACCAAAAACGGCTCCGACCTCAGTAAATCTTAAAAAGCGACTCTGACTCCCGACTCCGTCTCCGCCGAATCTAAAAAACAACTCCGACCCGATTGCTTCTTTTCGCTTCTTTGGAAAAAAATTGTAACTTATAATCATTCTCTATAATTGTCTATCCTCCACTATAATCATCTATCCTTCATTATAATTATCTACCTTCCATTATAATCATTTACCTATCAACCTCAAACAAATGGAAATTCTGTATAACAAAAAAATCTGTTGGGGATAACTTTTTGCAGAGTAAAACGAAAGACTCAGTATAACAAAGACTGTGTCGGCAGCCTTTATCTTTACAACAAGGAGACACAAATGAGCTTAACATCTTTATCAACAGACAGGCCCTACCGTTTTGTTCTAAACTTAGTTATCTTGGCATAAAGCAGAATTGCACCCACGTTATGTCGACACTTAGAGTCACTGTGCAAGAAGCTAACATCTCACGTTGGGCCCTTCAGGCGACTAGCTAAATCAAGCTGGGGTGCGGATGCCGAAATACTCCGCACAGTCACCCTTGTTTTGATCTATTCCAGCCCTGAGTACTGTGAGCCTGTTTCGTGTCTCATTGCTCGTATTCGCCTCATCGACAAGCCTATTGAGAATGCCTTGTGCATAGTGACCGGATGCCCACATTCAACTCCAACAGACAACTTTTTATCTTAGCAGGCATCCAACCAACTGAGCTTCGCTGACAGAAAGCTGTACCGTCTTTAGCTTGCCTCACTCAGGAGCCAGAACATTTGCTTATGAAAGGCTCTTGTCCTTACTTTGTGAACAGCTGCGGCAACTTAAATCAAGACACACATTTGCACCTGCTGCACTGGAACTTATAATCGACCCCGTCCAATCAGGCACGAGCGTAGCACTGGATATAGATGGAGCCTTAAGTGGCGAGAAAACGCCTCTAGACTCTATACATTTATTAAGGATGTTAGTCCAAAGCTACCGGGATTCAGCTTTTCCAGATTTGCATAGGTTAAGCTTAACCGCCTCCGATCTGGCGTTGATCTGTTCCGCTCAGAAATGCACAAATAGGGTATAGCTTCTACGGCGCCCTGTGAGTGTGGCGCAAAGAATCAAACAGCTGAACACGTAATAACATCTTATCCCATCTATTACCATCCAAATAGAGCCCGTGCTCTCTTAGATGTCGAAAAGCGCTTAGTGACCTGGTTGACGGAAACATTTCCGGTCATTTACCTATTCAGCTCCAGCCCTTCTCCTCCGAACGAAAAAGAACGAAGAAGAAGCTACCGAGAAATCTTTACAAATGAATGTCAGAAGGTTTTTTTGTTTTGTTAGATGTCTCTATTTCTGTATTTTACACAATGAAATTGTACGTAAATATTACACTTAAAAACAGTTTGCAAATATTTCGATTTAGAATCTGAGAAAAAAAAATTTTTTAAATATCTTCAACTTATTTTAGAGCCTGGCGTCACGAGAAATATCTGCTTTTTAAACTTTCATTTACTGTATACATGTATTTTACCGTGACCTGAAAGTTGATCAAATGACAGTTGATCGAAAAGACACTTGATCCAAACGACACGTGATCAAATAATATAAGAGAAAATTTACAGCTTTGAATCTGCCAATTTGATCAATTTTTCGTCCCAAAAACATAGTGATCTCTAAAAAAAAGGTCTTCGTTTTGACTGTCCCTGTTTTGTCAATTTTTGTCCCAAAAACATAGTAATCTTTAAAAAACAGGTCTTTTCTTTGAATTTGTCTTTGATTTCTGCAAGAGGTTTGCAAGGGTGAGGCCATGGCACAATGCCCCCTCTCCCTAAATAAGCTACTGACTACAAGGTAAAAAGAATGCGAAAAAATGGCAGCATTGGCATCTAACGAAACATAACCATGAAAGAGACTTGTTGGCCCCTTAAAAATGCCTTGCCCAGGAACCTTGTTAAAAAACTCTGCGCTTGACTTTTACAAAAAATTATAAAATATAAAAACAAACTATCTTCTTACTGCTGATGGCCTCTGCTCTTTATAAATCTAATTTACAAGTAAAAAAAGATTGTTTAATTGCAGAACCATACTAAAGTAAATCTTTTTTTTATCAACTGTCATTTTGATCAAATGTTGTTTCGATTAACTGTCGTTTCGATCAAGTGTCGTTCGATCAACTGTCATAGCACCGTATTTTACATCTACTATTGTTATATAAAAGCCATTAAAAAATAAAACAAATGTTAAAGACTGTGTCTTAACTATAAAACAACGCTTATCCTTTTTTTAAAAAATAATTTTTTTAATTTTACTCATATACCGGCTAAATTCACAGTAGCTCCGAGTTTCTTAAACTGGGGGGCGCGGGCAACTGGCTGCAAACTGAACGAATAACTGCATAGCCATAAAATAAATGAAAAAAAGAAGGCATAACAGTGATTATTTAAAGAATGGTTTTATAGATTCCGTGGTGAAAAATCATATGGCACCACAATGCGTGATTTACTATAAAAATCTCAGTTATCACGCATTGTAATTAAGTCGCTTGCAGCGTCATCTTTAAACAAAGCACCCTGGCCGTAAAAATAAACCTTCATCTTTTATACAAAGCAATAACACAACCGTCTGAAAAAGTTGAAAATTGCAAGAAAGTGAGTGCCTTTGCCAATCTTCATCTGCAGAAATATTATGCAGCGTGGTCGAGTGGTTAAAGCACCGGACTGATGATCAACATGGTCTCGGTTCAAAACCCACTTGCACCATTCTCTTGTGTCCTTGGGAAAGACACTTTACGGCACTTTCCCCTGCTTGTTGGTCTTGGCAAGCAGTTTTAAATTACATTCATATCTCTATTAAATTACTAGCGACAGCAATATCTTGGCATCTCCGGAAGTAGGTCGGGGCAATTGCTTACTTTATGTATAGCGCCTCCGTCGCTTTTCTGAGAGTCAGGAGGATAAATATAGAGATAAAAATAAAAAATAAATTAGAAGTGTCATTCGAAATTGCTCACATGATTTCTAAAGAGAAGAAACCCCACAAAATTGGTGAAACATTGATTAAACCGTGCATGTTCAAGGCAGCTGATGTTGCTGTAGGAAAAACATACAGCAAGAAGATGGCAAAGATTTCACTCTTGGATTCTATTCATTTCTTGGATTTACTCTTGGATTTCACTCTTGGATATCTACGCTTGTTTTAATTAAAAAAGGTATGCTGTTCTGCAGACCCCTGGAGATCATATACGAGCGTATGTAAAGCAAAAGGTGTATTTAAAGTTGTCTCCAAGTATATTGCAACAATAGTACACCTTGGAAAAATGTGAGGGTGTATGCACTGCTAATGGTTTGACAATGTTTGGGTCTCAAAGCGAATTTATGGCAAGGATATAGACAAAAGCCGCAATGCGGTTGGATCTTATTGCGTGATTCGCCAAAAGGCTTTAAGCTTCAGGACTTTACCTATTGCCATAAAAAATAAATTTGCAACAATCATACGAGCCGTCAACTACGTAAAGCAGGTGCTGCAAATACAAGATTGTTTACCAAGCTTTGCAAAGACTAAATTTCAATCATGAGACTCTGCATTTTTTATATACATCCGCTCGGTGGTTATCAAAAGTTAACATGTTAGCCCGTTGTATGAAATTAAAGATGAACTGATGCTGTTTTTTTGAAGCTTATGGGAAACAAAATTTTCTTTCGACAATCAGGTAAAAATAGTTTCATGTGACGTTGGCAAACCTCGTGGACGTTTTCGAAGCGTTAAATAATTTAAACTTGATTTTGCATGGCAAGAGTATCAACTGTGTCAATGACTACGGTGACATCAACACTTTTTTATGGGAAAAGTCGGGCTAAGCATTATCGAATTCAAAAAAGGAAATACAGCTTCCTTTCCTAAACTTACGAAATCCAAATTGAACTTAAGTGCGAGCTTAAATCGAAGTGGAAGGTTAACTGCGGCTTTTAAAACAATAATTCAAACGCTACTTCCCAGATTTTACCGATACTGAAATTCTAGAAATGAACATAACAAGGAATGCTTTTCGTCTGAATAAGGATATTCTTTTCTAAGATTTACAGGAAGAATTTTCGGAAATAAAATGTAACTCGAATGCAAAAAACAACTTTTAATCTATATATTCTGGCGATCTTATTAAAGATTATTTTTATCAATTTAATTAAGAATTGATTTCGATTATATGCAAGTCATCTTCGTTTTTAACAAGTTATGGACTGATTCTCGTGTGTCAAAATAAAGAATTTGAATTGAGGTACTGCACCTTTTACGAGCAATCGTCGCAAAATCGTTATCCAAAGAGGTTAACTGATCTATGGAATTTTTTAAAAAAATATCATTTAAATATCATTTAAATATTAATAGGATCTACAACAGTGATGTTGGCGCTGGGCCGTTGCTACTAAAATTAAAACTTTAAACACTACCCTGCATTTTCTAATGAGTGTCAAAAACATTGCGAGATTTCGAATGAGTGCCCTTCATGCTGCTCAACATCATCACCTCCAAAGTATGTCTAAAGTAGAAAAAAATTTCGGAGCAAAATGTTCGCAACGTGTGAACTTTGAACAAAAAGTAATACATCAATCCAGTCGAAAAAATCTTTATTTAAAGGCTGACTTTTAGAGAGTTTGTTTTTCTCATTGTCAAAGAAAAATAAATAGGTTTTTGAAAAAAATACAACTTTGAAAGAATGTAATGTCACAAGAGAAAATTACAATTTTATTATAAATGTAAAGGGACAGAATTTTGATTAATGTTTAGCGAAAGTTTTTTTATTTTATATTAGCATTGATTTTTTTTATTAATATTCACGTTATTTGTCAGCGTGAGCTAAAATGTTAACATGAATGGAATTAATCCAATGGTCCTGGTTTTTCATTAAATGTCCGGAAACGCCTTTTATATTTGTTTAATTTGTAAATTTCATTTTTTCAAAAACTACTTTATTTTGCTTTGACAATAAACTCTTGAAACGTCAGGATTTAAATAAAATGTTCTTAACTGCATTGGCTTTTTGCTTTTTTTAAAAGAAAAAGTGTTCTGTCTTTGTTTTACATTATTTTAAACCTCGCGAACTTCCGTTAAACAGTTTCGTAATTCATTTATAATGAAAACTACTTTGAAAAGTGTTGTGAAAATATATTTTTATTTCAAGAAAAAATTTTTGAAAAGAAAACGACTTCGACGGCTTGGTCGAGTAGTTTAGAGCATTGTTTTGATGGCGCACGTAATTGCACGTTCGCTGTCAAAACTTTATTGCGCTATTCTGTAATGTTCCTGGAAACGACACTAAACGACATTTTCTTTGCTTTCCATTCTTATTGGACAACTCAAAATTTTAGTTTAACTAAAAAGTAAATAAAAACTTCAACCTGACAGCAATATCTTGGCATTTTATCCAGAAGCGGATCGGACAATCGGTTGTCCGAAGTGCAGCGTCTCCAATATTTTTCTTTAGGTCAGGACGATAAATATAAAAAGGACAATTCAAGCTTCCATTTAAAAAAATTTATTTTGAAAAATTTTGGTTTATTTTAAAAGAGCTGGAATCTTTAATCAACGTTTTCTAATGTGGATCTCAAATTTATGATAATTAGATACGCTATACTGTACCAACAAATCTATGACGACCTTCAACTTTAAATAAAGAATAAATAAAAGTTAAGAATAAATAGAAATGATAATATAAAAAACTATAATAAGAACAAAGACTTACATTTTGCTGTTACTTAGAATTAAGTTTTAAAATATTACCTAATTTTACTTTAATTAAAATAGCCGTTTCAATTGCGCCTCTTAAACTTAATCAAAATATTTATTTTTTTTTTTTGAAAGTATTAGATTACAATTACAAATCCTTTAAGTAAAGTGTAAAATTGAAAAAAATATGTATCACACGTTTTTTTTTATCAATCAAATCTAACTTTGACAGGATCGCAAGTGCCAGCAATTTAGCAAGTAACGAGCAACAACTGTCTTGGCAGCAGCATAACTCAGTGTGACAGTATTCTAACTTGCATGAAGAAAAATGTGAGCTCGATGCTTGGTCTACGTGACTGATAAGTGTTCACCGTTCGGATAGGTATTAAATTTTTTAATGAGATCACGTTGTTGACTTGAGATGGTGACTCTTTTAAAAATAGAAAGCAGCAAACAGGCCAAAATGACCACATGAAGAAAAGTTTGTCAAGAGTAATTGCAAAATGATGGTAAAGTTTTTTGTCTGCTTTAGGTATGATAATATCATGTAATTTTAATTGATATCAATAAAAATTTTAATTACACTTTGCTTTTAAAATTATTTAATTACGATTAAAATGAGGTTGCCGTAGATTGTCGAATAAATTATATTTTGTCTAATTAAAATTATAATTTTTCAAACCTTGCCAGGCATTATTATAATCTATATTTATATTTATCGGGTTTAAAAGAACTAAGACAAACAAAAAAAAATGTGTAGAGAAAACCAGTAGATAAAATTGAAGTCTTGATAAAAATATATAATTTTGGCTATAAAGAGAATAATCTTGTTCAAGTGAATAAAAAAATTATTCTAAAACTATTTTTTTTGTACAATCAGTTTTCTACAATCAGTCAGAGGATTTACGTGCTCTCTCAGACCTCGACAAGAGCGTGGTGACCTGGCTGAAGGAAACATGTCCGGCATTTAAAAGACCATCCAGCTTCCGTCCATCTCCCCCAAAACAAAGAAGAAGTATATTTACTAATGACGAGTATATAAGTTTATAGTTGCAAGCAGGGTTGCGGAGTCGGAAGATTAAGATCCGACTCCGACTCCGACTCCGACTCCGAGAATTTTTAAATTTCCGACTCCGACTCCGACTCCCTACTATGAGCAAAATATTTTTCTTAAATTAAATTTAACTGAGCAAAAATCATCCTTTCAAGTTGTTAGTTGCACAAAATAAGTCAGGTTTTTTTAAATACATAAAAAGATATTTACTTTAAAAAATTATGTATATGAGTGTATATACCAGGGGTGCAAAAACACGGTCGCGCACTCGCACCGCGCGACCAGAAGATTTGCCGGTGCGACGTAAATCAGGGGCGTCCAACCCGTGGCCCGCGTAAAGGTTTTGAGTGGTTCACGCAGTATTTTTTGAAGCCCTCTGTCGCGTCAAGTTTGGCAGAAATGAAAAATAGATTTGTGTGAAAACCTTGTTATTTTTAAAGTTCATTATAATTTTGGGACGAAAAAGTCGGAAATCTGAGACTAATTTTAGGCGAAGACCTTCTTTTTTTTTAGAAATCAGTATGATTTTTCGACAAAAAGTCGGAAATCTGAGACTAATTTTAGGCGAAGACCTTTTTTTTTAGAGATCACTGTGATTTTTTTGAAGATCAAAGTCAAAATGGCCCTCGGCTCAAAAACGATGGACACCCCTGATGAATGTACTACTAAAAATTTCTGTGTGCTACTAAAGTTAACAAAAATTTTTGCATCCCTGGTATATACATATATAACTGCAAATAACTGGTGCTAATCGGAAGAGTGCTCAATGACTTCAATAGTCAGAACAATTATTCCTAACTATCAAAACACAAATATTAAAAAAATATTGTATTAAAATAGTCCCAACAGACTGTTTCACCTGTAAGGCTCATCAGGGGACACAGTTAAAACAAATTTTTACGCTTCAGATGAAAACTCGCATCTTAGAAAAATAACGCTACCAAAAGTTTGGGTTTAAACGATTATTTTACTAAAGTAAGTGATTGATTAGCAAATAATTACTTTTGTTACGAGATATTAAAAGAAAACATGCTGTAATGTTGCACATAGATGTATTCTTAAACTTGACCAAGCTGCCAAAAAAATTACCGGTAAAGCGTAAAAAAATTTATAGATCATTAGTTAAAAGAAAATGTTATAAAAGAATCTTTTTATAAAAAAATGATTTTATAACACTCTCTCTTAACGAATGGTCCATACTAATGTTTTATACAGTATAAAAAAAAATTTTTATAGCACTTGCTCTTAACTAATGATCCATGAACTTTTCTACACTTTAATCTTTTCGGCAACTTGGCCAAGTTTAATACATCTACAAGTATGCGCAACATTACAGCATGTTTTCTTTTGATATCTCGTAACAAAAGTAATTATTTTCTAATCAATCACTAACTTGGGTAAAATAATTGTTTAAACCCAAACTTTTGGTAGCGTTATTTTTCTAAGATGCGAGTTTTCTTCTGAAGCCTAAAAATTTATTTTAACTTTTAATTTTTGCTTATTTTATTTCTTTCAACGTAAATAATATTACCTTTTTAATTTGTTGGAACTATTTTAATACAACATGTTTTTTTTGTTATATTTATGTTTTGATAAATACGTATATACATGTACATATAATTATATTATATACATAACCCATTAACTATAATTCTTACTGTATTTGAATGAAACATTAATACAAATCACATTTGGAAAACTAACTCGAAATAACATACATACCGTAAAACCTCTAATTGAGCGCCACCCTGTTTTTTCAAAAATCACCGTAAGCAATTTTTGTTTGTGCAACTAACCCGGATTCCCCTGCGGTTACTATCGCTTCTCCAGAGATCCATTTTCTCTTGTTTTTTTTTTTTTTATTCCATGCTAATGCTGATGCTGAAAAAGGGATTTCGGGTTAGTTTCACCGCAAAAAGAAATCGCTTATGGCGACTTCTTGAAGAGACAGGGTGGCGCTAAATTAAAGGTTTTACGGTAACTCAAAACTAAATATGTATTCTATACTTAATGTTTATCACATTTTCTGAACATCAAAGTATTTTATGGATAATCATAATGTTATCTCTAGTCTATTTTACAGTTATTATTTTTCCCATGGTAAATCGAACCCGCGACAAACCTTAATGTTAATGCAATTAATGCAGGGGTGCAAAAATTTTTGTTAACTTTAGTAGCACACAGAAATTTTTAGTAGCACATACATCAGGGGTGTCCAACGTTTTTCAGCCGAGGGCCATTTTGACTTTGATCTTCAAAAAAATCACATTGATCTCTAAAAAAAAAGGTCTTCGCCTAAAATTAGTCTCAGATTTCCGACTTTTTCGTCCCAAAATTATAATGAACTTTAAAAATAACAAGGTTTTCACACAAATCTATCTTTCATTTCTGCCAAACTTGACGCGACAGAGGGCTTCAAAAAATACTGCGTGAACCACTCAAAACCTTTACGCGGGCCACGGGTTGGACGCCCCTGATTTACGTCGCACAGGCAAATCTTCTGGTCGCGCGGTGCGAGTGCGCGACCGTGTTTTTGCACCCCTGAATTAATGACTTGTGTAGGGCCTGGGTGTAGGACTAGCCCCTGAGTGTTGTCTCCTGCGTGTAGGACTGCATCTACCTGTAGTCGGTTCGAAATTCAATGAGGTGTGCATCACTGACGAGCTTTAACAAGAGCAAAACTCGAGTCTGGTGCTTCTTGTTTTAGGTGGCTTAGTTTTGTTTTTATCAGTAGGTAATGAGATTAAAACGTAAATATAAAAATTTCATACTTGTAAAAATTTTTACAAATGTTAGTAATAACTATGGAATTTATTGAAAATGAAAATTTAAAAACAAAAGTTTATAAAAGCAAAAGAAGCAAAAAACCATATGTAAAAAATTAAAAATTTAAACCCACAATTATAGACTACAAGAAAAACAATAAAATGCGACTAATTTTAAAATTTTCCTGAATCACCAACTGCATATAAAGAAACTCCAGAGAAAAATGTTGGCATTTCCATACCAATAATAAGCTTATCCTTATATCTCTCAAATAAAATTCAGCCATTAGTTTGATGGCATGGAGTCCATCTTCTTCACAGTAATTCATGGTTATATATTGATAGTAAGAATATATATGTAAATTTTGTCCGATTTTGTAAACCAAATAAAAGGGGGTCTATAGTTTCTATCTCATGAATATATATTTCAATTCAACTCATGAATGTAATTTTATACCAGACTCAACAAGCAGGCTCCCTGCCCTTCATTGACATTCATATTAGGAGATTATTAAAAAATTCACCTTGGCTCTAAACTTTTGTTTGATATTTTTTTGAAAGAATAGAGCAAGAAGAGTAAGTTTTAATTTTCAAAATTTTAATTTAATAATTTGCTCGTAAAAACAAAATTGCTTCTGTGAGTTTCTTCTTTATTGCAGCCCTTTGGTTTGTTCTGATGAGCTTTAGTGATAAAAAAAGACGTTCAACACTCGCTTCTGTTGGAGGAAGTACTTATTTAAAGACACGTCAAAAATAAAAAAGGGGGGGCATTTTGGAGGTTGAAACGGATTAATGGCATTTACATTAATTTCAATGGAAAAATTCTCTTTGTCATACGAGCAAATTGAGTTACGAGCTCGGTCACGGAACGAACTAAACTCGTATGTCAAGGTACCACGTATTATAGAAAGAGGCTGCTTAGGATAGTAAATTGATTATGCACCTGGCATTTGCTTCCTGTCATTGGATTGAAGAAAGGGAAGCAACTAAATCGGCTGCCCGAGCATAGCATTACGCAAAATATTATTTGCTTACAAATTAAAATATAAACTTTTTATGAGTCGCACGCTGTGTCGCGCGATACGCGGCAAGGTTCTCTTAAAAAGATTACTGTACTGCACTCCACTGGCGCGCGCGGCCGCGTAAGTTGCGCGGTTAACATCACTAATACGTAAAGAAATTGGACATGAAGAGTCGGAGTCGGATAAAATATTCGGACTCCAACTCCGACTCCTAGTCTACTTGACAGTCCGACTCCAACTCCGACTCTGATTCCTTTCGAAAACCTCCGACTCCGGTCGACTCCGACTCCGACTCCGACTCCGCAACCCTGGTTGCAAGCGCGTTTATTTATTTCTTACAAATCATTTATTTTCCGTTTGTTATCTGTCCAGTTTTATAGTTTATTATCAATTGTTATTATATTGTTGATCAAAGTAATAAACTCTGATTTGTACTAACGGTGAGCAATTTAGTTTGATATTTATGGAAGATTAGAATAAAGCGCAGTAAATATATTTTAATACATCGGATTGTTCAGCTTGGTTTGAACAAATGTTCTCAAACTTTGGTGACCAGTGGGCTCCTTTCAAAGACTCTCAAATACCAGTGCCCACTGGTTATAACATTGTTCCAAAGGTCAAGTGAAGATCAAAAAAATGAAGGTCATCACTTTGAAACCGTCTTTGAATTCTTCGATTTTCTTCCGAAATTCAAGTGAAGGCCAAAAAAAGCCACCACTTTGAAACCGTTTCTAATTTTGTCAATTTCGTCCCAAAAGTAAATTGAATTCCCAAATGAAGATTCTTCTTGTAGCCCCCGCTTTTGGGTGCCACAAGCCCCCTTTGAAAACCCTTATTTTAAACTGTGGGTATCCGGGTTACAATATCAAACGCACCCCAAGATCTATCAGTCGTCGTCGTCGTTGTTTGAAGGTTATCCATTCCAAGTCAGACACAAACAGGATTGGGGCCGAGGGTTTATCCTTTTACTACCCCAGACTGCTGTACTGCCTGATCAGATGCTGGCAGTGATGTTATTAAGCCAGCATCAGGTTTCGTCATTAGCATCAGGCACCGGTCCCGGGCACAAAAGCACGGAGCCTGGAAGCACCTTTACAGTACTCCGTTTTCCATTTGTGATTTGTCAATTCAGAAGCGCGGATGTCAACCCTGGCAAGGTTATCCAAAAACATTCGCGCAGCTGGCACAAACGGGCGTCTGGATCTTAGTCTCACTTGGCGAGTATCTGAGGACCCACTTAAAAGACCATACAAAATATGATCGGGGTTCAGAGATCCACGGTGAGCCAAGGAGAGTGTCACTTCCATTCGGCGAAGCTCAGCTGGCTGGATGCCTGAGAGTACAGGTAGGTGGTCCGTTGGAGTGGGACGCAGGCATTCAGTAACTATGCGCAAGGCGTCATTCAAGACACTGTCGATGAGGCGAGTGTGAGCACTGCAACACCAGACTGGCGCACAGTACTCAGCTCTTGAGTGGAAAAGAGATGAAGCGGCTACGCGTAGTGTTTTAGCACCAGCACCCCATCCCGAGCTCACGAGCCGCCTCAGCAGTGTGACGCGCGAGGATAGTTTTTTGCGCAATGCCACTAAATGGTGACGAAACGTGAGCGATCTGTCCATTTTTACCCCAAGGTATGTAGGGGTTGGACAGAACGGTAAAAGTCTATCGTTGTTGTAGACTTTTAGCTCACGTTTGGCCTCTCGATTATTTAAGTGAAAGGCTGCCGTCACCGTTTTAGTGCAATTGAGCTTCAACCTTCATGTCCGGAGATACGTATCTCCAAGTCTGGAGATACGCTGAGAGTGTAGACATGTCTTGGCTTAAAGTCCCCTCCATGTCCTTCCAGTTTCCAAAAGAGTGTAACAATGCTAAATCATCAGCATATGCAAATTTTGGAAATTATGGAAGGCAGATCGTACGTATAGATGTTAAATAGGAGGGGAGCCAAGACCGATCCCTGAGGAACGCCGTTTTTAAGACGACGTAGTCTGCTTTGCTTGCTGTCACCTGTAGTAAGGGTAAAACGTCGGTTTCGGACAAGCTCCATAATCATTTTGACCATGTGCTTATCCGGAAGTAGTCTCAGCAGCTTGCAGGTAAGGCCACGGTTCCAGACAGTGTCATAAGCAGCTGTCAGATTGACAAATACGGCACCGGCCTTCTTTTTAGCCTCAAAAGAATCCTCGATGTTCTGGGTTAACAGAACAATTTGATCTACGGTTGACTTTCCGCGTCGGAACCCAGCCTGCTCTTCAGCAAGCAGTGGATCGATTAATGGTTCAACGCGGGCGTAGATAAGCCTCTCGAGGATCTTGTAGGGGACACAGAGCAGAGATATCGGTCGATAACTCTTTGGGTCCTCCACGGGCTTCGCTGATTTTGAAATCGCGACTAAAAGCGCTCTTCTTCAGGTATTGGAAATTTTGAGTCGGCGCAAATAGGAAGAAAGGAAGTCACGTAACCAGGACTTCAAAGCAGCTCTAGCATGGAGTATAAGGTCTCGGCAGATGGAATCAGGTCCCGGAGCTTTACCTGGTTTTAAATGTTGGAGGGCAGCAGTAAATTCTCTCTGTGAAAAATTGTCAGACATATTTACTGCGTCTGGTGTTGTGGCCTTCCAAAGGTCAGACACTTCTTGAGAGACAAGTCGAGATGACTTGCGATCAACAGCCTCGTATTTCCCATTTCTAAGCAGCTGAGATGCAATAGCATCGGCTGAAACAGGACAGTGACGAGGAGAGTGTCGTGACCTACCAATAAGGTTTGTCAAAATACTCCACGCTTTTCGATTAGAGTGTGAAAAATCCATGCTCCGAACTGCCTCGGACCATCAATCCCTCCGCTTTCTGTCAAGCTTGGCAAGCAGAGCTGTAGCAGCCAAGCTCGAGTCGTCTCCCTGAGGAGACTGCAGAAAAGTTTTATAGAGGGATTCACACTCTGCATCCCAACACGGAATATAGTTATTTCGATACCCGCGTGGGATAGTCTTTTTGGCTGCTTTCTTAATGGTGTTACGGAAGTCCTGGTAAGCCGCATCCACATCAAGTGAATCAGGCGGCAACAAATTCTTTGCGAATTTATTCGTCAAAGCAATATAGTGACTCCATTTGGCCTTGCGGAAATTCTATCGCTTAACAGGCATGCTTGGCACTGCCATAGCAAACCTTGGTGGTGTAATAAGCGAAGGTCGATGTTGTGACTTGGGGAACTTGTCAAGGACACGTCTATCCGGTAAGCGACTGTTTGGACCTACGCTAGCCAAAACTAGATCTGGATTGGTGCCAGTGTTCCAGCGGCCGGAGTAAAAACTAGCGGCGTCCTTGGCATTATATAGGAGGGCAAGACAATTAATATTTGCCAGCCAGCCAAGCACTCACCGTCCAAAATGTTATTATCGTAACCCCAGTCAGCATGACGACAGTTAAAATCGCCAGCGTACGGACAGGGGTGAGGAAACAGTGAGAGATCTAGGGATTGCAGTCTCGTTGGTGGTGGTTTGTAGACGTTGACTATTTTATAGCCATCAACGTCCACACACAGCCACTCGATCTCCGATGTCAGTGGAGATTGGTCCAAAAGCGTGTATCTCAGTCGCTCGTGGACAAACGTGGCAAGGTCATGCTTCCTGCTTAAAGAAGACCCAGCTAGTTGGTAGTTTGGTAGTACCAACTTCTCTGCATCAGTGCAGTGGGTCTACTGCAGTAGGATGACGAGTGCCTCAGACTGCACAGCGAGGTGATGAAGAACGTTCATCTTGCTTGCATTGAGGCCTTCGATGTTCAACTGAAGAATAGTGAGTCTTCGGAACTTGTTGGCAATGTGCCCTGAAAAGGGCAGTTTTATCCTAGCATTGCCCCGTCCTGAAAAGGACGTTTGCCGATTAGCAGACCCACACTGAACATCGGAATGGGTGGATACCATTCCATTTTGGTAGGTTTGGTTTCAGTCTGTCATTTTGACACCAATGAACAGACTTACTCACACACGCTGCGAGAAAACACCTACCATCTAAGATCTATCAGTGAATTTTAGCATAAATAAGTTATTTTTCTTCTTACAAACCAATATATTTACAAGTTTTTTTTGATATGATCTTTAACACTTTTAATTTACTGTAATTTGTCCTTTAATTTAAAATCCTTTAATTTAATTTAAAGTCGTTTTGTGAAAAATTACAAAATGTCTCAATTACGTTCCGTTCTGTCAAGATTTACGGGAAGTTGAAACGTATATAGAAAGAAGAATTTTGGGACTCAATTTACAAACAAAACACTTTTACACATAAAAAAATTTATTTATAACGAACAAACAACATAACTAAACAAAAAAACTATAGTTTAATATTTTCTACAAAACTACTAAAGTAAAATAATGATAAAATAAAATGATTTCAAGGCAGTAGTAGAACCACAGCAATATAGCTTGGCTGAATAATTTCAAGTCTTAAGAATGTCAAATACCTGCAAGCTGCAACATGGCTTGACATAAATACGTTAAAAAACATTTAAAATTACTTAAATCATCTACTTGATTAATATTATTTGCAATGTACTCTTTGTGAAATCAACAACAATAGACCCATCAGTTTATTATCCAACTTTTCAAAAATTTTGGAAAAAATTATTTATAAGAGACTAAATACTTTTTTAAACCAACTAAAATTTTTTTATGATAAACAATTTGGTTTTAGAAAAAATCACTCTATTTCACATGCAGTTTCAGTACTGTGGATATAATTACTCGATCACTTGCATCTAAACGATCTACCCTTGGTATATTTCTGAACTTCTCAAAAGCCTTTGACACTATACAGTAGACAATACCATTTTACTATCTAAGCTTGAATATTTTGGTGTTAGAGGAATCGCCCTGAAATGATTTACTAGTTATCTCGCTGGAAAAACTTAACAAGTTGTATGCAATGGTGCTCTTTCTTCAAACATTAAACAAAAAACTCATGGAGTACCCCAAGGTTTTATTCTGGGTTCTTTGCTTTTCTTACTGTACATTAATCATTTTAGACTTTGCCTCAGAAATAGTGAACAAATTATGTTTGCTGATGACACAAGTGCATTTATCAAAGATAAAACATTTGCAAAATCTTTAACAAGGGCAATAACGAGCTTAATCGCATTGATCAATGGTTAATTGTCATTGTCAGTAAGTAAATACATCTATTGTCAGTAAATACATCAAAAACAAAATGCATGCTATTTTGTTCCAAGCATTCAAACACAAAACATACAAACTTATATTTAATCATCAGAAATATTAAAATAGAACAAGTCAGCTCTTTAAAATTTCTTGGTGTTTACATAGATGAATATCTTTCTTGGTGTCCACACATGAAATATTTATTGTCTAAACTTCGCAATTGCCTTGGAGCAACAAAAAGGATCAGGTCTTTTTTAAACCAAAAATGTATTCTTATTTTATATCACTCTTTTTTTAACAGTCATCTTATTGTATAACAAACTGGTGCTACAGCAATAAAACTTTAGTCAACAAATTACAACAGTTATGTAATAAGTTTATTAAAATGACGTTTGGCCTAAAAAGAAATTACAACATTAATGTCATCATGTCAAAATCTGAAATATTAAAGATAAATCAAATGCTATTTAAAGAGATAAATGTGTTGATGTTTAAACAAAATATTGGTAAAAATCCAAGTGTATTTCAGATGTATTTACAAAAGCAACGTCTAATTATAATACTTGAAATAAATCTAAATATATATCTAAGTTGTATTTCAATTCTTTGTATCAACAGTCGATTTCTTATCGTGGTCCTATGTTTTGAAATAAAGTTCCAAGCTCATTAAAAAAAAACAAAGTTTGGGGTCTTTTTGCAAAAACCTTCAGAAATTTGCGTTCAAATACACTGTGTAATTGATTATTTCTCCGTTAACGTCCGAGCTAATTTAAATATTATGCGATTCAGTTTGCTACAATAATTTAAAAATTAAATGCTAAATAGTAATTAATTATTTTTAATAAAAAAGTATTTTAATTTTGGTTTGTGTCTTTTGTTTTTGTTAGGTAGCTCAAATGAAAACAAGCAACCAGTTGTCAACTATCGGTCAAGCAATGATTATAGATGATACTCCAATCCCAAAATTTAACAGCAATTTAAATTTGTAGTTTAAAATTGTTTTTCTTTTTTTTAACTTTGTTGTTTCTCCCACCCATGGTTATACAACATTCTCTTCATATGGCTCGGATGTCTACACTGGTATAGAATTTAATTTGAATTTTTTTCTTTCTTTTCTCTTTTGTTCTTTTGGTGAGCAAGCATGCTCCGTTGTCTTTTCTTTTACTTTTTTTCGTGCCTTCTTCTTGCATGTTTTAACTTCTGATGTTTTCCTGCGTCTACCTTTTTTTGACTCTCGAGTACCTTTTAATGTGTAAAATTTACTGATCATGTTGGTGTTCAAGAATAAAATGAAAATGAATAAACGAATGAATGAATGTGTGAATTTTACAAAGCTCAAACATTTAAACAATTGGTTTAATTTTCATTGTTGGCCCAACCCTTAAAAATGGAATTCTAAACATCAATGCACTTGAAATTCTTTTTTTGCTGTCAGTACACGAATTAAATTCATAATTAACATAGAACGATTTGTGTTAAATTCATGGTAGCGATGAATACTTTGTATATTTGTCAATAATTCATTAGACTGTTTTCTAGCATTTCAACACTATTGTCTATTAAAGGTGACGTAATGTTTCGTCTTGACCGAAGTCTAGCAACCCACGATTTGAGGTGATAAAAACCAAAACAAAGAGTATGAGCAATCGGTAGACATGGGACGAATAAGGCCAAAATCAGTAATGATATATAATGGGGATCATTTCTCCAGCTTATAATAAAAATGGGTGTTAAAGCACTAATACTTAAAACGGTGCCTGACAACAAAAAGTAAAGAATAGTATAAATTGAAGGGTAGATCATATGAAACCAACGAATTGGTATATCGTTGATGCACATATCCAATTGAAGTAAAACAAAAATAATGAAAAAACTATAAGTGTGAAAACTTGCAAACAATTCTTCATCCGTTATTGCATAATTACACAAAAGAATTGTTGCCACCATCAAGGATGTTGTGATCGAAGAGCTGAATTGGATCCACACGAACTTGTCGAACCAGTTTAATGCTAAAACAAAACATAAAGATCAAGTCACAAAAATCGCCATTTGTAATTAAACTTCTTAGATTAATTTTTAATGTTTGTAAAATGATGCCACGAATAGCTAACTTTCTTAATAAACCATTGCAGTAAGTCACTGTAGAATAAGAGCATTTTGATTTGAAACCGCTCTGGGCTGGCAGTAAGCTCACCAGAACTCTTTGAGAGATTAAGACATGAATCAATAATTAAGAGTCCCGAAGAAAATCTGACATCTTGCAAATACAACCATGCTGTGCATGCTTTGTAGTGATGGTGTAAGAAAAGAAGGGCCAATAAGAAGATCAAATGCAAGGTAACCAAGCAAAAGATAAAATATTTTGTTGTCGAGGATGGTATTTTTTAATAGAAGTGAATCGCATCACCCCTTTTGTGTTAACAACCACCTGCGGAAATGCTGAGCCTAATTTATAGTATATGGTGAAATGGATAGTGAGTGAATTATTTGTAGAATATTTAAGAGATCTATGTTTGATCTGTGGATATTCAAAATGCGATTCCACTCACTCGGAAGAAATTACTTTTTTCCTTTTCAGACATTTTTAAGCTTTCTGCGCGAAATCTTAGTTTTGCAAATTCTCCTTCCATCGAACTAGTTACCATTTTCAATTTGTAAAGTCTTCTGCAGTACTCTTGAACAAATCTAATCTTATCCCAAACGAGCTCCCAACTGTCACGAACTTTACTCTGGAATCCAAAAGACTAGTTAAACTAGGTAACCCGAATACCTGCGCTGAAGTAAAGCTATGTCTATTTTTTTATTTCTTTCAGCTCAACAAATAGTTTACCGCAAGACTGAACTTTTTACAAAAGTAGAGTTAGTTTCGACTAAGTTCGAATTAATTCCTTAGAAAATTTCTCTTTGCACACAGATAGAAGCAATTGTCTCTAATTTATAAAGAATAAATTTACTAATTTAACAAAACTTGATCGGTTTACAAAAACTTGTCTTCCAAGCTGCAACAAACTTCAAAACAATTCCAGTGCCACAAAAAATTCTATCTCACTATAGAATTAATCTTCCATCACACTGGCGCAAAACGATTCCAACACTTGTCAATCAACTGGAACAACTCAACTGAACCAATGATTGGAATGACTGCTGATCTCACGTGGAATGAAATAAAATGTATGCTAATATCACGTCACCGACGCCAGATTATAAGCGAATTTTCTGAAATAACTTTCCGGAATTTCCCAAATAACGATTAAATTAAGGTACTTTACAACAGCTAATCAGAGACTCGCGACAACCAACAAATTAAGTAATTAGAAGTCTGAAGATTTAAAAAAATTCAATTAATCAATTTCTCGAAAATTCCAGATAGGAACGAAAACTCTAGAAAACTAACGGTAACGTGCTTTTAATCTAATGACAGTTACTTTGAATTACAACCGATAAAATGAACAATTAAACTATAATAGAACAGCTTGCAATAAATTAAATAAAGCGGGGTTACTGATTATGACATAATTATTGCTATCAAAAAGATTACGTCACACTAAAAATTAAAACTACTGAAAAAAGAAAAAAATTAAGAATGAATTTATGCGGTTACGATTATATTGCGAATGAAGTGTGACATAGATCCCATTTAGACGTACAACTTACCTGCCTATATGACAAATAAGTTATAGCAATAGCAACCTTGCAAGTCTTTTCATTAACTAATTCTTTTCTAGTTTGTCTGGATGTTGACGTTATCTTCTCCGTTTGAATAAACTTCTCGTTTTATTGCTTTAGCATACTACCTATTTTAAACTGTGTTTTCTTTATTTAAGTCGTGTGACCAATTATTTGCTTTAAATTGTCGCCTATAGATAGTTGTTTACGACGTCTCTGTTTTGCCACACAGCAAGTCAATGACCAACCAACTTGTGGCAACTTCAAATACAAATTAGGCTTATGTAAAATTAAAATAAGAGTGTCAAATCGAATTCGTTTAAAATAAAGCCCTGGTTCACATTCAGGTTCGGCAAACTTAATTTTTACGGGTTCGACGCTCTGATCCTGATTTGGGTTCGGTTCGACGCTCTGATCGTAACAGATTAGAAAATAACGATAAACGCGAAAGCCGATGTAATAAGTCTTGGCAAAGTCCTTTTGGTTACATTGTTGCAGTAAATTTTAACGTGTTTTTATGATAAAAAATTACATATTTTACTTGCCTTTTTGGGTTTTCTTCATAGTCATTAATAATAATCCATTTACGACTGAAATAAGAGAAAGAAGAAAGTACAGGCAGCAAATTAGTTTAACCCATCGAACCAAACTGAGCCTATATGATGAGGGGTAATCAATTGAGTTTGATGGATTCAAGTTTACGAAATAAATCTTGTATTGAATTTGTGGAATCCATGTTTCCATAATAATCAAGAACAAAGAAGAAAAGAAAAAAATAATTTTACAAATGAGAAAAACAATTTTCCATATTGTCTTCTTGCTCCACTGAAAATATAAATGTTTATATTTAATAAATTTGCAATAGCAAATTCTTTTCAAAACATTAACTTAATATTTTAGAATTAGTAGAATGGAGTGACATTTTTGATCTGTTTACAACTCTTATTTTTTCTTTAGGTGACAAGTTTTGTTTCAATGATTTATATAGTAGCTGCTACAACAAAAGTAGTTGGCGCTCAAAGATAGGCCGTTCTTGATGGTCAGATTATAAAAAGCTTATTTCACACAAAGTATTTTTTGATTTTTGGTTTAAAAAAATAAGTAGTTAAACGATCATTGAAATCTAAAATCTGGCTTTTTGTCTTATCTTGCCTTAAGCTTTGGTGCATTGTAGCAACTTTCACTTGTATAGACACAAATAGATAATAGATAATATTATAGATAAGTTTATATATATATCAAAGCATATTTTATTTTTCAATAGATTTGCTAAATATTCTTAGCATAACAAGACCTGTTAAACAACAATATAATAAAATATTTAAAATAAGGTGACAGAAGCAATAGCTTGATTCTTTTTCGTACTTGAAAAGCATAAAATTGTTCCGGTCGACAATCTGCAAATCCAAAATGTTTCAATTGAATTTCGTAAACACAATTGGTTCCCATGAAAAAAATTTAGGTAAATTCGTTTTTGTATAAAAAGTCAACTATGAATTTAACGTAAAAGTATTAATTAACTCTTTGAAAAAAACTATTAACTATATACCTAAAAAATAGCAAAAAGAAGTTTTATAACTAAATCTGATAGTGAGTACCAAGTGAAAAAAGACGTATTAAGCAATAAAAAAAAGGGAAAAATAGAAAGATAAATCAATATATTCAAAAATTTTGGTAGGGTAAACTGGAATCTTTAAGATTCTACTAATCCAAGCTAAAGATTTCAATATTTATGTTAAAGGTGTGTTATAACGCCATGTTTAGTCTATGCAGGATAGCTTAATGCAATAACACTCTGGCTTGTGAGCAAAAGAACCATAACTTTAAAGACCAAAAGGTCTTCTTTTTCTGTAAAAGCAAGTTTTTATTAAATCGTATTTAATAAAAACTTGCTTTGACAGAAAACGAAGACCTTTTTTGGTTTTCAAATTAAATTGATGTATTTTTATTGGTTTTATAATGCCCAAGATGGCACCACAAAATCAATCATAAAAAAGATCGTCACTTGTCCAGAAGGTAAAGACAAAAAATTGTTAGACTTTTTTCTTACCCATTTTAATTAAAAGTGATTTAAACTCAGGACCTCGGGCCACATGCAGCAGGCAACAGTATCACCTGTTGCTCGCGAAAATTGTTATACATTGTCTGAATCAGAAACAACATCAGCATTTAAACCAGTGGTTTTCAACTTTTTTTGAGTCATGGTTCTTTTTTCAAAATTATGCATGCTACAGACCCCTGTATGTCTGTTGTTTAGCGCGATGACTTTTTTTTTATCTTCACTTTGAGTTCAACTTTTCATTTATTTATATATTTTTGTCTTGAGCTCAAACTGCGGTCTGAGGTCTGCAATCTATCCACCTGAAATTGTCGATCAGTTTTAAAAAGCAGTGTTACGTTGAACTCAAAATGAAGACCAAAAAAACGTTTATCGAGTTTAACAACAGCCATTCTTGTCTTTAAAATTACTAAAAATCAAAGTAAAGATTTTTTTGGTCTTCACCTTGAGTTCAACCCAATGCTCTCCTTTTTTGAAACTGGTTGACAATTTTAGTTAAATAAACATCAAACTTCAGACGGCAGTTCGAGATAAAGAACAAAAATAAAAACTTTTATTGTATTCTAAAACAGTTCGAACCAGTTTAAAGTTCAACAAAGTTTAAAAGTGGCCCGCAGTAACGACGAGCTTAGACCACCCCTATTTTAATTAATGGCCCATTTAATTTTGTCTTTATCAAAATTTTACTACTGTTACGTCACAAGTCTACTAAATGCTTTCAAAGTTTGAAAACCACTTGTGTAGGCTATAAATCAGTAAATCGAAAGAGGTTATTTCGGTTTAATCTAAGAGAAAAGCATCAAAAATCATGTTGAACTTTATTTTGAAAAATGTTTAGAAATTGGTTCAGCAACGTTTTTTATTTAAAATGTAATAATTTTTGGTAACTTTTTATTGCTGTTATATCATCAAGATTAAGTTATCAGCTAAAATGATCAAAATAAAACCACACGTTTAAGCAGTTAATCTAAGAAATATATTTGATAGTTGTAAGCAGAGCTGTTGAGTCGTAGAAAAACGATGTGACTCCGACACCTTTTCCATAACCCTATTATCAATGTTAGTTATCAGTTTCTGCCAATTGATTTTTCTCCTACAAAACCAAAATTGGTACCGATTACCCAGGTGAACATAATTTCAAAAATATTTTCTTTCTTTATGGAAATAGTCATTTCTTACAGATTTTTGGGCGCTGAATCTGAAATTGACCATAAAAACCTTCAATTAGCTCTCGTTTTTGAAATATTTTCAATTTTAGTTTTCTACAAATGCATGCATTAACGTTAATGTAACAACAGAAACATCCATGTTCACAATCGCATTCTTTTAGCTTTCCTGCTGTAAGACAGTTCCGGTTGATCTCGAGCAAGAGTCCCACAGTAATCTGCTAACATTGATGGGCTTCATCTTTCTTGGTACCGTTTTTCCATAACTGCTATATCTTAGTGGAAACGCTTCCCATGTTTGTCACTTACGTCACCACAGTTTGAAGGAAAAAAATCCAAGTGTGAATGTAAGAAGTGTATTTTCGAAGACATGTAGCACCCCATATTTTTGTAGGAATCTATCATGTGTTCCACAAGTTCAACATAATTTGGAGCTTTTATATTTCTAAGAAAGTTGCATGCAACATCTCGAAATGCATCTCAGGCAACTTTCTCTTTGATCCGGACAAGGTGGGATCAAAGTCTTCATCCTTTAATAGCTTGTTGATTTGGGGTCCAACGAAGATACCTTCTTTGAGCTTTGTTTGGCTTAATGCAGGAAACTTGTTGCAGATGTACTTGAAAGCCGCTCCACTCTGATTCATTGCTTTTACAAAGTTTTTCATCAATCCAAGTTTAATATGCAAAGTGGGAAGTAAGATTTTTGATGTTTCAACGAGTGGATTGTACTTCACACTTTTTGTACCTCCTTTCAAAGTGCTTCTTTTCGCCCACTCCTTTTTAAGGTAATGTTCATGTCTTGCGCGACTGTCCCACTCACACAAAAAAGCAATACTTTATATAACCAGGCTGTAATCCCAGTAGTATTGCCTTTACTTTCAAGTCACCACACAGTTGCCAGCAGTGCTGTTCGTAATTTATGCATTGTAAAAGCTGCTTCATATTCTCGTATGTTTCTTTCATATGAGCTGTATATCCGACGGGAATTGATGACAACATATTTCTATTATGCAGTAACACCGCTTTTAGACTTAGCTTTGAAGAATCAATGAACAGTCTCCATTCTTCTGGTCTCTGAAACTACCCAAACTCTTGCATAATACCACCAACATCTGTGCAATATACAAGTCCCCTTTTCATGCTAAAAAACTGGGCCAAAAACTGTTGACGTGCACGAAAACTACAAACTTTGACAGCACTTTGGAGCAAATTCTATTGTTTTAATCTAGAAGCCAATAGCTCAGCTTTAACTTTTGGAAAATCTAAATCCTTAACAAGATCATTCAGTGCACTTTTATTGATTAAATGTGATTCAGATGTAGTAATACCAAATTCTTTATTCCAGGATGTGCACGGTTTAGAAATGCTAGACTCTTTACTGCTTTCTGCATCATCTGAACTCAACAGATCTACTTCACAAGGTTCAGGAATAGGTAGATTGTCACTGTGAAGAACAGGACAAGTTGCAGATGGTATGTTAGGATACTCTATTAAAGACTTCCTCTTTCTGTTGAATCCTTTTTTCATAGAAGGTGTGAGACAGAAGTAACAATCGTCTACATGATTCGTTGGTTCTCTCCAAATCATGGTATTGCCTTTCTTTTCTTCTTCAACCACTCATTAAGGGCGGTGACACAGGAGTTGCAGCATAAGTGAGGAGCCCAAGTTTGTCCTGATCTCCGACTTTAAAACCAAAAAAGTGATGATAAGTCTTTCTTGTTCTAGTGGTCAAGACATACTTCTGCGAAGACACGATGAACTCCCCACAGATATACAGACGCTCCTCGACTTACGTTTTAGTTACGTTCCGAACGGCCAAACGTATTTTCGATATTTTTCTCCCAAAATCATGGTGATCTCTAAAAAACAAGGTCTTCACCTCAGATCGATCTCCTTTTTTGGTATTTTTCTCCCAAAATCATGGTGATCTCTAAAAAAGAAAAACGTAAAATTGAAAAAAACGTAAAACGAATAAACATAAGTCAAGAGGCGTCTGTAATAGAAATTATCTTCAGAATTTACGCAAACCCGAGGCATTTCAAAATATAATGAAAGCTACTTTAACAGGTTATTTTACTCGTAGTTAAAAGAGCTCAATTCTAAACAAAAAAGAACACGGTGCAATTTTTCGGATATAACTATATTAGACAGTTACTGAACTTTGCAGTTTATTTGCACCTGCTAGAAGCCTTTTTTGCGTTGTCTAATTTAGGTGAATTTTTGCTGGCTAGTGTACCTGTTGTATTTCATTGTTTGTCACGCAAATTAACTAAGCTACACTCCTATTTAAGCTCTGTAGTTGATATACTGTCATTTGCAAAAGTATCGAACCACTTCAAAAATACCGGTATGTCTATTTGGCAACTTAAGCTAATTATTGCGTCATCCACAATGACAAAGCACATGTACACATATCAGAATTGTCAGTTCTTTCCTAAAGTTCAGTGCAATAAGTTTATTTTGCATTCTCTAACAGTTTATCGATTTGTTTTAATTCTTTTCCTTTGTCAAAATGACCAAAAATTCATATCACCCAAAGTAGAACGTGCTCAAATTGTTGTTATTTACAAAAATGGACTATCACAGCGCCAAGTATCTAAACAACTAAGCATTACCAAGTCATCTATTCAAAGAGCGATAATTGCAGTATTTCACCTGTTTCCTCCTACCATACCGTATGTTGCTGGTGCCCCTATCTTGAAAACTAGAGCTAACCAACAATTTTAAGGATCATTTTCGGATTCAGCGCCACAAAATTAGTAAAAGACGGATATTTTAATCCCAAAAAAAAATTTTTTGTTGAACTGTGTTATTTGCTAAAGAAATTGGGATAAAAATTACAACATGAAATACTTTACGTTGCAATTTTTCATCGGAAAAATTGCTAAATATTTTTATGTTTGAAATGTGATACACTGAACAAAGTTATGAACAGCTACGGATCAATGTATGGAGGCCTTAGTTTCGTTTACTACATTTATATCGTTAAGACCACGAAATTACATTTTTATAACAGTTTTTCAAACATTTTTTACAATTTTCAAATACTTTTTTTTAGCATATCGCACGTTCTAGATCTTTTAACTATCAATTTTTACTATATTTCGATATTAATTTGACACAAATCTGTTTTTTTGCCTATTGCTAACAATTTAATAGCCCAATTTAGAATCTCAAAAGTTTTTTGCAACTCCCATTCCTTCTTTTTAAATTTTTGCGACTCCGACTCCACAATTCTGGTTCTAGGTTTTAGCATTTTTTTAATTATGAAAGGCTTAGGACTATTTCATTTTTTTATATTTGCGCTTTTAGTACTTATAAAAAAAAGTTTTTAAAAGTGAAGAATGTAGAAAAAATTTACTATTTTAAATGAAACAACACTTGAATTTGTGAAAGTAATGTCTCGTGTTTCTAATATACGGTTTAAAAAAAGTTTAGATTAAAACTGACCACAAAGCTCCGTTGATCATTCACTATCGCAGTGAATGCCTTAATGCTTTTTCTAACCAGAGACATTATGCTGCCGAACTTGGAATAATTACTAGAACTGTGGTGAGCATTTAAACACAGTATTAAAGCAAGATCAAATTTCATTATTAGTTTCATTTATACTAAAAAATAAATACAGCAGATCAAACTGTATTTTTACTTAAAAAGGTCATAAATGCCGGCACAAGCAAGTTCACTAAAGCTCTAAAGTTCAGCACAAAAAGGAGTTCACAATTTAAGATTTAAAAATTTAAACAAAGTTGAAAAGCTAATCATTATCAGTATAATTATTTAAATTCTTGCTTTCTCTTTTGCAACAAAATAATTTCTTGTAGCCTGACTTGACATTGTTTGAGTTATGCATACTCAGAAGATATAGCTACATTTTAAACAAACTTTAATTTTATTAGTGTGAGTTTACTGTAAAAGAAATGATAAGACTTCAAACAGTTTTTTCATTTTTTTTTACGCTTAACATTTATTTTAAGCTGCTCTTTACTGTAAGCTCGGTTTGGTTGAATTATCAGCGCAAAATAAAAAAAATGAAAAAAACTTTAACGTCACAACGGAAATGAGAAGTAAAACCACCCGATATTACGCAACTCTGCGTTTAAGAATATCCACAAAAGATCATTTTAAACGTTTTTGTTTATTAGCCTGGAAAGATTAAAACGTTTAAAAAATGAGAAAGCAAATCAACTTTTGACAAATTATACGGTACAAAATTTGCTTCATGGTTTTATTTTTTGCTTCAGCTAAGACGACAATCATTTAGATTGGACTGATTTTAAAAGTAGAAATCATCATGAATTTCATTAAAAAATTATTACGTCATAAAAATATGCACAAATTTAAAACAAAAACAAATCTTGGTTATTTCATTTTATCCAATTGCAACCTACTCGAGAACTGGCTAAACTTAATGTCAAAGAAGAACAAAATGTAAAGTTAATTAATATTCATATACAAATTAATAATACTAGAAGTGGTAAGACTGTCACAAGAAAGCTCAATGAAAAATTTAGAGCAACATGTTAAATTATGTAAACCACAAAAAATTTTGATAAAATAAAAAACTTCAACACTCTGTTTTACGTATTTGAATAAGAGTCACTTCCTAACGAGTTGTGAAGAAGAAACAGGCTGTTGAAGTGTGTTTAATTTAATACAAATTTTTTATGGCTACTACAGTATAATTTTATATGCTCAATAAACATTAGTTTGTTCGGAAAATAATGGCCATTTCAGGTTGTATCTTTTAAAATTAGTTTTACTATTGAACTTTTCCGTTTTTCAGGTAAACAATGAACAAAATTCGTTATCTACAGGTGCTCTAGAATTTGCTCTAGAATTAGCTCTAGAATATTTGAAATGATTATTTTTCTTACGAACGCCCATAAAGTCTCTCTTTCAATTTATAAAACTAATATTAATTCATATCAATAACCGAATTGCTGCCAGTAAATAACGGTAAAAAAGTCAAAACTTTTCATGAGTTATGCGTGCTTGAAACACCTTTAATTTACTGATAAATCATCTACCAATGACGGTTACAAAGAAGCTTTTAGAACTACTATTAATGTCCAACGCAGATCTTTTAAGACTTTGACACGTACTTTTGTGCGTGATAAAGTACTAAGCCCCTTTTTAGCAATTTAGCAACAACACAAAACACAAGACTAACCGTCATTGGTAGATGATTTATCAGAAAATTAAACGTGTTTCAAGCACGCATAACGCATGAAAAGTTTTGACTTTTTTGCCGTTATTTACTTCACCGCGGACCGCATGTTTGTCATCTCTGGCACAGACTGTAAAAAAGTTCAGCGAAATTTCGATAAATCGTTGAGCGAATTGATTAAAGTTAATATTAAGGTTAGATAAGTCTTTCGAGGTCAGAGCTATCCAACATACGTTTAAAATAAACCCATGTGACACTGCTGAACACCCTACATGGAAACGAATCCAAGCAGCGGTAACAGGGCCGGATTTACCAATAGGATGAGCAGGCTGAAGCCTAGGGACTCAACATCCAGGGGCCTCGAAATTTAATTTCGAAGTTTGTAATTCTATTAAAAACTTGGCTTGTTTAAACCCTACTTAAAGTATATATATATATATATATATCAAGCTTTTCAGACTAAAAAATTTTACACACAACTGGTTTCAACCAGGTTCTAAACATCCGTTGTTATGTCGTTTGCATCATAATAAAGGCAATTATTATGCATATTCTGCGAGAAGCTTCTATTTTATGTAACTCTAAGTAATGGAAATTTACTAAGTATTCTACATGTATTCTGCAAAAAACAGTACCGGTAGTTGACATATTGCTGAAATAACTTATAGACCGTGTGTTGCGTACTGTTAATGTGGTAAAAGCTTTATCAATTGAAATTTACTGTTCTTATCGATTTATTTTATTATTAGACGTATTGGTATTGCTAACCTGCGTTTAGATCAAGCAATAATTTGGTTTCTTACTTTTTGGTAGCCTAATTTTATTATGAGTAAAAGATTTGAAAGTAGAGCTAGCAAGCGCAAGAGAAAGAAAATTGAAAAGAATATGGTAAAGAAGATAAAACCAATCACTGCTTTCTTGCATCAATCTCTGACAGAACCAACAGGTGCAATGACGCTAGCACAAGAAAATCAGTGTGATAAAGCTAATCAGCCAACTGCTAGCATTCAACCAAAAGAAATTCTTAGTGAAAAAACAATGCATAACGTTGAACAGCAACCAGGTAACAAGGAAGCAGCCATGCTCAGAAAAAATGAAAATACAAATATATTTCAGAATTTAGTTGCTGCAAAGGGAGAGGAAAAAGAAACACATGAAAGTAATGGAAATAGTCAAAATTTTCAGTTCACACCTGGTGAATTAAATCAATCCCAAGATGTTACAGATACTTATGCAGATGATACCGAACATAGGTCTACACATACACTGAGTTTAAAAGACGTTGGTTTGTGGAAAGAACTATGAAATGAGGAAATAGCCTACGGGATAGAGAGAGGTCCTTCTGAAGTTCAGCACAGTTGTGGACCATTTTCTAATTCCAAGCAAGTGTACAAGCAATCCAGTTTTTGCACAAAATCTCTGTTTCATTCAACGAAAGTCAATGGTGAAATATATGGCAGAGAGTGGCTTGTATATTCTTCAGCAAAAGGACGGGTATATTGCTTTGTTTGTAAACTTTTTCCAAACCGTGCATCTTCTTCGACTTTAGCTTCTAATGGCTTTGATGACTGGCACAACTGTTATCTTATCCAAGCACATAAAAACTCAGAAAATTACAGAAATGCCATGTTGACATACTTAACAAGGAAGCAAGGATTTACGCTTACTGCAAAGCTGGAGGAGCAAATAAAAGTAGAACAGCAGTATTGGTGGCATGTAATGGAAAGAATCACCGCTGTAATATGCACTCTTGCAGAACGAGGCTTGCCTTTTAGAGGGGACAATGAACAATTTGGATCTCATAATAACGGCAATTATCTTGGTCTTTTAGAACTAGTAGCAAATTTTGATCCATTTTTACGTGCTCATAACAATCGTTATGGAAATTCAGGATCAGGAATTCCTTCTTATTTGTCAAAAACTATTTGCGAAGAGATTATTTAGCTCATGGCCAAAAAAGTTAAGGAGTCAATTGTGGCTGACGTGAAAGAAGCGGGATATTTCAGCTTTTCTGTGGATTCTACTCCCGATATTTCACATACTGATTAGTTAACTTTGATTATCAGATATGTGTTGCCTGTAAACGGTTTACCTAGTTAGAGTTGAGCAGAAAGACCACTCTGGGGTAGACATGGCAGATTTAGTGCATTAACATCTCACTACTGAGCTTCAGCTTGATTTTAATAAATGCCGAGGGCAGTCTTATGACAATGCTGTAAATATGACTGGTAGGTACAACGGTAGGCAGCAAAAAATCTTAGAAAGAAATAAATTTGGAAAATTTATTCCATGTGCTGGTCACACCTTAAATTTGGTGGGCCGCTCAGCTGTTGATTGCTGTCTTGATGCAGTGAACTGTTTTGGCATTATCAATGAAATTTACACCTTTTTTTCATCTTCCACAAAGAGGTGGGCAGTTTTAAAATCATTTTTGCAAACTCAGTCAAAGGTACCTAAACATTTGTCGAATACTAGGTGGGAAGCGCATGCAAAGGCTACGGAAGCTATTCTGGAAAGCTACAGTGCTATCACTAATGCTCTCAGCCATTTGGACTCCGATGTAAGTGAGAAGGGCGATACCAGGCTTCATGCTAATAAACTTTTGCAAAAAATGGAAAAATTGGAATTTGTGTTTATGTTGCATTTTTGGACCAGAGTGTTAGGTCATTTTCACAGGGTTAGCAAAGCGCTTCAGAAATCTCAATTGTTATTAAGTACTTGTGCTCAATTGTACAATTCACTCATAGATTAAAGATGAGTTTAATGAGTTTGATCAGCAAGCAAAAGCTACTTTGCCGAATATGAACTACAGAGCTGTCACTAGTAGTCAAAGAAATGCACCTGATGCTTTAAGTGAACTCTCTTTAAAAGATAGGTTTAAAATAAATTCCTTTATTCCTATGCTTGATGCACTTGAAGCCAATTTCAAAAGAAGAGCTATTGTTTACAGCAGTGGTTCCCAAAGTGGGCGCCACCGCCCCCCTGTGGGCCCTGGCGCCTCTCAAGGGGGCGCTGGCTGCTAAATGGGCGATTGGGGGGCGCTGAGAAAAAAATGGGCAGTAACAAAACTAGTGTCCATATTAATTTCAGTACAGCAAAACTCTGTCTTTGCGCAAACTATGCTTGGAAGATTTATTTTTTGCTTCCTATACGTACGTTCATTGTGATCACACTGTAGCGGTTGGGGAGGCGTAGATATAGGTTTATTATATTAAATTGCTATATACTACCACCATTCACTTACTACATTGATCGAGAGTCCAAGGAATTAAATGTTTTAGTTTCTTCAAATACTTCCAGCGGTTTCACCATTTATTCAGTTTTATTACAGATTAATTCGGTAAACGATCAAACACGTCAACAGTTAATTTCTCAAAAAATACTAGCAAGCCAAAATCAAAATCCAGTAACCAAAAAGCAACAGAATTATAGCAATCGTTATCTCAATTCCTTCTCGCTTGCTTAACACGTCGCCAATTGAAAAGCAAAGCCCAAAATTTAAAACCAACGATGAATTGTTTTTTTTTCCACACTTCACTCCTTGCCAGTTAAAAAGATAATCTCAAATAAGCAATAAAAAACGCTTTTTATTTTTTTTCGCACGTTTTATCAGACAAAACTCGATTGTGACGTAGCTTTACGAGCTACAACATTACCTCCTATATGGCGTCACAAAGAGAAAATACTACTACTACAGTTAGCTCTCCACGTGGCCTCAGAAGCTCAGTTTTTTTGTACCTGTGCTGTGGTGATAAAGAAAGGAGTTGGCTACTCTAGTAGTAGCATAGCAGGTTGTGAAGATATGGCATTTGCAGTATTAAATTAAACTCTTCTAAAACAAGCACTTCTAAACTAAAAATAAAATGCGTTTTTTTATCTTACTATTCCTATTATTACGTTAATAGACTAATTGCCAACACTTTTTTAGATTATTTTTATAATAAATATTACAGTATTAAAATGAGTTCAGCCAAGCGAAAGTGCAGGCAATACAGTGCGAGTTATCTCCAGTATGGATTTATTCCAGCTCCTAATTCAGAATCACAGCCGATGTGTTTGCTATGCAAAAAAGTGTTTTCTAACGAAGCGATGAAGCCGTCCAGACTTTCAGAGCATTTAACAAAAATTCACCCAGATAAAGCAGAAGAAGGTGCATCATTTTTTCAAACAATCTGGGACAATTTTAAGAAACGGAAAACTGTTGACACGATGTTTTCCAATCTCTCACATCAAAATGATGATGGATTACGTGCGTCGTACAATTTGTCTTTGTTGATTGCAAAAAAGGGCAAGCCGCATTCGCTCGGCGAAGAAGTCATCTTACCAGCAGTCAAGGAAGTTTTGGACACCGTTTTGCATCACAAGTCCTCTTCTACAGTTATAAAATCTATTCCTCTGAGTAACAATACTGTGCAGAGGCGGGTGGATGAGATGGCTACTGATATAGAAGCTAGCTTATGTAGAATCATCAGGAATACAGAATTCAGTTTACAACTTGATGAGTCAACTTTGCCAGGAAATGAGTCTCTATTACTTGGGTATGTTCGTTTTGTGCATGATGGAGCTTTGCATGAAGAGTTGGCAATCGCTTTAACTCTCGATACAAATACTCGGGGTGAGACAGTATTTCAAGAAGTGAAAACATATTTCGAAAAAAATCAAATCCCACTTACCAATGTCTTATCGTGTGCAACTGACGGCGCCCCATCTATGGTCGGCCGTTACCGTGGCTTCATTGCATTCCTAAAAGCAGCAAATCCAAACGTGATTACCATTCATTGCGTGATTCATCGGCAGCATTTGGTGGCCAAGAATATTAGCGGTCGTCTTAACCATTCATTAGGTACTGTTATCAAGGCAGTAAACAAAATCAAAGTTTGTGCACTTAACACACGCTTGTTTAAGCAATTGTGTATAGAGAACGACGAAGCTTTTGAGCGCTTACTTCTCCATACAGAGGTAAGATGGCTCTCCAAGGGAAACTGCCTTACACGATTTTACACACTGATAGATACTGCTGTGGAATTCTTAGAAAGCTGTGACCCTGACCTTGCCAAAGAAATTATTGATATAAAAAATGATATCGCCTACTTGGCAGATATATTTGGCAAATTTAACGAATTGAATCTATCCCTTCAAGGCAACGAGGTAAATCTAATCAAGGTAAAATCAGTACTGTGTGCATTCAAAAATAAGCTTTTATTGTATGGGCAAAATTTAGCTAGACGCGAATTCTTCCAGTTTTCTAGCTTGCAGCAACTTGATAGCGGCGACAAAGGCATTTCCAATGTTGATGTTGAGACATACAGCAATCATCTTCAGAAATTGCATGAAGATATGGAAGTTCGGTTTCAGGATGTATTGCAGTTGGAGATTCCTGACTGGATAGTCGACCCATTTATTGATATTTCCGAGCAAGGGATTCTTGCAGAAGAACTTATAACCTTGCAAAATGATTTTGAACTCAAACCAAAATTCCGTATCTCATATCAAGCATTTTGGCTGCAACGTGAAATCAAAGTGAAATATCGCCACGTGTGGGATCGGGTGAAATCCTTTTTCATTGCATTTCCCAGCTCGTACTTAGTAGAGCGCGCGTTCAGTGCCGTCACAACGCTTTTGGACAACAAAAGAAACCGCCTGGACATCGTGAGACGGGGAGATCTACGCCTTTTTCTAACAAAAATGGAACCGGATATTAAGAATTTAATGAAATTGCACCAAGCGCATCCTTCACACTGATTTAAATAAACCTTTGTATCACTTCGTTTGAATTCATGTTTACTTTTTTGTGAAGGGGGCGTTTAATAGTCAGTAAGTTATCTAGGGGGGCGCTATTGAAAAAAAGTTTGGGAAACACTGGTTTACAGTAACATTGCAGAAATGTTTCATTTTGTTGGTAATCTGAAAGCAACTACATGTAAGGTAGAAATTGTATGAGGCGTAAAACTTTTAAAGGAAGCGTATCCAGAAGATGTTGACCTGAAGCTCACTGATGAACTTCTACATTTTCATTTGTACGTGAGACTAACACAAAGCCAAGCGGTTACAGAAGAGCAATCTATTTCCTTTTCTCATATGGAGCTTTATCAAATTATTTGCAAGGAAAAAATTCACACTGCCTTTCCGAATGTGGAAGCAATATTAAGACTGTTTCTAAGCTTAATAGTCACTAACTGCTTAGGAGAGAGATCTTTCTTAAGACTCAAAAGAATCAAAAATGAACTGAGATCCACAATGTCTCAAGAAAGGTTGTCTGCACTGAGCATTCTGTGCATAGAGAGTGACAAACTTAAACAGATAAATTTTGATGAACTTTTGCATGATTTTGCTTTGACGAAAGCTAGTAAAAAACCTTTCAAATTCTAATCTTACTCTATTTTATGGCTGTATGTCCTCGTTTAAACTTTGTATTTATTGTAACGGCTGTTTGATCAAAAAAATTAAAATTAAAAGCAAAACTGTTTTAACTCAATTTTTATTTTTCTATTTAAAATTTTACAGCCATGAATGGGGAGGGTAAAAAGAACAAACAGTTTAGTTTACTCATATTTTTAACATTAAGCAATGATATGTTATTTTGTTTAGAGAGAAATTATGAGTTCAAAAATAGGGCGCTCAGAAATGAAATAGCCTAGGGCCTCTCATGGTCTAAATCCGGCCCTGAGTTGTAATATTAAGCCGGTTGGCATCGATTTAAACGAATCTGTTCGTAATACGCTACCATGATCTGAACGAACTGATGAATTAGCTGTTAAAAATAAACTTGTTAGACACGAGGGTGAAACTCAAGGACAAAAGTTCTAAATCGGGCCTTCAATGTAATATGTTCTTCACATTTTTAAATATTAACACTGGATCCAATTCAAGAATAGCAGAATCGTGCTTTCCCAATTTAGCAACAACACAACTGCCCTTTTTTTGAAAAAAAAAAGAGCATGGGTTAGCGATTTATCTTGTTTGTCTTTTAAAAGAAGTGAAATTCTTGGCTTTTTCGGTAGAAATAAAAGATAATAAAAAATCTTTTTTTTATAAGACCGAAAAAACGACATATTTTTTTAGAAGTATTGTATATCCGAATCTGTACCCTATATCTTAAAGCCGTTACTTTGCATATTTTATTGCCGATTTGCAAAAAATTCCTAGTATAACTTAAACTGTGAATGATTGTGTATAGTTTTGGTGATCAATTAGACTTAAAACAGGCTCAGTGTTCTAGAATCGATTTATTTAGATCAGTGGTTCTGAGCTCGGGAGGGAACGTTGAAAATTTAAAGGAGGCTCGAACTTTAAATAACATGCCTAAGGTTATTTTTTTTGGAGGGGTAGGAGGGTAGCATCAAAAGCATACTCTTGGCAGAGAATTCATCTTTTGTATGGTAACTTTTCATTTTAGAGCGATTTAAAGCGAAGCTTTTAAATTTTCGATTTCTAATATAAACCTATTCACCTCACGCCCGTTTCGAGAAAAATATAACTCTTTTATCTCCAAGTTAAAGTAACGACCTGATTTTTCTTCACCTTGTTTTTCAGGAAAAATTTGGGTTTTTTGGGGGGATGGTTTAGAAGCCTGAAGAAGCTCTGTAGTTCAGCAACGGTGCCCCTTTAAATAAACTAAAAACTTTTTTATACTTTTTTTATGAATCTTAGTGGATCTGGTCTATCTTCTGTAGCCTATTTGAAAAATCATTCAGTATGATATTTTTGGAAACTAAAAATTTAAATTTTTGTAACTCAAAGCGTTAATTCAAATTATTCATTTTGGCAAACCGGAATCAGTCTACAACAAATAATTCTATTTGAATAAGATTTAACTAAAGATGACTCGTATGAGTCAAAACTGATTTTAAATTAAAATAATAAAACGAATTTTTAACAAGTTGTGGACTGATTCCCGTATGCCAAATTAATGAATTTGAACTGAGATATGTGTCCCGAGCAATCGTCGTAAAATCTTCATCCAAAAGGGTTAACTGATCCACTGAATTTTTGAACAAAATAAGCCTCTTAAAGGCGTTGTAAAAAAAGGTTTATAATTATTAATTTAAACGTTTGTTCAAAGCCTATGTTTTATAACTTCAGTTGTATCTTATCTAATTAATAGTCAATAACCAGTTTTTTTATGCGATGATTGCGTCATTTTTAACACATTTTTACCCTTAAATTGGGCATCGTCTTATTTTGCGCCATTAGATTTCAGTGAGATTTTTTCAATGCCCTTTTATCAAAAATTATACGTTATCATATTTCACCAAACAAGATTAGTTAATTTATTACAATTAGTGGATGACATGAAAGACATACAGAATCGGCCAGCTAACACGGTAGATAGCCGTTTAATGATTATTTACTACCTGTTCGACAACAACCAACTACTATAGTTATTTATTATAAAAACTCTGAGAATTTTTTAATAGGTCTTTTCATGAGTTGCATAAGTGTTATTTGAGTGCGTTAAGGTTAGTTGATTCATTAAAAAATTTGTCTTTTGTTTATTGAATTACAACAACGTACATGCAGAATATGAAAAATATTCTTTTTTTTAACAACACTGCAAATAAAAACAGTGACTACAATGTTTTTTTAAATAAATTGATCATATTTTTTATTTGGTCAAAAATATTAGTATTCCCAAAATATAGCCCGAAATTGCCTTTTTTGAAAAACAGCACAAAATTTTAAAATACCTGATATAAATTACTGTTTTTGGTTGTTATTGTTGTTGTTTTATCTTATACGTAATATTGGACAACTTATAATGATACCATAGCAAGCATGCGTGAATGCACAACCTATGCAAAAATTAATAAATAGCAAAAGCAAAAAAATTATTCTTAAAATAAGTAAACTTAAAACTTTTGCATTTCTTATTTTATGATTTTTGAGAAAAACGGGTTATCTTTTGTAACCTATTTGAAAAACTATTTAGTATAATATTTTTGGAATCTTAAAAATATGAAAATTTATTGCTCTTAATATATTGATAAAAAATACTAGTTTTTAATAACTTGCTCGCAATGTTTGGCTTCTTGAATAAGTTTTTTCAGAACAGACCATGTTTCACATAATTTTTATAGCCAAATACAAGCATATGCCATAAATTAACAATTTTAAAGGAATTCTCTTCGGAGGCGCAACAGAAACGTTCCTAAAGATAAAAAAATTATACACTGTAAAAAAACAACACGAGGTTTGACATCAAAAAAACTTTTTTCATATAACTACAGCACTTTCCCCGATGTTCAAACATGTAAAATCTTTCTTCTTTTGTAGCACGAGGAAACGGACAGCTTACCACTTCTATTAAAACCAATAAAAACAAGACTTTAATTGTAACTGTAAATGTTAATAAAATGCTTGTATACCGAAAACTTAAAAAGTAAAAAAGTTAATCGAGACAAATGCGACATAAAAGACGCTTTGTTTTTTGCTTGTTTTTTTTTAATGGAAGGTGCAAGACAGTTTTTGCCTAATTGTTCCTATAACTATAAGAAACTATAGTTAAGTTTGTAAAAGTCTTCTTTCGAAACTAATCTTTTAAAAACTGAAAAAATTTTCTTTTTTATAGGATAGATTGTTTGAATAAGATGCTTTCAATAATCAAACAACCACTTGTCTACAATTATAGTACTAGTAAACTGCAAGAATTTTTTTTAATAATTTTTGCAATCGACTAAAAAAATGTAGATTCGAGAAATTGTTCTTTTGGGCTTTGTGTGACCAACAAAACGCAGTCTTAAGATTTTGATTTTATTAAATTAATAACAACGATATACCGAAAGAGTTTGAGACAATTTTTTTATGTGAAAAAATTAGCCTAACTTTAATTAAATGTATTTGAATTTTTTTTATATTTGTTATTTTTAAACTTTGAAACTTTTGGTTTTAATTTATCTTTATAATGTAGTACTTTAAAATTTAGAAAATGGCATTTACGTTATATGACGCATTAAAGATAATGTCAGGCAAGTCAAGCGAGCTAACTATAAAAAATATATAATTCAAAGGTATCTGAAGTTGAAATCATTTAATGCATAATTAGAAGTTAATGAATACTTGGCTAATTTTTTTCCAATGGATCTGTAAAAGATTTTTTGGTGAGTCATTCCCTGTAATTAGTTGAAAAGTTAAATGAGTTAATTAGTAGTTTTTTTACAAGCTTTTTCAAAACAAAAATATTTTATACTTTACAAAATCTTTATTTGAGGTATACTCTTTGTGTGTTTTAAGAACAATATTAGTATTAAGATATATTAAAGTAAATCAAGTATTTTAGCCCTAAATTAACTGGAAAAGTCATATATCAGTGTCCAGTTGTAGACTATTTTGATCAGGGAAAGTACTTTTAACGATTTCTTAATGCATTACATATCAAAAGTAATCGTTTATTTTTTTTTTTTCTTTTTTCAAACTGCAATATTTTTTTGAAGAAACAATATTATTGTAGTCAATTTTAACGGCAACTGAATTTAAACAAAATTTAATCGTAACGACTTGATTTGTTCAATATTTTTTAGACTGAGCAAGGTTTAATTCTCTGTTCCAATGAATATTTCTGGAGCGTTTAAAAAATAGAAATTATTTTAAATAAAACAAATGACAAAGTTAAGCTAGAGTTGTTAGTTTTAGCATAAACTTTGGCAAAATAAATTATTAGTTTCATCAATTTGTCCCAAAACCAATAAAAAATACTTGAGCCAGTATTAAAACAAAATGCTCTTTTTCAAATATCATCCGCGAAAATATGTGAACCTAACCTTTTATTATCAAACACTGCTAGAGGATTTACCAGGCGTACATAGTTTCTTATTGGCTTAACACTGATTAATTGACTCATTCTTTTTCTTGAAACAAAGCATGTTGTTCTGATCAATTAGTATAATATTAGCAAAAAGCTAATTTTGTAACCTTGGCTTTGCTGATTCGTAAAAAGTTGATTTCCCAAGTCGAAGTCAAACTAAGATTTAATTCAAACAAACAAATGTCTTGTTTTCATAAATACTTAGGGCTCGTTTTTTCGAGATTCTTGATGTTTAAATGTTTTTAATATTTTAATGTTAAAAAAATATTTACAATTTTCATTACGCAAGCAAGATCAGTCAGTTATTTTAAAATTGCTTTCGAGAACTATTAACTTTGAGTTATTGAAAGTGAATTACCAATCAAAAGGCAGTTTCAGAAGCAAAATTATTTTCCTAAAGCTTCAATTGATTAACGTTCAATGAGGTACTTCTAAGCCTGAGGCGTATTATATCATTGTCTGAAATACTTTCTTCATAACACGCTTAGATATGAACTTAACAAACCATTAATCTTCTGCTTACGCAGCTGCATACTCAATCAAAAAATTTTGTAGCAGCAATTTTTCTTATTCAAAGTCATGAGTTTTTTGAAAGCTTTGCAATTAAAAAAACTAACGCAGTTAAGACGCGTTTTTTGAGCTTGGAAGTAAGTTTATTGAAGAAAACGCGCAATATATAGGTGGAGTAGAGTCAGGTTATTTATTGTCAAGTTTTATTTAAAAGTTAGACCTACTTAAGCGAGAAGCACGAAACGACAGAACCCGGCGAGGAAATGTTAATGGGATCTCGTAGAGGTTCTCCGATAGAAAATTAATTTAGCCGTGTCAATCTTTTTTAGAATAAAAGATTTACTTCTAAGGATTTTGACAAAATATTGCTGTTAAAAATAACTCTTACTTTAAGCCTTAAAAATTCTTTATGTATTTTTAAACATAATGTTGGTTAATCAACTCTCCATTCCAGAGGCTTTGGTAAAACAAATGTAAGTTTGCTGTTTAGCTTAGATAACTAATTAAAAAAAGAATTTTTTTTTGGCGTTGTTTCCTTTGGAAACAATTTCGTTATTCTTTCACAGATTTAAAAAAAAAAAAAACATTCTTGTTTACAAAATCATGAGGTGATTTCTTAGAAAACCTCCATAAATTTAAAATCCCGGTTTAATCCCTCGCAAATTGTCAATGAACATTGGGCGTGGAACTGGAAGAAAAGAGCATTTTAATTAGAAGTAATATTCAAGAATGTTTTCTGGTTTTAATAGAACAGCATACCGCTGTTCACACACATAAGATGTAGTTTAAGCTTTCAAAAGCATGAGCCAATTAACCATAAATACCAATATTTCCTGATGTAAAGCAAATGTCTCTTTAAAAAAAACAAAGCTATCATTCTAGATGTATCAACTTTTGTGTTTGCATAGATGAAAAAAAAATTTTTATTTTAATTGCACAAAGTTGAAAAAGTATCTGTATTCTTTTTTCAGATTATTTTAAATGTTTTTATAGTTTAATAAATTGTTTGTCATGGACAGCAAAAGTAGTATTAAATTTGCCGCGATTTTTTTATTATCAACAGCTACTTCATTGAAAAGTGAGTGTCTGATTGAATTTTTTTGTGGTAATGCATAATTCTACACTTGTTGGCAGCTCTTCAAGATATAAACAGTTAGCGCTTTTGCAGTGTTTTCCGTTTGATTAACAGTGTTTTTATCTCTTCATGTTGCAGTATTATAATTCATTTGACATGTTTACTTTACTTAACGTGTGACGGTTATCTAATTCTTTAATTGCTTTTGCATTTACTGGTCACACTTTTAGCATAAGATGATTTGCGTAAGCCAGTGGCACCAAACTAGGGTCCATGGGCCGGATGTGGACCGTTTAATTACGTTTTTGGCCGTCAAGCTTTGCTTCAAATGCACAAAATAAATAGGTATAAACAGAGGTCCCAAAATTTAGGATGATCTTTAATTTTTTGTCTTTAGTTGGCTTTTAAGTTTCAATGTTTATTAAATCTGAGTAATATACTATATTTTTAATGGAGGGTTTTATATGACTTTTTGAAGATAGTCTGCTATAGTCATACAATTACCAAATCCTGCGTACAGTTGCCAGTGTTAACTGTCATTTATACTTTTTCTAAAACTTTTGGAAATCCTAGCACAGGATAATGAGATGTCTCGTTTTAACAAGATAGATCTAGTCAAAAGCAACTTACAATCTTCAATGTTAGGGCTTTTTAAGTTTAATTCGAGTCATCCTAATTGAATATATATTACAAGGTGCTTTTTCACTTCCAATTTAAAGTGAAGGTTTTTTTTCTTTTTTCAGTGTTTCGTCATGGCTTAAGTCTTTGGGCTTTTGTTTTCAGTTGAATGATAATAACGTCCCCTTTTCACACAGAAATATGGTTTATCAAATAAACAAAATTGTCTGTTTCTAACTAATGATCTACAACTTCATTTCAACATTGTTGAAGTTGAAACTACTTTTCTTTTATAAATTTTTACCAGCAAATAGAAAAAACAAGTTTTGATATTGTGTGTTTAGTAGGCTTAAGCAGCTTACTCTAGGTCAGCGTATCCCGACCAGAGAAGTATGTTTCCCAAGGAGGAATTTGATGAGTTCAAGGGAGGAATAAAATAGATTTCTAGAGACTTAAAAATCTTTAAAAAAATTAACTTTTTAAGTTATGAGTGAACATTTAAACATATTTATTTGTTTGTGTTAAAAGTGAACGAATTCAAATTTTCCAAATCGACAAAGAGAAGAATGTTGCAAAAAAAACTGGGAAGCACTAAATCAAATCAGACACCATGATAAATGATTTAAATTTGATTTTGATTTCCATGATAAGGTCAGACTTCATGCTAAATAGTGCTTTAAATGTGATTGACAAAATTATGAATCAAACCATTAAGAACAAGGTGTAAAACTTTAGGTAAAAACCAATAAGAACATGACTAAATAATTTATTTGTTACAACCACATCCAAAACAGGTACAGAGAAATCACAAAAGATCAAAATATTTTTGTTTCTCAATTTTGAAACAGCAAGATTTAGCAAAAACACGTTTCATTCGAACCTGTAGTTAATTGTTGAGCCGGAAAGCAGATTCCAGCCAGTTTCTCACGTGACATGTTATATACCATATGAGCGAAATCATCTGCATTTTCAAAGCAGATCCTGCAAATGCAAACGGGACCTTCATAATTATCTTCACTATAAAAGTTTATTCCGTCCTATTTCAATTTTTAGTAAACTTTTTTGCCAGTCAAAATATAATAGGAATTGTAAAATTTTAACAAATTTGGATAACCATAGGTCTACTCTTAATGTATACATAAAATTTTGGCCAATCAGTTTTTTATAAAATAATTAAGTTTTTTATTATTTTATAATTTAAAGCAAAGTTATTATATTTTATTTGGAAACCTGAAAATTAAATGAGCCAAATACTATCTCTAAGGTGATGACCAATAACAACTAATTAAAACTTTACAGAGAAGAAGAGTTTGACTGGATTTACCAGAGCCGCACTCTCTTCAAGTGTTTAGATTAAGAAGCTTAAAAAGAGAAAACAAATTATTTATTTGGAATGGTTGCCATTTATTATTATAGCGGCCAAGCGCAGTAGTATGGAAGGTGGCGAGCTTTATATCACACGGCGTATAATTAATAGCTTCATTCACCAAGGTTTTTAAATTGTGTCCGAAAAAAAATTGTTTCAACCGGAAATTTTTCGGGCAAAAACCGATCGGGTCACAGTGACATAAATAAAAGTGAAAATAACAATCATTAAATTTTTTCAAAAATTAGTTAAGCGAAGTTGTATTGTGAGACAATTGCGTGTTAACCTGATGATTCGAGATTGAGAATGTTTGGTTATGTACAGAGGAGACAAGAAGATTAGGTGGAAAGAAAAATGCCACATATGGAGTTACCAGGCAAAAGATTTAGAGGCCGACCTATCCGAAGATTTATGGATGAAATAAATAAGGGTATGAAGATAGTGGGTGCGATTGTGGAAGATGGGAGTGAATGGGCAAGTCTGAGAAAGGCAATTTGCTGTCGTGACATCTACTCTGGAAAAGCGCAAAAAAGAAACTAAAAGAAGCTGTGTCTTTGTATTTAGTTGTTTTCGGCTTTTTACCATCTTACAATCAAATGCAAAGATTCGTCTAAAAAACTTTTTTTAATCTGAAGCAAATTATTTAGTTCTTTAAGGTAAACAGTTTGCAGCAACTAACTGACGTCGTAGCCTAGGATACGTTGGATAAGTGATTTCATGTTTGAGTTCTATAATAAAGAACAAGATAACTGCGTATAATAAGCATTTAAGGTTGGTTCGGACTGAAAGTCGACACGGAAAAAGTAAAGCGTTTGGGGGAAAGTGAAAAAAACAAAGCAAATAAACTGTTCAGACTAAAAGCGAAAAGCGTAAAAAAATGTAAAAAAGAGCAAAGTTTTTTCTACTTAGCGGAAAAAGATTGAAGTTGAAAACTTTTAACTCGGTTGATACTAAAAAGTGTTGAGGAAAAACCAAGGACAAAGCGGAATTTTCCGGTAAGTTTTGAAAAACTCCGCTTTCCGCTTGCTTTTTGTGCGACCGTTTTCAATCTAAACCGACCTTTACTATGAACCCAAAAAAACAACAGAAGTAAAAATAATGATTAACTGTGAAGTCTTTTATTTTCCAAACACAGCCAGAACTGACCTAGTTGATTAGATTTAGCGAATACAAAACATAACCATCACATTCATTATCTGTTAACAGGAAAATAGAAGATATGTACTTTATACATGAAATGGATATATATAGAGATATATAAAAAATTTAATTCAAGCTCTAAATTTTAATTCAAGCTCTAAATTTGTTATCGAGCACTTTAGAAAAACTGATTTTCCAACAGTGTTATAGAGATATATATAGAGATACAGGAAAATATTCACCGACTTGCGAGTGTGAGGCCTCTGAGCAAACCGCAGACCATGTACAAACAGCGTGCCCTATATATCGGCACCACATGGAGCACGAGGTTTGACGGTCTTGGATGACGAAACTCGATGCTGGCTTAATAACACCACTGCCAGCATCTGATTCAGGCAGTACAGCAGTCTGGTCTGTCTTAAAATACATAATAGGTCCTAAAATACAACCAAAGCGGGTGTCATTTTAAAGTCAGCTCAAAATGATTTAAAATTTTCTTTTTAAAATCTGTTATTTCAGTGGAGCAACAGACGGAATTGGAGAATCGCATTTCTGGTACAAAGCCTGTTTTTCTGTTATGCCTTATCATGGATAATTGCTGACCTAATTGTAATCCGTCAAGCTCGATACTGGATTTTCTTAACAAACTGGAGTGAAGTCATTGGATGCATTCATTTTTTTCTTTCACTGATTTCCGTGGTTTATGGATTTTTGAAGAATAGACACACAGATCCAAACGGCAAGTATTTGCATTAAAAAATTAATATTTAATATTAAATTGCCGCTAATAACTGACAGTAGTCCTCTGTTAATCCGGATTCGATTTGACGGACAAAATCATCTGAATTAGGCGAAGATCAGGATTATAGAAATACAATTTTTTCTGTCCTTCAATTATCCAGAGTTGCAGCATATCGATAAAAAATCACCTTTATTAAACTTGTGAGGTCCGAATGCATGTAATTGAATTATTTTAAAATGAATGAGTTTTTGGTGCAGAATAACCGAAAAATACACATTTACATTGAGACACAGATCAAACGCATTTCGCTGCAAAAAAATCAATAATCTTTATTGTCGCAGGCATTGCAGCGACTGGTCATCAAGTATTTCCTTTAATTGAAAAACAATATCCTACAATGCTGGGGCATAAACAGCCAAGCGTATAGTGCTGCAACGTTCTCAAAACTGCGCAAGCATCACCCAGTTTTAAGATTGGGTTTTCCTCAACTTCAATTTAATTCTCGTTAAACATCAAATAGTAAGCATTTATTATAGACAAAAAAACCGCAATCATCTATCACTAAAACAAATCTTCGAAGTCATTAAATCAAGTTAACTGCAAAGCACACTTGTAAATATGCTTTTACTGTAATTGAGATACAAAATGATGATTGAGATGTAGATAAGAGAGACTATGCATAAATGGTAAAGAGGGAAAATCCCGATGACGAATGAAAAAGAACCTTTTTTAATGGGCGAAAACCTGAATTAAATAATCCGGATAATACAAAGCTTTTTATTAAGAATTATATAGAAAATTATTTGTACTTTCAGTTTTATCCGAATTAAGCGAAATTCTGCATTAACCGAATCTGGATTAACCGAGCTCTACTGTATTTCGTTCATCATGCAAATCTTTCAATAAACTCTGTATGATTATACCAAAGACCTCACCCTTCACCTTTGTAAACCTAAATGTCTACTATGAAATCAAGCAAAGACCGAACAAAAAAGACTCCTACTTGCAGTTCAAAATAGAAAATCACTTAATATTAATTTTGATTTTTATTTGATTTTTGATGACATTTTTTTATGATGACATTAGACTAAATTAGACGACAACCAAATTGTGCTTATGAAATAAATCTTTTCTAACAGGTACACCTGCATTTTTGTATTCTCATTTGATTTAAAATGGAATGTTATGGCATTGATTAGAAAGGCCAAAAGCTCTTTTATTTAGTCTGTAACCTTCACGTTCAACCAAAAGTTTGCCTAAAAACTACTTCTAAGTTCCTGCGACACCAACGTTTTCTTTTTTTAAGTGAAGTTACGATTAAAAAAAAATCTTCATCTATTTTTGTAAAAAAAAAAATATTGTTTAGCTATCAATAAAATTAGTACATCTTTATAAAAAACTTGCACAACTTTTTCATTCTTTCGCAACCTAAAGTGATGATATCCAGATTGTTGGTCTAGAGAAGTGGTTTTCAACTGGTGGGCCATGGCGCTGTTTTCGATGGGCCACAGAGCATAAATGAGGATGAAAGCAACATGAGACTTTTATAATGACGTCATTATGATCGAGAAATCGGATAAAAATTCTAAGTGAAGACTTTTTTTAAAAATCACTATGTTTTTGGGACAAAAATTGAGAAATTGCAGATAGATTCCAAATGAAGACTTTTTTTAAGATAACCAGATTTTTGCGACGGAAATCGAATTTTGTTCGCCGAAGTGAGTCGTTAAGTTACCTTGGGTTGGAAAGTGGCCCACGTATGAAAAATATTGAAAACCACTAATCTTGGGTAATAAGGTCGTCGCTTTGCTGCTTGTTTTTAACCCAGCTTAAGCGAGGTGCACTGTACGTATATCTATTTGAAAAATTAAGCTTAAGCCATAAACAAACTTTTTACTAAAGACTGAAAACCTACTTTGTCTTTTTCTGAAAATAGATTTTTTTAAGGATAACTATATTTTTATACTTTTATATTTACTGTCTTCTTGCCTTGGCAACTATTAATCTTTTGATTTGAATGAGAAAAAGAGAGACGTTAAACTTCAAGCAAGTGTTAAATTATTATCCCTACCTGTTGTACCTGATATCAAAAAATGTTGCAGGAGAAAAATTTTTTATTTGTTATTTTGTCACTCTCAAAGCGATAAAACAATAATTTTAAATGGATAGTGCTTTTAAAAAAAAGTGATTTTTCCCCAGGACACAACAATATATGGCTAGAGTAGGAGTTGAACTGGTGCTATATTAATCACCTCGCCATCAGAACAGCACTACGTGCCGCAGGCCACGTTGTTGAACATGTATAGTTTATTAAAATATGCTTCTATATGAAAAAAAATGTAAATATACTTTAGAACAACTACTGCAGTTTACATTTTTTAAAAATTACTTTTACAACAAACATCTCACTAATCGCGAATTTTATTAAAAGCTGAACATTTTTCACTAAAGTCCTCAAAGCATTTAAATCTTAATTAGTTTTATTAAAACAATTTAGCAAAATATACCATAATAAGACAACAGTATAAATAAATAGCACAAATTTTCGCTCATTTTTAGGGCCTATTATAATGTTTGGCAAACTTTTCTCTCTTTTGGCACTCTTAGAAAGCTTCAAAATTTCGGGGCACATCTCGACCAAAACTGTAAAATACCTAATCAATTTAAAAACGAAATGGACTTTATTACTTATCTTAATGAGTTAGAGAGCCTTGCTGAAACTTCATTCAGCGAATTTTCCAGCAGAAGTAAAAGAAAAGTTTTTTCTATGAATATTTAAAAAAGCATGTTTCACTTACCGTTACGCTGCGGCACACCGGTTGCGGAGCATTGGCCTATAACTTTAATTTAATTCAAAAAACACATATGTTTAGTAATTATTACGACAAAGCCGTAGCCATACGAGCCGGGATTAGAGGGCAATTGCCCCCAAGACGCAAATAATTTGGATAGAATCAAATTTTTCGGGCACCAAGCATGCACTATTTTGGCAGAAAAAGTTACTCAATTCATAACAATCCAGATAATTGCGCAAAAACGACTAAAATTCAAGGTAAAGACTTTTTTGGGAAGGAGGTGGCTGATCAAAAGTTTATTTCCGCCAAATCAATCATTTCCTTATATTTACAATTAAAAAACCAAGTGAAGACAAAAAAAGGTTTTCACATTAAGTCCGAGTAAATTTTGGCTATTTCCGTAGAATGATGCGAAAGAATGATTCGGGCAACCATCGAAAAAATTTGCGAAAAATTGTTTGCCCCCGAAAATTTTTGGTTTGGTACAACTATTAACATAGCAATACTCCAGGAAAAAAAGTACATTAATAGTATTAAAACATTTGCAGTATTAATTTAAAGAATTAGTTTTATACAGTTTCTTATTTTATTTCGGTTGATATTTTTAAATTAATAAAGCTCGACATTATTTAATAATATAAAAACACCAACGAAACTTAAATAAATAATTGTATGAAACGGCTCTTCGTTTTTCCGGCAATTATTATTTTTATGTACGTATGTGACTTCATTTTGGTATTACTTTGTTGACGTATAATAATTACTAAATATATGAGTTTTTTCAATAAAATTAAAGTACTCGTAATACCAGTTGGCATAGACTTGAAAAGTATTGTTTTATATGCAGTGGATTTATTTTACTAAATATTGTTAATTGCGTTGATATACGAGCGCAAATACGTAATTAAATATTTAAATGCTTTGATAAGGATTTGTGTAAGGTGAAAACGTTCCACTTTTAATAAACTCTGCAACTATAAATGGCAAGATCCTCGTAGTTGCTTGCTATTATCAACAAGTAGATTTTAAAAATTACACTTCTTTTTAAATTATTTTTAACTCATCAAATATTTTGTTAATTTTATCTATAAAAGCGGAATCAAAGCTGTTATGCTCCGTTTACAACTTTATCGTCCATTTTTTAAAAGTCTTTTTCATTTAGAATTGAACTGGTTCAACAAGCTTGTGTGGGTCATGTTTACAACCGCCATTACTGGAGTTCTCGTTACCGATTTAGCATTTTGGATTTTTTTGTCTAGATGTTTTACACAGAAACGCTTGGAAATCCTTTTAATTTTCAATAGAACCTCATAAATTATATTTTGCTTTTAATTGATTTGTTTGTCAATGATATTCCGATTCGTTTGTTGCATTGTATTTATCCAATGGGATACGCAATTATCTATATTTTGTTTACAGTCATTCTCTGGGCTTCTAATTTTACATCGGCTGTTTATCCAACTTTAAATTGGGCAACTAACCCTCTTTCTTCAACATTGCTCTCACTTGGGGTGATATTCATTGCTGTTCCTCTTCTTCATGTATTTCATTTCGGCTTATATCACCTCAGGTTGTGGCTAGGTAGGCACCTCTTGGACAGAAGCACCTCTGCACCCCCGATAAACAATGATGTTGAAATGAATGAAACGTCCCATAAAGTTTAAAATTTATTATTGATATTTTTATGTCAGGAGGGATTTGTCAAATCTTTACAGGAAAAGTACCGAACAGCTAATGCTATGCACTAAAATGTGTTTTCTTGCATCATTGTGACATTCATAACGGACATCGAAAACAGTTTAAAAATCTAATTTTTAAAACTTTTCTACATTTGTCTAATGTGCAAGTTCAAAAAAGTAATTGTTGGTTAGTCTTTATTGGTTAGTCAAATATAGTTTTTTTTAAAAGCAAATACGTCAAGTTTTTTCTTTTCTGCCTGGAAAGTAAATTATCTGACCGCACTTGTACCTGTGATAAATCTACATTTGAATAAATATTTCCTTTTGTCCTTTAAGATGATGTAATAATTGCTGCAGCAATAGGTAATGAATGAAAAAATAACTTTTCAAACATTTTCTTAAATAGTGCTAAGAAAGGCAAACATAAAACAATTATTAGTTTACATCAATGACTCTCAACTTTTATGGCCTATAAACTTGATTGTCTTTTTAAAAAATATATCTAATGTACCATTTTACTATGCTAACAGTACCTAACACCTCATGAACGCCATTATTGAAAGCTATATGAAACCCTTTGTAAACCGCTAGAAATTTTGGTTAGGCCACCTTGACAATAACAGGTAGTAAGTATGATTTAAATTTTAAAATCAATTTTCAATTCCTTCTTTTTGCACTATTACATAATACTACTTTTATAATAATAGTGCTTTATAATATTGCTTATATATAATTACATGATATACTGTACTTTTCGATCAAAGCGCAAGTTTTTAAGCAGTCATTTAAATCAATTAATGAGCAAATGACTACACCATGGGTATGTTGAAAAAAAGTTTACAATATTTTCATTTCAGACATTTTAAAGAAGTTCTATAAAGCCAAATGAAGTACATGTCGTAATTAAGTGTTGTACAAATGAAATTTTAGAGGCACAAAATTATTTTTTAAGAATACATTTTAATTTAATTAAAAAAATATCTATTTTGAACTAATTTTTTTAATTGCAGAACTAGCTTTTTAATCTTGGCTACAAAACTTGCATTAAATAAATGTCGCGAAATATCTATTTAAAAAAGGCTGTTTTGAAAACTCGAACGTTTTCGTCTAGCTCTCTTCAGGAGGTTTCGCTAGAATGAATTGCAGAACTGAATGTAGTATTTCAAAAGTTATAAAGCTGATTCTGATTGGCTAAAAATTAAGGTTAATAATAGTTATCATAATAATTGAAAAGTATTAATAAATAAAACCACGTTTCGTCAGCGTAAGAAATTTTTTGGCAAAAAAAAAAGGAACAAAATTATGCAAGCTTTGTGTTAAAATTTGGAACTAAAAAAGAAAATTTTTAGTTCCAAATTTTAACACAAAGCTTGCATAATTTTGTTCCTTTTTTTTTGCCAAAAAATTTCTTACGCTGACGAAACGTGATTTTATTTATTAATACTTTTCAATTATTATGATAACTATTATTAACCTTAATTTTTAGCCAATCAGAATCAGCTTTATAACTTTTGAAATACTACATTCAGTTCTGCAATTCATTCTAGCGAAACCTCCTGAAGAGAGCTAGACGAAAACGTTCGAGTTTTCAAAACAGCCTTTTTTAAGGCTACTTAATTAACAAAAGAGCTTTAAATGAAGCATTTGTTGTTAAAAGCTATTATACAGTATTTACTTGCTCAAGATGGCGGTTATGCTTTCTACCGCATTGTTTCTGCTCTCTTCTGATTATCTTTTGCACGTTTTAACGTCTGACGTTGTGCTGCTTTTTACTTTTCTTGATCATTATTAAATATTTATAATTTGTCTATATGACTTATTCATTTATAAATAAATGAATGAATAAACATGCTTGACCGAGTTATGTTCCAATAGTTCTTTCTTGCTGTTGATCACTTTTTGTATTCGTTGCTTCTATCACTTTTGCAAAATTTTCCAATTTGTATAAACAGCTACGCCGAAAAAAGCGAAAGCAAGTTAGGTTTTTTTTATTACCGAGCTTCTTTAATTGTAGCACCACAGCAAACTATAACCAAGACCTTACCTCATTTATGTATTTATGTAAATGTTTATATTAGATTCTTCAAAGCTCCCAATCGAAAAAAAGTGACTTTTTTTTAATTCAGTAAATAAAAATAATATTGTGTTATCACTTCGTTCTTTTTTTGTAAAAGCAATTGTTTATATTTTTGCAAAACTTCACTCGTAAAGAAAAATAAACACAAAAAGTTCGACCTGTGACGTTATAATTAAGCTGAGACAATTGGTTAGTGGACGGGGTTAATGAGTAAAAAAGCCCAATTTTGGCTGCCGTAGTTTTCCCATGTCAACTACAGCCATAAACAGTGTCAATCATAAGACTTTTTTTAGTATTTCAGAGTCGCAAAAAGTCAGAAGTTTTAATTTTCGGGGACTACTAACTTAAACAATTATAAGATTGATCAAGGGCTCGTGCTCTGCTTTGATCAATTTATTATTGTCTCAATGCACGTGACTCTAGCAAATGAGATACATAGCTGCCCTGCTTAAAATTGTTGATAGAACAAAGCCACTTGCAGCGCTGTCTAGCTCCAAATTTTTTAAAACCTTTTATCGCGCCGACCACCAGGCGTTTATCTTTGTTCTAAATGCGATTGAACGAAAAGTTTAGAACAACCGGCAACGAAAAAAAACAGTTATAGATTTTATAGAAAAATCGGAAAAAATTGTTTGGCCGCGCAAATGTTATTATTGTGATACCCAAGGATGGATTTAAGGGGGAGGCCTAAGGGGATTGGGGCTTTTCAAAGCAGTGATGATTTAAACCACTGTATCATCTTTATTATCAGTATCATCTGTATTTATCTTTCTAACTCGCAGGTAAACGGCTGAGGAGTTAAACTTATGGCCACCGTCAAGCAATTTGCCCGATCTGCTTTCGGAAATGCCAAGATATCGCCATTCGATTAAAAAGCAAACCAAACTACTTTTTTCAATAACACAACAAAATAACGAGAATAGTTTTGATTCCCAACCGCATCAATGCCCTCTGCGATCAAAAACGCGTATAACGGTAAACGGCGCTAAAGTTGCCGATTGCTGCAAAGAGAAACATCGATTAACGCGCTTCCGGCTTCAATGAAATGAAAAATCAATAATAACCAAGGAATTTTATTAACTGAAGCGTTGAAAAGCGAAAGCGGTAATCTGTAACTAAAAATTAAACACAAAAAGAAAACGCATAGATGTCTTACCCAGCAGTTCACGTCGGTGTTGACTCACGGGGAAACGAGAATTACCAAAAACAACACTAAGTCTACTCAGACTTCAACTAGCCGCCCACAAACACTGCAGCTGGTCGCCTCACAAATTGAGATGTGTAACTAGAACTAACAAAGCCAGCTCTAAAATGAACGCGCTGCAGATACAAACTATGCTCCGAGATGAGATTAACTAAATTAAAGCGTAAAACAAAAAAGGCGCTGGCAGCGAGTGCACGCGCAAATTATGAACAGAAACTCAAGGAATTAAAGCAAACACGTGCGTTGGTAATTTTCTACAAGGCGCTCTTACCTATTAGGCCATACTGCCGACACAGTGTTTTTGGACTTTAGGTTATTGCTGTGGAGTTGATCTAACCAGCTCAATGAATTATTAAATCAAATTGAGCTTCTAATATTGCCGTTCTAGTAAACCCAAAATACGATAGGTTTTGCGTCAACCCGTAATACCTGGCAAATTATACAGAACAATTGCTAAGGACTTTGTGGGCTACAGTTATGCAATCGATTAAAATGAATAAGAACTGGCGTTGCTCTTAAAGAAGAAGTTTAGATAGTCTTTGCATTGCAAAAAGCAAAGTCAAGGCTACGATGGTGCTGCTACCACGATAGATAAAATAAAAAAGACTTTGCAAGCACTATTCAAAACAAAAACTTTTTGTAGATCCAGTGCTTTGCTTTAGCTATAAATTAAACGTAATTTTGTCAAAGTCACGTGACTTGGCACCTATTCGTAACATATTTTCAGTTTCAACCAAAATCTGTGGCTACAATCAAAACCCAAAAACTGGAAGAAATGTTAAATTGACTTACTGTCTATACCAGAGGTGGGAAACTTTTTTGTTATTCGAGGATATATTTTAAAATTTTTAAGGAGGTTGCATAAGTCAATAAACCTAAAAAAATTACGTAATCACTTTGAATCAATCTCTATTTTCTTCAATTTCGTCGCCAAAAAGAGGGTATCTCTAAAAAAAAAATAGAAGGTGAAGCTTCACTTTGAACTTGTGCAGATTTCCTTGAGTTTCGTCTTTAAATTGTAGTGTTCACTAAGAAAAAAAAGTTTTCTTCTATCAACAGTAGTCATTCTCACATGATTGTATTGTCGTGGAAGCCCCACAAAAAACTCTTGGAAGCCGTAAATTCCCCACTTCTGGTCCAGACTGTTACGCCACAGTAAAGTAGTTATTTTATTGATAAAAATTAAAAAATGCTATTTCAAACCGGTAAGTTCAAAAACGTTCATAATTGTCAACAAGCGATTACGTCACAATCTGCAGTTTATTATTTCTAAACTCTACTGCTATTTGTAGCAGACGTTTTGTTATGTAATCATAAGATGCGGTTGGAGTTGTAAGATAAGAACCGCAAGATTACAATATTCCCGGTAATCTAAAAAATTACATAACTAACGACGTGGAATGAATCTCAAAAATAATCTATGACATCATAATAAAAACTTTCAGGCATCCAGCCAGCTGAGCTTCGCCGAATGGGAGCGACACTCTCCTTGGCTTACCGTGGATCTCTGGACCCCGATAATATCTTGTATGGTCTTTTAAGTGGGTCCTCAGATACTCGCCAAGTGAGACTAAGATCCAGACGCCCGTTTGTGCCAGCTGCGCGGAATCTCTTGGACAACCTTGCCAGACTTGGCATCCGCGCCTCTGAATGGACAAATCACAAATGGAACGCGGAATACTGTGAAAATGCTTCCAGGCTCCGTGCTTTTGTGCCCGAGACCAGTGCCAGGCCTGTTGGGATGGGCTTACCCCGAGCAGCTTGGGTTAAGCTCAACCGCCTGCGGACTGGTGTTGGGCGATTCCATTCGTCCATGCACAAATGGGGTCTCTCTCCTTCACCGAATTGCGAGTGTGGCGCCTCTGAGCAAACCGCAGACCATGTACTAACAGCGTGCCCTATACATCGGGCACCACATGGAGCACGAGGTCTGATGGTTTTGGATGACGAAACTCGATGCTGGCTTAATGACATCACTGCCAGCATCTGATCCAGGCAGTGCAGCAGTCTGGGGTAGTAAAAGGATAAACCCTCGGCCCCAGTTCTGTTTGTGTCTGGCCTGGGGTGGATGTCCTTCAAACGACGACGATAATAAAAACTATAAATTGGAGTCTAACTTGAGAAGAATTAGTATTACGAACATCCTTTCGGAAATCAATACCGGTTATAAGACCCGTGACATTTACAACTTTGACAAAAGTGAAGTTTTTTATGGGTCATTGAATCCATAGAAGGCTAAATAATTAAACACTTGTCGGATTTGTGTCTTAATTTTCTTGGATTTACTATAAAGTGAATTGTGTTTTTACAAAGCCGCTCATTGTACATACGAAAATTACTGTTTTATTTTAGGGCGCATGTCGAAATAGAACAAACATCCTGCGAACATAGCAAAATCAGCAAACACGTTTGCTTGACTGTGAATCTGTGGGTTGTCGGGTTGTCGGGTTGTCGGTGTTTCACTGTATTATTATATTTTCTTATTTTTAACGTGTTAGTTTGATGCAAGTATGCGTTAAAGCAATGGTCACCAAACTACGGCCCGTTGAGAATTTTTATCCGGCCCGCGGAGCTTTTTTTAAAAAAGCATATACACTCACTTTGAACCACAGTTGGATAGAATTATGTCGGAAATACCCCAGTTTCAGTATTATTTTTTTTGTATTATTTTAAACTCTAAAATTTAGAGATCACTACGATTTTGGGAGAAAAATAGCAAAATTAGAGATCAAATCGAAGTGAAAACCTTTTTTTTAGAGATCACTACGATTTTGGGGAAAAAATAGCAAAATTAGAGATCCAATCGAAGTGACAGTGGTCACCAAACTACGGCCCGCTGCATGTTGTCTAAAACACTAAAACAGGGTTCTCCAAGTATGGCCCGCGGGTTAAACCTTTGTAAAAACATATACACTCACTTTGAACTACAGTTGGATGGAATTATGTCGGAAATACCCATAGCCATAAAGTAGTTACCAAATTTAGGTGAAGAGCTTTTTTTTAGAGAACATCTTGATTTCGAGATAAAAATTGAAAAATATGACTCTAAATTTAAGTGAAGACCTTTTTTTTTAGAGAACACGTTGATTAGTAGAACAACTAGAGAACGCCTTTGGCTTCGGCCCGAGGAGGCCCGAAAATATCTACATACGGCTCCTGCTCAAAAAGTTTGGAGACCATTGCGTTACAGTGTCCATTATGTATGGCTTCAATCGATAAATAATTCAATGAAATTTATGACTTTGAAGTTTTGTTTTTGTAACCTTTTACTAATAGCTCATCCTTTAACTATGAATCAATGATGTGAAATTGCCACCTGATATGAAGTTTTTTGGTTTTTAAGGCAAATTTAGAGCAAAGATAAAAATGTTTTAGCGTTTTTTATGCTTCAATACAATGCAAAGTTATTCTGTTTATAGCTAGGTTTTGGAAACCGGATCTATTTGATAAACAGAGTAATGAGTAGAAAACCAACTACCTCAATAAAGAATCAAACATCGAACTGATGAAACAACGATTTTCCCTTAATTACAGAAAACCTATCAGGAGAGAAAGTTGATCGATTAAAAGCTATTTAGAAAACCTGGAATAACTTTCAATAAGATTAACAAAAAAACTGAAATCAACAGAAACTTTAAAAATTAATAAAACCCTAGTGATTCCCTAGGTTGTTCAAAGAGGTCAAGAAAAAAATATACAGTATAACACTTGCGTAAAAGCTAGAAATGTCTCTTTCGTTATAATCAAAACGATTCCCACCTGATCAGCAACTTATGGTTTCTTATGAATTCACATTTCATCTTTTCTGGTTTAACCAACTAGCAAAACCGTCAAATTTAATAAATTTAAATTCAGCAGAGATTCGTTGGTTGGTTAAAGTTGTCTGCAAGGGTGAGGGCATGGCACAATACCCCCTCTCCCTAAATACGCTACTGACTACAAGGTAAAAAAAATTCCAAAAAATGGCAGCAATAGGCATCTAACGAAACATAACCATGAAAAGAGATCTACTTGTTGTCCCCTTAAAAATGCTTTTCCCAGAGACCTTGTTAAAAAACCCTGATCTTGACTTTGAAAAAAAATTATAAAAAATAAAAACAAACTGTCTTCTTACTGATGACCTCTGCTCTTTATAAATCTACGTAATTTACAGTTAAAAAAAGATTGTTTAATTGCAGAAGCATACCAAAGCAAATCTTTTTCTATCAACTGTCATTTTGATCAAATGTTGTTTCGATCAAGTGTCCTTTCGATCAATTGTCGTAGTACCGTATTTTACATCTGCTATTATTATATAAAAAACAATAAAAAATAAAACAAATATTAAAGACTGTGTTTTAAAATACTTATCCTTTTTCAAAAAGAATAATTTTTAATTTTACTCTTATACCAGCTAAATTTACAGTAGATCCGAGGTTCTTAAACTGGGGGGCGTCATAGCATAAAATAAATAAAAAAAAAGAAGGCATAACAGTGATTATTTAAAGAATGGTTTTATACGTAGATCCATGGTGAAAAATTATATGGTACCACAATGCGTGATTTACTATGAAAATCTCAGCAATCACGCAATATAACCAAGTCGTTTGTAGCGTCATCTTTAAACAAAGTACCCTGGCCCTAAAAATAAGTCTTTAGTTTTTTTCCAAAGCAATAACACAACTGTCTGAAAAAGTTGACAATTGCAAGAAAGTGAATGCTTTCGCCAATCTTCATCTGCAGAAATATTAGAAGCGTCATTCGAAATTGCTCACATGATTTCTAAAGAGAAGAAACCTCACAAAATTGGTGAAACATTGATTAAACCGCGCATGTTCAAAGTACTGATCTTGTCGTGGGAAAAACTTAAAGCAAGAAGATGGCAAAGATTTCACTCTTGGATTCTATTCATTTCACTCTTGAATTCACTCTTGGATATCTACGTTTGTTTCAATTAAAGAGGATATGCTGTTTTGCAGACCCCTGGAGACCATATGTAAAGCAAAAGATGTATTTAAAGTTGTCTCCAAGTATATTGAAACATTACACCCTCCAAGTATATTGCGATGTATATAATAAAGTTGTCTCCAAGTATATTGAAACAATAATAAATCCAAGTGTATAATAAAGTTTGTTTTTTTTAACCTTCTATTTTTAATTTCAAACCTTCTATTTTTAAGATTTTGTATTGGTAAAAAAGTGGTGTTGTTGACATTTTAGGGTTACAGTTTGAGATTATGCGAAGAGCTTTATTTTGGAGACGTTGGAGTTTTTGGAGAAAATCTTGGTGACTGTCTGGTGGTGTACAAAAGGTGTTGTTCATTACAGTTTTCTGAATGCCAAGCAGAGCATCACAGCTGAGGTTTACTGTAATCAACTGGACAAACGCATAGTCGTGTACAGGAAATGTGGCCTGCATTGGTGAATCGGCATGGTCCAATTCTGTTCCAAGACAATGCACGTTTTCATGTGGCAAGAATGACTGTACAGAAGCTCACACACCTGGGATATGAAACCCTACCACACCCGCCTTATCCTCATGATCTTTCTCCTACAGCAGTGCTTCTCAACCTTTTTTTGTGGCAACCCAGATTTTAAGAAAGTAAAACTTTGGCGACCCAATCTTTTTTTATAGACATTATTGCAAGCATAAAAGGTGAACTAAACACAAGATCAATTAACATAGGTTTAACCATACTGCAGTGGCGTGCGGTGACCTCCGAGGCTGGTCATGCAGTTGGTAGGCCAAAGCTGGTCATGCAATTGACATGCAATACTTTATGGGTAGGACAAAAATTGTGTGGGATTCTAAGACAAAGACCAATTTTTGTTTCAAAACCGTGGTTTTTTTATTACGTAAAAAAAAGTCATCACGCAAAAGTTTGTTGGTCATGCACAGCATGACTTGCATGCCCTGACCACACGCCACTGCCATACTGTTCTACAAGAATGTGTGGGACTATGACCCAATAAAAAAACCAATGAAACCACCATCGAATCACGGCGAAAATGATTTAATTTTTACATAACTACACTTGTCGGCGACCCAATCAAATTAAACGGCAACCCACTTTTGGGTCGCGACCCAGGGGTTGAGAAGCACTGTCCTACAGATTATCATTATTTCAAGCATCTAGACAACTTTTTGAGCAACAAATCTTTCAGAACCAAAGAGGTCGAATCTGCCTTCATGGATTTCTTAGCTTCTAAGTCACAAGATTTTTATCGACATGGCATAAATGATCTTCATAATAGATGGCAAAGATGTACGGCTGTTCAAGGTTTACACTTTGACTAATTTAAACATCAAATTTTCACTTATTTCATTATTAAAAGTTTTTGTCTAAAATCGGCCATTATTTTCCGAATAACCTAATAAAAAAAACGATTTCGACAGTGTGGTCGAGTAGTTAAGAGCATCGTTTTGATGGCGCACGTAATTGCACGTTTGCGTTCAAAACCTTATTGCATCATTCTGCAATGTTTTTGGAAAAGACAATAAACGACATTTTCTTTGCTTTACATTCTTAACGGGCAGCTCAAAATTTTAGTTGTACAGTATCTTAACTAAAAAGTCAAATAGAAGCTTCAACCTGATAGCAATATCTTGGCATTTTATCCAGAAGCAGGTCGGGCACTCGGTTGTTCGAAGTGCAGCGTCTCCAATATTTTTCTTTAAGTCAGGACAATAAATATAAAAAGGATATTATAAGCTTCCATTTAAAAAAATATTTTTTTAAAAGTCTTTTTGGTTTATTTGAAAGAGCCGGAATCTTTAATTTACGTTTTCTAATGAAGATGTCAAATTTATTATAATTATATACGCTATACCAGGGGTGGGGAACCTTTTACGCTTGGATGGCCGTATTTGAAATTATGTTTAATCATATGGCCGCAAAATAAAAAATATTTTAACTTAGAACAGAGCAGGTTCGTTTACAGTTTAATTATGATTAAAATAATAACATGCGAATTCTAGAATCAACGCGCTTAAACATATGATGGTGGTGCACCGCAGAGATAGGTTTTTCGGAGACTGACACGCTTGGTGTATGCTGTGTTTTTAATAAATTTATTTATTAATAAAATATCAAATTAAGAATGTAACTTTAATGGCTTTTTTGATATTGCTTATTTTTTACAAGGAGTTCAATATTTGGTTCTAGCATAGTAGTTCGCAGCCTAAGTTGGTCTTCCAAATGCACATCAGTAAGCTGAGTTCTCAACTTTGTTTTGATTTGCGTCATATATGAAAAAGTTGATTCGCAGCAGTAAGTGGTAGGAAAACAGGAAAGCATTTTTTGAGCGTGATGACGAAGGTAATCAATTGCGTTTTTCCAAATTTCGAGTGGATCATTTTTAAAATTAAATAAAGATTTCATGATGTTGTCTTCCGAAAGTTCTATTATTTCCATCTTCAAATTAGCAGGTGCTGAAGGAATGTCCACTAAATTAGGCATGAAAGTCAACTTTAAACAATTTTCGTGTTTTTCAAAATCTTTAAATCGTTCATTGTAATTCTGAATTAGAGAATCAAAGACAGATATAAATTCCTCAAATGATTCATTTGGCCGTTCATGTTCTTTTTGAGCTTTTGTCAATTGAGGAAAATGTTCTTCAGCTTCTGACAACTCGAACTTAGCAAGGGTATTCTTCAAAATTTTTATTTTTTCCTAAATGCTTGAATTTTGCTCCACATGTCATAAGTACATTTGCTTTTACCTTGAAGAAAAATATTCAGTTCATTTTGTTTAGACATTAAATCACACAAAAATGCAGCATTCCTAATGAAATCAAAATCTGATAAATAACAATGTTTCTTTTGTTTCTCATAAAAACTGAGTATCTGTTGCTTTAACTTGAAAATTTTGCTGAGAATATTTCCTCGAGATAACCAGCGGACTTGACAGTAAAATGGCATGTCTACAATATCAGTTTCGTCATCGTTTATGAGCAGCTCACGAAACTGACGGTGACGAGTTGAATTGACTCTGATAAAGTGAACTATCTCTAAAACTTTGTTAAATATGTTTCCTACAGTAGCAGATTTAGCAGCAAGATTTTGTTAGTGTAAAATGCAATGAGAAGCAATTAATGATTCTGGATGAGGTAATTCTTTTTTAAGTAAGCCAATAAATCCTTCTTGGACACCTTTCATAGCAGGAGCACCATCAGTGCATACACTTACCAAGTTAGCAAAACTGAGCTTTGCTTCGTTGCATTTCTCTTTAAAAGCATTAAAAATATCAATTCCACGAGTTCTATCCTTCATGGTACATAAACAAAGCAATTCTTCAAAACAGTGAAAATCCCCTGTTATCGCACGAATAAAAACTAAAACTTGTGCAGAATCAGTATTAGCAATAGACTCATCTATAGCTATTGAATAAAACACTTCTTTTTGAATTGTTGAATTGAGTTGTTGCTTTAAGTTGGATGCTAATTCATGTTGACGACTTGTTAGTGTTGTTCGAGAAAGAGGTAGTTTTTTATATTTGCTAATATTCTCGGGATGTATGCAACTGACAACTTCAATGATTGATTCTTTTATGATATCTACATCACTAAATGGCTTCCCTCTTTTTCCCAGTAAAATTGCTACCCGGTAGGTGGCTTCAATGGCATTATTTTTTTGACAAGATATTTTTTTGAACATTTGCTGCTGATGCTCTTTTTGATTCTTCAATCTTTCAAAAGCAATTTTACGTTCTTCTCCTTCCAACGGAAAATGCTTGTGCTTTTCATGTGTTTCATAGTGAAGCTTAGCATTGTACTTTTTCATGCAAGAAATTGTGGCGTAACATAGTAGGCAACACATTTTGTCTTTATTAGGCACACGAAAATATTGCATCCCCCACTCCTCGTTAAATACTCTTCCTTCTTCGTTTAATGTTCGTTTTCGCTTTGGAGCCATTATTGGAGTAATCCACATTAATGAAATTTAAACAATAATTACTATTATGTACATAACATAAATCACTTGGCAACACAAGATAAGGAGAGTTGATTAGGCTAAGTCGCTACAAATTAGATGCGATACTGACAATAAGTAGGTCTATAAACAATTTGTTTTAATTTAATGTTTTCGTTTCTTTCTGCATCTAACCTAAATAATAAGCTAAAAGAAATAATTGGGATACCAAAATAAATCTATTTAGAACCTGGTAATTTTAGTAATATAGAAACCTGCTTACAAATCAAAACTAAAGGAAGAGGATAAAACGAACAGTTGCTAAAAGAATCATAGCAACATTATGACATAACAAAATGAAACAAGCAGGGGCGCACCCAGCCTCAAAAAAAGAGGGCTGACACAATTCCAACATCTTTTCAAACGTGGGGAGCCAAAGCTTTTTTTCTGTAAACCGCCTAGACTACTAGTAAATTTTGCGTGCGAGCGCGATGCTTAGCACCATTGCGTCTTTTGACATTGCACAATGGCGGCGTCATTTGTCCCGTTGGCGGCAATTCTTTTCTGCAGGTTTAAGCGTAATATCTAAAAGACAAGTAGTGCTGCTAATCATTTAAGCGTTTTTTAAAAAAAGGTAAGTAAAACAGGTAAGTCGTGTTTTTTTCATTAGCTCTATTTTTTATTTCATTTCCCACAACGAGTTCTAGGTAGGAGCAGCATCAAACAACTATAATCTTAGGAGAATATACATTCTCTTTCCTCATCAGTCTTCCGACGACATTCAAAAATACCCAAATGTCCTTCTTTTTAATAAAACTATGTGATCGTGAAGAATAATCATACAGATTTACAACATGCATGTAATATTTTCTGGCGTCTTGCTTCTTCCGCTGTCCGGTTAATGCTTTTATTTTCCTTTTTTTTTTCTTAAACTCCTGTTACAACATGAATTTTGTGCCTTCAAAGCATTCCGCAGCAAGGCTGCACTGTAAAGAAATCTGCCGCAAAATCAAAGTAATTTTGGTATATTCCGAAACACATCAAAAGCGCCAAATGAAATGATCAAAGAAGCCGCTGCCTTTTTTTTCAGTGCGATCGTTTTTTCCGAAATGAAGCGAAGACCCCCTATTGGGCGACAACAACTATTTTCAAACTTTTTTATCCGCGCTGTTTGATGGTTAAGAACCGGGTTAAAGTCAATAGATAAATGGCTTGATTGTTTACTTAGAATAAATATCTTCATTTCAACAGATGATTGGCGGTACAAAAGTTTGAAATCGCAAAGAAATTGGACAATATTTTTATTGCATTTATGATTAAACCTCAGTACGTGTGTTTTGCGAAGCGCTTTCATCAAGTTTAAGTCGGAGCAATCGCTACAATGTATAGACCATGGGTTCTTAACTGCAGCTGTCGATTAGGCTCTTTTAGGATCTCGAGTAAAATGTTACAAAAATCATCAATAAACTACGTCGAGGATCTTGGCATTTTTATATGAACTTAGACATTAGTGATTGTGTAGCAGCAAACGAGTCTGCAAGCGGGAAAAATTTAGTATTGTGACGCGACAAAAATATATAGATAGATATTCAAAATAGATAGTACGGGACAATTCAAAAAACAAGTATTTTTTTGCATTTAACGCAGCATACGCGTGACGTGTCTATAAAAACACTGAAGGAGTATAGCGAAAACACGCTCGTGTCTATCCTTCGAGTTACTATTAAAAAAAACGCAAACCAGTTATTATAGTTAAGTTGGCACGAAACATCACTTATCTGCGCGAAAGTTTTATCTAGTTGCGTATTAGCGCGCAAAGGGGACTGACATCAGGCGAAAAGAGGGCTGACAAAAATATTTAAAAAGGGGCTGACATGACCTCCAAATCAGCCCCCTGGGTGCGCCTCTAGAAACAAGCAAACTTATGACAGTAGGTATTTCGTAACTCAAGCCACAGCTGAAAAAATGTTTAAAAACGTTTCAAAACGATTTTCTTATTATGAAAAAACTCAACATAACTAAGGTTTTTCTATTATTTTGTTTATTTAATCAATTACTTTATACAAAGTCTCCTTAAGTATTTAGAAATTAACACAATGTACGACGCAATTATTTACGAAACTACATATGGCCGCACATTAACTATAAAATGGCCGCCGGTTCCTCACCCCTGCGCTATACTGTATCAGCAAATCTATGAAGACCTTTAATTTTAAATAAAGAATAAATAGAAGATAAGGATAAATAATGATGATAATATAAAAAGCTATAATAAGAACGAAGACTTAGATTTTGCTGTTACTTAGAATTAAGTTTTAAAAAATTACCTAATTTTACTTTAATTAAAGTAGCGGTTACAATTGCGCCTCTCAAACTTAATCAAAATAAACTTTTTTTTGAAAATATTAGATATTACAATTACAATTACTTTAAGTAAAGTGAAATTGAAAAAACATATGCATCATACGTTTTTTTTTTATCAATCAAATCTAATTCGGACAGGCTCGCAAGTGCCAGCAATTTAGCAAGTAACAAGCAACTAACTCTCTTGTCACCAGCATAGCTTAGTGGACAGCATTTTGACTTGCACGCAGAAAAATGTGAGCTCGATACTTGGTCTACCTGACTGGTTACTGTTTACCGTTTGGACAGGCATTAATTTTTTAATGAGATCCACGTTGTTGGTGTGAGATGGTGACTCTTCTAAAAATAGAAAGCAGCAAACGGGCCAAAATGACCATACGAAGAAGAAACTTTTGTCAAGAGTTATTGCAAAATGATGGTAAACAATTTTTGCTGCTTTAGGTATAATAATAACATGAAATTTTAATTGAAATTAATAAAAATTCAATTACACTTTGCTTTTAAAATTATTTAATTACGATTAAAATGAGGCTACCGTAGATTGTCGAATAAATTATATTATACTATATTTTGTCTAATTATTGATAAAATTATAATTTTTCAATTACTATAATCTATATTCATATTTATCGGGTTTAAAAGAACTAAGACAAACAAACAAAAATGTACAGAGAAAACCAGTAGATAAAATTGAAGTCTTATTAAAAATATATAATTGTGGCCATCAAGAGAATAAATCTTGTTCAAGTGAATAAAAAATGCTTCTAAAAATATTCTTTTTGTACAATCGGTTTTCTGCAATCAGTCAGAGGATTTACGTGCTCTGTCAGATGTCTACAAGTGTCTGGTGACCTGCTGAAGGAAACATGTCCGACATTTAAAAGACCATCCAGCTTCCGTCCATCTCCCCCAAAACAAAGAAGAAGTATATTTATTAATGAGGAATATATATAAGGTTTATAGTTGCAAGAGCATTTATTTATTTCTTACAAACCATTTATTTTTCATTTGTTTTCTGTCCAGTTTTATAGTTTATCATCAAGTTAAGCGCTGTTTACACTCTTTTGTTATTAACCGAATTGTCTCGAAATGCTGGTACAGTGCTTGATAACCAGGTTAGAGCAATTTATTTAAATTAAAAACACTACAACAAAAAAGTTAAAACCACGACAGTCTGTTTCATCGTATAGAATGGTCAGGTGGTCACTTATTCAAATAGAATTTGAAATTTTGAATAAGTGACTATTTGAATAAGATTCTATTTGAATAAGTGACCACCTGAGGATTCTATACGATGAAACAGACTGTCGTGGTTTCAACTATTTTGTTATTATATTGTTAATCAAATTAATAAACTCTGACGTATACTAACGGTGAGCAATTTAGTTTGATATTTATGGAAGATTAGAATAAAGCTCAGTAAATACATTTTAATACATCGGATTGTTCAGCTTGGTTTGAACAAATGTTCTCAAACTTTGGTGACCCGTGGGCTCCTTTCAAAAACTGTCAAACACCAGTGCCCACTGGTTATAACATTGTCCCAAAGGTCAAGTGAAAACCAAAAAATGAAGGTCATCACTTTGAAGCCGTCTCTGAATTATTCGATTTTCTTCCACAAAATTTAAGTGAAAGTCAAAAAAATCCATCACTTTGAAACCGTCTCTAATTTCTTCAATTTCGTCCCAAAAGTAAATTGAATTCCCAAACGAGGATTCTTCTTGTGGCCCCCGGTAAACGCTCCGAAGCACCTTGGGTGCCGCAGGGCCTCTTTAAAAATCCCTATTTTAAACCGTGGGTATCCGGGTTACAATATCAAACGTGCCCCAAGATCTATCACTCAATTTTAACATAAATACGTTATTTTTCTTCTTACAAACCAATATATTTACAAGTTTTTCTTTGATATGATCTTTAACACTTTTAATTTACTGTAATTTGTCCTTTAAAGTCGTTTTGTGAAAAATTACAAAATGTTTCAATTAGGTTCCGTTTCGTCAAGATTTACGAAGGATTGAAACATATATAGAAAAAGGAATTTCGAGACTCGATTTGCAAACAAAACACTTTTACACATAAAAAAATTTATTTACAATAAACAAACAACATAATTAAACAAAAAAAGCTGTAGTTTAATATTTTCAGCAAAACTACTAAAGTAAAATAATAAAACTTCAAGGCAGTAGTAGAACCACAGCAATATAGCTTGGCTGAATAATTTCAAGTCTTAAGAATGTCAAATACCTGCAAGCTGCAATATAGCTTGACATAAATACGTTGAAAAACATTTAAAATTACGAAAATCTTCTACTTAATTAATATTAGTTGTAATGTATGAATTTTACAAAGCTGAAACCTTTAACAATAGGTTTAATTTTTCATTGTGGCCCAACCCTTAAAAATAGAATTCTAAACAACAATACACTTGAAATCCTTTTTTTGCTGTCAGTACACGAACTAAATTCATAATTAACCTAGAACAATTTGTGTTAAATTCACGGTAGTGATAAATACTTTGTACATTTATTTATAATTCAATAGATGCTTCATGCGTTTCAACACTATTGTCTATCAAAGGCGACGTAATGTTTCGTTTTAACCAATGTCTAGCAAGCCACGATTTGAGGTGATAAAAACCAAAATAAAGAGTATGAGCAACCGGTAGGCATGGGAAGAATAAGGCCAAAATCACTAACAATGTTAAACCTGGATAATATCTCCAGCCTATAATAATACTGGGTGTTATAACACTAATGCCTATAACGGTGCCTGACAACAAAAAGTAAAGAATAGTACAAATTGCAGGGTAGATCATATGAAACCAACGAATTGGTATATCGTTGATACACATATCCAATTGAAGTAAAACAAAAATAATGAAAAAACTATAAGTGTCAAAACTCGCGAACAATTCTTTATCCGAATTTGCACCATAATCAAACGAAAGAAACATTGCCATCGTCAAGGATGCAGTGATCGAAGAGCTGAATAGGATCCACACGAACATGTCGAACCAGTTCAATGCTAACACAAAACGTGAAGATCAAATTACAAAAACCGCCACTTATAATTAAACATCATAGATTAATTTTTAATGTTTGTAAAATGATGCCACAAATAGCTAACTTTTTTGATAAACCATTGCAGTTAATCACTGTGGAATAAGAGCATTTTGATTTGAAACCGCTTTGGGCTGCCAGTATGTTCACCAGAACTCTTTAAGAGATTAAGACATGAATCAATAATTTAGAGGCCCAGATGGTAGGTGCTTTCTCGCAGCCTGGGCCGTGAGTAAGTCTGTTCATTACTATTTAAATGGCGGACTGAAACCGAACCTACCAAAACGAAAGGGTAACTACCCATTCCGATGTTCAGTGTGGGTCTGCTAGTCGGCAAACGTCCTTTTCAGGATGGGGCAATGTCAGGATAAAACTGCCCTTTTCAGGGCACATTGCCAACAAGTTCCGAAGACCCACTATTCTTCAGCTGAACATCGAAGGCCTCACTGCAAGCATCACCTCACTGCTTCATCACCTCGCTATGCAGTCTGAGGCACTCGTCATCCTACTGCAGGAGACCCACTGCACTGATGCAGAGAAGTTGATACTACCAAACTACCAACTAGCTGGGTCTTCTTTAAGCAAGAAGAATGGCCTTGCCACGTTTGTCCACGAGCGACTGAGATACACGCTTTTGGACCAATCTCCACCGACATCGGAGATCGAGTGGCTGTGTGTGGACGTTGATGGCTATAAAATAGTCAACGTCTACAAACCACCGCCAACGTGATTGCGAACCCTGGATCTCCCAGTGTTTCCTCACCCCTGTCTTTACGCTGGCAATTTTAACTGTCGTCATGCTGACTGGGGTTACGACGACAGCAGTCCCGATGGTGAGTGCTTGGCTGGCTGGGCAAGTATTAATTGTCTTGCCCTCCTATATAATGCCAAGGACGCTGCCAGTTTTTATTCCAGCCGCTGGAACACTGGCACCAATCCAGATCTAGCTTTTGCTAGCGTAGGTCCAAACAGTCGCTTACCGGATAGACGTGTTCTTGACAAGTCCCCAGGTCACAACATCGACCTTCGCTTATTACACCACCAACTGGTGCTAAAATTACATTACAAATTACACTGGTGCTAAAACACTACGCATAGCCACCTTATCTTTAGTCCACACAACAGCTGAGTACTATGCTCCAGTCTGGTGTCGCAGTGCTCACACTCGCCTCATCAAAAGTGTCTTGAATGACGCCTTGCGCATAGTTACTGGATGCCTGCGTCCCACTCCAACGAACCATCTACCTGTACTCTCAGGCATCCAGCCAGCTGAGCTTCGCCGAATGGGAGCGACACTCTCCTTGGCTTACCGTGGATCTCTGGACCACGATAATATCTTGTATGGTCTTTTAAGTGGGTCCTCAGATACTCGCCAAGTGAGACTAAGATCCAGACGCCCGTTTGTGCCAGCTGCGCGGAATCTCTTGGACAACCTTGCCAGACTTGGTATCCGCGCTTCTGAATGGACAAATCACAAATGGAACGCGGAGTACTGTGAAAATGCTTCCAGGCTCCGTGCTTTTGTGCCCGGGACCAGTGTCAGGCCTGTTGGGATGGGCTTACCCCGAGCAGCTTGGGTTAAGCTCAACCGCCTGCGGACTGGTGTTGGGCGATTCCATTCGTCCATGCACAAATGGGGTCTCGCTCCTTCACCGAATTGCGAGTGTAGCGCCTCTGAGCAAACCGCAGACCATGTACTAACAGCGTGCCCTATACATCGGGCACCACGTGGAGCACGAGGTCCAATGGTTTTGGATGACAAAATTCGATGTTGGCTTAATAACACCAATGCCAGCATCTGATCCAGGCAGTGCAGCAGTCTGGGGTAGTAAAAAGATAAACCCTCGGCCCCAGTCCTGTTTGTGTCTGACCTGGAGTGGATGCCCTTTAAATGATGACGACGACGACGACGACGAATAATTTAGAGTCCCGAAGAAAAGCTGACCTCTTAAAAATACAACCATGCTGTGCATGCTTTGTAGTGATGGTGTAAGAAAAGAAGGGCCAACGAAGAAGATCAAATGCAAGGTAACCAAGCAAAAGATAAAATATTTTGTTGTCGAGGATGGTATTTTTTTAAAAGAAGTGAGTTGACATACATCACCGGTCTTGTGTTAACAATCGCCTGAGAAAACGCTGCGCCTAATTCATCGCATATAGTGAAATGGATAGTGAGTGAATCATTCGTAGAATATTTAAGAGATCTATGTTTGATCTGTGGATATTTAAAATGCAATTCCACTCACTCGGAAGAAATTACTTTTTTCCTTTTCAGACATTTTTAAGCTTTCTGCGCAAAACCTTAGTTTTGCAAATTCTCCTTCCATCGAACTAGTTACCATTTCCAATTTGTAAAGTCTTCTGCAGCACTCTTGAACAAATCTAATCTTACCCCGGACGAGCTCCCAACTGTCACGAACTCTGGAATCCAAAAGACTAGTTAAACTAGGTAACCCGAATACCTGCGCTGAAGTAAAGCTATGTCTATTTTTTTATTTCTTTCAGCTCAACAAATAGTTTACCGCAAGACTGAACTTTTTACAAAAGTAGAGTTAGTTCCGACTAAGTTCGAATTGATTCCTTAGAAAATTTCTCTTTGCACACAGATAGAAACGATTGTCTCTAATGTATAAAAAATAAATTTACTAATTTAACAAAACTTGATCGGTTTACAAAAACTTGTCTTCCAAGCTGCAACAAACTTCAAAACAATTCCAGTGCCACAAAAAAAATTCTATCCCACTATAGAATTAATCTTCCATCACACTGGCGCAAAACGATTCCAACACTTGTCAATCAATTGGAACAACTTAACTGAACCTATGATTGGAATGACTGCTGATCTCACGTGGAATGAAATAAAATGTACGCCAATATCACGTCCGTGACGTGATATCAGCGTAAAAACGAATCACGTCACGGACGCTCGATTATAAGCGAATTTTTTGAAATAACTTTCCGGAATTTCCCAAATAACGATTAAATTAAGGTACTTTACAACAGCTAATCAGAGACTCGCGATAACCAACAAATTAAGTAATTAGAAGTCTGGAGATCTAAAAAATTCAATTTATCAATTTCTCGAAAATTCCAGATAGAAACGAAAACGCTAGAAAACTAACGGTAACGTGCTTTTAATCTAATGACACGAACTTTGAATTACATGCATAATCGACAAAACGAACAATTAAAGAATAACAAAACAGCTTGCAATAAATTAAATAAAGCTGGGTTACCGATTATGACATAATTATTGCTATGAAAAAGATTACGTCAAACTAAAAATTAAAACTACTGAAAAAAGAAAAAAATTAATTTATGCGGTTAAGACTATATTGCGAATGAAGTGTGACATAGATCCCATTTAGACGTACAACTTACCTGCCTATATGACAAATAAGTTATAGCAATAGCAACCTTGCAAGTCTTTTCATTAACTAATTCTTTTCTAGTTTGTCTGGATGTTGACATTATTTTCTCCGTTTGAATAAACTTCTCGTTTTATTGCTTTAGCATACTATCTATTTAAAACTGTGTTTTCTTTATTTAAGTCGTGTGACCAATTATTTGCTTTAAATTGTCGCCTATAGGATAGTTGTTTACGACGTCTCTGTTTTGCCACACAGCAAGTCTATGACCAACCAACTTGTGGCAACTTCAAATACAAAGTTGTGATCCATCTAGGCTTATGTAAAATCAAAATAAGAGTGTCGAACCGGATGTGTTCAAAATAAAGCCCTGGTTCAGATTCAAGTTCGGTAAATTTAATTTTTACGAGTTCAGCTCCGGTTCAGGTTCAAAAATAATAACCGTTAATGCTGGTTTACGGATCTGGTTCAGGTTCGGTTCGACGTTCTGATCGTAACAGATTAGAAAATAACGATAAACGCGAAAGCCGATGTAATAAGTCTTGGCAAAGTCCTTTTGGTTACATTGTTGCAGTAAATTTTAACGTGTTTTTTATGATAAAAAATTACATATTTTACTTGCCTTTTTGGGTTTTCTTCATAGTCATTAATAATAATCCATTTACGACTGAAATAAGAGAAAGAAGAAAGTACAGGCAGCAAATTAGTTTAACCCAGAAAACCAAACTGAACCTATATGATGAGGGGTAATCAATTGAGTTCGATGGATTCAAGAAAACGGAATAACTCTTGTGTGAAGTTTGTGGAATCCATATTTCCATAATAATCAAGAACAAAGAAGAAAGGAAAAAAATAATTTTACAAGTGAGAAAAACAATTTTCCATATTGTCTTCTTGCTCCACTGAAAATATAAATGTTTATATTTAATAAATTTGCAATAGCAAATTCTTTTCATAATATTAAATTAACACCTTAGAATTAGTAGAATGGAGTGACATTTTTGATCTGTTTACAACTCTTATTTTTTCTTTAGGTGACAAGTTTTGTTTCAATGATTTATATAATAGCTGCTACAACAAAAGTAGTTGGCGCTCAAAGATAGGCCGTTCTTGATGGTCAGATTATAAAAAGCTTATTTCACACAAAGTATTTTTTGATTTTTTGATTTAAAAAAATAAGTAGTTGAATGATCATTGAAATCTAAAATCTGGCTTTTTGTCTTATCTTGCCTTAAACTTTGGTGCATTGTAGCAACTTATAGTTGTATTAGCACAAATTGATAAGTTTATTGTACCAACGCATATTTTACTTTTTAATAGATTTGCTAAATATTCTTAGCATAACAAGACCTGTAAAACAATAATATAATAAAATATTTAAAATAAGGTGACAGAAGCAATAGCTTGATTCTTTTTCGTACTTGAAAAGCATAAAATTGTTCCGGTTGACAATCTGCAAATCCAAAATGTTTCCATTGAATTTCGTAAGCACAATTGGTTCCCATAAGAAAAATTTAGGTAAATTCGTTCTTGTATAAAAAGTCAACCTTGAATTTACCGTAAAAGTATTAATTAACTCTTTGAAAAAAACTATTAACAATATAGCTAAAGAATAGAAAAAAGAAGTATTTATATCTAAATCTGATAGTAGAGTACCAAGAGAAAAAACGTACTAAGCAATAAAAAAAAAGGAAAAAATAAAAAGATAAATCAATATATTCAAAAATTTTGATAAGGTAAACTGGAATCTTTAAGATTCTACTAATTTAAGCTAAAGATTTAAATAGTTATGGTAAATGTGTGTTATAACGCCATGTTTAGTCTATGCAGGATAGCTTAGTGCGACAACACTCTGGCTTGTGAGCAAAAGGACCATAACCTTAAAGACCAAAAAGGCGTTTAAAGTATTTTAATTGAAAGTGATTTAAACTCAGAACCTCGGGCCACATGTAGACCACGGCAACAGTATCACCTGTTGCTCGCGAAAATTGTTATACATCGTCTGAATCAGAAACAACATCAGCATTTAAACCAGTGGTTTCCAACCTTTTTTGAGTCATGGTTCTTTTTTCAAAATTATGCAAGCTACAGACCCCTGTATGTCTGTTTTTAATGTGATGACTTTTTTTTATCTTCACTTTGAGTTCAACTTTTCATTTATTTATTTTTTTTTTTTTTTTGTCTTCAACTCAAACTGCCGTCTGAGGTTTGCCAATCTATCCACCTGAAATTGTCGATCAGTTTTTAAAAGCAGTGTTGTGTTGAACTCAAAGTGAAGACCAAAAAAACGTTTATCGAGTTTAACAACAGCCATTCTCGTCCTCAAAATTATTAAAAATCAAAGTAAAGATTTTTTTAGTCCTCACTTTGAGTTCCACCCAATGCTCCCTTTTTTCAACTGGTTGACAATTTTAGTTGAATAAATATCAAACTTCAGACGGCAGTTCGAGATAAAGAACAAAAAGAAAAACTTTTATCGTATTAGAAAACAGTTCGAACCAGTTTAAAGTTCAACGAAATTGGCCTGCAGTAACGAGCTTGGACCACTCTCATTTTAATTAATGGCCCATTTAATTTTGTCTTTATCAAATTTTTACTACTGTTACGTCACAAGTCTACTAAATGCTTTCAAAATTTGAAAACCACTTGTGTAGGCTATAAAGTCAGTAAATCGAAAGAGTTTATATTGGTTTGATCTACGAGAAAAGCATCAAAAATCATGTTGAACTTTATTTTGAAAAGTGTTAACAAATTAGTTCAGCAACGTTTTTTATTTAAAATGTAAAAATTTTTGATAACTTTTTATTGTTGTTATATCATCAAGATTAAGTTATCAGCTAAAATGATCAAAATAAAACCACACGTTTAAGCAGTTAATCTAAGAAATATATTGTTAGTTGTAAGCAGAGCTGTCGAGTCATAGAAAAACTTTGCAACTCCGACACCTTTTCCATAACCCTACTATTATCAATTTCCATAACCCTACTATTATCAATCACTTTCCTGAGAGTCAGGAGGACAAATATAGAGATAATAATAATAAAAAAAATAAATAAATAATAGTTATTGGTTTCTGCCAACTGATTTTTCTCCCACGAAAAGAAAATTGGTACCAATTACTGTATTTGCTAAAAAAATTGCGGATAAAATTAGAACATGAAGTACTTTACGTTGCAATTTTTCATCGGAACAATTGCTAAATATTTTTATGTTTGAAATGTGATACACTGAACAAAGTTATGAACACCTACAGATCATTGTATGGAGGTCTTAGTTTTGTTTACTACATTTATATCGTTAAAACCACGGAATTACATTTTCATAACAGTTTTCCAAATATTTTTTACAATTTTCTAATACTTTTTCTTTTTTTTGGCATATCGTACGTTCTAAGTCTTTTAACTATCTATTTTTTGTTATAATTCTATATCAATTTGACACAAATCTAGTTTTTTTGCCTATTGCTAATGAATCAATAGCCCAATTTAGAATCTCAAAATTTTTAGCGATTCCCACTCCTTTTTTTTAATTTTGCGACTCCGACTCCACAATTCCGGTTCTAGGTTTTAACATTTTTTAATTATCGAAAGGCTTAGGACTATTCCATTTTTTATATTGCTGGGATAGTCTCCGAGTTGACTTTTGTGGACTTCTTGAAATCCGCTGTTGGATATCACTGACAACTTCTGGCGTCCGGAATAATTTAGGTCTTTGCTTTTTCACGTTTTCGACAGAGCCTGTTTCTCGCCATTTCTTTACAAGCTCTGAACGAAACCTTTTGTTGGTGCTTTAATCTTTGGGTATTTTTCCAGGAATGCCTATTGCGTTTCCTTAATTGATCCAGTGCGCAGGTAGGCTTTCACAATTACCATTCTCTGCTGCAGCGAAAACACCATCCTTAAAAAATTTTAACTGTTGATTTTAAGAAATTTGGAGCCTTAATCTGAAAAAAATTGATTAGAGAAAGATAACATATTTGGTATATTGGCCTACAGCCTATCGAGGCCATCAACTACATCAACCTATCACCTATACAACCTATCGAGAGATCAGGCTACTTTTAAGTGAGCCACAACCTATCGAGAGATCGGGCTGCTTTTAAGCGGGCCACCCTGTATATTTGCACTTTCAGCACCTATAAAAAAAAGTTTTTGAAAGTGAAAAATGTACAAAAAATTTACTATTTTGAATGAAACAACACTTGAATTTGTAAAAGTAATGTCTCGTGATTCTAATATAAGGTTTAAAAAAATTTAGATTAAAACTGAGCACAAAGCTCCGTTTAATCATTCACTATCGCAGTGAATGTCTTTATGCTTTTTCTAATCAGAGCCATCATGCTGCCGAACTTGGAATAATTATTGGTACTGTGGTGAGCATTTAAACACAGTATTAAAGCAAGATAAAATTTTATTATTAGTTTCATTTAAAGAAATACCGGCAAAAAATAAATACAGCCAGATCAAAATGTATTTTTAATTATAAGGGCGATAAATGCCGGCACAAGCAAGCAGATTTGTAATATAAAATATTTAAAGTTAATTTCTAAAGTTGTATATTTAGTTAAATTTTGCTAATCTGAGATAAAAACAAAGTTCTACGTCTATCAATTAATAAGTGAAAAATTTGTTTTGTTTCTATTAGTTCTTAGGAAAAGTTACATCTACACAGATCAACTTAAGTATTTCTATTTATTGTCGATTTTATATAAACACGTAACTTTTAGCTAAACTTTTTTTTATTGCAAAAAAGAGTTCACTAATTTAAGATTTAAAAATTTAAACAAAGTTTAAAAACTAATCATTATCAATATAATTATTTAAATTCTTGCTTTCTCTTTTACATCAAAATAATTTCTCGTAGCCTGACTTGACATTGTTTGAGTTGTGCATACTCAGAAGATATAGCTACATTTTAAACAAACTTTAATTTTATTAGTGTGAGTTTACTGTAAAAGAAATGATAAGAGTTCAAATAGTTTTTTCGTTTTTTTTACGCTTAACATTTATTTTAAACTACCCTTTACTCTAAGCTCGGTTTGGTTGAATTACCAACTCAAAATAAAAAATTGAAAAAAAACTTTAACGTCACAACGGAAATGAGAAGTAAAACCACCCGATGTTACGCAACTTTGCGTTTAAGAATATCCAAAAAGTTCGTTTTTAACATTTTTATTTGTTAGCCTGGAAAAATTGAAACGTTTAAAAAATGAGAAAGCAAATCAACTTTTGACAAATTATACGGTACAAAATTTGCTTCATGGTTTTATTTTTTGCTTCAGCTAAGACGACAATCATTTAGATTGGACTGATTTTAAAAGTAGAAATCATCATGAATTTTATTAAAAAATTATTAAGTCATAAGAAGATGCACAAATTTAAAACAAAAACAAATCTTGGTTATTTCATTTTATCCAACTGCTACCTAGTCGAGAACTGACTAAACTTAATGTCAAAGAAGGACAAAATGTAAAGTTAATAAATATTCATATACAAATTAATAATACTAGAAGTGGTAAGACTGTCACAAGAAAGCTCAATGAAAAATTTAAAGCAACATATTAAACTACAGAAAACACAAAAAATTTCGATAAAATAAAAAACTTCAACACTCTGTTTTACGTATTTGAATGTGAGTATTTGAATGAATATTTGAATAAGAGTCACTTCCTGACGAGTCATGAGAGTGAAACAGGCTGTTGAAGTGTGTTTAATTCAATATCAATTTTTCATGGCTTCTACAGTATAATTTTATATACTCAATAGATAAATAAATTCTCAAACAAATTAGTTTACTTTGGCAATAAAATCTTATAAATCATTTTTTGAAATGTTTGCCGTCAAGTATGTAGCCTTGCGGTTATGTTGACTCAATATTTTAACACGTTTCAGGTATTTTGCTTCCAAAACTATCTCATTTTTAAAACGTCACACTTTAGTTCTGGTTACCGGAAATAACTTTTGAGTAAATTAGCTAAAACACGATTCTTACGCCTCAGTTCACGAAATCGAAAAATTACAGAGTAGATAATAGAGTATGAAATATTCTGAAGCTATATGCACCATAGTTCGTGTTTTTGTCCTGCTAGCCGAAACGGTACTGCTTGGAAATTTGTTTTTAAATAAAAACTGGTCAAATTTATTTGTTTACAAACGTGGTTCGGTTTCCATACTTTTGTTTTCATGCACAGAGATAATACTGTTTCATCGAATTGCAAGGTGGGTAGGCCACTTTATTAGAAACCGTGCGCACGCCAAATGATTTAGAAACCGTGCGCACACCAAATGATGCCAAATGATTCAAATGATTTCATCGAATTGCAAGGTGGGTAGGCCACTTTATTAGAAACCGCGCGCACGTCAAATGACCAATATAACAATTGTTATATGTAACGAGCACACTACAGCGGGCAGTTTTTTTAACATCTCATATCAATGAAAAATTTACACAAGCCTTTTTCTGCAGATATAGATGATGTTAAAATTTTGTATCTTTTTTTTTAATATTATTTTAACAATCAACATTTGTTCAACTTTTCAAGGTCTAATTAAATATATTATTTGTGGAGACAAGAATTAAATTGGGTATAGGCTTTTATGATTTTTAAAAAAATTTATAACTGTTTGATGAGTAAAGTCACGTGAACTTTGAACTTTAATCTGGAACATGAATGTGGCAATGATATATTCGTGTTAGTTTGGAAAAGCGTACTCAAAATGTGTCCCAGTTAGACACAGACAGAAAAAGGGCCGAGTGTTTATCCTTTCACTTGAGGCCGTTGTATTGCTTGGATCAGCCGGCAGCAATGTTGTGAGCCGGCACCCGGTTCGGTCATTCAACATTGTCATGCCTGGCCGCCCATGTGGGGCACACTGATGCAACGTCGTCTGCGGTTTGCACAGTGGCGCCGCACTCGTAATCAATTCGACAGATGTTGATAGATTATCAAAATTATTCTAAGTCTATCCTAATCCATGTTTTTGAGTAACTATAATCTTATGATTATCAAAATTTTCAATCTTCAATTTCAAGATATGTCATTCAGCCTCAAGCGTAAAAAATACAAATATAATCAACTGTTATTTTTAGTCATAAGCTGATATATTAAGGTACTGTAAATCACTTTTATATTTCTGGTTGTTGCCGGCCGCTTTGTCAGTTCCAGCTGAATAAACGGACCGCATAAGTTTTAGTTATACACTATGAAATCTTTTTTCTATAATTTTAAGGCAAAAAGCGCTCTTATTAGTTATGTTAAAAGTAATAAGGCATGAGATAAAATAAACCAATTTTAATAAAAATTTTAGCAAATAAATTTTTTGTTTTAAAGTTTAATTTTTTATAGAAAAAAATTACGTTTAAAAGCAAAAAACCCAGTCAAAAAAGAAATTGTAAGTCAAAATTATAAATATTTTAGTAACCAAAAAAGAAATTAATCAACAACAGTAATGAACAACAAATAAAAATAGTAAAAACCCACTGTGTCACCTAAAACCGCGACTCAAGAAAGACTCTGGCGTGGGTATATTTAAAATCTTTTTAAACAAATGCAAGAAATCAAAATTACAAAAATATACACAGATTAGAATAGTCAAAAAATCAACGCGGACCACAGGCTTACAGCTGAAATTATTAAACGCTGTATTAAAACATAAAATAATACAAAGTAACAAAGGAGCATTAAATAAAAAATTAACCTAGCTTACCAATATAACCCTAATACTTGTGTAGGGCAATTGCCTCTCCTTAAGTCTCAAAAATTTGGGTAAAATCAAAATTTATCGGGCACTGAGGAGAAAACATTTGGGCAAAATCTGAATTTTTTGGGCAGCGACAATAAATATTTGGAAAAAACAAATTTTCTTGTGCACCGAAAACTAAGGTTTACGGACAATTGTTCGAAAACAATTATTTAAAAACAGTTGTTTGAATTGACGATTGTTCGAAAAATAACGCTATATGCAGTTGCCCGAAAATATTTATTGTATAAACGCTGGTTTTGGTTTTTTAATGACTACCCAACCCTAACCTTAACCTTAACCCAAACCGTATTTTTCGTAAAATATTGGATCTTGTTTTTGAATAATTGTCCGAAATCGGAAAACGAACTTACCCCTGCCAGAAAAAGTTTCCAAATGCAGCAAAAGGATTAAGATTTGAGGTAAATCTTTTTTTGGAGATCACTACGTTTTTGGGACAAAAATCGACAAATCAGAGACAGTTTCAAAATGATGACTTTTTTGGTCTTCACCCTAAATTTGAGAAGAAATTCTTCTCATATCCGTAAAGTGCTAAAAGATCATGATTTGCGCCAGCGTCAATGAAATTTGGACAAAACTTTATTGCTCCCCTAAAATTTGTTTCGGCTGGTACGACTATGACCTTAAGTGAAATTTTCGGAAATTTTTTGCTTTACTAAGCGCTTAATATTAAGTCGAACTGACAATGTGGCAATTATGAACGGTAAACTAAGATTTTCGTCTCTCAGACTTGACCTGTGACGACTTTGTGATGTTCAATTTAAAAAAGAATTATTCGCATAGGTACGTGCCTCCGAAAACTGATGACCATTACGCTTACGCTTTTAAGTTTGAAAACTCTTTCTTTGATATATAAACAAAAAGGAAATCAAGCAACTGCTTGTTATACATAGCTTTTAGCCTATCGTTACTCTGCAGTTTTATGAGTTCGAGTTAACGATCAGGAGGTACAAAAGCTGATATAACATAGAAGGCATAGAAAAGACATCAAGCTCTAGCTGCTTCCTTTTAATATCCTAAAATCTTGGAGGTTGATTTTGTTTAATCGATTCCCGGACCGCATGTTTGTCATCTCTGGCACAGACTGTAAAAAAGTTCAGCGAAATTTCGATAAATCGTTGACCGAATTGATTAAAGTTAATATTAAGGTTAGCCAAGTCTTTCGAAATCAGAGCTATCCAACATACGTTTAAAATGAACCCACGTGACACTGCTGAACACCCTACATGGAAACGAATCCAAGCAGTGGTAATATTAAGCCGGTTGGCATCGATTTGAACGAATCTGTTCGTAATACGCTACCATGACCTGAACGTACCGATGAATTAACTGTTAAAAATAAACTTGTTGGACACGAGAGTGAAACTCAAAGACAAAAGTTCTAAATTGGACCTTGAATGTAGTATGTTCTTCACATTTTTAAAATTAACACTGGATCCAATCCAAGAATAGCAGAATCGTGTTTTTCCCAATTTAGCAACAACTCAAATGCCCTTTTTTTGAAAAAAAGAGCACGGGTCAGCAATTTATCTCGTTTGTCTTTTAAAAGAAGTAAAATTCTTGACTTTGTCGGTAGAACTAAGAGATAAAAAACTTTGTTCTCACAAAGATATACAGTATCTTTTTTTATAAGACCGAAAAAACGACATAGGACTAAGGCGCATGAACGCTTTGTTTTTTTAAGAAGTATTATGTCCGAATCTGTACCCTATTGCCGATTTGCAAAAAAATTAAATTCGTAGTATAAATTAAACTGTGAATGATTGAGCATAGTTTTAGTGGTCAATTAGACTTGAAACAGGCTCAGTTTTCTAGAATCGATTTATTTAGATCAGTGGTTCTGAGCTCTGGAGGGAACGTTGAAAATTTTAAAAAGGATCAAATTTTGAATAACATATTCAAGGTTACCTTTTTTTGGCGGGGTGGGAGGGTAGCATTAAAAGTATACTCTTGGCAGAGAATTCATCTTTTGTATGGTAACTTTTCATTTTAGAGCGATTTAAAGCGAAGCTTTTATTAAGCGATTTGTAATATGAACCCATTCACCTCACACCCGTTTCGAAAAAAAATATCACACTTTCATCTCCAAGTTAAAGTAACCACCAGATTTTTCTTCACCTTGTTTTTCAGGAAAAAATAAGGTTTTTTGGGGGGATGGTTTAGAAGCCTGAAGAAGCTCTGTAGTTTAGCAACAGTGCCCCTTTAAATAAACTAAAAACTTTTTTATTTTTTTATGAATCTTAGTGGATCTGGACAATCTTCTGTAGCCTATTTGAAAAATCATTCAGTATGATATTTTTGGAAACTAAAAATTTAAATTTTTGTAACTCAAAGGAGTTAATTCAAATTATTCATTTCGGCAAACCGGAATCAGTCTACAACAGATAATTCTATTTGAATAAGATTTAACTGAGGATGACTTCTTTGAGTCAAAACTGATTTTAAATTAAAATAATAAAACGAATTTTTAACAAGTTCTGGACTGATTCCCGTTTGCCAAAATGAAGAATTTGAATTAACGCCTTTGAGTTACATATCATATATATTAACTTTGAGTTACATATGTATTAAATATCATACTGAATGATTTTTCAAATAGGCTACAGAAGATAGTCCAGATCCACTAAGATTCATAAAAAAATATAAAATTTGAATGAACATAAAAAAATATGAATTTGAATTGAGATATGTGTCCCGAGCTATCGTCGTAAAATCTTCATCTAAAAGGCTTAACTAATCCACTGAATTTTTGAACAAAATAAGCCTCTTATAGGCGTTGTAAAAAAAGGTTATAATTACCAATGTAAACGTTTGTTCAAAGCCTATGTTTTATAACTTCTGTTGTATCTTATCTAATGTCTTATAACTTCTGTTGTATCTTATCTAATAACAAGTTTTTTTATGTGATAATTGCGTCGTTTTTAACACATTTTTACCCATAAATTGGGCATCGTCTTATTTTGCGCCATTAGATTTCAGTGAGATTTTTTTAATGCTCTTTTATCAAAACTATATGTCATCAAATTTTTCCAAACAAGATAAGTAAATTTATTATTATTAGTGAATGACATGAAAGACATACAGAATCGGCCAGCTAACACGATAGATAACTGTTTATGTTCGACTACAACCAACTACTATAGATATTTATTATAAAAACCCTAAGAATTTTTTAATAGGTCTTTTCATGAGTTGCATAAGTGTTATTTGAGTGCGTTAAGGTTAGTTGATTCATTAAAAAATTTGTCTTTTGTTTATTGAAGTATCACAACGTTCATGCAGAATATGAAAAATATTCATTTTTTTAAAAACACTGCAAATAAAACAATGGCTACAATGTTTTCTTAAATAAAATGATCATATTTTTTATTTGGTCAAAAATATTAATATTCCCAAAATATAGCCCGAAATTGCCTTTTTTGAAAAACTGCACAAAATTTTAAAATACCTGATATAAATTACTGTTTTTGGTTGTTATTGTTGTTGTTTTATCTTATACGTAATATTGGACAACTTATAATGATACCATAGCAAGCATACAAGAATCTACAATCTATGCAAAAGCAATAAATAGCAAAAGCAAAAATATTATTCTTAAAATAAGTAAACTTAAAACTTTTGCATTTCTTTTTTATGAGTTTTAATAAAAGCGGGTTATCTTTTGTAACCTATTTGAAAAACTATTTAGTATGATATTTTTGGAATTTTAAAAATGTAAAAATTTATTGCTCTTAATATATTGATGAAAAATACTAGTTTTTAATAACTTGCTCGCAATGTTTGGCTTCTTGAATAAGTTTTTTCAGAACAGACCATGCTTCACATGCTTTTTATAGCCAAATACAAGTATATGCCATAAATTAACAATTTTAAAGGAATTCTCTTCGGAGGCGCAATAGAAACGTTCCTAAAGATAAAAAAATTATACAGTATAAAGAAAACAACATGAGGTTTGACATCAAAAAAACTTTTTTCATATAACTATAGCACTTAATAACACTTGTCGGCAGCGTGGTCGAGTGGTTAAAGCACCGGACTGATGATCAGCATGGTCTCGGTTCAAAACCCACTTGCGCCATTCTGTTGTGTCCTTGGGAAAGACACTTTACGGCACTTTCCCCTGCTTGGTGGTCTTGACAAGCAGTTCTAAATTGCAGTCAAATTTCTACTAAATTACTAGCGGACAGCAATATGATGGCATCTCCGGAAGCAGGTCGGGGTAATTGCTTACCCTATGTATAGCGCCTCCGTCGCTTTCCTGCGAGTCAGGAGGATAAATATAGAGATAAAATAAATAAATAAAAAAAACACTTTCCCCGATGTTCAAACATGTAAAATCTTTCTTTTTTTGTGGCACGAGGAAGCGGACAGCTTACCACTTCTATTAAAACCAATAAAAACAAGACTTTAATTGTAACTGTAAATGTTAATGAAATGGTTATATACCGAAAACTTAAAAAGTAAAAAAGTTAATTGAGACAGATGCGACATAAAAGACGCTTTGTTATTTGCTTGTTTTTTTTTTAATAAAAAGTACAAGACAGTTTTTGCCTAATTGTTCCTATAACTATAAGAAACTATAGTTAAGTTTGTAAAAGTCTTCTTTCGAAACTAATCTTTTAAAAACTAAAAATTTTTTCTTTTTTTATAAGATAGATTGTTTGAATAAGATGCTTTCAATAATCAAACAACCACTTGTCTACAATTAGCACCAAGAAACTGCAAGAATTTTTTTTAATAATTTTTGCAATCGACTGAAAAAATGTAGATTCGAAAAATTGTTCTTTTGTATTTTGTGTGACCAACAAAACGCAGTCTTAAGATTTTTGAAATTAATAACAACGATATACCGAAAGAGTTTGAGACAATTTTTTTAATATGACAAAATTAGCCTAACTTTAATTAAATGTATTTGAATTTTTATTTTTTTATATTTGTTATTTTTGAACTTTGAAACTTTTGGTTTTAATTTATCTTTGTAATGTAGTACTTTAAAATTTAGAAAATGACATTTACGTTATGACGCATTAAAGATAATGTCAGGCAAGTCAAGCGAGCTAACTATAAGAAATATATAATTCAAAGGTACGTGAAGTTGAAATCATTTAATGCATAATTAGAGGTTAATGATACTTGATTAATTTTTTTTCCAATGGATCTGTAAAAGATTTTTTGGTGAGTCATTCCCTGTAATTAGTTGAAAAGTTAAATGAGTTAATTAGTAGTTTTTTCACAAGCTTTTTCAAAACAAAAATATTTTAAATTTACAAAATCTTCATTTGAGGTATACTCTTTTGCATATTTTAAGAATAATATTAGTATTAAGATATATTAAAGTAAATCAAGTATTTTAGCCCTAAATTAACTGGAAAAATCATACATCGGTATCCAGTTGTAGACTATTTTGATTAGAGAAAGTACTTTTAACGATTTCTTAATGCATTACATATCAAAAGTAATCGTTTATTATTTTTTTTCTTTTTTCAAACTGCAATATTTTTTTGAAGAAACAATATTATTGTAGTCAATTTTAACGGCAACTAAATTTAAACAAAATTTAATCGAAACGACTTGATTTGTTCAATATTTTTTAGACTGAGCAAGGTTTAATTCTCTGTTCCAATGAATATTTCTGGAGAGTTTAAAAAATAGAAATTATTTTAAATAAAACAAATGACAAAGTTAAGCTAGAGTTGTTAGTTTTAGCATAAACTTTGGCAAAATAAATTATTAGTTTCATCAATTTGTCCCAAAACCAATAAAAAATACTTGAGCCAGTATTAAAACAAAATGCTCTTTTTCAAATATCATCCGCGAAAATATGTAAAGCTAACCTTTTATTATCAAACACTGCTAGAGGATTTACCAGGCGTACATAGTTTCTTATTGGCTTAACACTGATTAATTGACCCATTCTTTTTCTTGAAACAAAGCATGTTGTTCTGAACGATTAGCGCAATATTAGCAAAAAGCTAATTTTGTAACCTTGGCTTTGCTGATTGTCACTTCGTCAAAAGTTGGAAAACCAACTTTTGACGAAGTGACAAAGATTCAATTCAAACAAACAAATGTCTTGTTTTCATAAATACTTAGGGCTCGTTTTTTCGAGATTCTTAATGTTTAAATGTTTTTAATATTTTAATGTAAAAAATATTTATAGTTTTCATTACGCAAGCAAGATCAGTCAGTTATTTTAAAATTGCTTTCGAGAACTATTAACTTTGAGTTATTGAAAGTGAATTACCAATCAAAAGGCAGTCTCAGAAGCAAAATTATTTTCCTAAAGCTTCAATTGATTAACGTTCAATGAGATACTTCTAAGCCTGAGGCGTATTATATCATTGTCTGAAATACTTTCTTCATAACACGCTTAGATATGAACTTAACAAACCATTAATCTTCTGCTTACGCAGCTGCATACTCAATCAAAAAATTTTGTAGCAGCAATTTTTCTTATTCAAAGTCATGAGTTTTTTGAAAGCTTTGCAATTAAAAAAACTAACGCAGTTAAGACGCGTTTTTTGAGCTCAGAAGTAAGTTTATTGAAGAAAACGCGCAACAAATGGGCGGAGTAGAGTCAGGTTATTTATTGTCAAGTTTTATTTAAAAGTTAGACCTACTTAAGCCTTAAAAATTCTTTATGTATTTTTAAACATAATGTTGGTTAATTAACTCTCCATTCCGGAGGCTTTGGTAAAACAGGCTAAATGTAAGTTTGCTGTTTAGCTTAGATAACTAATTAAAAAAAGAATTTTTTTTTGGCGTTGTTTCCTTTAGAAACAATTTCGTTATTCTTTCACAGATTTTGAAAAAAAAAAAAAAACATTCTTGTTTACAAAATCATGAGGTGATTTCTTAGAAAACCTCCATAAATTTAAAATCCCGGTTTAATCCCTCGCAAATTATCAATGAACATTGGACATGGAACTGGAAGAAAAGAACATTTTAATTAGAAGTAATATTCAAGAATGTTTTCTGGTTTTAATAGAATGGCATACCGCTGTTCACACACATAAGATGTAGTTTAAGCTTTCAAAAGCATGAGCCAATTAACTATAAATACCAATATTTCCTGATGTAAAGCAAATGTCTCTTTAAAAAAACAAAACTATCATTCTAGATGTATCAACTTTTGTGTTTGCATAGATGAAAAAATAATTTTTTTATTTTAATTGCACAAAGTTGAAAAAGTATCTGTATTCTTTTTTCAGATTGTTTGAATGTTTTTATAGTTTAATAAATTGTTTGTCATGGACAGCAAAAGTAGTATTAAATTTGCCGCGATTTTTTTATTATCAACAGCTACTTCATTGAAAAGTGAGTGTTCTGATTGAATTTTTTTTGTGGTAATGCATAATTCTACACTTGTTGGTAGCTCTTCAAGATATAAACAGTTAGCGCTTTTGCAGTGTTTTCCGTTTGATTAACAATGCTTTTATCTCTTGATGTTGCAGTATTATAATTCATTTGACATGTTTACTTTACTTAACGTGTGACAGTTATTTAATTCTTTAATTGCTTTTGCATTTACTGGTCACACTTTTAGCATAAGATGATTTGCGTAGGCCAGTGGCACCAAACTAGGGTCCATGGGCCGGATGTGGACCGTTTAATTAAGTTTTTGGCCGTCAAGCTTTGCTTCAAATGCACAAAATAAATAGGTATAAACAGAGGTCCCAAAATTTAGGATGATCTTTAATTTTTTGTCTTTAGTTGGCTTTTAAGTTTCAATGTTTATTAAACCTGAGTAATATACTATACTTTTAATGGAGGGTTTTATATAACTTTTTGAAGATAGTCTGCTATAGTCATGCAATTACCAAATCCTGCGTACAGTTGCCAGTGTTAGCCACAATCTATACTTTTTCTTTTGGAAATCCTAGCACAGGGTAATGAGATGTCTCGTTTTAACAAAATAGATCTAGTCAAAAGCAACTTACAATCTTCAATGTTAGGGCTTTTTCGAGTTTAATTAGAGTCATCCTAATAGAATATACATTACAAAGTACTTTTTCACTTCCAATTTAAAGTGAAGATTTTTTTTTCTTTTTTCAGTGTTTCGTCATGGCTTAAGTCTTTGGGCTTTCGTTTTCAGTTGAATGATAATAACGTCCCCTTTTCACCCAGAAATATGGTTTACCACATAACAAAACTGTCTGTTTCTAACTAATGATCTACAACTTCATTTTAACATTGTTGAAGTTAAAGCTACTTTTCCTTTATAAATTTTTACCAGCAAATAGAAAAAACAAGTTTTGATATTGTGTTTTATTAGGCTTAAGCAGCTTACTCTAGGTCAGCGTATCCCGACCAGAGAGGTATTTTTCCAAGGAGGAATTTGATGAGTTCAAGGGAGGAATAAAATAGATTTTAAGTGACTTAAAAATCTAAAAAAATTAACGTTTTAAATTGTAAATGAACATTTAAATGTTTTTATTTATTTGTGGTAAAAGTGAACGAATTCAAATTTTCAAATCGAAAAAGGGAAGAATGTTGCAAAAAAACTGGGAACTACTACAACAGATCAGACATCACAATAAATGATTTAAATTTGATTTTTATTTCCATCATAAGGTCAAGCTTCATACTAAAGAGTGCTTCAAATGTGATCGACGAAATTATAAATCAAACCATGAAGAACAAGGTGTAAAACTTTAGGTAAAAAACCAATAAGAACATGACTAAATAATTTATTTGTTACAACCACATCTAAAACAGGTACAGAAAAATCACAAAAGATCAAAATATTTTTGTTTCTCAATTTTGAAACAGCAAGATTTAGCAAAAACACGTTTCATTCGAACCTGTAGTTAATTGTTGAGCCGGAAAGCAGATTCCAGCCAGTTTCTCACGTGACATGTTATATACCATATGAGCGAAATCATCTGCATTTTTAAAGCAGATCCTGCAAATGCAAACGGGACCTTCATAATTATCTTCACTATAAAAGTTTATTCCGTTCTATTTCAATTTTTAGTAAACTTTTTTGCCAGTCAAAATATATTAGGAATTGTAAAAGTTTATAAAATTTAGATAACTGTATGTCTGCTCTCAATGTATATATAAAATTTTGGCCAATCAGTTTTTTATAAAATACGTAATTAAGTTTTTTTTATTATTTTATAACTTAAAGCAAAGTTATTATATTTAATTTTAAAACCTAAAAATTAGGTAAGCCAAATACCATCTCTAAGGTGATGACCAATAACAACTAATTAAAATTTTACAGAGGATAAGAATTTAACCGGATTTACCAGAGCCGCACTCTCTTCAAGTGTTTAGATTAAGAACTTAAAAAGAGAAAACAAATTATTTATTTGGTAGTGTTGCCATTTATTATTATAGCAGCCAAGCGCGGGTGTATGGAAAGTCGCGAGCTTTATATCACACGGCGTATAACTAATAGCTTCATTAATCAAGGTTTTTAAATTATGTCCAAAAAAAATTGTTTCAACCGGAAATTTTTGAACAAAAACTGATCGGATCACTGCAACGTAAATAAAAGTGAAAATAACAATCATTAAATTTTTTCAAAAATTAGTTAAAAAAAGCTGTATTGTGATACAATTGCGTGTTAACCTGAGGATTCGAGATTGAAAATGTTTGGTTATGTACAGAGGAGACAAGAAGATTAGGTGGAAAGAAAAATGCCACATATGGAGTTACCAGGCAAAAGATTTAGAGACCGACCTATCCGAAGATTTATGGATGGAGTAAATGAGGGTATGAAGATAGTGGGTGCGACTGTGGAAGATGCCAGTGTCTTGGCAAGTCGGAGAAAGGCAATTTGCTGTCGTGACATCTACTCTGGAAAAGCGCAAAAAAGAAACTAAAAGAAGCTGTGTCTTTGTATTTAGTTGTTTTTGGCTTTTTACTATTTTTCAATCAAATGCAAGGATTCGTCTAAAAAAACTTTTTTTAATCTGAAGCAAAATGACTTAGTTCTTTAAGGTAAACAGTTTGCAGCAACTAACTGCAAAAAAATACTGAATTTTACGTTTATTCTTTAAAGTACGTTTTGCTGTTTGTTCGCTAAACTCGGAAATTTTTTAATTTAACCGTTGCAACACAAGCAGCGGCAATGCGGCAATGCGTCAGATCCCGAGTCCAAACCCGACTCATTAAGTTCGGTTTGGGATTCAGATTCGGATTTTTATTTGCAATAACTCCTGATTAGGAATAAAACTGGTAATTTTATTTGATTAAGGGGTAAAATAAGCAAAAAGCTTAAGATACACATGTCGAACTCAACAGCACAATCTTGTTTTTAATAAACAAATGGCAACCTACTATTCAACCACAAAATCTTTTTCTTTCAATCCATAAAATGATATAATTCAAGTCTGTTTTGCTAACAGAGATAGCAAAAAAATAAATAAAATAAAAAATACCCATTTAGAAACGTTTAATTATTGTTTAAATGTTTTTTTGTTGATACGATATTTTTGTTAACAAATAAGATAATTAGGATAATAAATAATGATAACAATATAAAACATTTTTAGTTTGCAACGACAAAGGTGGTATTTTCAATGGTTACACTTGTGTCTGCAAGGAAGGATTCACGGGAGAGAAATGTGAGGTCGATCTGTTAAATGTAGAAAATCAAGTTTTTGAATTTCCTCGAACGCACCTTTCCGAAAAGCTTGCTTTAGAAATTGATTCTTATCAAAGACTGAAAAGAGAAGCTGTAACCAGGAATGTTGAAGAAGAAGGATCCGTCGGAATAGGAATTGAGGAACCGACGGAAGAATTGTCGGGAATTGCAGAAGGCTCAACTGCAATAAATGAATTCGAATGGTTTTATCCTTCTTGTACTCCAGGATCTATTCCCAATTCTGATAACACTTCCTGCATCGAAGTCCTTTCTATTGCTTTCTCTATCAAAAGTTCGTCATCACCATTAAAAATCCAGAACCTCGGTGGAAAGGTAAGAACTTTTTTATTAGTAGAAGTTTAAATCTTGCTATTGCTTCTTATAAGGTCTCAGCAGGAAAGTATTAACGCTTTGCTTTGAAAGTGGTTTGGTTAACCTATCTTTTTACTTTTATCGGTTGTTGAGCCTCCTTTTGTCATGCCACATACTTTGCATTTTGCTTAAAAATAAAAAGTTTAATTATCAAAACGCGTCTTTGAAAATACTTTGGTAACTCTGTTTCAAATTATTTTTAACATAAAACAAACATATCCCTTTTTGGAAAAGCATTAATTGGACCTGGTAGCAAAGAAGTCTTTTATTTGTTTTTTAAAGCCTGTCAATGTATTACATTAACTTTTTCTAACTAATTTTTCTTTAATTTCTTTGAAATTTAATTATTTTCTATTGACTTCACATCAAAAACTTCAAACTCGTTTTGAAATTAGCAATACCATCTAAATTCATACAGAATTTCGTGATTGTAAAAGGAATCTTATCTACAACATGACGTCTTAGTAATGCTCTGTTTAAAGTTACTCTATTTGAGTTCTTTTTTTGATTGAGAAGAGAACAACGAGTCGGTTTTTAAAGTGCTAGTTTTTTACAGTAATCAAAAAATTGTTTCTACTACCAGCATTGACGGGAGTATTTTTTTGTGTTTTATTGATTTTTTTGCATTTCTTAGTGATTAAGCGTGGAAAGAAGTAAAAAAATCAATAAAACAAACAAAGAATACTCCCGCCAACGCTGGTAGTGGAAACGAGCCCTAATTGTGAAGATTGTTTGATTGAGAAAATTGAAGTGCTCTATGCTTCGCTCGCATATGACAACAACAACCTTCTGCCAAATCGATTGTGTCTACTCATTATTAGATTGTGATGTAATCACTTAAAAACAAGGGAGTCTAAACCTCAGCCGGCCTGCCACACGTAGCCCCCGACGTAATTTTTTACGGACTAATAAATGATTTTTAAGATTTTTGTCGATGAGGAGGAGGGTCAGCCGTTTTATAACAGCCTGAGTACACTGTTTGACAAATTGGGCAAGTATTATTATTTAAAGATCGTTTTGTCTTCGAAAACCAAGTCAAGAAAAGACCTTACTTGCCTTTAAAAACCTTTTTAGTTTTCATTTAATGTTTAATGCCAAAATAAACTTTTGGAATTTCAATTTAGACAGTTTTAAACTAATTGCGACCAGCAAGTTGTAAGGTTTTGGAAAAGTGATCCGTAGGAATTCAAAACGTAGTTGTGCATCTTTTTAGCTAGTTAGTCAGTTTCCAGATAAGTAGCCTATAAGTTATCGAGTCAGTATGTCTGAATCAGGGTTTCTAAATTGAGGGCAATAGCGATCTATCAAAGAGGTCCACAAGATCTGCTTTTAAAATAATAATTTGCAATCTACATTTTACTTTATCGAAAAGTACAGTATTTCTAAGATCTAAAATTATTATTTAATAGACAAAGATAAGCTCATTACTCAAAAAAAAGTTGAGCAATAAATTTTTTTTTAAACGTAAAGTGAAAATCAAAGAAAAAGTTCATCAGTCGCGGTTCGTTATAAAATTTTTTTAAACGTAACGTATCTGTTTTTTTAATTTGTTTTTTTAAACGTAATATAATAATGTAATTCTTTTTAAACGTAATGTAATGTACGATCGTTTTCGGTCTTCACTTAGTTTTCAGAAAAAAATTCAAGTGAAAGATTAAAAGCTGGTGTAAAAGTTTGTTTTGGGATCCATAGAGCTTGAAAAAATTAGCCTAACGGTCCACGTTTTCCTACGAGTTTAAAAACACTGATCTAAATGGTATGGTATGATATTATCCTATAAACTCGGTGATGACTTTAAAAATGGTCATCTTTCGTATCAGGAAGTCCAAAGCTATACGGTTAGGTCAGTGACAGAGGTCTTTTTCTAACTAAGTCAAACAAACTAAAGTAAAAACGTTTGAATTTTTTCTTCAAATAGCATGCGATCCGAAATCCCGTTTTGTCGACAGGCAGGTAAAGTTTATTAGAGCGCTGTTTTAAGACGGCCGCAATTAATACAATACCGGCTCAATTTCCACTCTCGTCATTTTGCTGTTTCTTCTTTGTTGTCTTAGCAAGTAGCTCAAAGTTCATATGACTTTATAAAGCTTAACCTAATAAATAAAACCAATTTTCAAACGAAAAGCGCTATCTTGGCATATCTTAAAGCAGTTCAGAGTGATGGTTTGTGGTTGTTCTAAGCTTAACATCTCCAACATCGTCCTGCTAGTCGAAAGGATAAATAAATGCTTGAACTATGCTGACTTGAAGACTGATAACTTATAAAACTTTAACTTATTTAATGCCCAAAAACACTTTTTTGCATTCGTTACGCTTTCAAAAATTTGGTTTTTTATATACGTACATGTATATTTATAGTTATTGTTAGCTGTAAAGCAAAAGGCACAAAACTTTATAGAACAGGCCTGATCTTTATCTTCCCCTGCACTAAAACATTTGAGTCTAAAAGTTTTAAAGTTGTTCATTGGATTTGTTAGAAATTGAAAATTAATAAAACACAAGGCAACGTAATTGCTTTATGCTTTTCATAAACGTTTTGTTATTTTTTGTCTTTTAAATTTATGAGTAAAGCTACTTGGATCAAATTAAAGATAATTTTTTTAAAAAAGCTTCAAAAATACGAGCTGCTGAATTTGTACGAAAGTAAAGAATCCGAAAATTCAATTAAAGGAGTTTTATTTTTTCAACTTTCGTCAAACGTCACAGCAAAGCAATTGCGTAAAACATTTCAAGAAATAGCTGCTGCCACAATCGACTTTGGTCTAGAAGGTGAGCTTATCTTTTTAGATTGCTGTTTAATTACACTGGTTAACAAATTTTCACTTAAGTTTTTAATCAGAGATGTAAGTAAACTTTTCTACATAAGTTTTTGTGCTGATTCCAAATTTTTCCTTGTTTTTTCTCTAGAAAATCAGGTTTTTAAAATATTTGTATTTAAATAATTTTCCTTGTTTTATAATATTTTTGAATTAAACCAAATTTTGTTTTAAGTAGTTTGTTTGAAATATCCTATAAATTTCCGTTATAGCGCTTAATATTATTTTTGTTTAATATTTTTGTGTACCGTAGCAATGTTTTGAAAAAAAAGAAATACAATTCTAACAATAAATAGTAAAAAATGTTTCGAATAAGCATTACTCAATTGTTTACATTGCTCTGGTTTTAAAGGTGACAGTAAACTTTTTGTTTACACTGGTGCAACTCGTGAAACAATTGTTCTATGCAAACTCACTGAGTATTTTGAGTCCGCTTACCCACATACAATATCACATGCAGAGTTTCTTTGTTATTTAAGAATATTACAACAATCACCTAAAAATGCTTTGAATACAATTTTCGTTTTTAAGAACGGCTTTGATCATCACGGTACAGCATCCAACAATAATCGCACATTATTCCTTCATTTCAGAAACCTTGGTAGCGTGCCTCCATTGCTTGTACATCCTGGTGAAATTGTTCACCTTGCTCATCACTGACCGCACCAAGGTTGCGGGGAAAAAATCTAGATGTGAGTGTAAAAATGCACTTTCAGGTACATGCGACAACCCATCTCTTTGTAAGTTTCAAGTAGGTTTTCAACTCCCTCCTGAAGCAAAGGTGACATTGTATTTCCCTAAAAGTTTGCACACAGCCACTCAAACGCTTTCCAAGCACGCCGTTCGACTGCAGTCAGCTCTTTTTCAAAATTTGGATTCTTCAAAATTTCCCAAGGTTTTGAGCCAACAAAGATCCCTTCTTTCATTTTCGCTTAATTTATTCGAGAAAACCTGTAGCAAAAGATGCGAAGCCATTGGAGTTGCTCTTCCGCAGTGCTTTAACAAAATTCTTCATTAATTCCGGTTTCATATGAAGTGGGGCATGAATACATCCTTCGGCATTCTCGGCATACTTTGGATATTTACAATTCCTGGATTGTATGAATCTCTTACTGGCCAGCGTCTTTTGACATAATGCTCTGCAGTAGCACGATTATTTCATAAACAGGGAAAGCAGCAGGGTTTGGTAAATCCTCCTTGCATTCCCATTAAAATGTCGATGATTTTAAGGTCTTCACAAATTTTCCATTTATAATAACTATACTGAAGAGCATTGAAGAGGATTTCAATACTTTGGTAAAATTCCTTTATATGTCAGATTGAATTACTGTAACAAATTGCTTTATATTACGATTATGGGGAAGAACTGCTTTGATACTTCTTTTAGAGGAGTCCAGGAAAAGACGTCACTACTTGCTATGTGCTCCTCTTCCAATTTTCAAACAAAGTTTTAACATTATGACAGTAGCACAGCGGATCATTTACTCTGAAGACTGTCGACAAGTCCTTGCTTCGCTTTCTGAAATGGGTAACAAACACATTTTTCTGAAGCAAGTTACTTTCTTGTAATCTCGATGCAAGCAGTTCTGCCTTTTGTTTTGAAAGTGCTAGGTCTCTTATAAGATCATTCAAGCGTTCTTGGGATAAGAGAATAGGTTTTCAACTTTCTTCTGGATCATACTCACAATCTGTTGAAGTGCTAGGAGGATACTCTCTTTATCAGAATCCTCCTCAATTTCATCAGCAAAAGCTGCAAGCCCATCTTAGATAAAATTAGTACGTGCATTAATATTTCATCTGGAACAGGTCTTCTTGCTGAGTTAAAATTTTGCTATGTAATCTGCATTCTCTGTTTCGAACTAAGCCCTTTTACATTTACAAGCAGAAATAACAATTTTGGAAGTGGTCCCTAGGCTCCCTCCATATCATGGGAACAGCAAAAGGCATTGCTTATGTTCGTTTGTTCAGCTGGTTTCGTCAGCCATTTGGGCAAGAAGTATACACTTGATGCGGTGCCCACTGATTATCTTGGTCTCCCAACGGACAACCGAAATACAGTTTGTATATTTTTTTTCTGATCTGATGTGATGGCTCGTCGTTGAGCTTTAATTGTAAAGCTGCCACATACAGTATATAGCAAAACAAGTTTGAATTATTTTTACTCTTTCTTGGCATGGTTGTAAAACTTACAGAAAAACAGTAAACTAATTTTAAGCTCTGAAAAAATGCAATTAATTGTTTCTTCGAAAAATTTCCAGTAATACCCTATTACAAAGCAACTGGAACTACATAACATTAAAGGTTTAAAATACACCACATACGTTCTTAGCTAATAGATATATCATGTATTCAGTAAAGCGCTTAGTATTATCAGTTACTACTTATCACTATTAGTTTAGCCACAAACCGAATAATTTCTAAAACGTCATCGCTAAATTACAAAGCATGGTGAAATCTTTATTGCGCAAGTTTTTGATAGGCCAAATTGTAAAAACGAAAAATAAAAATATTTCAAAAATTTTCTTGTGCTAGAAAAAAAGTTAAGACATTTTTGAAATCAGCGTCAAAAATACTTTTAGAAACAAATAAAGCCATCACTGGTTAAAATTTGCTGTTGACCAGTGTTATTAGTTATTTTAACAGTACAGTACTTTATTTTGGCCGTTTTCATAGACCTAATATAGAAACTCTTGGTTCATTGCAACGTTTTCTAAAAAGAAAAAATCTTTTTTCATCAGTTATAGGCAAATGTAATATTAAGTATTTCCACAGCTGACTTATCAGTAACCTTACCGGTGAATTAGTTGGACTTAAAGCTTGTCAACTACGATAACTTTTTTTTATAGTTGTTGTTCTGTGAAGGTTTTAAAGTCTTTTTTGTATCAAGAACCTATTTTGTGTACAATTAAAGATAGGATTTTAAATTCAATTTTTTTAAATAGAATTTGATCTAATTTTTTTAATTTTTAAGATTTTCAGAGATTTTAGGGAAATTTTTTAAACGTAACAAAATTTTTTTTGATGAAAATGCTAACAGAATACACAGTACACTTGAAAATTGCTATTTTACCTTTTTTGTATAATTCATGGCAATATTCCAAAATAATTGATGAATAAAATAGAGAAATTTACCAATCTGATAGAATAGTAATGCCTTTAGGTCACATTTACACTATTTTACATTCCTGTCCACATTCTTGAAACTTGTTGATAAAACAAATTCTCAGACAGAAAGTAGCCGTTCGGTAAATTCTGCTGTGCCCTCGTGGATAATTAAGTTAGTTGTTTTATGTTATATTTTGTTGTTTTGATTTTTCCATGCATATATGCACAAAATAAATTGAATTAAAATTTTCAAAAAATTTTCTTGCTTTTGATTCCAAGTAAAGACTCTTTTTTTTTTAAATCACCAGGTTTTGAGACGAAAATTTAGTGTTTAGTTCACTTTTTATGTTTTCAATAAAGTCTGTAAAAAAAGATGGGTCGCCAAAGTTTTGATCTCTTTCCGCTAAACATTTGGGTTGCCACAAAAAAAGGTTAAAAACACTGACCTACTTCAAACAGAAAAAGTATAAATTTTGCTTATTCAAATCAAAACAAACAAATAAATTTAAATGCAGAAAACTCGAATTACATTGCATTAGTTTTAAAAGATTATTTCCTCATAACTAGATGCAACGTCACTATCATATGAGCAGGAGGTACACCTATTTAAGTATTGGAAGAAAACTTTTTGATTATTTTGCTTTTTTTCTTCTCAGTGATAATTGGTGAGAGGAATCAAGACATTTAGTGGTTACCTCACAAAATTTATTTCAAAATTTTCAGTAATTAAGCAAACTTTTTTAATTTTTTTCAATATTGATAAAAATTTTTTGTTAATTTTTTGCTTTAAATTAACGAAGTAGCAATTTGTTAACGAAGTAGCAATTAAATATGAAGCTATCTAACGATGATAAACTTATTGTCTTCGACACTTAGACAAGGCTATCAACTCATTAAAAGTAATTGTCCATGTGTTGTTTACCTAGTGCAAACACAGACATACTATCCAATCATAACGCTCAATCGCAAAATATCACGCCAGGGTTTCGCAAGAAAAACTCTCTGCCCTCTTACAGGGGTACAAGTAAACCTCTGCTAACGGCTTTATTTCTTTTACTGTAGATGCTGATTACTAAAAATTTTGGCATTCTCTGTACATTCCACACTTATTTTAATAACACACTGACAGATATTCCAGCGTACAGATACTTTTATGATTAATATTGATCTTGCTCTAACAGAAGAACTGGCAAATTTTAGAAGTTTCAGATGCGATCAGACTAGCATTTAATAACAAAGTTACTAGTTTCTGGCTGTTTCTTCACGACAAATATTCAGGTTTCTGTAATGCTCATTTAAATTGAAACGACCTACCTTTGAGAATCAGCGTTTTCTTCTCTTGGCATCATAAAAAATTATTTTGATGTAGGCCAGTGGTTTTCAATTTTTTTTGCTTTACGACCCCCTTGTAAATTTTTTTAACATACCGCAACCCCTATACGCTTTTGTTAACTTTGTAAAAAAATAAGCACAACAAATATATACTTCATACATTTATTTGCAATCATCTTTTTATAATCAATGTGATGGTTCATCTTGTTCTGTGCAGCTAACCTTGAAATTCGTGGTTGTGTGTGAGACAAAGCTGGTTTCATGTCATTCTCCATATTCAGTCAGTTTCTTTCCTTGTTTTCATATGCAGAAGAGCCAAAAACCACTCTTACTGAGGTAGGGTGTAGTAAAAAGCAGCAATATTTAGAAGGCCAGTTAAGATATTTGTGGGTATAATTCCGATTCATCACACCAAAAATTCAGTTATAGTGACGTTTTCTGATAAATGCTACGAGCAGAAGAATCAGTTGTAAACTCGAAAATTAATCTTGCATTTTATCGGGAATATCCATTACTTGTAAAAAGTTGAAGAATGGATTTTTTGCGAGTGTAGCTTCATTTTTAAAATTCAAAAATAACTTAATCTCATCCTTCATTTTAAAAACGCGTTTCACAACGTTACTTTTGGAAAGCCAACAAAAAGCTGTTTGAAAAAGTAGAGTCTCATGGGTTGAATTTATGTCCATGCAGAATTCTTTGAACTGGCGCGTATTTGAACTTCCTGCTTTAATAAAATTCACAATTATTTTCGCCAAATCTAATACTTTTTGTAGAGCATTAGGTAAAGTTTTACTGGCAAGTGCGTATCTGTGAATGAAGCTGTGGGTATCCTTTGCTTCGTAAGCAAGTTTCTTTACTTTCTTTACAAGGCCTGGGGAACCGAACATTGCGGGAGCTTCATCAATACAAACACAACAAACATTCTTCCATTGCAGTTCAAATGCTTTAAAAAAGTTGTCGTGATCTTCATAACATCTGCACCAGTTGTTGTAGTGTCCAGCGCACTACAAAACAGGAACTCTTCTTTGATGTGATTTGATTGAATGTACCTGACAAAAACAAGTAACTGAACACATGAACTTACGTCCGTTCGACAACATTGGAGAGGTTTAATTTTGCTCAGCATCTGTTCTTTAACATCTTTGGATATATCCGCTATGCGTCTCTGGATAGTATTGCTTGAAAGAGAAATTTGTCCGAGTTTCGCCGCACTTGCATTTCCGAGAACTAGTTTTGTTGATTTTAGCATACATGATTTTAAAAGTGTTTCCCCATTTGAATGCGGCTTTTTTTACTTAGCAATTTCGAGTGCGATTTCAAACGATGCAGGGATTTACAGCCACATGTTCTGATGAGAACTTCCAGTAGGATCAAGTTTCTGACATTTTAGACTGTTTTCACGACGTTGAAAAAATGCTGCATCCTTTTTAACGTACTAAGGGTGTTTAGTTTTCAAATGGCGACTTCATTTTGATGGTTTCATTGATTCGGCACTGTGAACAACGTTGCACATAACGCAATTTGTTTCTCAACACCATTATTGAGTATGGAAGTCAATCCAAATGTAATATACTGTTCTAAGTATTTCCTTTTTTTCTCCATGGCAAAATTGACAATAAATTTATCACGAAAAATTTAGTTGTTTAATTGAATTAATGTACGGTTTGTTTAATCTACTAAAAGTAAATGTAAGATTACCATAATCTACAGCTTTAAAAATTCTTGCAGTATATTTTAACCAGTTAAATCGAAAATATAATTTTAAACTGTCAACTGGAAAGAAAAGAATTAAAACTGTATTCTCAACCCACTCTATTTTCTACTTAAAACTTTAATAGGCTAGCATAAACATTGACATCATAATTGAAACTTGTGACTGAAGCAATCGAGATTCTATGAATCTTTAAAATAGCTAAAATTGTGTTTGGAACTTGAACGACAAGACGGAGTTTAATATAATTGAATCAAAAAAAACAGAATTGGACACAAATGCAGTAGAGTGAGTAGACATTGCAAAAGTAAAAAATTGGAGCCTTAGAGGCACTTTCTCACTATATTTGACAAAGGATACTCTTCAAAAATTACAAAATGGAAAATACGTTTTCTTAAATTGAATCTAGTGATATTTTGTAATATTGTCTGGCATTTCTTCGCGACCTCCAGGTTGGGAAACACTGCTGTAGGCCGTTATATTCGCTGTGTTGCAATTAAGATGAACCTGAAAGTAAAAGGCGTTGTAAGACAATTGCATGAGCGAGTTTGCATTAAAGAATTTTTCGATTTTATTTGGATCGTTTTTATTCACCATCCAAGGCGGTGAATAAAATAACCAATTTAAATTTTAGAAATAAATCTAAGTTGTTTTTTGTTGAAGAAGGTCGCCATAGGTGTTGAATGCCCTGAAAGGGGACCAAAAACCGTGAAAGGTTGAGAAACACTGATCACGACTGTCAGTTAATTACTTTTGAGATCTTAGCGCGCAAGGCAAATTTTCAAACGATGAGATTTTAATCAGATCACAAAGGTCTGTCAAAAGATAGCCGGTAGACTTGCAATAGCTCATTAGTATCAAAATAACTTCTCGGTATCTTTTTTAATTCATATTACGCTTTTATCTTTCCAAATGACACTTTTGTAACGTTCATTTTTCTTTTCTCTAAAAAGCTATAGCTTATGATGTTTATGTGAAACAAATTGAGGCCTGAAAACAAATTCAAGCCTGATTTTATTTCACTTATGCTGTTTTACCCTCAAAACTTCACCACTGGCCCTTCCTTTTCTCGGCGACTCGCGTGTCAAATATGGCCCTATTTTGTGGCATGCATCTTTCAAATTTTATTGCTATAACTTATTAGGCGTGTCATAGTTACGTTTGTTAATGCCATAATTCGATAATCCTCAACCTGTGTGCTGCGAGAGATTTTCAGGTGTGCCGTGAAACTTTTCAGACAATATTGGTCCATTGCTCCGCAACCTTTTTGTTTCAGAACACTACTTTTTAGGAACGAAACTCAAAAAATCCAAGACAGATTCAAAGTGAGGACTTTTTTTTAGAGAACACCATTAACAAAAAATAAAAATATTCATCGTGTAATTATTTGAAGAATTGTTGGGGCCGCGTGAAATGTGAGGGCGCAAACATGGCTCACAGCATCAAACGAGTTTGACACTATTGTTTAATCTTATAATTGCATTTGAGTTTCTTATAATAATATTGCGTCATAATGAATGAAAACGTCACTGTCACGTGAGTGAGTTAAAGCACTTTAACAATTCCATGTGTGAAACATCAAAAAGTTCCTTTAAAAGCTAGTTAAATTTGTATTAACGCAATTATAAAAGATTTGCCCACTTTTTACTGCTCGAACACTTGCAATAAAATTTTTTGTTTCAATAAATGATTTTTTTCCTAGTATCACATCGTCTTTTTAGGTAATTTGCATATTATTCACAAAACACTCAAAAATCATTCGAATTTATACCCGCGGGCTATTCTCAAAACTTTAATCTTTCAATTTAATATTCGTAGACAGACAGAAATGATAGAATTATCAGTTATCAAAAACAAAGCTTTTAACTATATCTTTCAAATTTTAAGCTTTTAATTCACAAAAACGTTTGCACTTAATTGAAAACATAATAAAGGTTTGATAAAAAAATTCCAAGTTGCACCAACGTAATCTATTGTAAAATGTATTTTATTTCTAAAGAAACTATTGGATCAAAATCTTAAATTAGTGAAAAATCTATCAAACACTGATTTAAAATGAAAACAATTGAAACTTTTTACGATTTTTGGAAAATCTCAATTTTAAAAAAGCACTTAAATTTATCTGTAGGCCTACTCAGGTATAATATCAAATCGTGCTTGCTCTTTAAAGTTAAGATATTTCTTTCTGCACACTTCAATTTCAATTTGTCTTCAGTTTTTAGTTTTTTGTAGAACTTTGTTACAGCAGTTTACAAGTCAAAAATAGAAGGAAACTAACACGAAAAGCAAAAGCAAATTAAAGCTATTAAAGCGAAAAGCAGCACGAAGCGCTTGTCCCAAAGCCACAAACGTTGTTGAGGGTAGTTTTTAAATCAAATTTATTTCAGTCTAGAAATCAGACATTATCATACCAACCGATCACGTTGTTGGTGGTAACAAATTTTTTAAAAAATCTTTTAATTTCTAAAACAGCGGAAAAACAACATGGCCAGCATTTTTGAATGAAATCTGGCTCACCCAGAAGACATTCTATTTTTAGCCTTCGACTTGTAAGAACTTTCTTCTCAAAAATTGCTTTACATTTGGAAGAAAAAATTTTACTAACCTTTTGACCTTATTATTATTCACGCGTCTTTCGAGGCGTGTAAGCGTCTAATGAGTTCGCGGAGTTCATCTCTTCAACATTGCCTGCAACACAGCTATATGTTCGGTGCCAAACAGTTGGCAACACTGCATCAAAATTGACTGGCAGGAAATCGAACCTAGATTTCCCGCTTAATAGAGGAACCTGTAAACCAGCGGTTCTCAATTGGGGTGCGAGAAGGGACTTCTGGGGGTGCGAACTTCTCTGCCAAACTGTAGCTAAATTTATATTACAACTCAGTTGAGGATTTATGTGTGAGGTGTAGGATGCGGTTTTTGCCACATACTGTGTACTTTTTCAATGCGAAGCAAAAAGAAAAGGAGCTACACCATCGGACCATAACGCAGATCTAACCAATCCAGGAGTATATATTTCATTCATGCTTTATGAACGAGATTTACTGTGTTGTAATAGAAGACATAAAATTTCTCACGTCATAAAAACTCATTGTCTATCTATACCACGTCGAGCGCCTATTCCTACGTTAATATCCTCCTGTTTGTGACAGTAATCGACCAGTTGAGATACTTCGTCTGTTTGATTATTTTGCACAAAAGATTTTAGGTTATGAAAGTGTGATGAGAAGCATTATTAAGTTAAAAGAGTTTAGGATATTGTAAAGGCCTATCTTGTGAACTATTAATAATCATTGCACTCATTATAGTAATCATCTTTACAATCTACATTGCAGCATATCAAAAAGCAAAGTGAGGAAGTAGAAAGAAGAATATAGTCAATTTGGTTTTACAGCCACTGTATTTGACGAAGTTGACAGGTCGCAATGCATTCTCTGTGAAGCTCTGTTTTGTAATTCTAATCTAAAACCGTCAAAGTTAAGTGAGCATTTCAAAAATAAAAATGGGGGAGTTAAAGCTGGATATAATGCTGAAACTTTAAAAACAAAACGAGCTCGTTACGACCGAAATGGGACGCTTTCGAAAATGGGATGTACTAGCGTCGAAAGGCCTCGTCTCCTCGCTTCGTACAAAGTAGCTTATCGCATTGGAAAAGCAATGAAACCTCACACGCTTGCCGAAGAAATTGTTAAACCTTGTGTCGTTGACATGGTTGACATAATTTTGGGAGATGGTGCTGCCAGGAAGTTGAAACAAGTTGCGTTATCAAATGATACAGTTCGCAGAAGAATCAATGATCTCAGTATTGATATTCGCGATCAACTAATCACGGACATCAAAGCTTCTTCACCAAAAATCTCGCTTCAACTGGACAAGTCTACAGATGTATCCAATTACAGTCAGTTAATTTGCTTTGTTCGTTATATTAAGGAAAAGAAAGTTAAGGAACAGTTTTTGTTTTGTGAACCACTACCAAGGACAGCAGCCGCGAAGGATGTATTCAAACTAGTTACAGGATTTTTTAACTAGCACAATCTTGATTTAAAAATGCTTGGTTCTATTTGCACTGATGGTGCTCCAGCTATGTTGGGCAATCGTTCTGGTTTTGCGGCTATGCTGAAAAAGGAGATATCCGAGTTAAAAGTGACTCATTGTCTGCTTCACCGACAGGCTCTTACCTTCAAAACACAACCTCCATATCTGAAGGATGCCCTTAACTCCTGTGTGAAACTTGTGAATTACATCAGAAGCCGTGCTGTGAATCAACGATTGTTTCTGTCGCTCTGCCAAGACCTCAATCAAAATGACAACCATGTTCTTCTCTACCACACTGAAGTAAGGTGGTTGTCGAGGGGTCGGGTACTGAACAGGTTTTTTCAACTTCGAAAAGAAATTAAACGTTTTTTGGAAAATTGCAACAGTGACTTGCTCGTTTGATTTGAATCTGTTGAATTTATACAAATGACAGTATATCTTGCTGATATTTTTCACCACCTCAATGAGCTAAACTTATCACTACAAGGAAAAGAAATGAATATGGTAAAAGCGTTCGAGAAGCTGAAATCTTTCATCTGCAAAGTGTCTCTTTGGAGTCGCCGGCTTCAGGATGGCAACCTGGCAAACTTCCCTTTTCTTGATAAAATAGTTGTCGAAGGTGGTGCTAGCCCGCAGGGAAATGTGCAGTTGGAAATTGTCGTACATATGGAATCTCTCAGCGCATCCTTTGACAATTATTTTTCTCCCGGTCAATTGAATGTCATGGAAAAGTGGATAATCGATCCGTTTAAGTTCAATGTGTATAAGCTTCCTGATGACGAAAGTTACAAGGAGGATCTTACCGATTTGAAGGAAAGTCAAAACATGAAAATGGAGTTTGAGTTGATGGTTTTGGAGAATACAAAGTTGGCAGAAAAAGCGCGGGCAGTTTTCCTTCCTTTCTCGATATTTATCTATGCAAAGCCGGGTTTCTTCCCTGGTTTATTTATAGAATAAGTATCGAAATCGGTTGGAAATTGTGGATAATGAGTTACGCGTCGCTTTGAGTAACAGGCAACCACGATACGAAAAATTTGTAGACATGAAAAGACAAGAAAAGCAAGTAAATAAACTTCTTTGTACTTCATTGATTGTCATTAATTATGTTTTATTTAAATTCATTCATACGTTTTGTTTGTAATCATTCTTTAAATTCTTTGTTTAATTTTTTGTTTTGGGGACTTTTGCGACTATTAATACCAGCGATCATAATACAAAAAACAATACATCAAAGTGCAAGGGGTGCAAAAATATTTTTTTCTTCCGAACGAGATGCGGGCTTTAAAATGAATTGAGAACCGCTGCTGTAAACACAATTATTTTAATTAATTTAACCAGATTTCCCGCTTTGAAGAAGAACCTAAACCTGCACACACTGTACTAATACTGAATGAGAAATCTTTCGGCTACAAGTTAGAACTTATTAATATGGCATATTGTTGATTATAATTAGAGTTCGCTGCTACTTTGTTGACAAAATGCTTCTATTAGCTGCTTCTGAGTCCCTGAAAAATGATGCAAGAATTTAATCAGTTTATCTGAAAGAAATATGGTTGAAATTAAGTCCTTTTTAGCATTTTAAAAAATTTGATAGGAATCGCTTTATATTGTATAACCAATTTAGCCTTAACAGAAATGAAAAGTAACATAAAAAAATCAATGTTAGATTCTATTCTTTTTCTCTGGAACAGCATAAATTAATCGTTTTCATAAGCATGGCAATAGAATTTTATCAAAAAAAAAAAATCGAGGTCATTTCTCTCTCGACAGTTTTCAGAAATAAGCAAAATTGTGAAAAAGTTTACCTGAATTTTCAGGCTCAACTGCTTTTAAATAACCTTTAAAAATAATATCAAGAAAGATTGAAAAACAAATTGGTAGTCAATATGATACCCAAGAACCAAATAGCCAATAGCAGCGATAACTAAATTCGTATCATGATTTGGTAAAGGAAAAATATGAAAATCAAGACATCAGTCGCTAATTATTGAGAGAAATGGTGCCAGATTCCTTTAACTGTATTAAGACAGTCATCGGGAAAGGTCAAGCAGGGAGAGACAAAAATTCCATGAAGTAACTTTTTTGGAAATCCTGAATTCTAACCAAAAATCAACAATTCCAAGCTTAAATAAGAGCATTTACATCGAAAAAAAAGTCAATCAGAAAAGAGTTGAAAAAGTTATAATTTCGAACTTCGTCGAACCAAATGAAATAAATTACGTCGAAAAAAACTTTAAAGAACTTTGAAGAATTTCTCTGATTGGTTCTTTTTCGATGTGCTTTGCGATGTTGCCTCAAGATATTTTCAATGTTATTTATCCATCTAATTCGATGAAGTCTAAAATTCAAATTTTATTAACTCTTTTCGATGTTACTTCAAAGTTTTTTCGACGTAATTCATTTCATTAGGTTCGACGAAGTCCGAAATTATAACTTTTTCAACTCTTTCCTGATTTTTTTTTTTCGATGTTCAATGCTCTTATTTAAGCTTAAAATAGTTGATTCTTGGTTAGAATATGAAATTTACAAAAAAAGTTACGTCCTGGAATTTTTGTCTCTCCCTGCTTGATCTTTCCCGATGACTGTCTTGATACAGTCGAAGGATATTCTGGCACTATTTCTCTAAATAATTAGCGGTTGATGTCTTCATTTTCATACTTTTTTTTAGAAATAAATAACAAAATAGTAATCATAGAACTTTTGGTTAAATTATTATGGCCGTTGTTTTAAAATTTGGAGCGCCTCAATTACTCAAAGTGAAGTCTCAAAACGTCTTCACTCAAATTCGGACCTTCTTGAACCCATTGGTCCCATTTAAAATCCTATACTAAATTCTTAATTGTGAAACATTTAATTTTTGCTTCGTTTTTGTGTTTTAATTCAAAAGTAAAAAAATAAATTTTCTATGCTATCGATAGTTAGTTGATGCAAGTAAATTAATTTTAATGGCTTCAATAAATATTAGTTAAATTTAAAAACTAATTAAATTGGGCTGTTATATTTTGTTGTAAATACGGGTAATGACTTATTTGCTTTGGTTCAAAATCATCTCTTTTCTTTATTTAAACAGTGTGCAATAGATAGAACCAATTTAATTAATGGTCTTTGACAAAATTAAAAAATAAAGTTATAGGTTCAAATGTATTCTTAATTTAATTAAGTTTCTATTGTAACAAAGTATTTTTAAAAATCACAGTTTCAGTCATAATATTATTCTAAATAGCTCTGATTTTTTCCTTCTACAGATTTGGATGAATGCACATTTGATAAAGCTTGCCCTGACAATCAAGTTTGCAGCAACGTATTCGGTTCGTTCAATTGTTCCTGCGGAATAGGATTTTCAGAAAAAAAAGAGACCACGTGAGTTCAAACGTTTTCTAGTTGGCTTAATCAACCACAACTCTTCTGTCTCTTTATCACCAAGTTTTCTTTCTGTTTATCTTACAAATTGTAAAACAAACGCCGAGAGAGCATCGAGTATTTATTCTATAGAGCAGGGTGGTCCAAACTCGGGTCCGCAGGCCACATGAGGCCACAATTTTAATCATTCTACTTCTTCTTGATGAAAAACACCACAGCGTTTAAAACAGTTTGAGAGATAGAATACAAAAGTAAAAACTAAAACTGGTCTTTCTCCTCTCATTCAAACTATCCTTCTTTTTATTTTAAAATCAAGTTAAATGGTCTTTCAAACAACCGTTTTTTTTGCACGTTCTGAGGCAGTTCTCAACCAACAACGCTCTGCAAGGTCTGCAAAATTTGAAAGGTGGTTTACAAAAGCGACAAGTTAGGGCCCTGTTCTACAGCAATAACAGAAAGTTTAAATAACTTTATAAACCTTCAAGCGAGAAAAATGACGCAAAGGTCTACAACGAAATGTTCAAGCTAAGAGTTGAACCTAAACTGTGTTTATTTCAATCATTGTTACAACAATGCTCGTACCTCTGAGCAACGTCTCGACATTCAAGCAAAAGTAAATTTACTTATTTTTTTGTTTTAAAAAACTAACGGCGTTGTTCAAAAACCATTCACAATTCAATTCAATTGAGTTATTAAAGTTCATTATTTTGCATTTTTAAGGCAAACTGAGAGTATTCAATCAAAAGTGCCAAAAAAATATCTTTTTTTTACAGTGAGTTGGACAGAATGATGGCAACTTTAAAGCTCATTTGGTATACTGTACTAGCATTAATTTCAAACAAGACTGCTTTTACTAGGGATTTTGTTGCAATTAACTATCGTCCACATACCAAGTCTCACATTTAGGCTCATTATCGTACGTTTGGCGTACATTAAACTTTGTCTTTAAGCGTGAAAATTTGGCGTCGATGCTCTCCGAAATAAAAAGAAACAAACAAAAGAATTTTTCAAAAACAAACAAAATTCGACATACAAATTACACCAGGTCTTAGTCACGCGGGCCGTAATCAACAAAAAGAAAATCTTAATTGTAATGTTATAGACATGCTAAGCTTGCCAAATCAGAGGGAATAAACCTTCGTTATTAAAATCAAGTATTTAATTATTGATAAAACTATTTTTTTGCCCATTCTAACGAAAGCTTTATCACTATCGCATTTGTTTGTGAATTTTTCCAAAGAAGTTCTTTAAAAACAACTTTTAAAATACTTTTCTAGATTGAAATTTATTGGTAATATTGTTTAAGTGTTTTTTAAAAAGACCAAAGCAAAACCTCTTAATCTTTAACAAACATTGTAATATCGGGATCATGAAGAATTATATGACGTCGATGAGTGACGTGATTATTTTTCAATAGCTCATCTAATTCACGTTTTTTTAAATTTTTTCAAGGGGTCAAATTGAATGCCAGTCAGTTTGTGAAAATCATCTGTGCTTTAACGGAGGAGAATGTGTTGTTAACATAAGTGGAAACCCTTTCTGCAGGTGCAAACTTTTTATAGAGTGAAAAGTGAAATAAGCTACCCAGTTATGTAAAACATGTTTATTATTAATAAAGCAGATGGTTAATATGATTTCACCGATGAATTAATTTTAAAATCCTTATTCTCTTTGTATAACCGCTTATCCTCTTGATTCGTAGGACAACTGCAAAGATATTAAACTTAGAGCAACCGTTCTGGGGTTACCTCTAGTTTCAACTTTTTTTCATAAATGTTTAAGATGTTACATTTTGTTTGGAATTGTTGCTGTGTTTTTTATTAGGTTTTGTCATCTGTTTAATAAGATATTTCAGCAGCTTGGTGAAACTGACAAATGACGTAGAAATGATGTTAAACAGAATGACGTAGAATTCCTTTTCAAAGTACAACTAAACCAGAATAAAGCTTTAGTTAAACCAAAGCCACATATGGATAATGTTTCGTTTTCAAATTTACCCACTTTTTATTCCGCTTTCCACTGAATGAGTGCCAACATGTACTGTATAGAAGCTAAGTTTGCATTTTAATTTTAGAAATAAGGTCTTTAAACTTAAATTATGTTAAAAGTCGACGTTTACAATATAACCATCTGATTTAGTTGCACAAGTGAGTTTGGGGGAAAGAACTGTGGAGAGCTTGTTCGACCTTGGCGGCAGGCTACTATCGCTTTGGGAACAGTAGCAGGATTTCTTCTTCTTTGCTTCATTGTACTCGGATGTATTTTAATTTGCCAAAAGAAGCGAAAAGCGAGCTCTTCCGACATTTCGCTTGTTGCCGAAACGAAACCAATAAACGACAATAAAAAGGTTAGAATGGTTTAATTCCTTGAGGGATAAAGACTTTGATTGTAAAATAAAATCACCATGGTTTAATAATGATGTCATAGATAACAAAAAATTGGAATTATAATGCTTTCACAAAAGTTTTTTTTGTTACGTTACAATCATAATCATGGTACACATATGTACCACGGTCCTTTAAATGGTTTAAGAGTAAAGCACAGTTTTTATTATTTTTAGTTTGTTTATTTATTTGTTTGTTTGAAATTAGTTGTCAATAGTCTAATGTGGGAATATACTATCATACTAGTTCAATTCAATTGTTTCCAGTTCTATCAACTTCTATCAACTTAGCGCGAGAAACACCGCAATCACACCCTATCTATAAATAGCGCGAAGCCAAAATGAAAGTTTATTTAACCCGTAAGTGCGCATGACGTATACAGTATATACGTCTTGATCGTTGCAGCTTTTCACAGCGCGGATTATTTCGCTTCTCACACTTGCTATATTCTCGCACAAGCAGCAATTATAATCGATCGAGACGAGAAAAACAGCGAGATGCGAAATTAATTACGCAATGTAACTCGGATAACGAAAATTTAATTCCGCACTTAACGGGTTAAAACAGTGGCTTTCAACCTGAGGTCATTTGACTATTTACTGAGGGTCCCTGGAGCATTTGATAACCAGAATTTTGGATTTAAAGTGAAGATTTATTTTTGGAGCTCGCTAATACGAGAAATCAGAGACAGATTTCAAATGAAGACCTTTTTTTAACTGTTAAATTCAAAAATATGGTGACGCTAGCATTAAATTGCCTGCAAATTCTTAAATAAAATTTTGCTCACGGAAGGGATCGTTAAGTTACATTGGGTTGAAAATTGGGTCGCGGTATAAAAAAGGTTAAAAATCACTAATCTAAAAGAAAAAAATGCTCACAATTTACTTTTTTTCTGCTTTAAGTTTTTTTCCATCTTTCTTTGAATATCTTATTACAATCTATCATCTTGAATATCATATAAAACTTTTTCAACAAAATTAAAAGTTTTTTTAATCAAGCTTGATTGAAGTCAATTTATCAGAAGTTTCGGAAATTTTCAGAAAGTTTCGGAAATTAAAGGTAAATTGCTTGCCACTTCAATTGTTTGCGATAAAAATAACCTTCTTGAAAGTAAATGGTGATTTAGAAACAGCTAAAAAATTTTAATGTTCCAATTTTAAGCCAAACAAAAATATAAGTCTTCTCCTTCATATGAGGCTGCCGGATTTTGTTTTAAGCAAAGTCACCGTTGTAGGTAAGTAGCGTGACCCCAATGACCCCTATGCATTTACCAAGTGCATAACAGAAATCACTCGGGTGGACTAAGTATCAAACTCGAGTTGTTTTGCTCGCAAGTCAGATTGTTCAGTTCCATAGAAGGTAATTCAAATGCTAAGTCTTAGATTTGCTCAAACAGCGACTCTCAAAAAAACTATCGCTTCAAATCGAAAATCAAAAAGCATTTTTGAGGGACATCTAATGTATAAAAGTCAATTAAAGACCAAAAAAGCGAAAATCTCTATCGCTGTCCGGTTAGCGTCCTGAAAAAATCGCGTTTACTCTTCTTTTTGCAATCGAGTTGCGCACCTCCGCGTACAATCGGAGGGTGCGAGGTTGCAAGAGTAATTGGTCTCCATTGGTAAGAAAATTTTAAAAATTCAGAGAATTTTTGAGAAATATTTCTAGAATTTCTAGAAATTCAGAAAATGAGAAAATTTCAGAGAAATCGCTTAAATTGAAGACCTTTTTTTCGAGGAGTTTATCGCCGAACCTCTTATCAAAATTTTGATCTTCGGTTTGTATCAAAATAGGTTTGCCGCTAAATAATACGTTTGCCGTATCACACGATGACGTAATTGTACATTCGAAAAGATTTGGGAATCTCCGCACTTGACCATAAGACAAGAGCAGTGCTTCTCAACCTTTTTTTGTGGCGAACCAAATGCTAAGCGAAAATAGACAGCAAAGCTTTGGCAAACCAATATTTTTTACAGACTCTATTGCAAGCATAAAAATCTCTGTTTTCGTGCCAAAAACCTTGTCATCTCTAAAAGAAAAAAGTCTTTACTTTGAATTTGTCTACGATTTCTCGATTTTTGTCCCTAAAAAATAATGATTTAACTTTTAAACTACTGCAGTTATCGGCGACTCAATCAAATTAAACAGCGACCCGTTTTTGGGTCGTGACTCAGGGTTGAGAAGCACTGGACTAGAAAGTGGAAAAATATGAAACATCTTTACAAGGAGTTGCTGAACTCGCTTGAAAATATTTATACAAATTCAACAGCTTCTTCTCAAAAATTTTATTTTATTACTTTCATATATGACTTTCTATAACCTTCGAGTTTCTTTTGCAAAAATTTTAACTTTAGCGGAACTATGATATTTCACTTCTATATATACCGGTATATATAAGATAAGATAATTCTATTTGAATGAGGTAATCGCCTGATTAGCCGTTTTTTGGCGAAACAGACTGTTGCGATTTTTAAATTTTTTAATTTTTTAAATTTTATATGTAGTGCTTTACTTTAAGAAATAATTTTTGCTCTGATTTTGTTCATCGAGCACTGTGTTAGCTCAATTAAAAGCACTTACCTTTGTATTTATAGCTACAGCTTAACAGGCAATCTTTACGTAAGTGTCAAAACGTTTTGTTGCTTACATCATTTTGAATTTGGCGCCAAAATGTGCTGCTTTGTTTACGTAGCTTTTTTGTTAGCTTATCGCTAATCTTGTTTTCGAGAAAAGATTGCGAACATTTTTGAACAGTGACTAAACATTAATGAAATGAATCATTTTGAACTTAATCTCTTTCAATCTATGGTATTTTGTAAAATCATGAGCTCATGCATTGGAAAAAAAAGAGTTGTGAATGACTACTTTCGAAAAAAATTAAAGTTGCAATCTTCGTTTTTTCATTCCATCTTTATGTTTATTCTCCTGACTTGCAGGAAAGCGACGGAGGCGCTAATACATAGAGCAAGGGTTTTCAAACTTTTTTTTAGCTGCGTATCCCTTTCCTGAACCATAATGTGTGACGTACCTCTTAAAAGAATTTAACAAAAAATGAACATGATTGAATATGCAAAACGAAAAAAGTATCTTTTAACTGCTTTAATCATCTCTTCGTAAATGTAATGAGATGGATGAGTTTCGGTTTGTTTCGCAAATAAATCGATTCTTTGAAACGTTTTAGAAAGACATACGCGTAAGTCACGTTCGACAGACAACCACGCACAAAACTTTTTTTAATCATACACATAGTTGAAAAACTTGCTCAAAACAATAAGTTGATGGAAAGAGCAAAAAACGTTCCACACATTTTTTGATACCAATGAATATGACTTTACCATTGCGACCAAAATTTCTGCAGGGATCAAAGATATTCTTGGCCGTTGAATCATTTAAAAGTTCAACAAGGTCATCTCGCAAACTGTGGGGAAGAAGTCTGGGATCAACCCCAAAGAGGTTGCGAATCAGTTTATAATCAAAATCATTTAAATCCGGGAAATAATTTCCCGGCAGATCACGAACGACTGCAAGTGGTTTTGCACCATCTTGCTAATATCAGTAATTTCGTCTTTCTGCAGTAAGCCGAATCTTTCGCTCGCATTTTTAAAGATATCGTATTGACCGCATATTATTTTTTCCTAGATTAGTTTCATTCAAAATGCTTTTAATTTCTCTGTAAAGTCTTTGATAAAATCTGCGTTACCTTATCATGATATGTTGATTTGTAAGGGAAAGAAGACCTAAAAAGTGATGATGAGATTGCTGTCTAAATACCGACGCGGAAGTGCGAAAGTGAGAAACTTGCTCGCGTAAACGCATAGCCCAAAATTTTTCTCACGTACCCCAATTTGAGAATCCTTGACATAGAGCAATTAATTATCCCGACCTGCTTCCAGAAATGCCAAGATATTGTTGTCCAGTTAAAGTCTTTTAATTTGTTTTTTTAGTTTTATAGAAATATGACTTAAATTTAGAGCTTCTTGCTAAGACCGCCAAGCAGGGAAAAATGCCGCAAAATGTCTTTTTCAAAGACACAACGAAAAAGCCTGAATAAATTTTAAACCTAGCCGTGTCGATCACAATCATGGCGCTCTAACCACTCCATCCACGTTGCCGAAACCACTCGACGGCGCTGCTGATCACGCTGCTGACCACGCTTTATTTTATCTTGTGTGATATCCGTCAAGCAAATTGGTAATGAGCTTTATCTAGTTATCTTCAATACAAACCTAACATGTTGATTAAGCAGAACTTACTATTTAAAATTCAATCTTTGGGCTTTGTGGTCTCGGTCTTTTTACCTTTGTCAATTATTTCAGGATGACACTAACTCGTACCAATGATTCTAGAAATTAATTTAAGACGTACTGTCAAGTAATGTTAAAACTAAGTTTTAGAATTAGTCGTGTTCCATACTTCGGGACCAAATTGGATGATAGCTGTTACATTTCGAGTATAATTCTAAGTCAGTTTGTTTCTTAAAAACAATAGTTTCAATAGAGTGTTCAGTTTTCGTCAGGTTAAAAAGAAAACCAATATTTCTTTCGCCATTTATCGATACGTAGATGACCTATATAAGCACAACAAAATTGATGCCTATTTCTAATTTATTTAACTCGGTGCATAGAAATATAACTTTTACTATATACTTGGAAAAAAACAATCATTTTGCTAAAACTGGGCCTAATTTTTTAAGAAACAAACTTACACTGGATTATACACTAAATATAGTGAATATTTTATTTGGATCGCATGGGTTCGCCCAGACCGGTTCTTAGAATTTTAGCACGTTCAGCAAACCCGCTCTTAATTTAACAAAATCTATGTATCTCCACATCTTTGTATAATCGGGGAACTTGTTGTTAGTAAGTTCTATACAAAAGAGAACCGGTTCTTAAAATTTTAAATTCCAATACTGACTAAATGAAACAGCTATATTCCACATAAGTACAAATAAAAAGTAGTTTTAACGTCACTTGCAAAGCATTTAAAATCTGCCGTAACTATAAATTAAGTCATAATAATTTTAAATGCGTACTATATATTTTTGTCTATGTCTTTGCTTTTGGAATAATATCTTTCTTATTCTTAGTCTACGAAAACTACGTAGGTAGTAGCCTCATTTAAAGAAGAGAACAACATCTTCGATACTTTTTCATATCTTCTTTTTTAAATCAATTAAAGCTTGACATCTTCCAAATCTAAAACATAGATGAAAATAAATAAAATATTTGTCATACAAAACTATCTGCAGCCATTTTATGTTCGTCGTCGCTTGAAAGAGCATCCACTTTAGGTCAAACACAATAAAACTGGGGCCGAGAGTTTATCCTTTTCTACCCCAGGCTGCTGTACTGCCCCGATTAGATGCTGGCATTGTTGGTATTGAGCCAGCATCAAGTTGTCGTCATTCAAAACCGTCAGATCTCGTGCTCCGCGTGGTGTCCGATGTACGGGGTATGCTATTAGAACGTGGTCTGCGGTTTGTTCAGAGGCGCCGCATTCCCAATTCGATGAAGGAGCGAGACCCCATTTGTACATGGACGATGGCATTTCCCAACACCAGTTCGCAGGCAATTAAGCTTGACCCTAGCTATTTGAGGCAAGCTCATTCCAACGAGCCTGGTCCTGGTTATGAAAATACAGAGACTAGATGTATTCCCGCAGTACTCTGCGTTCCATCTGTAATATGTCCACTGAGAAGGGTGGCTGCCTTATCCGGCAAGGTTGTTTAAAAAATTCCTCACAGGTGGCACTAATGGGCGTCCAGATCTTCGTCACTCTTGGAAAGCATCTGAGAACCCACTTAAAAGACCATACAGGATATGATCAGGGCTCAGAAATCCACGTTAAGCCGAGGAGAGTGTTGCTCCCAGTGGGCGAACCTCTGCTGGATGAATGCCTGAAAGTAAGGGTAAGTGGTCCATTGGAGTGGGATTCAAACATCCAGTGACTATGCGCAAGACGTCATTCACGATACTGTCTATGAGGCGAGTGTGAGTGCTGCGACACCAGACTAGTGCGCAGTACTCAGCTATTGAGTAGACTAGCAATAGGGCAGCTGTACGCAGTGTTTGGGACCAGCACCCAATCCTAAGCCTACAAGTCGCCTCAGCAGTGTGACGAGCGAAAATAGTTTTTTGCGCAATGCCAGTATATGGTGATGAAACATGAGCGATCTGTCCAATTTTACCCCAAGATAAGTAGGGTTCGGACAGAACGGTAAAGGTCTATTGTTGTTAAAAACTTTTAGCTCAAGTTTGGCTTCTCGATTATTTAAGTGAAAGATTGCCGTCACTGTCTTAACGTGACTGAGCTTCAACCTTCAAGTCTGGATATACGCTGAAAATGTAGTCATGTCTTGGCTTAAAGTCTCCTTCACATCCTTCCAGTTTCCAGAAGATTGCAACAATGCTAAATCATCAGCAGAACCACTCAACTTTTTATGTTGCGAGACAGGTGGATAAAATCAAGAAAGGAAGCTAAAGAAAGCTGTTCTAACTTTTTTTGCTCATGTCGCTCAAATGTACAGTAGACTAAATGTAAATTTTTTATTTTAAATTTATGTTCATTTTCAGATTTCTTCACCAGGTTTTGATGAATCAAATGAAGAAGTAAGTTTAATAGGATATAAGGCTGGCTATGTTCAGTGGTGGGCAGAGCGCAACTTCAGCAACTTGAGCAATTTTTTCTACTTTCATACGTTTTTTTAGAAACGTTGCGCACTTTGCGCTGCATTCTTGGTAAGAATTACAATTGCACTGCGCATAATTGCACTGCGCACCAAAAAATAAAAAGAGTAGTTGCGCTTTATTGCGCTGTGCGTTCAAGATTAAACAAATAATTGCTCTTTAAATAGTTCTGTTTTGTAAAAGCGCAATCTACTTTGATTGTTTTTCAACGTAGGAGATCGGGCAATCGTTTTAGTTGATTTAAAAATCACGTTGCGGCGCGCTTAATATAAATTTTAAAATAGTTTACATTGCGCTTCATATGAACTTCAAAAGCGCATTGCGCTTATTGCGCTGCGTTTTACATGATTTTAAAAACGTATTGCGCAAGTTGCACTGTGCTTTATATGATTTCCAAAATATATAGCGCTTATTGCGCTGCGTTTACATGATCTAAAAAATGCATTGCGCAAGTTTGTTTTTTTTTTATCTCTATATTTATCCTCCTGACTCGCAGGAAAGCGACGGAGGCGCTATACATAGGGTAAGCAATTACCCCGACCTGCTTCCGGAGATGCCAAGATATTGCTGTCCGCTAGTAATTTAGTAGAGATATGACTGCAATTTAGAACTGCTTGTCAAGACCACCAAGCAGGGGAAAGTGCCGTAAAGTGTCTTTCCCAAGGACACAACAGAATGGCGCAAGTAGGTTTTGAACCGAGACCATGCTGATCATCAGTCCGGTGCTTTAACCACTCGACCACGCTGTCGACAAAGTATTTTTACACAGTTGCGCTGCGCTTTCCTAAGTAAGAAAAAATGCCCACCTCTGGCTGTGTTTAAAATATACTTTACAGAGTAAAAATAATAAATATCTATTTTCAATTAGGTGCAAGTTATTTTTTAAGCACCGACGGCCAGTACACGAGCCCCAACAAACAGTTTAGGTGGCGCAGCAAATACTTTTTTCTTTAAAAAGTCTAAAAAGACTAAAAAGACTTTTTCCTTACTAAAGTAAAATTAAGACTAATAAGGTCTTCATTTTCGATGGATTATAATATGTTTTGGCCTTCAATTCAAAGTAAAGTTTTTTTTTTAAATAGAATAAAATAAACTCAGAAACATAATACGCAACATAAATATGACTTTAAATCTTAAGTAAAAATTGCTTTTAAAAATTTTTGCTAACAAAAGTTTCTGCGCCTTGTATTTGGTTTGATTCTTGTTTAAAATCATTGTTACGCCACAGGTAACCTTCGACAACGGAGCATCACTGACGCATACGACAACAACATTTAAGCCAGCCGAAACCGACAGTGCCGCTTTATAATGTTATAATTGACAAAAATGAAACAATAAAAATCGAAGTAGGAGTGTTAGTCGTTCAAAAAAAATATATATTTTTTTTTTAATGGTAAAACAAAGTCAATCCACGCTTGAACTGTTTGCTTTTTTTTTGTTTTTATGTTCCAAGTGTTTTTACAAAAAAATTTGTCTCCGTCCAGAGAGGGACTCGAATCCTCAATCTTCCGATTTGAAGTCGGACGCTTTACTCACAATGCCATGCGGCCCATATTAAGGAAGAGATACGTGAAACTTCAGCTAAGCCTTGATTATTCTTTACAAATTTAGAAAGCTTATTATTATTATGAGCATGTGTCGTCTACTATACTGTAAGCGCTTTATCTTTTATTTGGGCGTGTCTGTTCACATGTGTTTTGTTGTTTTTACTATTTACTGCCTAATTCTTTACGTCAAAAACATACCCTCCTCAAAAAAACAATGAGCACTATAACGAACGCCACATTTTTGTTAAACGTCAAATTAAATAGAGGGAGGCGAACAAAACCTTAATTGCCCAAATTGTAAATCGTAAATGCTTTATTCTAAAAGTATTTTACCTTTACAAAAAGTGTTCCCAAAAATAATTTTGTTCAAGGCTAAACCTAATATAATATTTGTTAGATAACAGGTTAGTCTCTTTGTTTGTTATTTAATTTCTAAAAATCATGCTTGGCCTTTTTACGAAAGAAAAAAAATTTTAAGTTTTAAACGTAGGCCTACTGAATTTTTCAGAATCCCCAAATTTGAACATTAATTTAAGGGTTGGCATTGAAGCAATTAGCTGTTGATAAACGTCTAAGTACGCAAATAAAAAAAACAAATCTCTTACTTGGAAAAATAAAGAAAATTTTAATAAGCTAATGCTAAAACATGCAAAAACTTTCTTGATGGATTAAGGCAAAACAAGTTATAAGTAGTTGGTCAAGCTTTGCTATTTTTATATTCCAGTGCTTTTCAAACTTTTTTCACTACGGCACAAATAAATTCTGAGTTTGCCTGCGGCACACTTACTTGATAAAGGCGAAAGCCTACTTAATACACTCTTCAAGTTTACATACAGAAATTACATTTAATATATGATAGCAGCAACATCTAATGAAAGGGTGTGCCTACAAAATTGTTTTGATACTGGCAGTGGTGGATATTGGGTGAGGGGATGAGGCAGTTGCCTCGGGCCCCCCTTGAAAATACCGCATATAGTTTCATTTTGCTGTAGATGTTTTTTTAGAGATCACTATGATTTTGGGAGAAAAATAGCAAAATTAGAGATCAAATCGAAGAGAAGACTTTACTTTTAGAGATCACTATGATTTTGGGAGAAAAATAGCGAAATATGAGATCAAATCAAAGTGAAGATCTTTTTTTTTAGAGATAACCATGATTTTGGGAAAAACAAAGGAAATACGAGATCTAAGCCCCTTTTTTTAGAGAACACCAATTTTTGGGAATCCTTGCCTCGGGCCCCTAACTTTGAATATCCGAAAAAACAAACAACTTTATGCAAATGTCTATTTCCTTTTACATTTTTACTGAAGCAGCCTATATTTAAGATTTTTAGCAATACTAAAATTACATAAAGCACATAAGTCATCTGTAGACCAAAACTCTATGGCTTTCTTTCAAAACACAAAAATTTTGCTGCAGACTTTAATCGTTCTCACGGCGCACCAGTGTGCCGCGGCACCCAGTTTGGGAAATCCTGTTTTATTCCCATATGACTAGATTTCACCAAATAAACGCAATTTTGAAGAAGCATAATTAACAATGTATTGTTTCACACAAAATCATTTGGATATTATTAAAATTTTCCGTAGATTACACCAAAAGAAATCATCAATTAAACCGTTCTATAAATTTCAAATAAAGCCGAAGGAAGCTCCGCTAAATTTTTATATTTTTTGCATGAGTAGCTTTTCAAGATTTTATTCGGCTTTTGGGACCACACAATAAACCACAGGACGAAGGCAAATAGACACCATTGGAGAATCCGAGCCATTGGCTTTGTCAGTGCCTGCTGACTTGGGCTGATCAAATCAGAATGCTGAATAGCCGAACATGAATTATGAGATCGGTTAAAAGTAAACCTTGCCAAAAAACTTCATCCGGCGAGTACGCAGGCTGCCTACTTTAAATCTTTCCCAACCAAAATCTTATCGACGCTGTTAGTTGTGCATTTTCCGTTAAAAACTGAATTGTGCCAGATAGGTTTTTGTATTTCGTCATGAATTTTTAAATATAGCGCTATTCATGTAAAACTTGTGATGCAACTTTTTCGTGATTGATCGCTTATTGTCGAAAAATGCATAATAATGATTAGTCAAATAATTATTTAGTTTCTAATCAGATGTCTGCGGTCGGTGCTGCATGTAATGTGTTATGTTTGTTACTCGAGAAATGTCAATAAATTTAATGCAAGATTCTTGGAAAAAATTGTTTTACACTTAACAATAAAAATTTTGGATTATTTATGCCTAATCAAGCTTTTCAAAAGAAGAGCTCACAAAGCCAAAGCTTTGAAATGTAGACTGGCAGCAGAGATAGCAAAACCGCTAATGAAATCTGCCTTAAACCCGTTTCCACTACAAGCGTTGGCGGAAATTTTATTTGTTTGTTTATTGATTTTTTTACTTCTATCCGCGCCTAAGCGCTTGAAGCAATGGGAAGAGTAAAAGACTAAAAGTAAGAAACGAAAATTTTTTATCCAGGTTATATCGGAAATTTATCCGACTCCGACTCCGACTCCTGATATCTAATTCTTTTTTAAAGAACACTACTTTTTTTAGGGACGAAAATCAAGAAATTCGAGACAGATTCCAATTAAAAACGATTTTTTTTCTGTTAACGGATATCCCGATTTCTGACTTAAAAAATATGGCCACCCTAATTTTAAGCAAATCGTATTTTGCAGATTGCTATTGCCCTTATTGGGGAGTCGATGTAGGGAGTGGGAGTCGGCATCCTAGAAATTCTACGAATCGTAGTTAGGTCTTAAATTTTTCAACTCCGCAACCCTGGTAGTAACCTAAAAAAAGTGATCACATTAAAACTGTTTCTAAATTCGCCGTTTTCCTTCCACAAAAATTGGTGATGACTAAAAAAAATTTTTTCGTAAAGGGATTAATATGCTTTCACAACCATAAGCGGGCCGCAATGAATTATCTTGTGGGCCCCAGGTTTCCCATCCCTGCTTAAAGGCACGTTTCCACTACGAGCGTGGAAAAGAGCATTCTTTGTCTCTTTTATTGATCTTCGATTGAAGCGAGCGGTTAAAATTGAAGCGAGCGCAAAAAAAAACAATAAAACAAATAAAGAATGCTTTTTTCCATGCTCGTAGTGGAAACGGGCCTTTAGAGTTAGCAACTACTGCAAAAGATTAAGATCAAGTTCAAGCTGCGACCTGTATTTTTTACGCTCCTTTCGCTTTTTTTATGACTTCTAAAATCCCTTCTTTTAAATCGCCAAAAACAATATAGCCTACATCTATAAAGTGTTCGCATTAAGTACGATATCGCAGACAAAAAAGCCACGGTATTAAGCTATTAACATATATCTTTTTTTATTTGTATAGACTTTCTTCTCTCCTTAGAAACCTTTGTTGCATTGTCGAGTCGAACGTACTTTACATTGAGCTATATGAAGAGATGAGCGTTTACGCCCACTAAGCTGTTAAATTTACGGCGTAAAGTTTTTATTTACGGTCACAATATAAGCTGACAATATTTTAGAAGAATGAACGATGTAGTGTACGGAGTAAATTTTTGACATAAATTCAGCGTAAGTGTAAAGTTTTTAAATTTTATTAAGCTTGTTGTTTTTTGTTTTTTTCAAGACCTGTTTCACCAGGACCAGGGGCGCCAAAAGAATTTTCGGCGGGAGGGGCAAAACTAAGAAAAGGGCCACTTTTTTCGGATGAAAAGACATTTTCAACAAACACAAATTTTAGCGAATTGGACCAAATTTTTACCAAAAACTTAGAAAGATGAAAAAATTTGAAGAGATTGTTCTTCAAAGAGAATTGATTGAATAAAAATAACAAGTAAAATTGGAATCATTCCCGAAGCTTTTGTCTGACTTTCTTTAGGAGAAATTGTCATTGGTCGAGAGTCTTTGACTAAAAGTAAAAGATTAAAAGAATTCCAGGACATGTATTGGCCAGTAAAAGTTGGTTTTCTGTATACCAAAGTCACAAATTCGAATTCTTACCTTTCTACCAATACGTCTACAAAGGGAGGGTAATGTTGGTTTGTTTTTGATGAGTAAACTCTAGAAAAGGCAGAGAGGGTTTAGGATTAAGGTAGATGAAGAAAAAATTGAGAATAGAGGCCCCAAAAGCGAAAAATTAATCCTATCAGTTGATTGGTTTACAGGGAGTTTATGATCTTCTGGAACAGCAAATTGCAAACGGTATGGCACAAAATTTTTCGTTTTGGTTTTATCGAGATATGACTGAAACTTAAAATTGCTTGCCAAGACCATCATATGCAGATTAAAATACCGTAAAGTGTTTTTCCTTAAGACACAACAGAATGGCACCAGTAGGTTTTCAACCACGAAAATATCATTCACAACGACGGAGCTTTTAACATTCGACCACAACTTAGCAAGAAGCTCCAAACTTCAGTCATATTTTTAAATAAAAAACTGAAAAAAGCAAATAAAAACTTTCAACTGGACAAAATATCTTGGAATATCTAAAACCAGATCGGGATAATCGCTAGACGACCCCCGATGTTTTTCTGCAGGTCAGAGGGATCAACGATAGTCCTGTTCAAGACCAAGAATCAACGATATCCGCTTAAATGCTAAGTTGTTGAGTACAGTAAATTGTTTTAATTTTTAGTTTTAATTCTTTTTTAAGCTTACGTCTTATTGCGTAAAGCGTTCAAGTTGGTAGTGTTGCAAACGCTCAAATTTTTTCCAACCCAAAATCAACCTGATACCGAAACCAACCAAAGAAACTCAAACAAGGCTGTTTTATTAGTGGACCTACAATGAGCAATCGCAGACCTTTCAATAGTTTACTTAATTGGCCTACAAAAAATTTTTCTGCACTTTCGTTTGGAAGAAAATGTAGGCTTATACCAGCGTTTCTCAAATGATGCTCCGAGGCGCACTGGTGCGCCGCAAGGGGTAGCGAGGTGCGCCACACTTGCATTTCGTAAATTTACGACCCATTTTTTGCACAATTCTTTATTTTCGGGAATTTATGAAATCGGATACGATGACCATCTGAAGTTGTGAGATTTCCGACATTGCAATTATTACAGCCATATGTTTGGCACAAAAATCCTTTTCCTGGCATGCTGCTCCTGAGACTAAATAAAATTGCTGTTTTCTTAAGACTAAAAGCCAGAGACTAAAAGTTACCGATGGAAACAGTATGATATACTCTAATACTTATAGCTGATGGTTCGGCTTCTGACCGAGAGAATGAGTGCGAGACACGCGCGCGCACAGTTTAAAGAAGTCTGCAGGGTGTAGTTAACTAGCAGTATATCGCAATTCGATACTGCGTCATTCTATCTAAAAATATCCTCTTGTTAAAACCGTGTAATGTATTCAATTCATTGCTCTTTTTCAGTCAGCGACAAGCACTAGATTGACAATAGTTTATTACAACTGTTCCTGCTTTTTCTCAAGCTTTCCAGTCAACCGAAAATCGAGTTCCCGTATTATTTATTAAATTTTTTTTATTTAGTTCAGTTTGTATAATATTTTAGGTTTTATGCTACCATGTATAATGGATAAATTTCTTAACAAGAAATTCAATTTCGGTGAGAACGAATTTAGTAATGAGAACTCATTAAATGCAAAAAAACCTCGCATTAAGAAAGCTAATAGACCTAATCGCAAATATGATAACACGTATTTAAACTTTGGATTTTCTTGGACTGAAAATGAAGTTCAACCTTTCTCATTGTGTTTGGCATGTGGATGTGAGATGTCAAATGAATCAATGCTACCCAGTAAAATAAGTAAACAACTTAAAAGCAAGCACCCGCATCTTCAAGGAAAAGATTTAAGCTATATTTTAAAAGATTGCTGGAACAGAATAGAAAGCAAGCTAGTATTTTTAAAAGCAAAATGACTGTTTCTGAAAAGGCTCAAATTGCTTCTTTAGAAATATCTGAAATGGTTGCACAAAACTTGGAAGTTTCATACTTTAGCAGAGTTAATCATTCTACCTGCATGCAGAAAAATAGTTAAGACAATGTTAGGAGATAAAGCTGAAAAAGAAATCAATAAAATTCCTTTGTCAAATGATACAGTTCGAAGGCGCATTTTGGCATTGTCAGCTGATATGGAAGAAAATGTATGCCGTAATAAACTAAAAAATTCAATTTTTGCTTTGCAAGTTGATGAATCAACGGATATCACTAACAAAGCACATCTATTAGCTTTCATTCATTTTATTGACGGCGATCAAATAGTTAATCAGTTTTTATGTTGCAAAGAAATGCCAGGCACTACTAAAGGTGAAGACATTTTTCAAATTTTAAATAACTGTCTCGTAAAATGGGACTTATCATGGAAGAGATGTATTGGCACTTGTACCGATGGAGCTCCTTCTATGGTGGGTTGTTTGAAAGGATTTACAACACTTGTAAAGGAAAGGCAAAAACCCAACATCGTTACAACTCACTGCTTTCTACATAGAGAGGTTTTAATCGCAAAAACATTAGGAGATGAATTGAAAAAAGTTTTAAATCAAGTTATCGAAATGGTTAATTTTATTAAAAGCAGGCTATTAAAGTGTCGTTTATTTGAACAAATTTGTATTGGCATGAATTCACAGCACAAGAGGTTACTTTTACACAGCGAAGTGAGTGGCTGTCCAGGGGAAATGTGCTCTGTCGTGTGCATGAACTCCAAGAAGAGCCGCTCTCATTTTTTGAAGAAATGAATCATAAAGTTTTCAGTGAATATCTGAAATCTGAATTCTGGATTTCTAAGCTCGCGTATTTGGTAGACATATTTCAGCATCTTAATAGCCTGAACAGAAGCATGCAAGGAAAAAATGAAAATATTCTAACGTCGACGGATAAGTTAAGCGCATTTCAGAAAAAAAAGCAATATGGAAAAGAAATTATATAAACGGTAATTTTAGAATGTTTCCTTCAGTCAGCAAAACCCACGTAAAGGAAATGATGCCCGTTATAGTTGATCATTTAACAATTTTTGAAGGAAAATTGAAATTCTATTTCCCATCATTAAATGAAGGCCATTATAAGAATGTAGAATTAGAAACCCTTTCATGGAAATTCTAAGTGATGCTGGTTTAATATTAGCCGAAGAAGAGGAATTGGCTTCTATATCTAGTGACCGAGGATTAAAAATTAAATATGACAAGCTGTCACTTGAAAAGTTTTGGATTTCCATCAGAGAAGAATATTCTTCAACAGCTAAAAAAGCTTTGTCCATTTTAATTCAATTTTCTACATCATATTTTTGTGAATTAGGGTTCTCGTCACTAACTAACATCAAATGTAAGAAAAGACAAAATATTCAATGTGTTGAGGAAGAACTAAGAGTCTGCTTATCGCACATACGTCCTAATATTAAAGAAATTGCGAAAGGATATCAAGCCCATGTTTCACACACACAAAATGACTAAACCCAGGCAAGCAATAAACATTTTACCATATTTTATTTTATATTATAATTCACTTTTATTTTATATATGTATAGCCCTCTACTTTGAAAGAAAACAGAATTTATAATTTGAGTAAATCATTTGTCTCCTTATCAGCAACTCGATTCACCTGGCAAAAAGTGCTATCACTGTACGTTTACGTACATACTGTGTCTTCAAACTTCCCGTCTTTAATTCAGATGTTAATTTTCTACATTTATTCCGTTGTATTTTTGTATTTATTGGTTTAATTATGTCTATACTTCGTGCCAAATGTTGACCAATTAAATACAATGACATCTTCGTAATAGCATTATTCTGAAAAACAAGAGCGCTCGAGAAACAGTAATTTCGTTACTTGGAAAATTCGATTATGAAATTGTTTAAAATGAACTTTTGATTTTCTATATTTTTCCTAAATTGTTTGAGCATTTAGCATATGGTTTTGAATTCCCTTGCAAAGTGCGCCCGTTCGTTTCTTAATTGGTCTCGGGTGCGCCACGAGTTCAAAAAGATTGAGAACCACTGGCTTATACCAATATACCATTTCAACAATCAATAGCTTATTTTTATATCAAGACTCGTTTTTTTGTCGTACCAACCTCACTGGCTGATCCTTTTGTCACCTTTACAATTTGGCTTTCTGCGGTTTCTTTAAATCGCTTTATGGCCTATTTAAGCAGTGATAGCCTTTCAAAAAGGTCTGATGCAAGAAAAAGAAGGGTCACTTTTAAGCGTGTCAAGTTTTTTTTGTCGCAAAAACTATAAAGGTTCTCTTTAAAAAAAAGGTCATCGCTTTCAATCAATGTCCATTTTTGTCCCAAAACCGTAGTGATCTCTATAAAAAGGTCATCATTTTCAATCGAGTACATGATTCCTACTTTCGTGCTAAAGTTATTGTGCAGACAGGGGGGCACCGTCATGGTGCAACTATGTAGAATTAAAGCAATATTTTGCTTAGGGGCGAGCATTTTTTGTCGTTTTTTAGGGGGGCCGGTGCGGCCGCTTTATTCGCTCCGTACTAAAGCCATCACTGTATGTATTGTGCACGGAATAGTCTATGCGTGACCGCGTCAGCCAGAGATAAAATGATATTCCAGCACATTAGACCGGTACATCACAAAATGAGAACCTTGCTTACTTTGAAGTTATAATGCCCATTCAAATGTACCTTAAAATAAAAACGTAATAATTTTTCACAGCAGAATCGAGCAATCAGAATTGTAGATCCAGAGACCAGAAATCACATACAAGCAGCCAAATGTAATGAATACCACAGAAAATTAGGTGAAAAGCAAAAAGCCTTCATCAAGTTTGGTGCCGGCGTGTATTTTAGTTGTTGTCGCAAGTGTAGATCTTATTTGCTCTTTACCTAGTTTCTACACAAACATTTTTTTCTTTTTGTTGTTTTTTAGATAAAGCATTGTTTTCCGACTCCTCCTCCTTCAATACTTAAAACCATCAGTAAAATATATTTTTGATCAGCAAGCGACGACCATTTTTCAGTTCTCTATTTATTTCCTAGGGCGCATACTTGTAACTATTCTAAATTTTGGGTAAATCTGGTAATTTATTGATGTAGAAAATATGCTAAAAATGTTAAAATCCACTGGTCTAACTGCATGGTGATGAGTTCCAATAAATATGCAATAAATTTGTCAACGTTTGTTAAGCTGAGCGATCATTTGCCAACAATATTTTTCTGAAACCTCGACTTTCAAAAGCAACTTGGCTACAAAATAAAGAAGATCAAGAATTTTTATATTTAAATACGACTATTAAATTTATACAAAAAACAAAGTATTTCATGGCCAAGTCCATTGCCCTTCGGGAGGTTGGGTGAGAAGAGGTTCCCATGGTTTCCACCCCACCATGCGACGAGCTAATTTTAATTCATTTTTCGCAGCCGCCATTACTTCTTCTAGCTGACCGCCATTCAGCTTCAATTCAAGTTGTTCTAAATCCGGCGTCTGTTGATCAGCAGAATTTTTTTAAAAAAGAGAAAATAAATGTTGTCGTTTCAAAATCATCGCTCGTATGAAAACTAATACTCATCAAAATTGTGGTAAACCGAAATCGCAAAGGACTAAAATCCAAATAGGTAAATTAACGGTCAACGAGAATTGGGCAACGTACAGAATTCCACGCTTGACCATCGATTAGTTACTCATATAAATGTAAAATTAGTTTATTTGTGTTTGTGGTTTTGCAAAACCAACACATGGCCAAACATTGAGAATGTGGAAATTTCTTCAAATCCTTTATGTGGAAATGTGGAAATGGGGAAAACAAAGAATGTGAAAATTTCTTCAAACCTTAACTGCTCCATGCAATTTTGATAGAATTACAGTTCATCATAATATGAGAGCGCCACCTCTGGCGGGTTAATTCCAGCGAACTTGAATCAGTTTATTTTAATTTTGACTTAATATTTGTAGACGAATAAAATTTTTCCCCTCTAATCCAAAGAAAATTTTCAGCATACGCTAATAATCATTTTTTTTAAATCAGCAAAGACAAACAAATCCAATTTCATATTTGTCCGAGTAAATAATCGTGAATGGTCATGCCCGAATCTTCACAATGCAATTTGTCGCGTCATATTGGTTATTATTCTTTCTAACTCAAAGGCAACCAGCGTACGCTTTATCAACTTTAGATAAATCATAAAACAATGGCAATCAAATAAATTTAAAATAACAAATAGGCTTCGAAGAAAAAAGCACCAAAAATAGGCTGCGAACCCATAAGGAATAATTTCTCGATTCAAATAAGTAGCCACTAACCGTTTCCACAATTTGTAGTTGCCCTTTATAAAGTTTCTCCGAGTGCACTCTATAAGCGGCATTACTCGGCATCTCGGACAAGACGTTAAGGATATTTCCGTACAAAACCTTCAGTTTCTCACGTGGCGCCTTTTCAACGGCCAGACCGACCAAACCAGTAGTCTAATAAATAATATAAAGTAGGTGGGATAGCTCAGTGTGTCAACACTCTGACTTGGGTGAAGGACGCGAGTTCGATGCTCAGTCTACCTGAGCGTTTCAGTTGTGCCCTTAGGAAGGGCACTATACAATAAATTCCCCCATGGGGGCGCGGTTTTCAGCTGCAATAAGATGCCGATTAAAGCAGAAACAGCAGTTAGGCGAATGTCTACGAAAAAGTGGAACAATACAAATTAATTTGATTTCATCTTTTATACAAACTGAACAAGGGACAACTTGATTTCAAACTGTAAAAACTGATTAAATGTTTTTGCTTTCAACATTTTTTTATGTAGAGTTGTTTTTAAATATTTGAAAGCTACAATTAATCAAAACACGTTTCAATTAATTGCATAAAAGCTGCATTTCTATGACATAAAAAGAGTGGTTGTAATTGTATGGAATAACATTCAATACCATAAAATAACAACCCCAATTATAATAGCCACATCGTTGGTCCACAAGAATCCAACAAACGTACTCAAAATATTCAAGAGCAGAGTTTAGTATTCAGCGCCAGTGCTTTGATTATTCACCCGGCCAAAAACCTATTTCTAAGGAGAAAAAGAAAATTTGTCCTCTTTAACTCTTAAACAAGGGGAGCATGATCTTGCTTTTGGCTGTATTTATCTTTGTCACATTTTATCATACCAAACAAGAACATTAGCAATAGAGAAAAATTTTTAAAATAAGCTCCAATTTTGACTCCAACTCCAAAAACTTCTAAGATGTCGATTCCTACACTGCAAACCTGGTTGCAATAAGTAAATTTTTTGAATAAATTAATTAAAAAGCTTTAAAAAGAATAGAAGAACCATTTCCAAACAATTCTCTTTTTTATTAAACATTTTTTAATCTAATCTACTTTTATAAATTTATTTTAAAATTGTACATTTTGTTAAATTCAACAAAACAATAATTTTTTTATAATTTTATTGTTTTAGGTAACTCAAACAATAGCAAAATCATTTATGCATAAATAGCAGAATTTCTTTGTTTTCATACAATGTTGTTACAGTTGATTTTAAGTTTGACAAAAAATTTTTTAAAAAGCTTGAGAAAGCAAAAATATTTCAAAGATACATAAGTTTAAAAATTTATTTGGGTTGCTGCAAATTGCAATCTTAGGTAATATTTTGAACTAAACTTATGCTAGTACTTTAAAAGTTACGTATTTCTATATAAAAATAATAAAAAAGATCTAAAAAGTTTTTTGCTGGTACAAAACTTTAAAATAGCTCTTAAAACTAACTTTTTTGTTAAATAAATAGCCTTAAAGAAGGCTGTTTTGAAAAACTCATGTTTTCTTTCAGCTCTTTTCAGGTTTTGCTTGATTGAATTGAAAAACTGAATGTAGTATATGAAAAGTTTTAAGACTGATTCTGATTGGCTAAAAATTAAGGTTAATAACAGTTATCATAATAATTGAAAATATTTAATAAAGTAAAACCACGTTTCGTCGGCGTAAAAATTTTTGCCAAAAAAAGATACGAAATTATGCAAGTTTTGTGTTAAAATGTGGAACTGAAAAGAAAACTAATAATTTATGTTTGTAAACAAACTCTTTCTGTCTACACCAGGGGTTTTCAACCTATGGGCCATGGCCCAGTAGTGGGCAACAGTGGTTTTTTTAGTGGGCCATGGAGCATAAATCAAAATGAAAGCAATATGTATAATATATATGTATAATTAGGCTTGCCATCCGTCCCATTTTTTAGGCATTTTTCTGGCGTCCTGTGCAGTCAACCACATGAAGACTTTTTTTTTTTTAGAGAACACTATGATTTTGGGACAAAAATAGGGAAAATTGACAGCAATTCCAAGTGAAGACCTTTTTTTTTTTTTTTAGAGAACACTATGATTTTGGGATGGAAATTTAATTTTGTTGACCAAAGTGGGTTGTGAAGTTAACTTGGGTTGAAAAATAGGCCACGGTACAGAAAAGGTTGAAAACCACTGTGTTGACCGAAGTGGGTCGTTAAGTTATCTTGGGTTGGAAAGTGGGCCACGCTATGAAAAAGGTTGAAAACCACTGGTCTACACAAATTAGGCTTTCGAAGAGTGATAAAAATCGATTCTAAGACGGATAAATGAAAATCGGATCGTGCTATAGAAAGAATAAAAAACTGATTGTTCTTGTAGTGAGATGCACATTTTTGGTTGTGTAACAAATGATTTCCAATCGCCGATCACAATGCGACATAAAATTATGTGATTTACATGGGCGTTCTGGTTGTTTTCGTTCTTGACGGGTCTGTTCCGAATAGACTTCGGCACATGCTGCCGAATTCTGTCCTGCAAATGTTGGGACGTTCGACCCACGTACCGGCTATCGCAGTGGCACACGTATTCATATACGACATTTTTTGTTTGTCGTGGTCGTCGTCGTTTGGAAGGGCATCCACTCTAGGTCAGCACAAACAGGATTGGGGCCGAGGGTTTATCCTTTCACTACCCCAGGCTGCTGTACTGCCCAAATCAGATGCTGGCAGTGATGTTGTTAAGCCAGCATCTAGTTTTGCATTCCAAAACCGTCAGACCTCGTGTTCCATGTGGTGCCCGATGTATGGGGCACGCTATTAGAACGTGGTCTGCGGTTTGTTCAGCGGCGCAATTCGGTGAAAGAGCGAGACCCCATTTGTTCATGAACGAATATAATCGCCCAACTCCAGTTCTCAAGCGGTTGAGCTTAACCCAAGCTGCTCGGGACAAGCTAATTCCAACAGGCTTGGCACCAGTCTTGGGAACAAAAACACGGAGCCTAAAAGAATTTTCACAGTACTCCGCATTCCATTTATGATTTTTCCATTCAGAAGCGCGGATGCCAAGTCCGGCAAGGTTGTCCAAAAGATTCCACGCAGCTGGTACAAATGGGCGTCTAGATCTTAGTCTCACTTGGCAAGCATCTGAGGACCCACTTAAAAGACCAAACGAAATATGATCAGGGTCCTGCGATTTGCAGTGAATCAAGGAGAGTGTCGCTCCCAGTCGGCGAAGATCAGCTGGCTGGATGCCTGAAAGTAAGGGTAAGTGGTCCGTTGGAGTGGGACGCAGGCATCCAAGTGACTATGCGCAAGACGTCATTCAGGATACTGTCTATGAGGCGAGTGTGAGCGCTGCGACACCAGACTAGTGCGCAGTACTCAGCTATTGAGTAGACCAGAGATAGGGCGGCTGTACGCAGTGTTTGGCACCAGCACCCCATCCCGAGCCCACAAGTCGCCTCAGCAGTGTAACGCGCGAGGATAGTTTTTTGCCCAATACCACTAGATGGTGACGAAACGTGAGCAATCTGTCCAGTTTTACCCCAAGTTAAGTAGGAATCGGAAGAACGGTTGGTAGACTTTTAGCTCACGCTTGGCCTCTCGGTTACTTAAGTGAAAGGCTGCCGTCATTGTCTTAGTGCGACTGAGTTTCAACCTCCAAGTCTGGAGATATGCTGAAAGCGTAGACATGTCTTGGCTTAAAGTCCCCTCCAAGTCCTTCCAATTTCCAGAAAAGTATAGTAATGCTAAATCATCAACATAAGCAAACTTTCTGGAAATCATGGATAGCAGATCGTACGTATAGATGTTAAATAGGATAGGAGCCAAGACCGATCTCTGCGGACGCCGTTTTTTAGACGGCGTAACCTGCTTTGTTTGCTGTCACCGGTAGTAAGGGTGAAACTTCGGTTTCGGACAAGCTCCATAATCATTTTAACCATGTGCTTATCCAGAAGAAGCCTTGCATGTAAGGCCACGTTGTTAGACAGTGTCATAAGCAGCTGCCCGATCGACGAATATAGCACCGGCCTTCTTCTTAGCCTCAAAAGAATCCTCGATATTCTGAGTCAGTAGAACAACTTGATCTACGGTTAACTCATCGAAACACAGCCAGCACTGGGAGATTCAGAGATCGCTATCGTGTTGGTGGAGGTTTGTAGACGTTGACTATTTTATAACCATCAACGTCCACGCACAACCACTCGATCTCCGATGTCGGTGCAAATTGGTCCAAAGGCATGTACCTCGTGGACAAACGTGGCAAGGCCTTGTTTCCTGCTTAAGGAAGACCCAGCTAGTTGGTAGCTTGGAAGTATCAACTTCTCTGCATTAGTGCAGTGGGTTTCCTGTAGTAGGATGACGAGTGCCTCAAACTGCAGAGCAAGGTACTGAAGACGTTCATCTTGCTTGCAGTGAGGCCTTCAATGTTCAGCTGAAAATAGTGGGTCTTAGAAAATTTTCGCCAACCAAAATTCCCTAAAATTTGATAGAAAAATAAAATCATCCACTACAAATTACTTTGGAGCGATCCAACCACAAGTGGTCTTTTTCGCCAAACGAATTTTGCCTGCAATACATAAAGGACGTTCTTCCCACTTTTCAACAAAGTAATGTCGTATATGAATACGTGTGCCACTGCGATAGCCGGTACGTGGGTCGAACGTCCCAACGTTTGCAGGACAGAATTCGGCAGCATGTGCCGAAGTCTATTCGGAACAGACCCGTCAAGAACGAAAACAACCAGAACGCCCATGTAAATCACATAATTTTATGCCGCATTGTGATCGGCGATTGGAAATCATTTGTTACACAACCAAAAATGTGCATCTCACTACAAGAACAATCAGTTTTTTATTCTTTCTGAAGCACGATCCGTTCATTTATTCGTCTTTGAATCGATTTTTATCACTCTTCGTAAACCTAATTTGTGTAGACAGAAAGAGTTTGTTTACAAACATAAATTATTAGTTTTCTTTTCAGTTCCACATTTTAACACAAAACTTGCATAATTTCGTATCTTTTTTTGGCAAAAATTTTTACGCCGACGAAACGTGGTTTTACTTTATTAAATATTTTCAATTATTATGATAACTGTTATTAACCTTAATTTTTAGCCAATCAGAATCAGTCTTAAAACTTTTCATATACTACATTCAGTTTTTCAATTCAATCAACCAAAACCTCCTGAAAAGAGCTAGAGAAAACGTGAGTTTTTCAAAACAGCCTTCTTTAAGGCTATTTATTTAACAAAAGAGTTTCAAATGAAACACTAAGTTTTAAGAGCTATTACAAAAATATTTGTATAAAAAAATAAATAAAAAAAACATATACTTACAAATTTTGTAGTCATAACATCCAACACTGTCAAAAACTCTTACATTTAAATAGCCCGATTAAAAACCTGAAAAAGCAGTATTAAATTGATACTTACAAGTTTTATTATCACAAAATTGAAACAAGGCTTAATAGTACATATCCATGTTTTGAAAATAGGTAAATTGTTCATTTTAAAAAAAAGCCAGTATAACACAAAAATGCTATCAGCAATTTGCAATCTCTTACTAGGATAATATGAAGATATTGTTAAAGAGTAAACTATAATATTTATAAACTGATATAAAGATATATAGTCAAATTAAGTTATTTCTAAAAAACTCAATTCAAATTTTCCAAGTTATAACAAAATGGAGTTTGATTGAATAAACCAAAAAAATAACACCAAAACAATCAACACATTTAATATTGCATTTATAACAAGATTAATGTTTTGTGCTTTAAGCATTCAAAGCTTTAAGCTTCTATTTTCCAAAAGCATAGACAGAACCTAGTAACAAGATATGATTTATTGAACTTGGTTAGATATCACTTTAAGCATAAAAAATCATTCAGACATATCAAAATTGTAAAAATGATTAAATTACAAGCATTAAAGCAAAGAATTCACTAATGTTAAGTTGGACATTTATGAGACAAGTAACAAGACATTAATATTAAAATTTTTATTTTTAATATGGCAACATTTTTAGTAATCTTAAAGCTTAGATGCATAAAGTATTTTTAGTAAACAAGATTTTCATTTATATATATTTTTAGTGCATTAGACTTAAACTGTTAACATAACTACCTTTCATTGATTAGATGATAAAAACAAATATCAAAACCTATTATTTCCAATAAAATTCAGAAAATAACAACCTTCTAAAATGATTTATTGATGCACACTAACAGAAATAGTGAGGCCTAGTAAAATCATGCCTCAAAAACTTGGAACTTGTTTTTGCTATTTCTAAAATTAACCATGGCCAAGGATTAAAGGCATTGGTTAGCACAACAGGAATTGATAAAGAAAAGTTTTATGTGTATTACATACAAAAAAAATTACTGGCTAAATAAGCATGCTACTAGTACTGATGGGAAAAGGTGGTGCTGTTTTACTTGTAACAAAAAAAGTCCTTAAGAGCAATTCATTTTTGTTGGTAACCACCTTACTATACTATGCAACAAATTATAATGATGATGTATTGTTGGTCTCCATACCTAAAATGTGAGACAATCTTTCTTGGTTACTAAAGATACTTTGCACATCTAAAACATAAAAATTACCATTTTTTTATTTTGAAAAGTAAACAGATATTTTGAATCGTGTCACTGCAAAAAGGTTACATGATCAAAAGTTTTAATCATGAATAGAAGCATTGTAGGTATGAAAACTAAAATTAATCAAACAAGATAACAAAATTAGCAGAGATTCTGATAGAAGTTGATGCAGTTTAAAATTTTGTTCAGCAAACAATTTTTTTAACTAAAATCAACATCTTTGCCTTTAGCAGCAAGATTTATTTTTAATTTTAAAATTGCTTCTTCAATTTCATAGTTTTTACTCACTAAATTTACCCAGTTAGCTTCTAAATCACGTAATTTTTCACCAGCCTGAATTTGTTTAGTTTTTCGTTCCCAATTTATTTCTTGAATTCGCTTTTTTATATCTTCCAATTTTTTCTGAGCAACTTGAAGCATTACAACAAGTTGATCATTGTAAACACGCCATGCATTACATCCATGTTCAAGCATTAGCTCTAAGTTTTCAATACGAACTTCTTGATGTTGAAGTTGAGCTTGCGAGTTTTTCACACACTCTTCCCATGCTGTTATGTCATTTCTTTGTCCACTAGGAGGAGTAGGAAGTTCATACCTACGCATACTTAAAAGCTCCATAGGCTGTCGAGCTGATAAACGTTCAAATTCATTTTTCATTATGTCTGTTTCAAATGCATGAACATTAGGAGGTGGAAGATAATGAAGGTAATTTCGTGTGGGTCGGTATCTTCTAGTTTCTTCCTCTACCATTGCAATTGCTGCATCTCGCACACCACTTTCCTCATACCCCTTGTCAAAATATGGAAGAGCATCTACAGTAACTTCATTCGTCATTATTATAATATTGCAATAAGCTATACAGGTATCTATAAAAAAACTACTACAAAGTAAAAAGCTATAATGATATAAATACTTTAGATTAACTTTAATCTGCAAAAATGTGTTGGTTATAAACCAGCAATATACATATATATGCACTTTTTTTGTAGTAGAAAGGTACATTAACATCAACATATAATTATATCTACTATTTACCCCAGAATTACAAAAGACACCAAAAAAGTAATGTATTATTATAGGCATTACATAATTTTCTGGCTTGTTCTAAGCAAAAACAAAATATTGTTTTTAACCAAAACTTTTCATATTGTCAATAAAACTGTTATGATGTGTATGCAGCCTGTATGCATGATCCTTAAAATAAGTATTACAATTAAGCAACTGTAGCTAATCTTATAAATACTGCATTTATAACAAAAGATCATGATGTTTTAGTTTTATAATCATTTATTTCATCTCTATATTTATTCTTCTAACTTGCAAGAAAACAAGAGATACTATAAATAGAGCAAGCATTTGCCCAGACATGCTTCCAAAGCTGCCAAAATATTGATGATTTTTTTAAATTTTTTTATTTTAATTTATTGGTTTTATAAAGATTTGACTGAAATTCAGAAATGCTTGCAAAGACCACCCACCAAGCAAGGAAAGTGCAAAAAGTGTTTTTCCCAAGGTCACAAAAGAATGGAACAATTGTTGAAAATAAACTTTTGCATTTACTAAGCTACACATAAAAAATTTTAAATGTCAAAACGTTTACATAAAAATATAAAACCTTATGCAAAAAAGTGGGATTAAGCGGATTAGTGAACAGGTAAACAATACGCCCGGTTTCAAATTTTACAGAAGATTGTTCTCTTTAGTACATCATAATTTCGAAAAAATTCAATAACATCCTCAATTGTTCCATTAATTATAAGATTTAAACATTTTCAAAAATATCAGCATTCATCTTTTCCTAATTTTTTTAGCTAAAAATTAAGCGATTATGATCGAGTAAAGAAGTGTATTCAAATTTAAAAAACATTTTCATTATAATCCATTTGTAAATAATAGCAATCAGAATTCAGAAGCCAACATTTTATTATTTAGTTCAAACAGCAAACGACTTCGCAATTACATATCTTTGCAGTTGCACACTAAATAATAAAATGTTGCTCTTTTCCAGATCTTGGAAATGTGTAATCCGCGCAAGCAGGAAGAAACAAAGTCACGTAATCAGGACTTTAAAGCAGTTCCAGCATGGATTATAAGCAGCCCTAGACAGAGAAATCTGGGCCTGGAGCTTCACCTAATTTTAAGTGTTGAAGGGCAGCAGTGAGTTCTCTCTGTGAGAAATTTTCAGAGTTATTCACTGGATCTGGTGTTGTGGCTCTCCAAAAGTCGGACACTTTTTGAGAAACAAATCGAGATGACTTGCGATTAACAGCCTCGTATCTCCCGTTTCTGACTAGTTGGGATGCAATAGCATCAGCTGAGACGGGACAGTGACGAGGAGACTGTTGTGGCCTATCAGTAAGGTTGTTTAACATGACTAGAGTGTGAAAAGTCAATGCTCCAAATTGCTTCAGACCAACGATTTCTCCGCTTTCTGTCAAATTTGGCAAGTAAAGCTGTAGCAGCCAAAACTCAAGTCGTCTCCCTGAGGAGACTGCAGAAAAGTTCTATAGAGGAATTCATACTCCGCATTCCAACACGGAATATGGTTGTTTTGATAACAGCGTGGGATAGTGCCTTTGGCTGCTTTCCTGATGATGTTACAAAAGTCCTGGTAAGCCGCATTTATATCAAGTGAATCAGGCCCCAACAAAGTCTTTGCGAATTTGTTCGTCAAAACAATGTTGTGACTTCATTTGGCCTTGCGGAAGTTCGATCGTTTAACAGGCATGCTTGGCACTGATAAAGCAAACCTTGGTGGTGTAATAAGCAAAGGTCGACGTTGTGACCTGGGGAACTTTTCAAAAACATGTTTTCCGGGTAAGCGACTTCAAGGACCTACGCTAGCAAAAGCTAGATCTGAATTAGTGCCAGTATTCCAACGGCCAGAGTAAAAGCTGGCTGCATCCTTGGCATTGCATTTAGGAGGGTAAGACAATTCATGCTTTCTCAGCCAGCCAAGCACTCACCGTCCGCACTGCTATCGTCGTAACCTCAATCAACGTGGCGACAGTTGAAATCGCCGGCATAGAGACAGGAGTGAGGAAATACTGGGAGATCTTGGGTTCGCAGCCACGTTTGTGGAGGTTTGTAGACGTTGACTATTTTATAACCATCAATGTCCTCGCACAACCACTCAATCTTTGATGTCAGTTAGATTGGTCCAAAAGCGTATACCTTAGTTGCTCGACAAATGTGGCAAGGCCATGCTTCCTGCTTAAGGAAGACCCAGCTGGTTAAAATACTGGAAATACTAGCTTCTCTGTTTTTGCGCAGTTGGTCTCCTGTAGTAGGATGACGAGTGCCTCAAATTGTAGAGCAAGATAATGAAGAACGTTCATCTTGCTGGCAGTGAGGCTTTTGATGTTCAGTTGGAGACTAGTGGGTCTTCGGAACTTGTTGGCAATGTGACCTGAAAAGAGCAGTTTATTTTCAAGGCATTGCCCCGTTCCGAAAAAAACGTTTGCCGATTAGCAGACCTTCGCTGATCATCGGGATGGGTAGATAGTAAAATACCATTGAAATAAACTATGGTGCACAGCACTTTGAAATAAACTTGATCATATGTTAAATTAACATCTTTTCTTTGAAGAAATAATTTTACAAGTGCATTTTATACTCCGTGCATTATTCCGTGTTATTTTGTTGTGAAAAAAATATTCGGTGCGGAAAAAATCGGATTCTTTCTAAATTGTTTTGCTGGTGAACAGGTTGAGATGATGACGATGTTCCTATTTTTCCCAAATTTGTAAGGCTATATTTGTAGCCAAATGATATCAACTGACATGTTTCTTGTTGTATACTTAAAAATTTTTTAACTGGAGGTATTCTGGTAGGCCTATGGATTATAGCAGCGTGGTCCAACTACGGACCCGCGGAACAATTTTGCACAATTTAAGTCTCGTCGATCACAAGCAGCGGCAACCTTCTATAACAAGGCATGGCAAGGTGATGGAACAGAGTCTAAAGTTGAGACCGATTCCAAGTGAAGACCTTTTTTTTTTGAAGAAGGCTATTCGGAGACCGATTTCAAGCGAAGACCTTTTTTTGGAGAACGCTATGACTTTGGGACGAAAATAGGTATTTTTAGCCGGCTGAGGCCCGCAAGCTCGAATAATTTTGAAAAGTGGCCCACAAGAGTGCAGAAGTTGGACCACCCTGGATTATAGGACTTAAAAAATTAAATACTAAACCCAATGGCTGTAGAAAAGGAGGCTAGGTACAAGAAAAAAAAGGGAAGCCACTCTTTAGTGTGTCAACTTTTTTTGTCCCAATAAGGTCTCTAAAATAAGGTCATCACTTTCAATCAATTATCCTTACTTTCGTCATAAAGTTAAAGTGCAGACAGGGGGGTCCTGTTATGATGCTACTATGAATAATTAGAGCGATATTTTGCTTGGAGGAAACACTTTTAGAGGTTTTTTAAGAAGCGCTAGGTGCTGGCGCTCCGTACTAAAACTATCACTGGGTAAGATTAAAAGCACAAAAAGAAACCTATTTTATACTCCTAATAATCAGCCATAGCCTTGCAAAAACGGGCGCCGGTCGAAGAAAGTAAGGGAGAGCCACTGTTCAGTGTTCTAAAGCGTAGTGATTACTAAAAAAGTTATCGTATTATCTGGAGGGAACGTCACCAGCTGTTAAGTGTTCCAAAACAATGTGGTCTCTAATAAGTCTTTAAACAAAGTTATCTCTAAAAAAAAGTCTTTATTTTAGACATGCACCAACGTCCTGATGCTACTATGAAGAAATGAGCAATATCTTTTCAATTAAAAGGGCACTTTTTAATGCATTTTAAGGGGGATCGGTGCGGTTGTTTTGTTCGCACCCTATTAAAGCTATCACAGCTAATAATGTCATCTATCGTTTTATAACCAACAAGTTTAATTTAATTCTATTTAAAATTATTGGCTCATTTCCACAACAAGCTTGGCGTAAGTATCCTTTGTTTGTTTTATTAATCTTTGTATTTCTTTTCGCGCTTAAGCGCTAAGCGAAGCCAAAAAATCAATAAAACAAACAAAGAATAGCCTATTTCTTCCAATACTCGTATTGGAAACCAGCCCTAACTCTGTTAGCTTGTGCTAGCTTATCTTTTGAAACTTTATTTTCTTTATTCATAGGCTTACCTTAGATCCTGATTTTGGCAGGACTGTACTGAGCTTTAGGGTTCTGTTCCTCCCATTTTGACCGAAATCCTGCCAAAAGTCGAAGGCAGATTCCATGTGCAGACCCTCTTTTTTTTTGTTTTTTTTCCAAAATCAATAGTCTTCAGAGACGAAAATCGTAAAATCCGAGACAGATCCAAAGTGAAGATATTTTTTTGTTTAGAAAACATCTTTTTTTTGGGACGAAAAGGAGGAAATCGGACACTGATTCAAAGTGATGACTTTTTTTTTAGAGAATACTTCTATTTTGGGACGAAATTTAGAAATTTAAAAACTGATTTGAAAAGAAGATCTTTTTTTAGAGGACACAGCTTTTTGGGGACAAAATTTAGAAATTCGGAGACCGATGCACAGTGAAGACCTTTTTTTAGTGTACTCTACTTTTTAGTAACGGATTTTTTCTCTCAACAAGCACCCCGGTCTTCCCCTTTGAAAATATAGTATGCCTATATTTATTCAGCCCACAAGATTAATTTTTTGGCTTTTACTTATCGTCAAGAAAGTTGTTTATAATATCTCTATTTTGTTACACGACAACTAAGTGACCAACAAATTGGTGTTACTTTTAAATACAAAATTGTTATTCATTTAGGCCTATATAAAAAATCGAGAATTAAAACAGAGTGTCCAACCGTAACCGTTTAAAATAAACTTTCGGTTCAAGTTCGGCAAATTTTATTTTTACGAGTTTATTTCTGGTTTGAGTTTAAACAATAATAACGGTTAATATGGGTTTACAGATCCGGTTCGGGTTTCGGTTCGACCAACGAAATACATTTATATATTATGGTAATGTATGTCGTTGATGCGATGTCCTAAATGTGACGTTAGCCTGTATTCGAACTTAAACTTTTGATTTCTATAAATCGACATAAATTTTCAAAAAAATCCTGGAAACTTCAATTTTTAGCGTGTTCGCTGTGAATCATATCGTTTTCTGCCTACTCAACAAAGAAATCACCACTGTCATTCTTGCAGAATTCTCTCATTTCAACAAAAAAAAAAAAATCTCTAGCTCCAATAAAAAAATTGCGGATGATAACAACAACAAAAACTTCGTTATATGGCGCACGCAAACAAAACAATAAAAGCAAACACACAGCAACGGGTCAACACAATCAAAACCCAAATTTAAAACCTTTTTTTGGAAAAATTCATCAAATGCAAAAATTTTTCAAACACTAAGTTGAGTTTATCCTAACTTAATTACTTTTAAGAATTAAACTTCTAATTTAAGCCAAAACAAATAAATAAAAAACTCAAAATTTTATTGCCAAAATCTATTAAATACAAAATTCCTCAAACTTTTAGTCAATTTTATTTCCACTAGCTACCTTTTAACAGTTGGGACATTCCATGTCAACTCACACCCTTTTCAGCATTTTTTTGCCGACCATCTCCGATTTTGCTGAAATTTGGCATGTTTGTAGGTTTGGTTGAGAAAATGTCTTACACCAAATTTCAAGTTTCTAAATCAAATAATTTTTGATATATGAAGGTTGAAAATTAGACACAAAATCGCCACTTGAACGCCCCTGATCGAGCAAAAGTGGCCCTCCTGCCTTTATTTTTTGCTCGATTTCAAAGATGTTAATATCATTGGAGATCTCTTTTCAGCAGCTTTCTAATGATATTCATATCTTAAATGTATCTATAAAAATAAAAAAGTTATCATTTGTCGTGATCTTGTGACCTTGACCTCGCATGACCTCAAAACTCCCACTCTAGACAAAAAAAATTTTTTAATCTTTTTGTTCCTCACATAAAGGACTATTAGCATGCCAGAAATCAAAGTGGGATCTCTATGGGTTTTCAAGATATTTGCATTTTATTGAACAGGTGTGCCTAATGATGCAAATTTGTTGATTTTTACGCAATAAATATTTTCGCAACTTTGTCGATATTTTCAAATAAATCATTTTCGCAAACTTTTGGTTAATTTTTTTCTAATTAAAAAGTATCTCAGTTTTGCTCAGTTTTGAGTAAAATGAACATGAACATGGGTTACTTTACGTTAAACGCTATGTCACTTTAAGCGGAAACGCGTGACATTGAACACAAAATAAAACATGTTTTCGGTCATATATCCACATATGCCGAACTGTTTTGGGTATCTACACATCTTGCACATTACGAATATGCAATCGGTTGGTCTCAACGCCATGCTCATTGCTCAGTTATGATAGGCTTACATGAAAATGTTTAAGTCGCTTGTAGCAAATACCAAAAAAGGCTCAAGAGCAATGAACTGTATAAAAGGCTATCATAGTCACTTTTTCTTATCTAGGGTATATACCATTTCTTCATCTCCTAAACATGTTTTAATTGGCCATCCGTCAATTATCTTAATACCCGGGTCGCAATTTTCAATTTTGTACCCAAGCAATCGCAATCTACATATTTTCAATCTATCAAAAATCCAAATTTTTTTCTCTGCTCAAAAAATTCTCATTCAGTTCTTTACAGTTCAATCATACGTATCTTTCGGTACGTTTGCGAATCAATCGTATTTATTTTTCGGTACATTTGCAAACGCTATATATGAAACAGATTGGTTTGTTTATCATCTCAAAAAGTCTCTAAAAATAAAGCTTTGCCATGACAACTAATATGGATTGCTCCTTGATCGCTCCAAGCCTGAGTGATAGAATTTTTATGAGCGGAGAAAAAAATTTTGGATTTTTAATCGGTTGAAAATATGTAGATTACGATTTCTTAGGTACAAAATTGAAAATTGCATCCGGGTTTTTCCATTTTTTCGTTCCACAAACTTTTCATTTTATATGTTAATTTGTTTCATACAAGTTGATAATGGAATGAGTTCTAATTCCGAAACGTCCTTATTAAACTATGTTTCATACAAGTTTATGAACTTTTAAATAAAGAATTGTCTTGTCTTCAATTCAATGGGGCAAAAATAGCTATTCACTTCGTTTGTCTAAGTCAGGGCTTCTCAAACTGTGGGTCGCGAAAAGAATTTTCGGGACACAAAGCAAATTTTTTGAAATTATTTTTTTACAGTAATATTTATTGAACGCACAAAAACTAAAAAAGGAAAAGTGTCATTGCACTATTTTTGCGTTATAACGTAGTAAGGTTGCATGATCAAAAGGTGAGTCGTGTGACGTAATCAAGAGAACAGTAAGAAACAAAAGCAAAAAAATTACTTACTGAGTCTAAAGCCAAGATTGATTTTTATAGATGAATGCAAAAAATTAAACATGTTGAAAGACTTTTCACAGACATGAATTTATGCATCGAAAAAATTAAATTATTTATTTATCTTGATAAAGTTAGCTCTGAAAGAATATAAAGTAATTTTTCCATCCTATTAAATGTGCTTGATATGTTTATTTAATAAAGTCTGTTTTTGCAATTTTGTTAATTCGCTTCAGGTCACTATTTTCATTTCTCGTTGTTATTATATGTTTTTTCTTGCACACACGTGGTTTTCCATAGGAAAAAATTAACGTAAAATTAACCTATATATATTGGGGTTGCACAAAAATTTATTTTTTAAAATATCGTCGCAGAACAAAAAAATTTGAGAAGCCCTGGTCTAGAACAATGTTTTTCAAATTGGTTGCCGTGAAACTTTTTAAAATACATTAATCCATGCTCCGCAACAGCAACGTAAACACACTCCATAACAGAGGAAAAGTACGTTTTATTATGCAACCAAACCAAAAAGCTTAAAAATTTTTAATGTAATTCCCATTACGTAAAGTTTTGGTGATCAGTTGTCTTTCAGGCATGTTTCGGTACACCAGGTATTTCAAACTCGCGGCCCACGAAGTCTTTCAACAAATTTTTTTATCAGTGCTCAATACAAAATTAATGATAAATTCAGAACTAAATTTAAATAACGATAAATTCAGAACTAAATGAACTAAGTGAATTCAGAACTTAATGATAAATTCAGAACTAAATTTTAGTAACAAGGTTTATTAGCAAGGACTTGATTTTCTAACCGAAATTAACCAACCTAGAAGACTTTTTCTTTGGTCCTCACCTTGATTTCAACATAAAAAATTTAAAAGAATAGCCTTGATCAGCAAATAATTCAAGTAAAGACTTTTTTTTATTTGCCTTTAATTTCTTTTGTAAGCAGATTGCGACCAGCGGCAAAATTTCAGGCTAAAATTTCACCGATGCGGCCCACATATCCGCGCGAGTTTGACATGCCTGTCGTACACGATATGCGGAACCTAATGATGATGATGATGATATTTCATTCATGCTTAGTAACATTATTAAGTAATATGCAATGTCCTATGAAGCATGAAAAGGAAACGCGAGACAAGGACGAACGTTAAACATGGAGAAAGTATAGCGAGAGTTGAGAAAGAGAAAAAATGAGAAGCACGGCCGCGTTACCTTAAATTCAAATTAAATATTAATATTTAAAAAGATACAAAATGTGCAGTGCAGGAATGGTTATGTAAATCATTGGAAAACACAACCGCCCTTTATTGCTAACTATGACTTTAGCTCAACAGAGCATGGTGAGTAAAAAGAACCTAAATACTTTATGTGAAAACAAACAGTACAAAATCTAATAAAGAATAATAAAAGAAAGTTTTCACTTTATTTATAGAAAGTTACATAAAAATTCGAGGCCTTTATATGATACACTATAATGCATCATGCATCAAGGGAAAACGTGGAAAACTCAGTGCAGACCAAAAAAGATATGCATTCCGGCCCAATCCTTTATGCCGCGGGCGCAAAATGTTTGAAGAAGCACTGGTCTTCGTTAAGGCAATTGAAGGAAAGAAATAGATTTGCTTCAAATGGGCGCTTTTAGACACATTGACAGCATGCTTCCCATTTTGTCCTTATTTCTAAATAAAATGGTTGGTTTTTATTAATATAGTTTTTATGCTTATTATACTGACAACGTCAAGTAAAGATAAAAAAAAAAGGACTGGACTAGACTTTGCCAGTAAAAATAGTTTCAAAACAAGTACAGCTTACAAGTTTTGGTTGGTACTCCTTCAGTTTGGATAATAGCCAAACTTATTTTTTGGTCATCTCAGATGGTAACTCTGTTGACAACTTGTTTCAAGCGCTTCCATGAGTTTTGATTGAAACCGCCGCTGCACTGCGACAAAACATTTTTTTTAAAAAGTTGTTAAATAATTGTTTTTGAAATGGGCAGACAAAGGTAAAAAACATTGCAAATTTACCTGAATACTTTTCAAAGAGTGTTTTGCTTTAATTGTGCTTCTCGATATTTTTGCGTATGATATTTTTGTCTTCGAGCCTATTGTTACGGCAAGTACTCTGAGTTTCGAACCCGGGTTTATTTCTGACTTTGATTTACTTAATTTTTGTTTTGACATTTAATTTGATTCACTTCATTTTTTCACGGCGCTCGCTTGCTAATTGATTGTTGCTTTGAGCCGACATTTTCCATTATCTCAGCGCGCTCAATTGCTAATTGATTGTTACCTCGAGCTGACTTCTTTTTCCATAAGTTTAGTGTAGTTTGTGTAGAAACGCTTAGTTTTTAGCTACTTCAGCCTTTGTGTAGCGGTCGTAGAATCACTGTTCGAAATACTGTTAGACGCCGTTAGAAGTGCTGTTGAGGCCTTTGATATAATACTGTTGGAAGATACTGTTTGATATTGTTAGTTTTGTCGGTCTGCTCCGTGTCAGTTTACAGTTGGTGAGTGTTTATAAGTCTTTCTTTTGCGCATTATTTATTAGTGTTTACGTTTATTGATAGAAAACCGTCCGACTCTATTATTTCCTCCGATCGTCCAATCTTCCATTTAACGTCCAATCATCCAAATCGTTCGTCTTATTTTCGTTCATCCGGCTTATTTCGTCTGACCATCTTATTTCGTCCATAACGTCCGACCTTATTATTTTCGTCTATCTTATTTACCCGTCCAATTTAGTTCGTCTTATTTCGCATTGTTTTTATATCTTAATACAAATTTAATTCAAATCAAATCAAGGACGCGTACATTTCCGGAGACAGCCACACGGAGTTTAAGACCGCGAAGAACTTACTGTAACACTATTATCGAGCCTATCATTAAAAAATAAAATGCATGACCATCGCCAAAATATTAAAGAAAAATTTCAAAACCTTTAAAAATGCAACAGTGAAATCAAACACTTAACGATCATTTTCTTACTAAACAATAGCACTATACTTGAATAAACGTTTTGATTAATTGAAGTGGCAATACTTGCTTCATAAAAGTCGGCTATGCTTTGTTTATCTTGCAAGCGATTAAATAAACTAAAATTTTTTAGAAATGCTTTCATGAAAGAGTGAAATATTTGATTAAGAAACCCCATAAGCAACATAATAAAGAAAACCCTACTGCAGAATTTAGTAAATAGTTTTTGAAATTTTTGTAGCAAATTTATTCGGTAACTTAGTACATTATTTAATCGTCTACCTTTTTGGCGCCTGTAAAGAAGGCCTCGCCAATAACGCAATCTAGGTGTCTACTAAACGATAAATTTCTTAATCTTTTTGTTGGATCTGACCTTCGAACCAGCGACAGCAAAAATATAGTCTAGCTAAATCACAGCTCAGACTACCACAATATCTTCTTTATTAAGAAATATGCTCCAATCCACTTAGGAGCCCGAATAGTATAACAGCAAATAAATTCAGTAGCTTAATTCTTCACAATCACGTAGACCACCAAAGACTTGCGTTTAAAAACTACGACTTCACACAGTTAACAATTTTCCAAATTTAAGTTACCACAACGAAACATCGAATTAATAATACTGCTTTTCAGCGAACTTATTTATACCAGTCGGTAAGGTTACTCGAATGTTCTGAAATTATCTCAATGAAGCCAATCACAAATAAGCATTATTGCGTCACATGCAAAAACAAGTCAAGCGGAAATCCAGAATGTTCTCAATAAAGCGAAATTATGCAGTGTTGCCATTTTTTTATAACTAAATGTAAAATATTTAAATTACTTATAAAACTGTTATTTCTTCGGCTATTTGAGCCGGACCAACGCGAAATCAAAGAAATTTTTTATGAGATTGTGAATCTACATAGTGTGGGAGATTTTTAGGAACGGAACACCTACTCACCGGCGGGAACATCATTTTGTTGATGAAGAAACTGTGGTGGAATAGGATTTTTATATAAAATTGTGCTTAAAAAACCCTTTAAAGACCTCATGAATAATCGGAGGACATTGTCAGATAAATGCAAATCACCTGACCAATATTTGTTGTTCAACGCAGGAACGTTAGAACAAAACACTTTTAATTTGTAAGAAAGAGCAATGCTGTGTATCAAAGCGTTTACTACTGATACACGCCATGCCATTTTCGTTGTCTGAGGCAAAACTTCGGCTATCACGATCTGCAAGTAGAAGCAGTTTGCTTTACAAAAATAAGGTTAAAAGCCAATGTTCGTGCGATACAAACATGACATGCATCGATATGTCTTCCAGACATTTAATTACTGGAGTCGGGTAGTATTTGCATTTCAACAGTCTACAATTGTAAATTATTGTAGACCGTTGAAATCAGGGAGTCGAACCGTTTGATTTTACCGGTTCAGGTTTGGTTCGGGTTCAACAGCTGTTTCAAATTTCGGTTCAGTTCCGGTTAGGGTTCAGATCAATTGAAACGCTCCGGTTTAGGTTTGCTCCTGTAAAAATTACCTCAAAACCGGTTTATAAAGTTCCGGTTCGGGTTCGCAGCATCATTAGGAAAATCTTAAGATAATTAAGAAAATATTGTAGTATTCTCTAAATATAGCGTTCTCCAAAAAAAAAAAAGGTCTTCACTTGGAATCGGTATCCGAAATTCCTATTTTCGTCAAAAAATCATAGCGTTCTCCAAAAAAAAAAAAGGTCTTCACACCGCATGCGGCCCGCGGGTCCGTAGTTGGACCACACTGTGCTAAGTGATACGGGTGACGTCACGGAGCGAACCGGTTTTTTCAATTGATTCGGGTTCGGTTAAGGTTCACGATTATTTAAATTATTTGGTTCAGTTCTGATTCGCTCTTTTTGATTTTTAAAATTACGGTTTGGGTTCGGTTAAGGTTCGGAAAAAATGGTGTAAAATTGGTTTATAAAACTCTGGTTCGTGTTCGGTTCGACTCCCTGGTTGAAATGGTATCATTGAAGCAATTTGTTTTGATTTTAAATGAAGCCCCTTAAACATAAATAAGGCCTATTTTTTTTTAAATAATTTGTAGGCTACATTTTTTTTTGTATTATATTTTTAATTGCTGGTGGGCTATGGAATTGATATCAAGTCATTTAAATTCGGCAAGCGCACAGAGCAATTATAATTTTTGGAATAATTTTTTTCGTAAAGAAGTCATTTTTAACTAAATCATTTCTTTTTGATGTTTCATAACTAGGGCAATTTTTTTATGACCTAATTTTTCCTAAAATATGACTTAATATTTCCTAAAATATGACTTTAAATATGACCTAATTTTTTCTGTCTGGTTCTTAAAACCTATGCAGCCGAGTCGGAGTATTGAACTCATTATCATTTATTTCGAACAGTTGAACCGCATAATCAAGTACGAATGGACATTGTCTTTGTCAAAATTGCGTCCAGGACATAGCATTTTTTTCAGTATAGAGAAAGAGCGTTCCACAGAAGCCGAAGTTGGCTGTGCTCTTTGAAGCAGCGCTACCTCAGCAGGAGAATGATCTGGTAGATGTGCACCACTACCGGCGGCAATTTTAAGGAAGTCGCTACCTCTAGCTAGACGACTTTGAACATAATTTTTTATCTTACATGGGTCGTCACCAAAGTGGAGATTTTGAATGGCTTCCGAAGCAGCAACAATTGTATTCGATGAATTGGTAATTCCCTTGATTAGGATGGCAATATCTCGGTAGTTACCATAGATTTGCCTTAATTCGACGAAAACTGCAGGTTCTGCTATGGCTTCCTTTGCCCGCTCAACCAGTTTTCCACCATCTTCAAAATTGTCAACAATGTTTTTGATAATTTGGAAGTTTTCTGCGTAGTAGAAAGATGCCTCCAGCCACGTGGCCCAACAAGTCAAAACAGGTTGTGGTGGTGCCGGCAAACCAGCTGCGGTGAACAAAGCATGTCGGTCTTTGTTTTTTATGGTTGCTGCTTTTATAGACGATATCAAATTGTCTGCAGCTTTAAAATGTGCACGTATATGCTCAGCACAATTATGCAGCAAATGTGCGATGCAAGTAACATGGAGCAGGCGTGGATACAGGATTTTTAATGTTTCAGCTGCTTTTATCATGTACCTTGCGGCATCACTGAGTAGCAGCAAAAACTTCTCACGAGCAATATTCATGTTCTTGAGGGTGTCGTCAACAATTGTACAAATATTGGAGCTATTGGAGTTGCCATTTAATGGTTTGCAGTTGACTAAGTATGTTTTTTCAGGTTCCTCCATCAGCCCTGCTAAAATATTGACATACTTTTGACCAGATACCTCAGCCTCATCTACGACCAAAAACAATGCTTTTGCAGCAAACAATTCCTTAAGGCGTTCAGTTTCTTTAGCAGCCAATTCCTTAACATGGCTTCGACATGCTGATTCAGAAGGGCAATGCTTCCCCAACTCTGAGTTTAATAGCTTTTTAATACTGGCATGCTGAAGCTTATAAAGTGGGATGTCAGCCTCTAAGAATGCCGTTACAACCTTTTTTGTAAAATCCCGTTGGCAAATGGGGACAAAAGACTGTTTGTTTAAGGTCTTTTTTGCCGGTGCAATTTTCTTTTGGTGTTTTGCCGATTGTCGATGTTGTTCCACGTGAAAGCGCTTGTCACATCTGACGATGGTGGCACAAAGCTGACAATAAAGATCATTCTGGGGATTGCAAGAAAACTCTTGGGGATATTGCTTTACATACCTTTTTGTTTTTACTACTTTTGATTCTGCAGTTTTTCCCATACTGTTTGCTAAAACTTGCTGTTAAGGAACACTTGCTAATTCATACGCTTGCTAAATAAGCTAAAATGCGTTAAGGAACACGCACGTGTTAAAATAATTTTCTTTTGCTTGTGGTTATGACGACATAATTTATTTTCTAACTTGTGACTTCTAGCCTAGCGCTTTTACGAGTTTCAAAAGCATTACGACTCTTTCGACAGTTGATGGTGTTGTAGCAAAAGAGCAATATCTGTGCTTGAGACTAAAATTACAACTTGCAAACTAGTGTAGCTGATTCGTTAGAACTTATACAAGGAAATAAATTAATTAATTCGATATTTTTGAGCAAGATAACTATGGCGTCACAGAGTCATAACAATAATGGAGATAGCAAAGCTTTGCAATCGTTGTTAATCTAACGTTCTGTCTTTGCACCATGAATATCCTACTGAATATGGGAGCAATGACTAAATTTATGACTTTTATGACCGAAAATATTTTTTATGACTTATGGTGTAAAATATGACTTTAATATGACTTTTTAACTCCGTTATCAAACATCGTACGAAAGTTTTGATTGAATTTTTGGGTATTTCATAAAAAACAGACCTTCTAAAAAAAATATAACTTTAATGACAAAAAATTGCCCTATTCATAACTAAAATGACTAAAACATATTTTCGTTAGAAATGACGCTGCTAGCATGTTTTTTTTAAACGAGTTAAGGAAGAAACTTGTTTCTTGCCTTCTCTTTACTTTATATTTTTTTCAAAAAGAAGCGAAAACGCACCGCAGGATTGCCAAATTTGTTCACCAACTTTTCTGTTCAGCAATGTTAGAAACTTTATATTTGAAGAATAATGAGGATTTAGAATTAATTAAAAACAAGCCGCTTAAAGATGAGAAGCACCAGACTCGAGTTTCGATTCGATTCGCAGTGAGATAAGCATCACTGACGAGCTCTAACAAGAGCGATGTTAGAAACGTTGAGAAGGATTATTATATAGGCTTTTTGCTATTTTAATCATATGATACGATACATTTAAAAAAAGTACTATATTCTTGATAATTTGAAAATTGTACCAAAATGTGTCTCAAAAATAGGTTATGACGTCAATGTAAGAATTATGAAATCGAGTTGGTCTTGACATTAATAAAAATACCTTTCTATAAAACTCTTGTATACCTTCCTTGTACCATAAAGTCACTTATAATTCATGTCAAGGTATGATTGCATATTTCAATCTACCTTTAAAAATAAATATTAAATATTTACCGTTTATTAACAGAAAGGGGTTTATAAAAAAGCGTTCATACCTATATGACTTCATTTTTGAAAAGATATAAACATAGAATTTTTTTCAACGACCAATAGCCCAAAGTCTTACCTCAGCTTTATTGTACATTGTACGATTTGTTCTAATTTGTTGAATTAAATCTTTTTCAAATATTTCTTCAAAATTTTTTCCATGTTTTAACACATCGTTAGTTCCCATGGCCAACATTATTACTGATGTATTTTTAAAAAATGTTCCGTGTTTGAGTTGAAACGTGGCTTTTCTTATTATTCCGCCTGGAATCGATATGGCCGAAAACGAAAAATTGTTTTTAAGTGAAGGCTTTATAATCCGCAAAGAGAAATATAATTTTATTTAATATTTAAACGTTTTTAATAGAAGCAACTGCATTGAAACAGACTGCATTGACTTTAATGTTTTCCAAGAGGCACTACTTAGTAAAATGGAACAAAAACACACACATAAAGCAGTCATGTATGTATAGTAAGATTTTTAACTGGGGTTGTACCAAATTTCTTGAGTAACTGTCGCTTGCCAATAAAACTCTATCTTGGGTTGATTTATTGCCATCTATTAATTCTGCTACAGGCTTGTTGCATACACCACGGCTGTAAGAAAGTGGTTGGAGTTCTCCAACCCAACATTTTTTCAGAAATTCAAAGTACAGCTAGTTTTAACAAAAAAGTACGGATAGTAAACTGAAAGTATCAAGAATTTTAATTACAATTTTCGTAAAAAATAATGTTACAATGGATGAAAAGAAATAAAATTTTGATTAATTTTTCTTTTAAAAAGCATAGTGTTTCTCGGTCATTATTGCTAGAAGAGAAAGCGAATTCCTTAATATGCTACTCTAAAATGTTCTTCTTACAGACATTTTGCATTATACTTTATGTCACAAAAATTAAGTAAAACTTATATATCTAGTAAATAAGGAGCGCACAAAAGACAAAATATAAGATATACTCGTTCAAATACGTGTTCAATTCAATTCAATTCAATCAATTCAAAAACTCGTTCAATTCAAATAATCAAATTAAACTGAGCAAATTTTGTTTGGCCCATTTTCAATCTGGCAATACAGGAACGCTTTACTTATTAATTGGACAAAAGCTTATCAACGCTTTCTATTTTACATTTTAATGCTAATTTACATCCAGATTTTTTTGACCTTGTTCCGGTGTCCCGCCCGGTTAACCATTATGTCCCCAAATTTCAAATTTTAAATGAAGACCTTTTTTAAAAAATGTCATTATTTTTTAGGACCGAAATCAACAAATCTGAGACAGATGCAAAGTGAAGATCTTTTTTTTTGAGATCATAACTTTTCAGGGACAATTTTGTTTTAACTAACGTCCCGATTCACCAGTTAAAAAATATCATGGTATGCCTAGTTAGTTATAAATAATTTCTCCAACTTTTATCTTCTTTTTTTTTGAAATACTGAAAACCACCAACAAATTACAGCAAATTACAAGGTTGTAAACTTTATTACTATTGCCAAATTTACTAAAGTTGCGCAACATGATAAAATTAATTTTCTAATTGAAAAAAAATTGCAATACGACGTATCACCGCAAAGTCCTATAAATATAACAAGCACAATTTTTTAAGGTCTCATTTTCAAGTAAACAAAATAAGTATCTCAAATTTGTAACTTTTTCTGAGATGACTGCATGCTACCGTATTTCTCCGAAAATAAGGCAGGGCTTATATTAATTCTCACTCTAAAATATCACAATAGGGCTTATTTTTGGGGAAAGCCTTTTATTTCACCTATCAACAAATAAATCTACTAAGTAGGATACAGATTTGTTGCTACTAAGTTCACGTGTCTTGTTAGTACAGCATGCTACTTAAAACTACCCTAACTTTTATGATGTCATAATTTCCGACTATTTATTAAGGCTTATTTTAAGGGTAGATCTTATATTAAAATCATCGTGAAAATCACGCTAGGGCTTATTTTTAGGGTAGATCTTATTTTTGGAGAAACACGGTGGTAGCTTTGTTAAATGAAATTGAAAGTTACCGTATACATTTGCCATGCGAAATGAGAAGTTAACAAACACAAAAGTTACGGAACTAACTGGTCATAGGCGTACGCAAGAGGGGGGTTTCAGGGGTCAAAACCCCCCTTGAAAAATGGTGTTCAGTCATATATGTATACAGTACATGGTAATAAATAGGCTTTAATAATAGGATTTCGGTTTCTATTGTTTACCGCACTTTTTAAACTTAATTACTGCTTGCGCATCAATTTTTGCTATCGTTTAAATTGCTTCAAAGTTAGCTAATGTACTGTACATTGCCACTGTGAAGAAGATTTTCAAACTTGTAAAATATTGAAAGTTAAGCATGGGAATGGAAATAAACTGCATGGGAACAATAGCTTCAGTTCACAATTTTTTAATGCTCCAAAACTTCAAAACATTTTGCGCAAGTCCATCAACACGATTTCGTCAACAACAAAAGCTTAAAAACTTGTTCAAATTTGTGCTGTCAGATGGATCGATCGACATGAGAGTGTTAGTACTTTTTCAAATTTACAATTTACCGTTGTAGAAGCTTTGGCAGAAATTTCAGCATGGCCAGACAGAGAAACCTCATCATGAGCTCTGCAGTTGCTATCGACGATTACGTAAAGTGAATTTTGCATTGCTCTCTTAGTTTTAAAATACATTTTTGGATACAGTGTTGTTTTGTGTAAAGTTAAGTAAAAAAAGTCGATAAACCTTTTTGAGGCCGTCAACATTGCACAGGATATTGCAAATGAGTTGAAGTGTCTTAGAGAAAAAACCGAATATGAATTTCCCCAGCTCTATATTTTTGCGCAAGAAACGGCCAAAGCCGAAGATTTTATTTTAAAAATACCATGCCCTCTTGAAGACAGACCAATCGATGCAATATTGCTGCTGTAACAGATGAAAAACATTTTAGACTAGGGATTTTTATTCTATTTCTTGATAACTTTATTGTCACTCTCAAAGCAAGATTTACAGCTCACAAATGGATTATTGGTGAATTTCAGTGTTTAATTTCTGCTGATCAAACTAGTGCACCAACTCCTCAACAAATTAAAAGTATCCAAGTTTTGGGAAAATTTTACGAAAATAATTTAATGAAATCCTGGGGAGAATTAGTGCCTGAACTGATATTATGTTACAGGAAACTGTTTCGATTGAACGCAGCAGAAAGACCAACTGATGGGTTGAGCAGCATCAAGGAATGCACTTCCGATGCTGTTCCGAACATATTTACATTGATGACCATTTTGTTAACTCTTCCAGTGATAACATGCACTAGTGAACAATTGTAAAGCTTTCCACATTACGCAGACTAAAAACGTGCTTACGAAACACAAGTGGTACCACTCGAATGAATGGATTTGCATTACTAAACATTTATAGGAGCCACACGCGTGCCTTGCCGTGATGATGTAATTAACAGATTAAGTGAAAAAAACAGGCATTTGAATATAAGCCTTTAAAAAAATTTTAAATATTTGTTAAGTAAGGTTATTTTTTTGTTCGTTTAATTTTCCACCTATTGTTTTCATCATTTACACGAGTTGCTTTTAATTTGAAAAGTTTCTTGTCATGATTGAATTACTCGCACATACCTTTTCAATAGTTAGTTTTACGGTTTGGTAAAAAGAAATTCATGCTACTGCAAGATGTTCTTAAAACCAAAACACTTTATTTTTTAATGTAGGCCTAATTTCGGAAGTTTTTGCCCATTACCAGGACTACTGAGAGCAATCACATTTTCGGCTCCAAACCTCCCCTTTACAAATTTCTGCGTACGCCACTGTAGCTGGTTATTAAGTAAGCTGAACAAAGCACGTGTACTGTTTGCCTTTTTTTCGACAAACCTTATAGCTTTAAGCGTCGATAAAAATCTTTTAAAAAAAATCTTAATTGAGGACAATTATTTTCAATCACATGGTCATCCGCGTTGGTGACGTACAAAAACTGCCTCTCTTTTTATTAAAACAATGCATTGTTAGGAGGATTTATTTAAAAAAATTGTTCTAATTCTAAAAAATTTAAAAAGAATTGTTTGCATAAGTACGAGCCTCCGAAAACTGATGACTATTTGAAAGCGTAAGCTCTCAAGTTCAAAAACGCTTTTATTGATACATAAGCACAAAGTAATTGAAGCAATGGCTTATTCAGATATATCGCTTTTAGCAAGTCATTACTCTGTAGTTTTGTGAGTTCAACTTGAAGTTCAGATAGTACAAAAGTGGGTGTAACATTGAAGGGATAAAAAAGATATTAAGCTTCAGCTGCTTGCTTTTGACACACTGAAATCTAAGGGATTGATTTTGCAAATTGATTTGCGGGCCCCACAAAATTCTCTCGCGAGCCGCATGTTGGTCAGCTCTGTGCAGAACGAGCGACAACCTACTGTGAAGAATCATTAGCTGATCTATCAGTATTGCAATATGAAAATCGTATTCAGAAATAGAAAACATAAAATAATTGCTACATTTTTTGCGGCCTGAGAACCGGCAGTTTAAAATTTATTTCTTTATTACTTACTGTATATACCTGTGCTTCCCAAATTTTTTTGTCAGTGGAACATTGCAAGGGTTCTAAAATTGAAAAGGAACACCTAATACGCAGAAAATCTGGTGAAATAAAAAATAAATCAAGCAATAATTTAGAATAGTAGCAGTAAAAAATTAAATTTTTTTATTAAAAGAGTTTCCGTTTTTCTTAAGAGACCTTAATAAAAGAAAGGTTAAAAAAAATTTTGCCTTAATAAATAGCAATATGCTAATTAAGCTTCTTTTGATTAAATATATTTTAATCTGTTTATTCCTAGCTTTGTAATTTATTGCTTGATTTATTTTTTATCTCATCATATAAAAAAATCTTATGTAGATTTTGCACGTATGTGATGTTGGGCTTTTCCAATCAAAGGCAAAATACAATCAAAGCACAGCCGCTATAATTTTGTCATCGTAGCTGCATTTTGCTGCAATAAAATTAATGAAAGATTTGCAATTATTTTGAACAAAAGTTTGCACAAAAATAATATAGATAGTGTAGCAATAACTGTTTTTAACAAAACTTTTTAACAAACTTTAAACTTTTCTTACCTTAAAGTTTCATTACATTTAACAAATTTTAACATTTCTTACCTTAACTTTGGCTTTTGTTTTTTGCCACAAAAAAAATTAAAATTTCAATAGCGTGATTGAATTACAGCAGAAGGATTACTTTTAGTGAAACTGCATCGCGTGTGCCTCAAATCGTGAATAACTGTAAGCATGTGCTAAAAAGCATTTACTGTTTGGTAATAACAAACACAAATTCAGAAAAACTATATCAACTTTTTTGCTACACTAAAAAGTTTTAAAAAAAATTTGAAACGATTTAAAATTATATCCATGCTAAAAAAAAAACACCATATGAAATCAGTTAAAACGCTATTATAAATTAAATCTAGAAAATTTCTTGCAAAATACCAAATGAGCAACTAAATAAAAACAAATTACTATCTTAAAAAAACACGAGAAATACAAACACGGAAAATGCAAGAAACGTAGATATCGAAACCAGCTCGGCATATGTGGATATATGACCGGAAACATGTTTTATTTTGTGTTCAATGTCACGCGTTTCCGCTTAAAGCGACATAGCGTTTAACGCAAAGTAACCCATGTTCAAGTTCATTTTACTCAAAACTGAGCATGGTGTTGACACCAACCGATTGCATATTCGTAATGTGCAGGAAATGTAGATATTGATAAATGTGTTACTTATGTGGTTTGTGTTTGTATTTTTGTTTTACTTAATTTTATATTTTGGCAAAGAATTTTTTAAGTTGTTTTAGTTGTTACTGATTTTGCTTTTTTCTTTTTTTTTGTCGAAAACGAGAGAATCATTCTGCTACAATGACAGCGGTAAGAAATCAATATTGTTTGTACTCTTCATTATTGTCTCGGCTACCAGATCTGCTGTGAGACCTACCAAATCATTGATTGTTTTCAGTCACACCGAAGTAACTTCTACAAATAATTTTTGCTGCTTAGCTGAAATTGAAGAATAGTTGCTGTTAGCGATTATGTATCAAACTAAACTGTCTTATAAATTACACTATTAGTTGGTATAGGCTAGATTTAATTTGTTAAGCAACTAATAATTAATTCTGCTTTTAGCTTTTCTAGAGTAGCCTATGTGATAAAATTTGAATAGACTGTAAAATGTGAAAAATGGAGCCATTGCCAAATTTAACTTCAAAAACTTGTGAAACTACTGATGATAATTTTGAGGAAAATACCTTTACAACAGATTCTTGTCTTAAGCATCAAAATAAATCAAAAAAAATTGAATCACAGGATCTTGATTTATGTATTCAAAACATTTTGACATGGGAGTTGGTAAAAAAATTGTTTCATAGTTTGAACAAAATTGATTAATGCTAATAAATATATTGAAACCTTTAGTATTTCTTTTTCATACTCAATTGCAAATTTATTTTAAAGCTTTCTTAAGTTTATTTTATCTTTTAATTTTTGCTTTATAGTCTTGGTTAGCTTTGTTGTTCATTTTCAGTCAAGTAGACTTGCAAATAATATGTGTACCAGTAAATTACTCATTTGAAAAAATTCAAATTGATTTAAAAATAATTATAAATCATTTGTTTGAGTTCACTTTTGCTTGATTCATTTAAAAATCACACTAGCTTTGTATGATTTTTCTAGTGCATCACCAATTTGAATGCAAAAGTTCATGATTTAACTAAAGAAAATGAATCACTTCAAGATCAAGTTAATTTCTTAACCAAAAATGGATCTGTTAATAAAAGTATTATAAATGATTTACAAAGTACTGTGAAAACTTTACAAGTTATTTTACAACAACGTTTAGACCAAAAAGGTTAGTTAAAAACATTATGTTTTTGACATCCAAAATTAAATTATTGCTTTATAATATGTTTTCAGTTTTTTAAAAAATAAGTTTAAAGGAACTTTGAGGGTAAAATTTGTCATTGAAGGTCTTTTATGTAAATATTTGATATGTCATGATACATTAATTTTTTGTAATTTTTTTCTAAATTTATATTTAACGTATCTATTTTTGAACTAGTTTAATTATATTTTTTAGATAAATTAATTTGTAAATGCCTTTAAAAATAGAGTCTCTTCAAGAAGTCACCATAAGCAATTTTTGTTTGTGTTACTAACTCAAATCCCCCTGCAATTACTGTCACTTTCTGTGAAATCCTTTTTCTCTTGGTTTCTTTTTTATTCCATTCTGGTGCTAAAAGGGGGATTACAGGTTAGTTTCACCAAAAAAATCACTAACAGTGACTTCTTGAAAAGACCTTAATAATTTATATTGTTGGCATATTTTGATGTTTGTATTTTTTATTTCACAACTTTTGTACTTAACACATTTGAATGAAATGAATTACAAATGAAATATAATTGTTTTTATAAACCAAAATTAATTACTTTAGATTTACAGTTTCTGACAAAATTTTGAAAAAATATTTGTATTAGTTTTTGTCTATTTCAGAAAAAATAACATCTTTGCAAGAAAGTTTGCAAGTTCAAGAAGAAAAAGTTAAATTGTCAGAAAAACAACTCATGTTGAAAACACAGGCACTAAAAGATCAACAGCAGATCCTTCAAAGCAAACACAATAAGAATATGGTACAATTAAGAAAAGAATTGAATGATCATTGTGAGTAGTCAATATTTTTTTGTACAGAATTAAAACTTTTAGCAAAAACAATTTCATTTTAAAATAGAATCAATTTAATTGTGTTATGAAATTTTTTTGTCATATTTTATTTAATTGCTCAAGATACTTTAATGAAATTATTTGCTAAATATTATTATGGCACATTCCCTTGTTTGGTGGTCCTGGCAAGCAGTTCTAAATTACAGTCATATCTCTATAAAATTACAAGCAGACAGCAATATCTTGGTATCTCCAGAAGCAGGTCAGGGTAATTTCCTACCCTATGTATTAGTACCTCCATTGCTTTCCTGTGAGTCAGGAGAATAAATATAGGGATAAAATAAAATAAATATTATTCTATTTTGATCAGTGCTTCTTAACTGCAACATGTCTTTTACTAATGATAAATGAGAATGTTTCCAATAATATGCATGCCATTGTTAGTATCAACATAAAGTAATCAGAGTAGTTAATTTGATTTTCAACATATGCAATTAAAATATTTCAAACTGCTTGTTCCCAATTATTGAAGGCTCGTTTCCACTACAAGCATGGAATAGAGTATTCTTTGTTTGCTTTATTTTTGTTTTTTTGCTTTGCTTAGCGCTTGTCTAGATTTTAAGTGCAGAAAGATCATAGAAGAAACCAAAAATACTCCATTTTATGCTTGTAGTGGAAACAAGCCTGTCACGCTACTGTTTCAATAATTACCAAATAGAATCATTGCGCCTTTCTAAATTAATTGTTTAAATACAAAATTCGCCATTTTTTAATTGGGCATCACCAGGAGCTGGTTTAGAAAGTGCTGCTGTCTGGAACCAAGCGATTGTTGTTGTTTTATTGCATTAACGTTGATGTGCTGGTGTAATTTGTATCTGTGACTAACTGCCAGTGTCCTTCCATTGTCACTGTTACCCTGGACCACTGTTTTGATTGTGAAGTGACTCTGTTCCCATTGTTGCAAAAGAATGAGTACAGAGTGTTCCTTTGCATGTGGTCACTAAAAAGATTTATATATGTTGGGCAGCAGCGAGATGAGATTATTCAGATTTAGATTCAGATTGAGATTTAGATTCTAGATGTTAGTGCTATGACGAACGTATTTTGTGCATAATTTAATGTGTCAATTGTATCTGTCTAGGACTGCAAGTAGGCATTAAGTTTTAGTGTGAATCTTAATTAATTTTATAAAATTCATAATATTCTCTTACGACTCTGTATATTCTGTTAGGCAATTTGTAAAGTATGTTAAATTATTCGTGAATTATAGCATCGTGTATATAATTTTGGTGCTTTAATTTTTATTTAATCTTTACGTCTTCGTTTCTCTAATATAATTATTTCATAATATAAAACCCACCTGTCTATCTAGATTGCTAGGACCCGCCACTTCAATACTCATATAAGCTTCATTCAACAGGCTAGTGATTTTCTGCAAAATACACATAGGGTTCTCCTCTAGTATCTTGTTGTTATTCGGGTTAGCAAATAAAAGTACTAGGTAGGAAGAGTGCGACAAAGCCTTAAGATTAAATCTTTATCTGCTTTAAATACTTTTTTAAGATACTTAGTGAAGTATTTTTAAAAGTGTGAAAATTATTCCTGTTGCAACAACAAAGCACTTGTACCAATTATTAGATGAACTACTTCAAGAAGAATCATGGTTTTCCAACAATCTATAAAGTAAAGCTTTACAAGATTAGCTTACATATTGGACATGTTATGCATGAGTCTCTACCAGAGTTTATCTCAAACTGAGAAATGTTTTTCCATAAGCTACTTTTGGATAGAATTGTTAAGGATAAAAGCCATAGATATTTAAATTCCTCTCTTTCATTTAAATTATTTCATAAAATCTAGTCACAAACTTTTTGGAGAAATTGTTTCAAATTAAAAACCAATTGATTTCTTGATCATGCTTAAACTAATAACCAACATAATCTCTATTGATGCACTGAATCTGCCTGTGGAAATTCAGGAACCAAAAGAATTAGTAGCTAATCAACTGTTGAAACCGCAAAGATAAAATATAGGAAATTGTAATCTGTAAATGTTTGGCTTATGGTGGGAAAGTTTGTGTGTTTTGGGGCCTGTAAAGCTGTGTTGGCCAGAGATTTTATCTCTCCTTTTAGGAATATCCATGCCAAAGAGGTTTACAGATAGAGACTAGACAAAATGTAGTTCATAAGATGGAAACTTTAAACCTGGGCAGACTGTGGTAAAAAGCTGTGGCAAGCAAGCAGTCTAGGAGAAGGAAATCTCTTATTAAAAACTCTATCACAGTAGAGTTACACTGCAAATCAATGATATTTCATCTATGACATTTTTCATGCTATCTCTGCTGTTGTGCAGATTAAAAAAGTCTGTATTGAGGTACTTGACAAAGGTATCTGTTAAAAAGTACTTTCCTAAATGAATCAGCCTTGTTAAGTTTAGGACCCTGGTAGTTGATTTTTAACCACTATGAAATGGTTTATTTCTGTTTCCTGTCCTATCGGGTGAAGCTCTTGCTTTATCCAGTGAGAAATTTCGTTTTTGGCTTCTTGAGAAAGACAATTTTTTAGTTTACTCACAAACTAGATGATCAGATAGCTGCTTCTTGTGAGCAACATACACCCAAACCTTGGACCACAAACATACAAATGAAACTGTGTCATTTGTGTCAAACTTATCACTAAACATTAAACATCTATTTTATGTAATTACACAAAGCACTGGGTGCATTTAAAATGCTCCAAAATTACAACCAAGGACTAAATAACTCATGGCATATACTCTTCATGGTACTAAATAACTCATTGCATGTACTGCACACTTTATGGCACTTTTAACCACCAAACACAAATAAACATAACATTATCAAAGAACTTTCTCAGAGTGCTGCAACTTAATGCAAATGGCATCTGCAACAAAATAGATGAAATTGGCATCTGCAACAAAGCACTCATTAAAAATACATCAGCAGATGTCATAACCATACAAAAGACAAAACTCAATCCCACAAAACACCAAACATTCCTCACTTCACACCTATCAGAATAGATCACACTCACATACAAGGAGCAGCCCTTCTGACTTACATTAAAAACAATATTAGTTTTTTGGAACTTAATACATCAACAACCTTTTCCATTGAACTACAAATCATCAAAATTTACTTTTCTACATCACAGAAATCACATATCACAAACATTCCACCCAGCTATCCCAAACAGAAGAAGATTCGAATATATTCAGCACATTTACAACCATAACAAATCTTCCAAACATTATCATCACAGCAGATGTTAATGCTCACTTGCTATTATGGTACTTGCCCAGCAAAGACCATAGAGGAGAATTGATTAAAGACATCCTGCGTAACTCTAATCACATCACACAGAACACAAACACTCCAACACATCTACCACCCAATCAAACATAACCACCTACTTCACCAGACATCACTATTGCTTCAGCAGACTTGCATGGCTGCACTAGCTGGCAGACCATCCACTCCCTCACATTTGATCATTTACCATTATGCACCATCCTCAGTTCATATCAGAAGACCAAAACAACTCACTTTCACTTTATTAAAACAATAACAAATTACCAAAAAGCCAATTGGACATCATTTAAACAACATGTCAAGGATGTCATCTCCTACAGACCCCATAGCACCACCCAGCAAACACACCATGTAAATTCTGCAAAAAACCCACATGGTTTTTACATAAATCAGGTAAGATTGAAGTGAAATCCTGTTGCTGTGTTTGTATAGAATATTCATACGGCAAACAAACATGCTTACTTACCCATGTATATCTGCAAGCTTATCCTAGACCAGGGGTGTGCAAATTGCAGCCTGCAGAGGGTTGCAGATTTTGAATAGAGTGCAGCCCGCAAATGTTTCACATGTTTTTTTGAGGTGCTTGATAAAATCAATGTCACAAATGAAGCATTTTGGTTTGGATTAGAATGAATATCATAACTATTTTTATAAGTTAATGCAATCATGGTTAATGTTATAAATACACGCTCTTGATTTGATAATATTTAAGTTATTACAATGAATATAGTGCTTATAATTTGATGAGTAAGTCTTAAATCGATAAAGTTAAATAATTTAAAGTTAACCGCTTTGCAAGAATATATTTCAATTAAATGCTGCTCGTTGCACAGCAAAGATAATAAAGAAACAAGTTTTTTAGCTAAATATTGTGCACTTGTGATGTTATAGACCAGGGATGGCGAACCACTGACTCGCGGGTCATGTCATGACCCACTAGTTGAAATTAAGTGACCCACCTGATGTTCTCAAATTTCTGGCAATTTTACTCTGCAAGAAATTTAGGATGGATTGGACGGTGATAAAGGTTCGCCATGTCTGGTTTAGAGGGTATGATCAAGTCGGGACAAAAAACGGGAAACCTAAAGAACGATTCTAGGTGAAGACTTTTTTTTTTTTTTTTTTTAGAGAACACTTTGATTTTGGGAGAAAAATAGAGAAATTGGAGATGAAATTGAAGTGAAGACCTTTTTTTTTTTAGAGAACACTTTGGTTTTGGGAGAAAAATATGCAAGCCCAGATCAGATTTCTTTTTTTCTCCGACTACATTAATTTTTGAAAATTCTTGCCTTGGGCCCCTAAATTGGAATATCCACCACTGCCCACTTAACATAAGTTTTAAAAAACTCTCATTTTTTGACCTGCCATATAACAAAGGTTTGCCATCCCTGTTATAGACAAATACTATTGCATGTGTTTTTGCTAGAATGTTCCATGTATTGTAATTGGATAATTTTGCTCTATTTTTGTTCTTCTCACCTCATGGGAAAAATTCCAAACTCTAGTGAGATTTGTATAAATACAACAAAGAAAATTATTAGTTAATTGGAGAGATTGGTTATTTTGACAATTTGCTAATCTTTAATTTATATTCATTTGTTTGTGGCTTGAGGAATTAGCAGGTAGCTAATTTGTGGTTGATAGTTGTGCTAGCAAATCAAGTGCTAGCTAATTTTTTTAACTTAGTGAATTTTGGTTTTAGCATATCTGTTGATTTTGTCTAATTCTAATCAACCTATATACAAGAGTTTAGCAAATTTAAACCTTGGTTTCAATTAATTCATCACTTTGCAACAACAAGTTCCGCAAATTTGAAAGAGACAAGAAAGAAGAAAGTAGAGGAAGAGATGCAAAAATTTAATGAAAAATGGACTTCTGAATATTTTTTCATCAAAAATGCAGACAGTAGACCCTTGTGTTTGATTTGCAATCAAACTGTAAATGTTAATAAAGAGTACGACATTAAACGACATTATGACTCAAAACATGCTGATGGTGTTTATGGAAAGCTAAAAGGACATGACAGAGAGCTAAAAGTTAAGCAATTGAAGGAACAATTGAAGAGCCAGCATTTCATGTTTCAAAAAATGCATACTGATAATGAAAAAACAGTTTGATGCAGTGTCTTAATTGCACGGAGAATAGCTCAAACTATAAAGTCGTTTTCTGAAGGTGATTTTGTGAAAAAGTGCCTTACTGATGTCACAGAAGAAATGTGTCATAAAATGGTACAGGAGTTTGAGAAAATAAGTTTATCGCATTGGCTGAAGCAAGGCACATCGATGAACTTGCTGGTGATATTTGTGACACTCTTAAAGACAAAGTGAAAAACTTTGTATCATGGAGCTTCGCAATCAATGAAAGCACCGATGTGAAAGACACGGAACAGTTGGCTATACTTATAAAAGGAGTGGACAAGGAGTTGAATGAAACCGAAGAACTTCTATCACTACAGTGTATAAAGGATACTACAACTGATGCTAATATCTTTTTTGAAGTTCTCAATGCTTTTGATAAGTTTGGTTCAGACCTATTCACTTTATGCGGAATTGCAACTGATGGTGCTCAACCCATGTCCAGAACTGGCATTGGATTTGTAAATCTCTTGAAATCTGCTTTGAAAGAGAAAAATATCAGTGATAATATAGCAATTTTTCACTGTTTCATCCATCAACAAAATCTATGCACAAAATCCTTGAAATTCAAATATGTCATGTGCCCAGTCATTAAAGCAGTAAATTTTATTCAAGCTGAAGGACTTACCACTGACAGTTACAGAAGTTTCTGGATGATCTCGACACCGAACATCAAGATCTAGCTTAGTTTTCTGAAATGCATTGGCTAAGCAAGGGTAGTATGTTGCAATGATTTTATGAACTGCAAAAAGAAGTCACACTATTTTTAAAAAATAAAGGGCGACCAATGGCTGAAATGGAAGATGAAAGCTGGTTGTGTGATCTAGCTTTATTGGTCAATATTACTACTTGCATGAATGAACTCAATACAAGGCTGCAGCAAAAATCCCAGTATGCAAGTAAAATGTAAGGGGCACATAAAAGGCTTTATGAGCAAGTTGAGACTTCGGCACGCACACATACAGAATGCAAATCTCTCTCACTTTCCAACTTCAAAAGAAATGGGAATGCGCCCAGAGAAGAAAACCTAATTTGCAGATCAACTTGAGAAATTGTTTAATGAATTTTCGGCTTGCTTCAAAGATTTCAATCCCATTTGAAATATTTTCTTCACCATTTCACACAGACATTGACAAAGCCCCCACTGATATTCAAATGGAACTAATTAATTTTCAGGAGAGTACTGACCTAAAGGCCAAGTATGTGGAAATGAATCTTGGTGATTTTTACCGGAAATATCTTGACCAAGATAAGTTTCCAAATTTAAGAAAGTTTATGGCTTCTAAAATTGCACTTTTTGGCTCAACTTATTTGTGTGAACAATTTTTTTTGTAAAATGAGTTTTATGAAATCTTTTTATCAATCAGTAATGTTATAGGTGTAATGTTATAGGTCAATCAGTAATCAGTAATGTATATGGTTATGGTCTAGGACAGGGGTGTGCAATCTATTTTAATAGTTGGCCAAATACCAATAAGCACAATATTCTGCGAACTGCACCTTTAAATAGGATAATATTTTACCGACTATTGATATTGCCAGTGATAAAAATAAAACCTCAATTAAAGTAAATTTGAATAGAGTGGTTCAGAATAAAAGCCAGCTGCATATTTCTCATGGAATTGTTTCTACAAAGATTAAATTGTATTGCTATGCTCCGATTATACAGTTACGTCTTTTTATTTTCACTAAACAATTTTTTTTCGAATAATACTGGTATTACTGTTTTTGATTGCAGTTTTATTTTTATCACTGGCAATATCAATAGTTGCTAAAATATTATCCTAAAAGTGCAGTCTGCAGAATATTGTGCTTATTGGTATTTGGCCAACCATTAAAATAGATTTCTCACCCCTGTCCTAGACCATAACCATATTCACAAATAAAACAGATCAGACCCACAAATCCTTACTTTTAACAATCACATAAACAAACAAATACATGAACACAAAACAAACACCTGGAATCAACATCTTGTCAAAATTGATCACAAACACAATCCACACTCCCTATGGGGCATCATAGCAAAACTATCCAACAAAAAACTATCTACACAACAGAACAGAAGCATTTGCTTCAGAATTAAAACAGCTGTCACTGACATAGACAAAGCAAAAGCTTTTAATGAACAATTCATTAACGTCACTCCATATAGCACAAACAAAATCAACAGACACATAGACCATGCAATTAAGATCTTTCCCACCAAGGAAACACAACTTACCACTACACAAGTGCACAAACAACAATTTTACTTGACCTAATGGCATAAACATCTGACACCTCAAACACCTAAGGCTACTTGCCATTAGATTAGATATCTCACGAACATGCACAACATTGCCCTCAACACTAACACAATACCTTATCTTTGAAAACATGCCATAATCATCCCCATTCCAAAAATTTTGGAAAAAACAACAAAGGTACCAACACCACACCCTATGACATTCATTCATCAGAACAAACATTACCACATCATATGCATACAAAACTGGCACAGCTCAGAGCCAACAAATCACAACTCTTGCAAAGTTACCTACACATAGTGAACCTTGAAACGTACATGCCACAACACCCACTAAGCTTGTCACACACACATGACACAAATTACCTCTTTAACTGTAGTCAAGTACCAACACAGCACAACAGCACTAGTTTGCATAAAAAGCCTGTAGAAGCAGCAAAGGTAATCAAAAAGTGGGAATCTATATTGGATTCTCTGAGGAATTAAGAGATGGCTACTTCAAGATATTCTTGGAGAAGGAACAACAACAACAACAACCAAGTCCTGACACATTTTTCTTAACCTTAGTTAATGAATTTTTTTAGGTTGGTCTATGGGAGGGAAAACTCTTGGGTTTGATGACCATCTATTCCAAAAAATCACGTCCATTTTGCTGTTCCTAAATTTCAGTGCTGGTGAAGAAAAGCAATTAGGCTTTTCTCCTATACCAACAGTGGCCAAACCATAGTTGGTCAAACCAGTTTTCTTATAGCGTGAAATATTACTTGTGCTAAACGACTATACTTTGATTGTGATTTATCTTACCTTAACAAAACTTAAAAGATCTAGCAAATAATTACTCTACAGAACTGAATCGAATTGCTGCAACAATTCTCACCAACACGATTTCAAGCAACTTACAAATAGTGTGGAAGGGCACAAGATGACTGCATGACAGTCATCGTTTTTTGACTAAATTTGCATTGTTTGATTAAATAAACTGATACATTTTAGTTTTTTTGCATATCTGCAATTTAGAAGATGTGCAGCTTGCAAACAATTGTTTGTTTACTGTATACGGCTCAAGCTTGAAAAACTTTGGCCACCCCTGGTTTGTGCAGCCATCTCATTAGAATTATTTGTAATGCTTATTTTAGTTTTGAACTTTTTCTGTGCTTGATAACAGTTATTATTCTGTTAAATAATCTTGCTTTGTATTAATTAAATTTGACCTTAGATTTTCAAGATAGAGGCATTGCTAATTGGTACCCAAGTTTGGCAATTTTTGATTTATAATTATAATATTTCTAACTGATTTTTTTATTTAATAAGATTGCAATGACTTTAAATAATTTTTTTTTTGCACTAAAACATTTCGATTTTACTTACAGGGTGTACAAAAAGTTCCCGGACAAGTTTAAAATAAAATATATATGATATTAAAAGCACTTTTTGAATAATTTTTTGTGTGAGCAAAGATAAGATATAGGTTTAATCAGGGAATCTATTTTTACTCGATTTGGCCACCATTTTACTTTCTCCAGTCTTGATAGGAACGCTTCTACCGCAGCATGTATGTTTTTCTGGGGAATATCAGCCCATGCCTTTTGTAAGGATTTCTTTAAGTGGTTGACAGAAAGTTTTTCTGAGCGGCATGCGTCTTTTTTGAGCATTGACCAGATGCTAAAGTCAAGTGGGTTTAGGTCAGGAGAGGAAGGAGGCCACATTTCTTTGTCCCGAAATGAGGGGAAGTTTTATCTGCACCATGATTGAGTTTTTTTCGAGATGTGCGATGGTGCACCATCGTGTTGAAAGGTAAACATTTCGTTTTTTCATTTCGATATCATTTCGATCAGTGCCGGAGACAGAATTTCCAAGATATTTATAGGGTCTTTTTTGACTATGGAAAGCATAGAATACGGAGATATTCCTAGGCTTTCTGCCATCCCCTTTATTGTTCTTCGTGGGTTTCTCCTGATCCTCTTCCGTACGGTTTTAATTTTCTTTGGAGTACGCGCCGTTCTTGGTCGACCAGTTCTGGGATGGCTTGTGTTATTTCCCAGTTCTTTGTATTTTTAATTGTATCATAGACCGCCGATTTAGCAACTTAAGTTGTCTTATACAGTAATAAGAGGGGCTGATATTCCCGCGAGGTGTAATTCAATGATTGCATTTCTTTTCTCCATTTTTAATGATTAATTTTTAAAAATTTGTGAATTTTAATGCGTAAAATATAAACAATTGTCTAGAACATTAATTTCATGATTTAATAAAAAAAAATATTATTTTGTATTCATTTATTAAATCAATAAAAAGTAGTCCGGGAACTTTTTGCATACCCTGTAGAATTGAGATCTATATTTTTCATAATTGTTTCAAGACATTGTAAATTTTTCAAACTTACTATTGTATTCTTGCAGCTATCATGATTTCAAACCTACCAGGCAGCTTTATGTTGTCAAATAATGTTAAGTTTTTATAGCTAATTCATATTTTATTCAGCATCAAAAAATTGTGTCTTTTCATATTAACAGTTTTTTGTTATTTGAAATATTAAAATAAAGTTACCGAAAGAGAAAAAGAATGGAACGAAAGTTTAATCTTTTTAAAGCGCGAACTTGAAACAGAATGCAATAAAAGAAAAGAAGTTGAAAAAAATCATGAAAAAGAAACTGTCAAGATGCAGTTAGAGGTAAGTTATCTTGTTTGCTCTTTTTGTATCCTCCGACTAACTTTCTTGACTTTTATTTATAGTGTTACTAATCAATTAACCCGTCCTTGGATATTTTTGTTGAATCAAAATATTTTCATCCTTCAATCGAAATGACTTGTGTTGCAGAGCGCAAGTTATTGATGCGCGTTGTAGTGTTGTCTAGACCAGTGTTTTCCAACCTTTGCAAAAAGCGACCAAAGTTAAAGAATTTATTAACAATACCAGTACACGCGACCCCATAGCAAATACAAAATGATTCAACTACAAATTTAAAATGTTAATATCTATAGATGGTGAACTGAACAAACTAATTACAAGGACTGATAAAAACGCGTTTAAACGGATTAATAATTATATTTATTAATGGGACGATTATGGTTGCTTTCTGTCCACCGGCTTTTGAAATCGTGGCGTGGTTTTGCTGCCAGACAGCAAAACCACGCCACACAACAAAAATAAGGTGCCAGACAAATATCGCCAATATAGAAAACAATTAATTTCGTTTGAACAACTGTACATATTTTAGCTCGGAAATTTCAAGTGCAGAATTTCAATAATAAAGCGACCCCACAAAATATTCAGGCGACCCACAGTTTGACGAACACTGGTCTAGACCAATGTTTCCAACCGGTGTGCTGCGGGATAAGGGTAGTTTAAGCTCCTTTTGATTTAAGGCTTAAAACTTCTAGACAATTTGCTGACCCAAATTCAGCTAGGCTGTTTAACTCATTAAAATCAATCATAAAGTCTATTTTGCGTTTAAATTGATAAGACCTTTTCTAAGTTTGGTCTAGGTTTGCCGCAAAATTTTGGAAGTTTCTAAGTGTGACTTGATTGAAAAAATGTTGCAGAGTATACTGATTTAGAAATCCAAGCGTCATTTTGATGATCGGCGTAACCTCGATTCCACCTACTATGACTCTCGTCACGCTGTTTTATTTCTGAAAAAAAGAATTTTGCGTTTATTTTTCTTCTAGTTGGTTTTACTAGCAGTTCTGATTTTTAGACATTTTAACATATGAAAGCAAACCAAAAAATTTTCATCTTCCAGACAGCAATAACCTCCCATCGTCCACAGCAGGTTGGGATAATCGTTTCACAGTGTTTAAGGCCTTGTCTACACTAGGCCTAGTTTGTCAGCATAAAAGTGTTTGTTTATAATATTTCTAAGCCAGAGCTGACGTAAAAATATAAGAAATAGACACTTTACACTGAGAAACCACGCCTAGTATAACAACGCCTAACGTTCAACACTTCCGCCGTTGATCAGCAAGTTAGGAGAATTAAGAGTTTAGATTAGATCATACCGATAAATTTTTGCACTATTCTTCATAGAAATGATTACAAAAACAAATAAACAAAGGTTGTGTGTTTTTTGTTTTTTTGATGTCTTTATCAATTAAATAAAGTCTACCCAAGATAAGCTAATTGTTTGTAGCGTCACCAAGCGCTTTCGCCAATCAATATGGTTCTGTTTAATATCTGCCCATATAAAGTTTTTGTGTCTTTGTGAAAGCTACTTCACGTTGCTTGCCTTGGCTTGGCGGTCTTGACAAGTAGCTCTACTGTAATATACAGTTATATGACTTCAAATCAAAGTAAAAATTTTAACCGAACAGCAATATTGTGATATTCCCGAAAGGACGTCGATTAATGTATTGAGTCTTCCCGTAAATTTAACGTTTTTCTAATGGCCAAGAAGATATTTTCTAGTGTTAAACCATTCTATAAAACAGGAAAACTTTTTTCCCAAATTAATTTTTTAAAAAGATAGACTTAAAATTGTAATTTTTCTCGCAGTATGAAAAAAAAATTGCTCTGCTGCAAGTTCAAAGTAGCAGGCTACATTCAAATAGCAACAACATCAATTCAACCAACAGTGAAGTGTTTCGCAAAGTTAGTATTGAGATCAGTTTTGAATTTATTGTGAAAAATAAGTTCACTAAGCAAATTTGACCGATTATAGCATATCTGATTTTCTTCTGACCATACACCATTGCTTATTTGTTTTTGATAAATCTATTGTTTTCAAACTTAAGAAATTGCAACATATCCAAGAAGAATCTTCGAGAGAAATTAATCGTTTAAAGCAAGAGGTATCGTTGTTGCAGCTGAAACTAAGCTCGAAAATTAATAGCAACGAAGATAGAAGTTCACCGCAATTGACAGGGAGCAGGCCTGGCATTTTAAAACGACGACGTGGAAGAATTGATTAGTGTATTTTAAGCGTACTTTTTTGTAACAAACTGTTGACTATATAAAAATCTGGAATTCGATTTTGTATTTAACTATTTTTCAATGTTTTTATTAATTACTGAACTACTTGTTCAAATAAGCCTATAATATGATCCGAGCTATTCCTCAATTTCTGCAGTGATTTCTTGACATTGAAGCTTAATTATAGTCACTTAATTGCAGAGAATTAGAATTTAAAAAATCGTTGAAAATGTTACTTTTCAAAACTGCACGGTTTTACATAACTTTGTTTAATATTCTGTTTTTGCTTATGACGACGCAGCAAGCGATTTATTTCTAAATAAAAATTGGGGTAAATTGTGATGTATGATTTTTAATTAATCAGCGTTTTTCCTGCCTTTATTCATTTAAAGCAGTGGTTTTTAAACTGCGTGTCGTTTGTAATACGATGGTGTGTCGCCAACTGGACTTGAAACAATATTTGACACCAGCTCTTTGCAGTTCAATAACTGATATTATAGATTGATGACCCTTTTTTTAGAGATCACTTTATTTTATTCAATAGTTTATCTATATACTGTACATACTAACATTAAATTAAAACGTGTCACAAATTTACTGATGGTTTAAAAGTGCGTCACTTACACAAGAAGTTTCGAAAGTTCGAAAGTTTGCTGTCTTAAGTCTGCTCTCTTTGATTTATTATGTGGGTATTGCTTCGCCTACGTTTAGTTTTCATTTCCACTATTTGTTATGTTTGATTGATTTAAAAAAGATTTCTGATTTATTCTGACGTCTCTGTTCTGATTCAACACATAACTCGGGTTTTTTGGATTATTTTACGAAGCAGGCTGAAAGTTGTTTTTAGCCTATAAACCATTAAACCAATTCAGATTTTTTTAATTTTGACTTTAAGTTTGAATTGTTCTGAAAGTTTATAATTTCGTTTTTAAAGTTTTTTTTTAACTTAAACCGAACTTAACTGTAAGATTTTGGCTTTGATTTTAATTCAATAAAAATTTATTTTAAAACTGTAGCTGTGAGTAATTTTTATTTTTTTTCATGTCTGTATTTTTCCTCCTGACTCGCTGGAAAGCGACGGGGGCGCTATATACAGGGCAAGCAATTAACCCAACCTGCTTCCGAAGACACCAAGATATTGCTGACTGCTTGAAATTTTTTATATTAGTTATTTAGCTTTTAATAGAGATATGAGTGTAATTTGCCAAGACCGGGAAGTAGAGGAAAGTGTCTTTCCCAAGGACACAACACAATGGCGAGAGTAGGTTTTGAACCGTCACCATGTCGATCACAATTACAGCGCTCTTAGCCTCTCGACCCTACTGTTGAATTATGGCATGTCCTTTGACATAAAGTCGTGGCTTTGATTTTTTTTTAGGTAATTTAAACAAAACCGACATCTTTTCTAACCTCATGAAAACAACAAAACATTTTTAGCACGTGTTAATTTTTAAGAATCCAAACTCGAGACATTTAAAAATGTATTATAAATTATTGCAAGTTTAAGTTTGCAGAACATGGTTTTATACCAGGGGCGTGCAACTATTTATCTTAATGGGCCAAAAGGTACACTAGTAGTAATGCTGCGGGCCGGACAATTTAGCGGTCTCTTCAAAAAGTCACCGTAAACAGTTTTGTTTCGGCTAAGCTAACCCAGAATTCTCCCTACAGCACCAAGATGGAATAAAAAAAAAAGGAATAAAATCACATACGTTGACTTCTTGAAGAGGCCCCACAGAGTACCAAGCAGCAACAGCTGCTGTCATTAATTCTTGTATTGTAAAAAAAAAATTTCTCAATCGATTTACACGTAACGTTAAAATATAAATGAGATAACTAAAACCTTCTATTTTTACGTATCTTGTCAATGTCTGCTTTCACTAAAGAAGTCGAAACTCGAAGTTGACTAAACAAGTGTTCATCAGTTAGCTGATTCGGACACTTTGTCTTAAGCAGCCTCTAGTTTATTTTTTATTTTATCTTTACAGTTATCTTCTTGACTCGCAGGAAAGCGACGGAGTCGCTAATACATAGGGTAAGCAATTACCCCACCTGCTTCCGGAGATGCCAAGATATTGCTGTCCGCTTGTAATTTGATAGAGATAAAAAAAAAAAACTCGCAGCAGTATGTGCTCCCGAAAAAATAGGTTATTTTTTTGCGTGGTTTTCTAAAATTTTTTGAAATTCTCATACACAGCGTCTGTAAAACGTAAGCAAATCATTTCCATTATAAACCCTTTAAAATCTACATTTTCTTGCAATTCTATTATTTCTAATTGAAAGCAATCAGGAATATTACAGCCAAGTTAAATAGATGATTTTGCGATTTCGAAAATCTTTAAAGCATTTTCAAATGCTTTTTTAGCAGTGATAGTTTTTCAATCAATTTAACACGTTTTTCATAATTGATACCTTGCGTTTTATCTCTTCTGCTTTCTAGAAAAAGAAAGTGATTCTTGAAAAAGAAAGTATTTTTTGCATCACCAATTGCTTAACCGTCTTCTTCCACAATCAACCTTTCTTCTCTTACTTGAAAATGTCTTATACTTTTATGCTAATTTGCAGAATGAATCTTGTATTTAAGTGGTTGAATTTAAGTACAGGGTGACGTAAGTTTAAGACAAAAATAGCAATAAGGATTAAAAACTATAGTCATGTTAAAACAATAATAATAGAGTATAATTTATTTATTCGACTTTAACATTGTTTTTTATTTTACGACAGGGGTGGGCAAATTTTTAGCTCAAGGGCCGCATTTACAAGCTGATTTTGTCCTCCGGCCGCACTATAGTAATCTCTAAAAAAAAAATCATCACTTTTAATCAATGTCCAAAATGTTCTTTTTCGTCTCGAAATAAGTGATTCCAATTTTTGGATATTGATGACTTGGACACTGATCGAATGAATGTGATGACTTTTTTTCATAGATTACCACAACTGAAAGCAAAGAGAGAGTAAAGTTGTTTGCTTGAGGCTTTCGCGAGCCGTAGTTTGTCCACCCCTGTTTTATGACAAAAAAATTCTATTTTTGTCATTTTTTTAAACTCTTATTTATAATCCTGTTTCTTTGTTCGCTAGAAGCGGGCCATAAAAAGAGGCACCGCGGGCCGTATGTTGCACACCTCTGGTTTAAACTGTATACTTTACACCCTCAAGCAATTACGAATTATACTAACAAAATTATTCAGTTGTACTTGCTTGAAAACATAGTAATAAGAAAGTTTGTAGATGTGCAATGCATGAAAATGCATCTACTGTATTTCCTAAATCGTGGCAACCTGAAAAACGAATTCAACCCGGGACTCAAACCTGCTTTCAGATCGTTAAAACTTTGTTCTGTGACGAATATGATTTATAACTGCTTGTGAAGATTTTCAAGGAAAGGGTAATGAAGTAGTGCTTTTTTAAGCCCTTTACCATCTGGAAGGGTTGGAATCAAACCGGAAATATAGAATGTTGCCTTTTTGTATTAAGCAGTCTTCGCCCTTAAAATTGTTTATTACAGAACAAACATCGAATAACCAATCAAAATACAGTATAAAAGTAGAACAGTTGTTAATTGTTTGAACGACAGTTTATTTTGAGGAAAAATAGACTGAAAACCTTAGTTTAAGTTTTACTGCTAAGGATATGTTTTGAGCTACTAGAGTAACCTGATAAAAGAATAAAAAACGTGAAATTTATGCGAAAATATTCAAAATTCTGACAAATTAAAATCACTTAAATAGTATGGCCCTTCGTAGGACTCTATTTATTAGAGAGCATTACCAATCTATTACATTTAATTTGGCAATAGAGTTCGCAAGTTGTTCGCTGTGTAACATACTGCTATAACACAAAGCATTGCCGATATTACTTGGCGATGCAATCTATAGTCTTTTTCCAAAGTTTTGATAAAAGATTTTCCTTTTTTGTCACTTTTCATGTCTTCTTCTCTGTCCTGCGCTTTTCCAAATAAGATAAGAATGAATTGCCAGAAATACCAGACAAAGCAATATAAATAATGAACCAACGACTGATTTTTGCGAGAACCCTGTGATCGTTTTATTGGTGTTATGCAAGAGCCCCAAATCATTTCTTCCTTGGTTAACTTATTCAAAGAAAACTCGCTTTTCGTTCGAAATAGATCTTTTCTCGTTTTATGGTTAGCTTGTCTTGGTGACAATAAACTTTTGCTTCTCCACAATGTTCGTTCGTCTCTGCTTTTTTGGCCCAAATTATTCCAATTTGGTTCCAAGATTTGTTTGTTTTTCAACCTACCATTATTATCATCAAAAAAATTGAAGCATGGCTCAGTGATTTGCTTTGATTTAGTCCGTCTTTTGCATTTATCAGGAAATTCCCCATCCAAGTTGCTTTTGTTGGCATGTTTTCGTAGCAGAAAATACCGCATGTTAACGCTTAATTTGACACAATCACTTTCTACGTATGTTAGTACTTATTTCATTTAGTATGAATAGTAAATAGAAAACCCTTGAAAAATTGAAAATAAAGATTTCATTTTGTTTTTCAAAACTTATTAAATCAAATCGATCACAGTTTTTAAAATTTAATAAAAACAATATGCCAGATAAATAACCAACTTTTTTAATTTTATTTCCCATTTTGTTTCCCATATTTAAAAAAAATATTATTTTGAAAGTTCTTCCTCCACTCTAATGCCATTAGGTATCTATAGCAAATTTTTAAGTAGTTGAGCTTGCATCCTTAAAGGGTTGTTTGGTTAATGCTTTGTTTTATCTGATATAAATATTAGTTTTGCTTTGTTAGGCTTAAAGATTTGTCTGTGCTTTTCATTCGGAATAGCGATTAAACTCAATACTCATGTTTTCCTCCTAGAGACGTCATGATTTTTTTCTTTTATACTATATTTTTTATGTTTTTATTGATGGAAAAAGTAGAACTTAATCTATTTTGCTCCCATATGCAATTATGCAAGCAGCACGCATCGCGTTTTAGCATTATGGCTTCTGCTATTTTTATTTCGTGGGCGTGAAGTCCCTTCCATCAAACATTTTCAATTTTTATCTGAACTATAAAATTCTTTTCGTCGCTAAATTCGATCATAACTAGGCACGTTCTTCGAATCCTTGATAAATTTTAAAATCTGTATGCGATATTTTTAAGTAAAATAGCTGAAATGCATTATACCTTCAATTGAAAGTGGTACCAATAATGTAATCGAGTGAAGAATAGAAGCAATGCAAACAAAAGCATCTTTTAATAGCCAAGAACACAAAAATTAAATTAATTGGACTTCAAACTAAAAAATATTTTGATGTTTGTATTCTCTTTTGACATAAAAGTATTTTCTTTGTCTTATATTGTAGAACAACTTTTAGAAAATACTCGAAAATTAGCACTAAAACATAAAAATTTTTTTTTTTCATTAGCTCTTTAAAAAATTGTATTGTTTGTTTCAAGAAAAAATTTTAGCGCTTGCGCATTATAACCAGATCAAGCCCATTATTACTTTTCTCAAAAATTACTTATATTGAATCTAAAGCTTTATCAAATTTTTTTTAATTAAACTTTGGTAAGTTAAAATTTCCTGTCCCTTCTTAAAAAATAACCAAAATATTTGTTTATGGCATAAACTTCTGTGTACTGTTTCTTAATTCTCAATCTCATTTGTATAAATATAATTTGTATAAAATAACTATCTGAGTTTCATTGCCTTGTGCTTTTTCTTATAAAATAAGAATAAATTGCCACAAATAACAAGAAAAATAATAAAAACAATGTAGCAACAAGAAATATAAAATTCCACCAGATTGTAAAGTCTATGATAAAAATACTTGCTTAGTTCATATAAAAGCCTTATGGCTCTCTTTTTTCCAAGTAAAAGCTTTACCTCTAATCTTCCACTCAGAATTTAAAAACACTGCTTACAATTAAACCCTGCTTTGCCATCTAAATTTTTTTTATAAATTATTCATTAGCTTAGTTTTTTCAATGTTTTTCGCTTACAATCGAAACTCGGTTGCTCATCTTAGACTTGCAGTTTACTCTGTTAAAGGTTCTTGCGTAGACAAGGCACCACTAAGTTTTGCCATCTACTTTACAATTATACCTTGGAGTACGCTTTGTTATTTGTTGCAAATACTTTAACCCATACTCTGCAAAAAAACGTGACAAGTTACTCTTCGGTTCCGCTATTCAATCTTTTAGCTGTATTTATAATTTCATGTGGCTTAACGTAAGTAGTCTGGCAGTAAATTCTTGATAACGTGATAGGCCAAATAAATTTTACTCTCATTGACATTACTTTTTTTTTATTACACTAATTTCATTTAGCTGCTTGTTTGGCAGGTGTTTCATTTTAACACACTAACACAATTGGTCCAATCATTTGTGTGAGAAAAACTTAAAATTCTTATTCGTAACCACTGCAAGCGCTTTAATATATTTGTATGGAATATAAAGATAGATTAAAATGTTTAATTAATTTGGTGAAGACTTTAACTAGAAGATCTGTCAGACTGTCACCTCTCATTTAGCACCAAAGCGAGTACAAAATGTTTCAACTATAAATTTGAAATGTTGATAGCAACAGCTGGTAAGCTGAACAAGCTAATTACACTGACCGATTCAAATTCTTACAAATGATAAAAACGCGTTTCACCGATTTAATATTAACAAACACTAATGCGACAAATGTGTTTGCTTACTGTTCATAAGCTTTTGAAATCGTGGCGTAATTTTGCTTTTGCACAATCGCAAGTCATGTGCAGCATCCAACGATTTCTATGTTTAGTTTTTAGCACACTCGTAGCACTACCGTATTTTCTTGAATAGAAGCCAGTTCAGTTCAGTTCAGTTTTCTTTTATTTCTGTTCCGCCACATGAACAAAATAACAAAATGTTGAAAAATTGATTGAAAAATTGATTGAAAAATTGAAAAATTGAAAAAGCCACGGCTACTATTTTTTATTTTTGAACATATTGTGCGGTTTCTATTCGAGGGCGGGTTCTATTTTTTTTATATGAACGTTTTCGTCTTCAAATTGGTGTCCAGTGAGCATTAAGATAATCTACCATAAGCGACAGAAAAACGGAAACAGTAAATCAGATGCAATTCTATTGTCTCTTTTGCGAAACACTCATACCGTAAACAAGGTCATCACGTGCTACCCTACCGTTAATCCGACAGCTGCTATTCCTGTCGCGTCTGTGTAAAGCAATCAACAAAACCAAACGGAAGACGTGTTAATTATTAAGTAGCAATAAAAATCTCGGCTCTCGTTTGTCTAAAAGTTTTCACGCACTATCCAATCACTACTGCAATCTGACAACTGCTTTTTTTGCTTTGTTTTCTTGGGTCAATAAAGGCCCGTTTCCACTACGAGCGTGGAAAAAAGCATTCTTTGTTTGTTTTATTGCTTTTTTTTGCGCTCGCTTCAATTTTAACCGCTCACTTCAATCGAAGATCAATAAAAGAGAGAAAGAATGCTTTTTTCCACGCTCGTAGTGGAAACGGGTCTTAAAGAAGCGGTTTTGTCCATTGCGACTTCTATTCAAGGGCGGCTTCTATTGTTTTTTTAAAATCAATTCGTGCGGTTTCTATTCGCGGGCGGCTTCTATTCAAGAAAATTGCTGCTTCACGAAGCCACGTTTTAGCAAATGGAATTAACTGTTTGATCGCAAACGCTGATACAATTAGATAAGTTGATCGCATTGAAGCCCAAAAGAAAATGAAACCCACTTGCGCCATTCTGTTGTGTTCTTGGGAAAAACACTTTACGGCACTTTCCCCTGCTTGGTGGTCTTGACAAGCAGTTCTAAATTGCAGTAATATCTCTACTAAATTACAAGCGGACAGCAATATCTTGGCATCTCCGGAAGCAGGTCGGGGTAATTGCCTACCCTATGTATAGCGCCTCCGTCGCTTTCCTGCGAGTCAGGAGGATAAATATAGAGATTAAAATAAAAAAAAATAAAAAAAAAAAATGTTTGCTGACACTTTTGGATGTTTTTCTTTAAATAAGTTAAAAGTAATTCGGTTTGTTGGTTCAACTACAATATTGGTAAATTTCTCTGCAACTTGTAGAGGTAGTTCTAGTAAATTTGTTGCAACAAAAGAATTAAATATCCAGTCTTGGTCATTGGTTGGTTTCAGAGTATCACCATAATATTTTTCAAGGTGTTCAATTATAATATTTTTGATATTCACTTCTTTTCCTGCAAGATATTTTTCAAATCAGGAAACATATCAAACTCGCTTCGTTTTACGTATGTCTGCCACAAAGTATTTTTGTAATAAGCTGTAAATTTGGCAATCAAGCGTTATCAACCACTATAAACCCAGGTCCCTGCACGGATTCATTCAGGCAATTTAACGAGTGAAATATGTCCGACATGTAAGCAATGTTTGCAATGAACTTTTCTTTAAGAAATCTTTTTGCTAAGCAAACATTTTTTTGTTTATTCTAGAACAAAATTATTTTCTCACACAGTTCAAAAACTTGGTTGAGAATCCGACCACGTGACAACCACGTGATAATTAACACACTTCCGTGTGCAAGAGCAATCCTGTGTGATCAGCGCTTATTTCATCGTATGAACATAAAAATAAACGTTGGCTAAATGACCTTGCTTCTATAGAATTTATACATTTTGCGACTGCATTTAATGTATCATGCAGTTCCTCAGATACGTTTTTGGCCACCAGAGCTTGTCTATATAAAAACAATTCGTCCATTTTACGTTCAGCGCTTGATCTTTAATTCGTTTTATGACTCCGGAATTGATGCCAGTGCATGCTGCAGCACCATCGGTGCAAATTCCAGCGCACTTTTTCCGAGATAAAAAATTATCGCCAAAAAACCCATCAAGGCTGTTAAAAATGTCTTCATCTCTGCGATGCAACATAAGAGTGCTGCAGAACAGAAGTTCTACAACTTTTCCTATGTTGACGTACCGAATAAAAACTAAAAGCTGCAGTAGGCCTGCAGTATCAGTAGATTCGTCCAATTGATTTTCATAAAAAGAAGCACTAACTTGATTTACAGTTTGTTCGAGGACGTCATTAGACATGTCTGTAATCCTTCGCTTCACTGTAGAAGCAGATGATTGGATTGAGTCTAGTAGTTTTCTTTCCTTTTCTCCCATCATTATTTTTAAAATTTCCTTTGCAACTGGCATTATTACATTTTCGCAATTGTGTGAGGTTTTTTTTAGTTTGCAAGTGGTAGGATGCCACAAATGAAGAATAGATATCAGGTTTAGGCCTACTTACACCAGTAAATGTTGTCATAACTCATAATACCTTTCTGAGGTATAAGTGAATACAGCTTTTGTTCAAAAAACTCAATTGGTTTATCGATGCAACCTCGATAATTTCTCGTTAAATGCCATTGTAACTTATTTTTCTTCATCGATTCTTCAAATAGTATGTTCAAACAAATAACACGTTTCGACTTGCCCTTTAATTTCGTAAAACCTAGTTTTAAAAACGATTCGTCATATAAACTTTTCCTGTTATTTTTGGAAGACATTATTACTGCATATTTGCTAAAATTAACAATCAAAACATTAAAAACAATCAATATATACAGACAAGCAACAAATTTAAATGTACAGTACCTGAGTAGCAAATAAAAACAAGGCAAGCAGTTAAAAATATTTATTTCCTTTCTCTATAATGAAGTATTCTGCAACATTTTTTACCAGAATTCTTGAAGCCTGCACTTTCAAATAATTTTTAACAAATCATAGTTAAGAACTAATACGAAAAGAAAAAAGAAAAACGCAGCATACAAGTCTAGCGGCTGAAAACAGCACTATTCGACAAATCACCGCAGTTTGATGAATGATACATTAATGAACAAGACGTCAAAGTAATTTCAATTATTGAGCACTGTCAAGATTTAAAAAATGAGGCTCCAGACAAATAAAACAAATACAAAACCAATTAATTTGGTTTGAACAACCGTACACATTCTAGCTATGGAATACCAAAAGCAGTCATGATTAATGCAATAGCCTACGTTTTATAATTCCAGGTATAAAGCGACCCCACAAAACATTCAGGCGACTCCATTTCGGATCGCGACCCACAGTTTGAAGAACACTGGTGTAAAGGATATCAATTTATGTTAATGTAATTTAAGCCTATACTTGGCCTTCACTTCAATTTAATAAATATTTCAAGTTTAACTTTTTCAAGGAAGCATGGCGGCGTGTCAAGTGACGACTGGCTTAAAACAAGTAGTGTAACATTTTTGATATCTGATTTTTTCCATTGTGAATATTTTTTACATTAAAGAAATAAACTTGATTGATTGATTACCACAAACTCTTACGATTTTTTTTCCAGGGATGTATATTATAATAATATACGTAGTTCCAAGTTAGTGTACAAAAAGCAATCCAGGTTTTGCACTAAAGCTCTGTTTTATTTTACGAAAGTCACTGGTAAAACATATACTCGAGAGTGACTTGTATATTCTCCCACAAAAGGCCGGGCATATTGCTTTGTTTTTAATTTCTTTCCAACCTTTACATCTTCTTCTGCTTTAGTTTCTGATGGGTTTGATGACTGGCACGACTCTTGTCTTACCCAAACTCATGAAAACTCAGAGAAGCACAGAAATGCCATGTTGACCTACCTAACAAGGAAGCGAGGACACACGCTTACTTTAAAGCTGGAGGAACAAATGAAAGCAGAACAGCAGTATTGGTAGCATGTCATGAAAAAAATTAGCGCTGTAATCTGCACTCTTGCAGAACGAGGCTTATCTTTTAAAGAAAACGATGAACAATTTGGATCCCCTAATAACAGGAATTAACTTGGTCTTTTTGAACCAGTAGCAAAATTTGCTCCATTTTTACTTGGTCATGTTAATCGGTATTGAAATTCCGGATCAGAAAATCCCTTTTATTTGTTATAAACTATATGCGAAGAGATGGTTCAACTCATGGCCAAAAATGTTAAGGATTCAATTGTGGTTGACGTGAAAGAAGCGGGATATTCCACTTTTGATATTTCACATACTGATCAGTTAACTTTGATTATTATCAGATATGTGTCTCCTGTAAACGATTTACCAAGTGAGAGATTTTTAACTTTCCTTGAGCTGAAAGATCACTCTAGGGAGGGCATGGCTAATTTAGTGCATAAATATCTCATTATTGAGCCTCAGCTTGATCTTAAAAAATCCCTGGGCAGTCTCACGACAACGCTGCGAACATGACTGGTACTTACGACAACGCGGCGAACATGACTGGTACTTACGACAACGCTGCGAACATGACTGGTACTTACGACAACGCGGCGAACATGACTGGTACTTACGACAACGTTGCGAACATGACTGGTACTTACGACAACGCTGCGAACATGACTGGTACTTACGACAACGTTGCGAACATGACTGGTACTTACGACAACGCTGCGAACATGACTGGTACTTACGACAACGCTGCGAACATGACTGGTACTTACGACAACGTTGCGAACATGACTGGTACTTACGACAACGCTGCGAACATGACTGGTACTTACGACAACGCTGCGAACATGACTGGTACTTACGACAACGCTGCGAACATGACTGGTACTTACGACAACGCTGCGAACATGACTGGTACTTACGACAACGTTGCGAACATGACTGGTACTTACGACAACGTTGCGAACATGACTGGTACTTACGACAACGTTGCGAACATGACTGGTACTTACGACAACGTTGCGAACATGACTGGTAGGTTTAACGGTATCGAAAAATCCCGGAAATAAATAAATTTGCAAAATTTATTCCATGCGCTGGTCCTTTTTTAAATTTGGTGGCCCGCTCAGCTGTTGGTGCTGCCTTGATGCAGTCAGTGAACTGTTTTGGCATTATCAATAAAATTTACACCTTTTTTTCTTCCACAAAGAGGTGGGCAGTTTAAAAATCATTTTTGCAACCTCAGTCACAGGTGCTTAAACATTTGTCAGATACTAGGTGGGATGCACATGCAAAAGCCACAGAAGCTATTTTGGAAAGTTACAGTGCCATCACTAATGCTCTCTGTCATTTTCACTCTAATGTAAATGAGAAGGTTCGCGTAAAAGATAATAGGCTTCGCGCTAACAACCTTTTGCAAAAATAGAAAAACTGGAATTTTTAGATGTTGCATTTTTTTGACCCAAGTGCTAGGTTGTTTTCACAAAGTCAGCAAAGTCGTTTAGAAATCAGAATAATTATTGAGCATTTGTGCCGAATTGTACGGTTCACTTGTGGATTTTTTAAGCAAAATTAGAGAAGATTTTGATGAGTTTTATCAGCAAGCAAAAGCTACCTCACAAAATATTAACTACAGAGCTGTCACAAGGAGATAAAAAATAATGAAAGGGCATGGAAACAGCGGAAATGCACCTGACGCTTTAGGTAAATTCTCTTTAAAGTTTAGGGTAAAATCCTTTATTCCTATGCTTGATGCACTTAAAGTCAATTTAATAGGAAGAGCTATTGTGTACAGTGATATTGCAAAATTTTTTCTCTTTCTTGCTAATCTGAAAGCAATTAAGCTAGAAATTGTACAAAGCGTAAAACTTTTAACAGAAGCGTATCCAGAAAATGTTGACCTAAAATTTTCTGATAAATTTTTACATTTTAACTTGTATGTGAGACAAAGCCAAAATTTTACAGAAGAGCACTCTTTTTTGTGCCTCATTGAGACCTTTATTAAATTATGCGCAAGGAAAAAATTTATAGCACTGCCTTTTCTAATATAGAAGCAATTTTTAGATTATTTCGGAACTTAACGGCCACTAACTGCTCGGGAGAGAGATCTTTCTCATGGCTCAGAAAAATGAAAAATGAACTAACATCCACAATGTCTCAAGAGAGGCTGTCTGCGAGCATTTTTTGTATTGAGAATAACAAACTAAGACAGATAAATTTTTATGAACTTTTGCATGACTTTTGACGCTAGAAAAAACTTTTGTAGCCTACTCTTACTATTGGCTGTAACTTATTTCTTAAAACCGAAAACCTGCAACTTCTTAATTATTTTTTAGTATTTTTGTTAGCAACTTATGTTCAATGACGCCTTATATTTGAAGGGCTTATTAATATCCTCCGTGATAAACAGGAGAGAATCAAACAAGATACCGGTGAACTCATGTGCTTAATTTACCCCGTGTTTTTTATTTGCTTTTACGTATGTGGTCATACTGTTTTGTAATAAATCGTAATTTTTCTTTAAACAGTCACAATTTTGCATTTGAAATAACATAATGTGATAGTTATTTTTATGACGACTTATGATTACCTTTCAGCAATTTCAAATGCGGCTTATAATCATTTTAAATCGACTGTTTCATAAAGTAAGATCTAAAGGTGTCAATCGCGGATGGTCCTTTTTAAACAGTTTTCAGACAATAAAATTTATAAGCTTATTATGGGCTTTGAAGCTGCTTCGTATGTGCTAAATGTTAAGCTGTGTGCAACTTCGACACGCTTATTTCATCTTCAGTAAACTTGATCAACACCTGTTTGCCCATAAAGGTGGAGGATTCCTGTTAAGTGCCAAGAACACAAGCAAAATTGCAGGCTTTTTCACCACACTATCTTTTTAATGCTGAACATCAAGCAGGGAAGCAGTGAAACATTTTTAAAAAAGTCTTTTGTGCTGAGTAGTGGCCCGGTCGAAGATAGACCAACATTTATTGCATTCAGGACGGACACTCGAACCATTACGGCATCGAAGCAGTCTGCATTTTGAAACTTGCTGCTGAATGCTAATTCGTGTGCGAGAGACAATTATACGAGGAAAGGCTTAAATCTTACTATTTTATTTATTAAAAATGTAAGTTGATTCCATAATATTTTTACGATACTAGGTTAACGCAAGTTTTTCACAATCTTAATTTTAGCGTCTATGCAATAAATCATTGCATGTATCCTACATTCATATCTTAGACATTTCGCAATGACATGTTAAAGTTGTTTAGAGAGAAAATCTGAGTTCAAAAATGGGGAAAGACCTCACAAATGAAATAGCCTAGGGCCTCTCACCGTCTAAATCCGGCCCTGGCTATAAAGTATTTATTTGGTTTATTGCAAAGCCCAAGACGAGGCGCCGCCATTGTGTCGTAGGCAAAATTTGATTCAACATTTAAAGCGAGGTTCACTTAACAACGCGCCAAAGCCGGATAGGTCGGATGGACCGAAAAATTTTTTCATAATTTCAAAACGCTTAAAAAAAATTATTTTTAACCCTTTTTCATTTGGCTCATTTGGTTATTCTTTATCCTCGGCCTAAGAATATTTTAACCTTTTTTCGATTTTGAACAAAATTAAGGCTCGTGTTCTGGTGATTTTTATAAAAAAGGTCAAGAGTCGTCACTTAATACGTGAGCAAAAAAGACAATGTCTGTAAAAAATTTAAAAAATTTTAGCGCACGCCATGTCAAGACCTTCATCGTACGTCATTGCCAAACGGTATCGTTCAGTGTTGACAAAAATTAAATTAGTTTGTGTCTTGCAACTACTCCACTGTTAATGAATTGCAGGTAATTAACCAAATAATTGAAACTGCTCATGCAACGAACTACTGCCCTTGCTATGCTGCTTTGTCCTTTGAAAGACACTTTACGTCACTTCCCTCTGCTTAAAGGCACGTTCTACTACGAGCGTGGAACGGAGTATTCTCTGTTTCTTTTATTGATTTTTTTGCTTCGCTTAAGCGCGGAAAAAAGTAAAAAAAAGAATGCTCCATTCCATGTTCATAGTGGAAACGGGTCTAAACAGTCACATCATGCAAGTTTAAATACGTTTTTTACAAAAGCACGAAGTAAAAAATGTCCATAAGAAGGAAATTTTGGAATCTCCGAAAATAGAATGGGATATTGACCGAATGTTCAGGGTTAACGTCGCTCCCCCGGTTGAAAAGTCAGGTGAATGGATAGTTGTACAATTTGATGTGATATAGACAGAGTTGCTAAACTGTGAAATTCGTCCCTTTTTGTCGACGCAATAGAAACTATATCTCACCTTTTGACGAACTCGAAAAGCGTGAAAATACTCTTAGGGCATCGCAAGTGTGTAGAGTATTTTTGATTTTTCTCGGTCTGAACTTCTATACTACAGTTCAAAAATTCTTCGAAAGACGATTTCGAAACAAACTTGGCAACTAATTGTTGAATTTAAATTATGACCTATTTGACGTTTAGTATAAAGGCACGTTTTCACTACGAGCGTGGAAAAGATTATTCTTTGTTTGCTTTATTAATTTTTTTGCTTTGCTTAGCGCTCGCTTCAATTTTAAGCGCGGAAAGATTAATAAAAGAAACAAAGAATGCTCTTTTTACACTTGTAATGGAAACGGGCCTTAACTTTGAACTCTTCATTTTTCAGAATTGTTTAACGAAGAAATTTGATTATTAGTTTTATGGCAAGCAAGAAATTTACTATAGAAAGATGAGTAAGGGGAATCACTCCTAATTCTGCCACTGCTTTAACAAATATCACCAAAATGACTTTTGGCCTGGAATATATTTAACTGATCGAAAAAATCCACACACAGGGGTGATTTGACTTCTTATTATTGAGGCAAATGACACGTTACTGTGCAAAAGTACAAAGACTCATTCGATTTCTAAATATATATACCAAACGCCATATAATATATCTTGGCAAAGATGAAGCCAGACCAGCTACATAAAGATTGTTGGAGAGTGTTACAATAAAGAGAGTGGAGGCATGCTTGGGCAAAGGAAGAAGAAACGTAACATCTGACAGATTTTTTACTGTGACTCATCTTGCCACGCAGCTCTGGAAAGAAAGACGTCACTTGTCGGGACCCTAAACAAAATCCGAAAGGAAGTTCAGCCACTGGTAAAAGCTTTACAGCAGAGCAGATATTCCGGCAAACTTTTGCAAACAAAAAGCCACACAACCAAACCACAACCTTGACAATTTACCCGTGCAAACGAAACAAGAACGTTTGTATTCTTAGCATACTCTACACATCTTATATGGTCCATACAACAACAAAAAAGAAACCGGAAGCAGTTACATTGTACAACAAAACTAAATGTGATGTTGATATTGCTGACCAGATGACACGACAATACACGGTAAAGACAAGTGCCGAGCGATAGTCGGTGGCTGTCTTTTATAATATTTCGGACCTTGCTTGTATCAACGCCTATGTGTTGTGCAAGAAGAAAACTGGAGATGCTATCTCGAGAAGAAACTTTATGTTTCAGCTCGCCACTGAACTGAGAGAAGCTCATGTTCAAGGAAAGACAGCTCCACTAGCAGCAGTTTTGCTTTCACTTTTCAACAATTTTTATCAAAATTTGATCGTTTAGAACAGTGGTCGGCAACCTGTGGGTCTTTTAGCAATTTTTCGTGGGCCGCGGGCTATTCGGTTTTACAAAGTCTTTGTGGGCCGCATGCTAGCCGTACGTGCACAGTAGTTTTAAATGCGTAGTGCATGAAGTTCCAAACCTGTGTACGTAGGATGATGATCACTACAGTTTGGTTTCGCAACACTACGATTTAGTGTTTCATTTTAGACCGGGAGTGCAAAACACGGGCACATGTGCCCAATGCGGCACGCCATAAGCTTGAACGTGACACGCGAACGGTTTGGTAAAAAGTAATTCTTGTGTTTGGAGTAAATCGTAATAACTCACGTTTATATCGAAGTAAACTTAAATCACCATGTTTGTTCACACGTTGCTAGCTCGTGACCTTATTATCAGAAGGAAGTAGCAGAAAATAAGTAAGTAAACTAGCGGCTAACCTACGGTAGCGAGCGGTAGGTAGGTAAAACGTAATTTTTTTATTTGGCGTAAATCGCAATAAAGCGGGTTTGTGTCGTATAATTTGAATCGCCAAGTTTATTCACACTTGCCTAGCTCCTGGTTCTATTAGAAACTAACAAGTCACTACTGCAGTGTTAGTGTTACTGTCTGATTTGACGACATTTTATTACCCTTTTGCATTCTTCTGTTGCCAGGAAGGTTAGTAGGATACAATTAGCTTTCTTAAGACTTAGTAGTAATACTAACACTGAAAAGTTTACATTCGCACTATTTGCCTGTTTTAGACATACTGTTTTTGAAAAAAAATCTTTTAGAGTTAACCTACGCGAAACAACAGGTTCAATCGACATATTATTTATTTAGATTGTTACTTAAGATGAATAATGTCTGTTGTAAAAAAGAGAAGAGTAAGTCGAAAGTGGAATAAAGAATGGGAAAAGAAGTACTTCTTTATTGAAGGAAAGAATGAGGATTCTCTATGTCTTATCTGCTATCAGACCTATCAGAAAAGTAAGAAGGAAAACTAGAACTTCATTTTTCTAGCAAGCACAAGAGTTATGCTCAAAAATATCCTTTGGGGTCACAGTCACGGACTGATAAGTTTAATCAGTTACAGAGAGGTTTGGCGCAGCAGCAGTCGGTGTTCAAATTACAAAGAGGAAAAACAAAAGCTTTAACTGTAGCTTCAAATATTGTGTCATGGGAGATTGTTAGACATATGAAGCCCTTTACAGATGGTAAATTTATCAAAGAGTGTATGATTAAAGTTGCCGCTCGGTTGTTTCCAGATAAGCCAGATATACAAAGGGCTTTTAAGGATATTCCACTTTCTGCAAGGACGGTTGCACGGAGAGCTGATATGCTGTCAAGCAACATTAAAGATCAGCTGGATGAGGACATAAAAAAATCAGAGTTTGTAAGTTTGGTTTGGATGAATCTACTGATATTGCAGGAAGCGCACAACTGTGGATTTTTATCAGATACGTTTTTGAAAATTCGATAATGAAGGAAGAATTGCTTGACTTGGTGTCTCTACCAAAGACGACTACTGGACAGGACATCAGTGATGCGTTGATTGAAGTGTTGAAGAAACACCATGTGCCACTGGACAAAATATCCTCAATTGCTACAGATGGAGCCGCATCAATGGTTGGAAAAAACAAAGGAGCAATTGCATTACTAAGGAAAACCAACTTATTGTCTGATTTTAAAGCGTATCACTGTTTATTGCACCAACAATCTCTTTGCACAAAACACGTTGCAGTTGAAGACGTTGTGACCACTGTGGTAAAGATTGTAAATTATATTCGTGCACAGCCACTTCACCGTCGTGAATTTCGTCTTTTGCTTGATGAATATAACAATGAGTATGGTGATCTTCTGTTGCATACTAAGGTTTGATGGTTATCCAGAGGATATGTATTGAAACGATTCAGTGAGTGTTTGCCTCAGATACTTACCTTTTCGATCGAAAAAAAGAAAGAATTTCCTGCATTAAACAACCTACCTATTTTTAAATACAGACTGGGTTACCTGACAGACATCACTTCGAAATTTAACGAATTAAATTTGATTTTGCAAGGCAAAGGTCTTCTGCTATGCGATATGATGTATCAAATTAATTTAATAAAAAAAAAGTTAATTCTTTTCAAAGAACAGTTGTAAAATGGCGATCTCACTCATTTTCCAAGCTTGCGTGTAACTGGTGAAAACGCACAGTTTTGTAAAGAAGAAATGAAGACATTTGCACAAAATCTTCATCACGTTTATGAAGAAATGGAACGTCGATTTTCTGAATTTACTGACCTTGTTTTTTCTGAAAAACTCCTTCGCAATTCATTTGATATTGATACCAGCGACTTCAGATTAAAAGAAGATGACGTAAGAGCTAAACTTCAAATGGAATTACTAGAATTTCAATGCGACATGAATCTACAGAGCAAAGCCCCCACAAAGGATGCCAGTGGTAATTACAGTACATCTGTCTTGCAGTTTTGGCAGAACATTGATCATGAACTATATCCACATTTGAAGAAAGAAGCTAACCGAATTATATTTATGTTTAGCACTACTTATATGTGCGAGCAGTCTTTTTCGGCAATGAGACGTATAAAATCAGCTGGCAGAAACCGCTTGCTAGACGTAACCTTAAAGAACTTACTCGTTGCTGCAACAACAAACTTTCTGCCTGATTTTGCTGCAAATGAATGCAAGCAATATCAAAAATCGCATTGATTTATTGATTGATGCGATTTTTGAAATTGCTTGCATGCATGATTGTTTGATATAATAAAAACCATTGACGTTTTTGTTTGACAGTTATTCGTTTTGTAGTCGTGGTTTCAAATGTAGTGGGCCTTCAATAGCTATTGAAAGGGTAATCTGGGCCGCGTTAAAAAAAGGTTGCCGACCACTGCCATAGAATATAGACAATTCGTCATGTCTTGCGCCCCCAAGTTTCGAAATGACACCCATTTTCATATACTATTTTTTATGTTCATTCACTAATAAAAAAAATAAAAAGAGCGATTTTGCTGACGTTTTTTTAATTTAATAACTTAAGCTCTCCTTGGATAATTTTTGGCATAATTGCCAGTATTACACATAATTTGCTTTAATCTTGATTCATAAGATCTAGGCTAAAGTTGTTCAAGACGAAAATTTAATTGTTTTAGATGACTTAGCATTTTTGAATTGTTAAATTCCATAAATTTTATCTCCAAAAGGTTAAAAGCTGTCTTTTTCGAAAATAACTAACTTCATGCACAACCAATAAACACGACTTTTTTTGCTGAACCGGAAAGAGATAATAGGTTGTTGAACAATTGCAATTCTTTTTTTCTTTTGTCAAATGCAACTTAGATCTGGTTTGCACCCGGCGTGTACGCCCGTTATAATTTTCTTTATTAATCGAATTTTGTTTTGCAAAATTTACGTGAAATCCCGTTGCTATGTTCGCTGGGTTACTCTTAGCTTGAGATTCTGAAAGAATGCGCATAACGCAGCGTTTTTTAACCCTTATGTCACTAAAAATCATTTGAAAACTTATCGGTAAGAATGAAAGCGAGCCAAGTAAATTTAATTATGAAAAATGGCAACACTCTTATTTAATAATTTTCATTTAATGTAAACAAGTTTTTTAAATTCACGTCATAATAGCGTCGTACTGCGTAGGTCGCTTTTCATCTAATCCATTTATGTTGGCTACTTGTCTCTCATAAATCGTCAAATTAATAAAATAAATGCCCAAGTCAGTTTTGAGCAAAAATGAGAGAGTTATATCAAAATAATCACCAAAATAAGGCGCATTTTTTGCTGCAATTAACTTTGTTGATTGTCCTTTTGAGAGCGTTTAATGCCCAAAAATAAAAATACCTAGGTCGTGAGTTAAACTTGAAATAATAATTTTTTTTGCTTTCTCAAAACTCAAGAAAATGACTTCGGCATTTATTTTATTTGGCTGTCGAAATGCTAGTGCAGAAAATTTTTTGGCATCAAGTATGAATTTGGAAAAGAGATTACTATTTTCAATACTTCCTTATATGGTAATGTAATTTTGTTTAATAACTCACTGGATCAGTAAAACCCTTTGGATGACGATTTTTTCAATTGCTCGAGAGACGTACGAGATTTAACTGAAGATGATTTATTCATAGTTGAAATCAATCTTAAGTTAATAAAAATATTTTAACGAGTATTTCATTCTCGTGCTTTAAAATTTATCCAGTTATAAATATTCTTTTGCAATTCCACACGAAAATTTGATTACGTAGAAGTTGCGTAAAACTTCAGCAATGAGTCTTTTTTTTTTTTTGATCAATCAGCTTAAAAAATTCTACATCCAAATTGGCCATATTTTCTGTAAATAACTTTTTAACCATGTACAGTATAGTTGTCGATATTTTCGGGAATGTATTTTTTCAATTTTTTTTTTAAAGTGGGAGGGTAGTTCAAATTGATAAAAAAAATCGAACTTTTAACTTAGGATTCACACAATCTTCAATCGATCTATTCGACAGCGGAAAAAAAGCAAATTTTTTCTTTTCATGTGGAATTTAAGTAAAATCCACGTGATGCGTTAGATGGTTTTTTTTTCACTTTTAGGTACGCCTACCGCAATTTCAGCTTTTTGAAAACACGAACTCAGACTGCAAAAACTATCAGAGGTGGAATCGAGACATGGTGCTTCAAGACCGAGACGAGACGAGACGAGACTTTGGAGTTCGAGACCGAGACGAGACACGAGACTTTACATAAGTTGTTTGCTTTACGCCAGGGTTGTGAAGTCAGAGTAGGAAGTCGAAGTTGCATGTTTTTGGTTGGAGTTGGAACTAAGTAGTTTTCGAAATATGCTGAAGCCTGAGTCGCTTTTTTAGACGTGCTGAAGCTGGTATGGAATTCATATTTTTCTTTGGTCACTCCAACTCCAATCTTTGGGTAATTGCTGAATAGATATTTATCATTTGAATGATTCGAAAATAAGCAAGCAAAAATACGGCGAGTAGTTGGAAAAGTCATCTTTTAGACTTTAATTTGAAGTGCAAACAAAAAACAATTTTGGGTTTATGTTGACAGCAAAATTTGGCTTTTTATTTGCAAAAATAAACTTAACTTTTGGTTTGAGAGTTGTTTTGAAAAATTCAATTAAAGATTAAACAAACATTTTTATCGGAAAAAATGCATCGAAATGTACTTACAGTAATTGCTTATCAGTTTTGAAAGTCAAGTGACTAATATAAAAAAAAGTCTTATTTGAATTCAGCCTTCCCTAAAATGTCGAGATTCTTTACGAATTGTGGGCACTTGTCTAAAGCTACAGCTTGTAATCTCTTATCATTTCCAATACTTATAATATGCATTAACTTAACCGAAAAAAAGTTTTTTGGTCAGCGGTTAAGTGTAACCAGAGTAAGAATAAAAAATTTTCCATCTCAATCTACTCTTAATTGCAAACAAGAAAAGGTATTATGAAGAGCTAACTCTGCAATTACTAAAAGCTATTTTTACGTAAGGGGTTGTTGTTTCTTATTTGCTGGATCCTCGCTGGTTGTAAAATGTGACTTATTACTAGGGTTGTGGAGTCAAAAAAATTTCTTCCATTTTCCGTATATAAAAAAAATTTTTTCCGAGTCTGACTGATTCAAACTTTGACTCTAGAACATTTGAAAAAACAACTCCGACTTAATTCCTAAATCTGGGACTCCAGTGATTCCGATTTCACAACCATAGAGGCCTAATTGTCGAGTACTTAAAGCCCGTTAAAGCGACGTAATTGTGATCGACATGATATCCGTTAAAAACCTACTCAAGCCATTCTGTTGTGTCCTTAGGCAGGACACTTTTATGGCACTTCCTCTGCTTGACGATCTTGGCAAGCAGTTCTAAATTTCAGTAATATCTCAATAAACTAAAAAACAAACTTCTGTTGGAAAACAATATTTTGGTATCTTCGGGAGCAGGTCGGGGTAACTGCTTAATTGCTTGTCTATGTACAGCGTCTTTGTCGATTTTTTGCGAGTCAAGAGGATAAATGAGATAAAATGTAAAAATGTGAAATAATTTAGCGTAAATTGAAGTCTCTAAATGCAATAAGAAACCCGAGTTCCAACTTCACCGAATCTAAAAAGCCGACTTCTATTTGCAACTCTAACTTTATCAAATCTAAAGAAAGTACTCTGACTCCAATCTAAAACATGCGACTTCGACTCTACAACTCTACTTATAACTATATTGTTGAGTTGGGGTTGCCATAGCAGCATATTTCAGGGTGGAGTTGGACTCCTTTTTTACATGTGCTGAAGTTGGAGTCGTATTATTAGATTTTGTGGTGTCGAAATTGGAAAATTTTAAATCAGTGGAGTTGAAAAATTATTTGTTTGACCCCACAACCTTGATTTAAACAATTTGTAAAAAAATAGGTAAACTTCTTTCCACATCAAAAACCGTCACCATGAATTCAAGAAAGTTTCCCAAGTTAAACCCTTGCCTATTAGGCTTCCATTACCAAGTTTTACTTTGCCAGTGTTAGGCATGCCAGTTAAACGATAGAGTTTTTGCAGTGTCAAGTGGAGTGATTACATTACTTTAACGACCAAATTCGAAAAGACTTTGTTGCTGCTGAATTCACCTGATGTAAAAGCAACTTACCAGGACTTTTTTAACACCATCAGAAAGCAGCAAAAAAGACTATTTCACGCGGTCACCAAAACAACCGTATGCTGTAGTGATATGCAGAGTGTAAAACTTACTATAGAACTTTACTGCAGTGCCTCAAAATGAAACACGACTCGATTTTGGGTGCTATGGCTTCATAGACCAGACTTAATGAAAAATTGAGAGAGCGACGGTTTTGATCAGAGCATCCACTTTAACACTCTCGTCGAAAAGCAGAAAGTACGAGTATGCTAAAATAATTTTATATGTTAGTCACAACACTCCCCTCATCGGGACAACACTTTCCTCGTTGTTTACAAACGGGAGATACGAGACTGTTGGCTGCAATTCAACTCGACTTCTTTTCCAAAAGGTGTTTGACTTTTAGAAGGTATGACCACCAGAATCAGTAATCATCTCGAAGAATTCACATTTTGTCACAACCTTATGGCATTGCGAAAAAAATATCTTCCTACGTCACGCTGTTGCCCTATATTCAGTCAACTTGACAGCTGAGTACTTTGCAGCGCACTTGCTTCCTTCATAAATAATGTCGTAAATGACGCTTTAAATATTTGGATGCCACTCCAACAGACCAATTATTGATTTTTTCAGGCATCAAGCCAGCTAAACTTTGCCAACTAGAAGTGGAATTCTCCTTGTCCAACAGTGAAGCTTTGGATTCAAACCATCTACTGCGAGTAATTTAGCCGACTTGCGTGTGGATACGCCACGATTTTGCTATTCGATTGAAATCTTTTATAATTTTAACGATTTTGGGCTTCTAGTAGATGCATTACTGCACTAATAGAAGCAGCATTGTGCATCACGCACGCCGATGACGAGATGCTAGAAATATATTGAGTCGTAAACAAACAGCATTACGAATGCCATCTGTGGTTTTTTATTTGTTATATTGGTAGTTTTATTGCCATCTGTCCTATAGCTCGATATATATTTTTTCAAATTTTAATTCGTAATATGACTGAAATCTAAAGCAAAAAATAATGCCGTGAAGTATCTTTCCACAAGGACACAACAGAACCAAGGGAGTAGAATTTGAACCCCAATCGTGTCAATTGCTTAATGCTCACACATATAATATAATAATAATAATAACGATGTATTTACATACCGCTCTATACTTAAAAAAGTTCGTATAGTCTCAGAGCGGTTGAGCATAATAATAAACATCACAACTAGAACAACAAAAATAACAGAAAAACATCACAACGAAAACAACAGAAAAAACAAAGAAAAATAGTTAAACGCACATTAGTTATAGATTACTTACTAGCTGTAGATTAGCTATAGATACTAAAATTAAAGATCAATTATTCACACAAGTTGGACTTACAAAAACAGCAATAAAATTTATACGAGGTGTGTTTGAAAAGTATCGGGACTGTATGCTTTGCACAAACAACACTTGCAACAATGATAAAAGCTTTGTTTTTTAAGATGGCGCAATGTCTTGTGATTGTAAAAATGTAGTTTCAGCATTCTGTGACAACCATATGCTTTTTTACAGGCTTTTCTTAAAAGGTGCTTTACTGTAGTTCGTTTTGGGATAATTTATTTAGTAAATATTTTTTTCTTTTTTTTTCTTCTTTTGTTAACCAATAATGAGCATTGAACAAAGAATCAACTTGAAGTTTCTCGTTCGACTTGGAAAAACTCCAACTGAAACATTCAATTTGCTCCAAGAAGTTTACGGAGATGCTATGATGTCAAGAACTCGGATTTTTGAGTGGCACAAGAGTTTCAGAGAGGGAAGAGAGGATGTGGAAGATGATCCTAAGAGTGGAAGGCCAACAACAAGCAGAACAAACGAAAATGTTGAGCGTGTGAGAGAAAAAGTGCGCAGTGACCGCCGCCTTACTGTTAGAATGATAGCAGATGAGTTGAGCATGAATAGTGAGAGGGTGTGGAGGATCATTACAGAAGATCTGGGGATGAGGAAGGTTTGTGCGGAAATGGTACCAAGGTTGCTGAATGATGGGCAAAAGGAAAATCGTGTGCAAGTGTGTCAAGACATCCTGAAACAACTTGAAATTACACCAGATCTGCTGAGTAGAGTTGTTACCGGTGATGAGTCGTGGATCTTCGAGTACGATCCACTCACCAAACGGCAGAGCCTTGAATGGAAGAGTGCATCCTCACCAAGACCCAAGAAAGCAAGGCTGTTCAAGTCCAAAATTAAGGTGATGCTGATTGTTTTCTTTGATGTTCATGGAATTGTTCATCTAGAATTCTTGCCACAGGGCCAAACCATTAACCAGAATGTTTACAAAGACACCTTGCGACGTTTGATGCGTTCGGTAAGGGAGAAAAGAAGAGAATTGTGGGAGACAAAGTCATGGCTACTTCATCATGACAATGCTCCTGCTCACAATGCCTTAAGCATACGACAATTTCTTGCAGAAAATAACATTGCCGTGCTGGAGCAACCACCCTACTCGCCAGATCTGGCTCCCTGTGATTTTTTCTTGTTTCCTAAGCTCAAGGGAGTCATTAAAGGAACCCGTTTTCAAGACTCAAAAGCCATAACAACAACCGTAACGAAGGAACTACGAGCGATCCCAATGAAATCTTTCCAGAAGTGCATAGAAGCATGGCGGCAGAGATTAGAAAAGTGCATTCGAGCTCAAGAAGATTACTTTGAAGGGGACAAGTTGTAATTTTTACGTGGCATTTCAAATAAAATAATTATTTACACAGTCCCGTCACTTTTCAAACAGCCCTCGTATAGTATGAAATGACAGGACGTAATTTGTCTACAAAAAAGAAAAGTTTTCATAGGTAAAGCAGTTGCGAGTGAAGTTTTGATTACTTAAGGTCTCTAAAAGCTTCATTAAAGAATTAAGTTTTCAACTCCTTTTTTTTGAAAAAATATATTTAAAGAAATATATAATAGAGAGAAATATATTATGTTGTCATAATACAATATCTACTACAGTTAAAAGCATCGTGATATAGCCGCTTTTCGAGATACCAAATTTTTTTATTAAAAATATGAAATGCAAGACGTTTAAATGTTGATAAAAACAGTTTTATAATTTCTCGAGCTTTATACGGTGCCAAGCGTTTTGATTGCCATGCATAAAGATCAAAGCTGCGAAGTCGGAGTCGGACTTTTAAAAGTACAAAGAGCCGTAGTCGAAATATTTTATCCGACTCTTGATGTCCGATTTTTTCTAAAGAATTGCGGCACGAAAATCAAAAAATTCGAGACAGATTCCAATTAGGGACAAATTTTTTCGCTTAATGAACGTCCGATTCATGACTTCAAAAATATGGCCACCTAAATTTTAGCAAATCGTATTTTGCATAATGCTATTGTCCTTATTGATTAGTCAGTGTAAGGAGTCGGGAGTCGGAGTTGGAGTCGGAGTCGAAATCCTTAAAATTCTAGAAACTGAAGTATCCTAGAAATTCTACGAGTCGAAGTCGAATTTTAAATCTTCCGACTCCCAACCCTAATAATGATAGATAGTTCAATTTTATTGTGACTAATGCAAATTTAAAAAGGACCATGATGCCCGAATGGCTAAAAAAACGTACAAATAATCTATTTTTACTAAAAATCATGATATATTTACAACACCTGTGAGCTTTTCACACATCGCTGCAATGTCTCGACCTGGATTCGAGACACAGTGGTCCGAGACCGAGACCGAGACCGAGCCTTTGGGGTTACGAGACAGAGACGAGACCGAGACTTCGAAAAACGTCTTGAGATATGTCTCGAGGTTATCCACATCTGAAAACTATCGTCGTGCAACGTTGTCCCAGCTACGATTCATTCAGTGCCGTCGTAATATCAGCCAAGTAAGAGAGAACTAAAACCTATTTTGAAATTTTTGGCAAAGCACAAAATGTTTTTCTCAAAAAAAGATTTTTAGTTCTCTCTTTAGTTTTATAGTTCGAGATAAAAATGTCGGCAGCGTGGTCGAGTGGTTAAAGCAGTGGGCTCGTGATCAACACGGCCTCTGTTCAAAACCCACTCGCGCCATTCTGTTGTGTCCTTGGGAAATTCACTTTACGGCACATTCACCAAGCAGGGGAATTTCAGTCACATCTCTATTAAATTTCAAGCGGATAGCAATATCTTGGTATCTCCGGAAGCAGGTTGGGGTAATTGCCTACCCTATGTATTAGCGCCTCTGTCCTTTCCTGCGAGTCAGGAGGATAAATATAAAGAAAAAATAAAAATAAAAATAAAAAATCGCTTCACGTGACAGCTACCAACTTTTTGAAAAAATTAACAGTTGATTTAAACTATTTGGCAAGCAGTTCGTTTAGAACAGTGTTTCGCAACCTTTTTTCACTTACGGCACACTTTAAAAACTTACCAAATTTTGCGGTACACCTCGACCAAAAATCTGAAGAAGACTATCTTAATTTTTAAACCCAAATACAGATTCTTGATTTCTTTTGATGAGTTAAAAAGCTTCGCTAGAGTTTGAATCAACAAATCATCTAGCTGTTGCAAAGTTTTATTTAGAACATAAAAGTTTTTTTATTTTGAAAAAAGTGTGTTTGAAATGGTTAGCCAGTGCCACATCTTGCGGCACACCGATTGTGACGCCTGGTTTAGAATTTGAATACCACCTCTATTTTACCCCATTAAGCGATCAATCACTTTGACGACTAAGATTAAATCGACAAATTAGCGTTAAACAAACAGTTGATAGTGTCTGCGATAATTTGGCGTAACAATGAACTTGTTTTGATTAGCCTTTAACGTTCTAAAAAAAAAGCATACCTTGCCATTTCATTTGTTACAATTGATGTAGGATAATTGTTTTAGCGTAGCAAACGTTGGTTAGGCTAATACCGGTACTATTTTTAACAAACTAATTTTTTAAATTTTGCTTCACTTGGCAGCATAGCGTATAGCGCCAGCAGGTATAGAGTAATTGGTGTATATGTAACCGCTAGAATGCAACACAACAAGCTTTTAAAATGCACTTTAAAAAATTAAGTTACCTATTGAAATAACCTGCAAGATTTACGATGCTTGGATCATTTTATTTTTTTAAATGTTTATAGATATAATGCTTTTAATATTTTGTTTTTATAATGATCTTTTTTCAGACAATTTAATTTGCGGATTACAAATTTTTTATTCGTTTTCTGGGTTCTTTATTTGATTGGTCTAGTTCTTTATATTGATGGGTTCTTTATGTGATTGGCCTAGTCATAAAAAAATCTTAGAGAACAGTTTCACAGAGCAAGCCAAGTGATGCTCATTTTTTTCAGTAACGGGTTGGAAAAGATACTTTTTGCCCATCAATAGAAATTGAAGATCCTTTTTTAACCGGCAATGGCTTTCACGGCATAAATGTACTCAAATGGATCTTTTTGAACACTAATTGACAAAAAAATCTTTTGGCCCAGAAAAAAAGCTCATAGCTCATACCAGGATAATCAGATCTATAAAGCTTTGGTAATGAGATTTTTTTAAATAATTTATATAAAATAGTTAAATATATTATTAATATAGATATCAAAATAAAATGTTTAATATTCAAGATCAGGGATGCAATAAATAGTTTAAGGCTTTAGATCGCTTTTATGCCCTTTTTAAAACAAATTCCGAAATAAAAACAAAAAACCATCTTTATTTCATCTTTAAATTAAGGTTTAAAAACTTTTCTTTAATTACTTTTTTATTAGATTATAATCTTTTTTTTTATATCTCTATTTATCTTTCTGCTATCTGATTAATTTTTTTTATTTTTATTGGCGATATAATTGAAATTTAAAATTACTCGCTAATTCTGCAAAGAAAAGTGCCTTAAAATGTTTTTTCTTCCAAAGGCACAACACATTGACAAGCAGATACACGAGAAGTGGAGGCCAGGAGGGGAAATTTTCCCCTCTTTCCTGCAATTTTTTAAAAAAAGGGGGAACAGGGGATATATAGTGCCTTTTGAAATACGCAAGACAAAAAAATTGTGTTAAATTTGTCTCTACTATCATATAACCTCGATCAAAATTATAAATACAAAAAGGTTGTATGGTATCGATTTGACAAGAGGTCACCACATTTTTCCAAAAAGAGGCACACAGCAAATAGCAGTAAATTAGCTAGGGCGCAAATATTGGAAAATGATATTTTTAATAAATGTAAATTTTAAAGTAACCTAAACTAAAAATAAAAATTATCTAATATATTATAGACAATAAAATAATAAACAATAATGAACAGATATTTTTGGCCTTAACTGTTTTAGTAATCAAAGCGAAGATTTTTTGGTTTTTAACTAAAATTAGGCAGGGATTCTAATTGTCGAAGTGCTAGTTTGAAACTCTCGATACAAAGTAAAGACCAAAAAAATTCTTCGTTCTACCTTCTAAAGCAGTTGAGACCGAAAATACCAACTCTTTATTGTGCTGACCTTTTTTTGTTTTCAATTTTCCAATTAGTTCCTCCATAACTAGAATTCTTGTCTTAAATTTAGTTGAAGACCTAAAAAAGTCATGAAATAAATGTTGTGAGATGGCTAGCTTAATTCTACACTACGAGTTTTTGTATTCAACCAAAAAAGTGCCCTTGTTTTTAAATTTTGCCCCACCGGCCAAAAATTTTTCTAGCGCCCCTGATGACGAGAGTATAGGTTTAATAACGTTCGCCATCTCTATACAGCGCTCTTAACCAGTCAACTCTAATTCGAAGAAAAATCGATTGGAGCGAGAGTTAGTTTTAGAGAGAAAGTATTTGGTTATAAGAAACTAAGTTCTCCTCAAGCATCTTAGTAAATTTTCAAAAAATTAAAAAACTTTGCCCCCGCGAGTACAATTTGCGCGGCGTTTTCTTCTCTTTTTATCGCTTAGAGCAAATAATTTTCTTTCTTTTTTACTCTAACTCCTGTTGGTTTTTCTTCGAATAAGACTCGACCGCTCTTATAATTACTCAGCCACGCTGCCGATTTGAAAAATCAAAAATGTAATAAATGTATGAAATCAAAAATGTAAAAAATAAAAACTGAGTTGATTTTCAGTTTATGTTGTCGCGAAAAAAAATGACAAAAGTGCGAACTTATCAATGCGAAAAAATGTATTCTAATTAACAACAAGGAGGCTGTCATAGAACTGTGGGGTTATCAACTCTACAGTGACGAAAACTCGGTTGTCTTACTGTTGACAAAAATTCCCTGTTATTATATTGTGTTTGTAAATTTATAACCTTATTTAGCTGTGGTGCACAGACAGAAACTGGCTAACAAAAATGGCCTCAAAAATTTAAAATTTAGATATTTTTATTGATAACTGGGTTTAAACTTGAACAGCCGCCATATTTGGTTTTTGCTAAAACCTTTTTTGGAATTAAATATTTCAGTTAGATAACAAATTCAATACATCAACTTGTTTTACGGACTTCAAATCATTTTACTTTAAAAAATCGCCTTAAAACTTGTTTCGCAAATGAGTTTTATAATCTTAATGAACCAGGACCAGCAACTGGTATTAGCTTCAATATACATGATACATGTTACAGTTACAAAATTTTACATATTGGGCACTCTTCTTGATTTGTCTTTTTTTTTACTCGCGAGATAATCTATAGTTTTTACGCGTAAACTCGCCAACATTTGGTTTACAGACAGTCATGGATTTAACTAAAGAAAAAGGAGAAAGTTTCTTAAAATTACAATAGTTTTTTTAAAAATCTCTTTCTTTTGGGAAGGGGGAGAGTGGCCTACTATACTGCATTTGTTTTGTCCGTACCTAAACAAATATTTGAACCGCAAATTTTGTTCTCGATTTGAACATGAAAAATACTGAACAAACTTGCAATTAATCGCAAATAATGATGTTAAAACATGAGAAATAATCAAACTGATGGTCGTATTTTTTTCATAACCTCAAACAGTTTAGCAAGTTCGATTGCAGTTATATGTCGGCAGCGTGGTCGAGTGGTTAGAGCGCCGGGATTGTGATCAACATGGTTTCGGTTCAAAACCTACTTACCCAGTCTGCTTTGTCCTTGGGAAAGACACTTTCGACACTCTACCCTGCTTGGTAGTCTTGGCAAGCAGTTCTAAACTCAAGTCATATCTCTATTAAATTTCAACAGGAGAACAATATCTTGGCATCTCCGAAAGCAGGTCGGGGTAATTGCTACCCAATGTATTAGCACCTCCGTCACTTTCCTGCGAGTCAGGAAGATAAACGTAGGGAGGGATAAACTAAATAGATTAAAATGCAGATTTTAGGCTACAAATTTAGCTTCGATGTCGAATTGTCAAGTCATGTTGTTACATTAAAACACTGGGCTGATTATATCAACAGTTCGTTTTAAGGCAACATTATCTTTTAATAAAGCAGCAATTGAAGATACAAGTGGAACTAACGAGTCATATCCAGCGTTTACGTAAAACAATAAAAGCAGTGACAACCGGAAAATCATATTAGTTTCAAAAAGCACCGAAAACACTTCAAATCAGCAAAAATGATTTGCCAAACTCGCCCGGCTGTGTAAGGTAAAAAAAACGAGTTTCCACAGAACACTGACTCAGCCCTCTGCCGTCCAAAGGTAAAACGACGTAACTTCGAATTTTGGATTTTCCCAGATTTTGTCTGTAAACACATTGTAAAGGTCGCGTTTTTCTTCCTGCCAATTCTCTAAGGCGTAACTGCAGGCGTAACTTGCAAGCGTATATTTTCACTTTAAAACGCTTTTAAGCGTTTAACTTTTTAAAGCGCTTTTTTTCCGTTTTAACTTTTCTCGAGTTACGTCGTTCTACCTTCGGACGGCAGCACTCAGTCCAACTTCAAACACGAAGCGAGGGCAGATGTTTAACAGCATCAAACCAACGAAACACCTGGTCACACTGGGACCGCTTTTCAAATTAAAAGCGCTGAACGCATGTCTGAAGACGTCATGTCATCTCGCGACGAAAGCGATAAGCGCGCACCGCGACGTCGACGTCACTCTTTGTGAAATATCTCGCCGTCGGGCTTCCCGCTTGCGCCCGACGGCGATTGTCTGTTGACGACCACGGGCGACGATGAAGCCGGCCGGCCTTGATGGGAATTCCCCAGAACGGTGGGGGGTCCTGGGACAGGCGTCGCGCGCATCGACGACAGAGCAGAGTCGGGGCTTACAACGTCACCCGCTGAGACTGGGTGGGGAACGTGGGGCGCTTGCTGTGAGCCCAAAAAACCGTAGGAGCTTCCATTCGTTTCGGGATGAGAACTGATGGGGACGGAGGTGGATATTGTGGGGGTGTGATGCGAATCGATGGCCCACTGCTGGACCGGGGCCGCCACTGGGGTGGGAGGAAATAAATCTTTATTGACACAGTTGCGTAGACTATCAGGTATACGACCTGTAAATAAACAAACGCGTGAAACAACAAACGAAAACTTTAAGTTTTAACAAATCCCAGGTTGGTTTTCGGCTTGGGCGATTGTTGAATTGGTTTTGGACGAATTATAAAAGATGAAGTTTTATTTCAACACCACGGCTGCTACCTCGATGCAGACTGTGTTAAATATTGCCAAAACCGCCAGCATTCAATTTCAATCATGAAATTCATATCAATAGTCAAAAGCGTTAAAAAAAAATTTTTTCTAATCTTACAAACCAAAGATTTTAAAAATGTCTCTCATTAAGCTAAAAGTCAAAACCTCCCAGTGCCCCTTCTACCTTATTCACAATAAATTTAGGCTGTCGAGTCAAAAAGATTTAATGCAATGAGACAAACACTGAGCAAGGTGGAAAAACCACGTGCAAATACTATTTCATTATGCACAAGAAATTGGGAAAACCAATATGAACTTACCAGTAAGACCGCGTCTGATTTCAGCCGCTGCGGCCCTTCGAAGTTCTCCGCTGCTCTGGTCGCTGCACCAGGCCGCATGAGGGGTGATGATTAAGTTGGGGGCGTCGCGTAGAGGGGAGGAGGCGTACTGAAAGGGTTCATTCGCCTGCGAAATAACAACCTAAAATTTTACAAAAAAGCAGTACAAACTCGATTTTACATACAGATAGTCAACTGAAATCAATTTGGACTGAAAATTTTTTGTGTTTGTATTATCCGGTACATACTGCAATTCAATTCGATTTCAATAACATTTACAAGCAGAAGCAACACAGTAGTATAAGGATTGGCACACATGAGTCCAAAGAACAGCAGTCCGGTTTTTTACAGTTAATGAAGAGCAACATTTATCTAACATAAACCTGATGTGACTTCTTTCATTGCGACAAAAATGAAGCATTTTGGAAGGTACTTAAAATTTAGTAAAGAATTTGCAGCTCAAAAAGATTTAAATACAGTATTTTGACTACGTGAATGTTAACTATAGATCAATATAGTAAAAAAACTTCAAACCATAAATTGTAGGACGAATTAATGTTGTGTGAAAAAGCGTTAAAATCATATATTCGGAGGCTGTTTTTGTTGTGAAAGAACGATTTTGTATAATTGAGTACGAAATGAAAAACCTTTTTTTTTCTTCACCTGAAATTTAGGACGAAAATGTAGAATTTACTGATTGGATGTGATGACTTTTTTATTTAGTCATCACTAGATTTTTGCGCTGAAAAGGATCGCGATACGAAATGGCAACTTGGTCAAAACAACTCCGTAAAATCTTTTTTTACTTTGAAACCTTGAATTTTGCTCTCCCTCTGACGAAATGGCTCTCCGGCGCCCCTGATGGAGACTGGACACATTGGGCCGCAATAATTGTATTTCAAGCTTTTTGGGCCACGGTGTTAAAAAGGTTGACAACCCATGATCTAATCACTTCCACAAAACCTTCTGCTGTTTTTTAAGTACGCTTTCTAAGGTTGGTTGCACAAGTAGTTCTCTGTCTTCCACTTCTTTGCCAGTCAAAATGTGTCGTTTTTGAATGATGCGTCAAGTCAAGTTTCTTTTCCACATTCTTTTGAAAGGACATTCTGCTGCAATTTTCTCTTTTGAAAAATTCGTCAATAGAGAACTTTTTTGCCAACAATATTTTTAGAGTCTTGTCAGGAATCACATTTCTGTTGCTTCAAGTCAAGTCCGACATTTGCAATGGTGAAATAAAATTGGCCAAACTTGTGCTTTTAAACATGTATCTTGTACCCAGTCTAATGTTTTTAAAAGTCTGTAGACAAGAATGTAGAAAGGATTGGGGCGCTACATCTCACTACACTAAGAGCCGCATTCCCCTATAGTTGCTTTATGACAGGAATCAGTCGTACATCGCAGCAGACTACAACAGATAGACAAAATCGCATCATTAAATAATTTGGTGATAGCAATTAAATGAATTTTTGTTATTTTCAACACCGGTATCATATGTATAATATTACGTATAATATTTTTGCTTATACACTAATTACTCGCTTCTATCAGCTTTAGTAAGAGCGCAGAACGTTTTTTTACTGATCAGCATGTTGTATGAATGTGATGCAAATAAACAAGATTTTTCTACTTTTCGTAAACTTAATTCGACTTGACACAAGATGCAACCAAGAACATCAATTCGGCATCAGTTACAATTTGATAACATTTCAAACATATTAAGCCAATGTATTAAGCCAATTTCAAACACCATTTAGTTGACACGGTTGAGTTGAGCGAAACAATTAACTAAAAGCTTATATCGCCATTAAAACTTGAAAAATAGCAGAGAGTGTCACTTTTTCGGCCATTAAAGGTTTGTCAGTGCCATGAAGACCATTTTTTGTTTAGACTTCTACAACTTCAACCCCGTGTATTTTGAAACAATTTTTTTAACTAAGGACAGTCACTCAGCAGTTCGAGCCCACAAGGCAGTATAAAATAGATAACATGGCCGAAGAACGCAAGTTCAATTCACAATCAAAAAATGTCGCAAAAGTTTTCAAAACGGATTTTAAAAACATCAGCTCGTATCGTCGCTTTCCTACCAGCAAAGGCTGCGCGTTATAAAAGTGACAAACGCGTTTCCTTTTTTTCAATTAGTGCTGATGACTAACAGAATGACAGCTCAAACGTTGGTGTTCGGTAGTTGGCTCGTCTGACGATTGTTACGTCGCACCGAATTTTCTAGTAAGGTAAGTGCAGAAACAGAATAAAAATAAACCTGGATACTCTGAAAGTTCGTTTTAAAAAAGCTCTTTTTTACCAATATCTATTGTTAATCGCATAGACAACAAATAGTCTCTTCAAATAGTTTTCTTTGCTCTTCAGCTTTATTGCAAGTCCCAAAACAAATTAAATAACCCCAAGATATAAAGCTTATAAAAAGATTGAGCAAGGTCGCGTGACACTTGCTGAAACACTGAAGTAAAAAATACGAAACATTTGGGAAATGACACGAAAAAACCGACCTGAACGTCCAAAGCCGCCCCACGTAAACGATTGTCCTTTAGCGCATTCGCGAGCGCCAACTCGTCAACCAGAGCTCCGTGCGACGCATTGACGAGAAAAGCACCCGGTCGCATGCGTTTGATGGCGAAATCGTTGATCAGATGGTGGTTGTGCTCGTTTAAATTGCAATGCAAGGAAACACAGTGGCTGTTGAAGAGCAGATCCTGTCAAAGTTGAAATGATACGAATTGAGAGTTGAAATGCAAGAATGGTTGGTGTTGAGAAAAATAATGCGCATTATCAACGATGATCGCTCGATGTGGCGCATTTAATCAGGATTTACGTACCATTTAAAGACGTTCTATAAGCTTTAAGAGCCCTCAATCAGTTAAAATATATTATAAGGGACTTTTTAATATTTAGTTCAAGGGCTCCACGATACCGTAAAAGAGCACGATTTAAAAAACACAATTAGGGCCAACAAATATGTTTCAAGCAAGAAAAAATAAAAATATTTGGCTGTTGTAAGTCAACCTTTATCTCATGGATATGATGTTATAATTCCTCTTATACAGACGTTGATTCGTGTTTTTTTTAATTTTTTTTTGCAACTTTCAACTAAATTTTTTTATTATTCTGCAGCATTTTAATTTAAATTTCAACAAAAATATGCTAATCTACTTCGTTAAGCTCGCTCGTGAAAATGTGTCAATGTGGATATGATTGAAAAGTCAGCACTATACAAAACGAATAACTGTTTCATCGTTTCATATACCACGCAGTTCATTGTGATGTTTTGCAATTGTTACTATTGTGGTCTTGGCATGATCAATTTACAACCGTCGCAAAGCGAAAATTTCTAGTTATGTTCTTTTATTATGACGTCACAAAAATGTTTGGACGGTTGTACTTATTTCAAATCAGGATTAGTTCACTCTAAAAACAGAACTGTGCGAGCACGATTTGCCAACATTTGTATCCGTTCCGGTGCACGCACAGTCGCAATCCAAATTACTGCTTTTGAAAAAGGTCGCTTGTTTAATGCATTGTCTTTAACTAAACAAAAAACGGACTGCGACATTCCGTAGAGATGCTCAGTGATACAAAACAATCACATTTTATTTTTATCCCACAAACACGGAGTTAGCAAGAAAACGAAGAAAAAACTTACTTCTAAAGCTCCAACGCGCTGAAAGCCGAGAGCTCTTCCTATTCCATCAGGAAGATAAGGATCATAAAACAAAATATTAAACCCAAAGGCTTTCGCTCGCTGGGCAACTGCAGTTCCGATGCGACCTAAAAATAGCAACTTAAAATAAAAACTAAGGTATATCTATTCAACGGTTTATTTGAAAAAATTAAGCTGATAATTCAGGGGCGGAGAACCTGATCGTGAACCGCACTCCAAAATTAAAAAAATTAGGTACCGCGATGAATTTTTTTGATTTAAGAAAAAAGGTAGTTTCACGACAGACCACGCTTTTTCATCTAAATTGTCATGTCAAGACTTTTTTATATTTTAACTAAGATTAAACAAGTATTTCTCCTTCAATGTCAGTGTAGACCAAAAAAATATTCACACCATGAACAAGGTAGAGAAGCGTTGTTTTGTCTATTCACTAGCTTTTTTGGGGTTTACCTTGATATTAACATTTTTTTCTGATGAGCCTAAATTTCTATTAGCATTTTATGGAAAGCGACGGAGGCGCTAATACATAGGGTAAGCAATTACCCCGACCTGCTTCCGGAGATGCCAAGATATTGCTTCCGCCGTAAATTTAATAGATATATGATTGAAATTTAGAACTGCTTGCCACGACCACCAAGCAGGGAAAATGCCGTAAAGCGCCTTTTCCAAAAACACAATAGAATGGCATAAGTCGGTTTTGAACCAAGACCATGTTGATCATAAGCACGGCGCTTTTACCACTCGACTCGATCATGCCCTGGTTGTTATGAAACAAAAAGCACAATTTCTAACAAAGGAAATGACAATGATGTGCTTTTTCTCAACCACACGTGGACGGCATTGAAATATCTTATGGACCGTATTTCGCTTGCGGATCATAGGTTCCACATCCTGTAATACCGTAAAACCTCTAATTTAGCGCCACAAATGGATCTCCGAAGAAGCGATAGTAACCGCAGGGGAATCCGGGGTAGTAAATCGCTTACGGCGATTTTTAAAAAAACAGAGTGGCGCTCAATTAGAGGTTTTACGGTAATTGTAGCTAAGATTTGAGGGAATAATCAAATCGGGTGAAATACTTCGCTTATGGGGGCTAAATTAAAAATTTGCAATCATTTTCAGCAATATTTAAAACAAGAACTAGATTTACTTTATATTTTAAATCGATTTTAGATTAGACCAGTGATGGCCAACCCGCGGCCCTTTTAAGGTTTCTGTGCGGCCCAGTTGACAGATACTAATCCAGGGGTGGGCAGACTACGGCCCGCGGTATAGATGTGGTGATATGCACTCATTTTGAACCATAGTTGGATAGAATTATGTCCGAAATAACCGATTTTACCATGTTAATTACTTCTTTTTAAAGATCACCACAATTTTGGGGGAATAACAATCAAACTAGAGATCAAATCGAAGTGAGGACTTTTTTTTTTTTTTTTTTTTTTAGAGATCACAACGATTCTGGGAGAAATATACCGAAATTTGAAATCAAATCGAAGTGAAGACCTTTTTTCTAGAGATCGTTCTTGACCCTCGGTCACTTTCACATTATCAATCTGGCCCTTCTAGAAAAAAGTTTGGACACCCCTGTACTACCTACAACCGAATTGCAGCCCGCAGCCAAATTTTTGGATTAAAATTTTACTAATGCGGCCCGCATACGCTCCCAAGTTGGACATGCCTGGATTAGACTAATCATTATTGCAAAATAGGACGCAATTACTTAACAGATTCAACACAAAAGACAATTAATCTGTTGAATTGGCATGTGATTATATTTTATTCATTATTAAAAAGCTGTTACAAGGTAGATAAAGAAGCATTGGTATAAAACAAAAATTTTTTATATTAACACAAATCAAATTAAGCTAAAAAGCTATTTACAAGTAAAAATTTACTGAAATACAAATTTTTTACATGTAAAAATTGAGTAGTAGTACAAGCAGTTATTCAAACCATGAAAACAAGTTTTAACCAAATTATAGTCTAATGCAAAATGTCATTGATGCAATGTACCTAAACCAACTATTCCCAAAGAATATCCACGAATCCTCATTGCACCGCTAGCTAATTCCCTTATGTTTTCCGCACTTTGTGGACGAGCTCCTTCTTTAACCGCAACATGCAGGAACAAGGTCCTTCTATATAAGTTCAGTATCATTGACATTGTGCTATCAGCAACTTCTTCAACACATGCAGATGGTACATTACACACTGCAATTCCTAAAAAAAGGCAATATCAACGTAAAAAAGCCATAGCATTTGAAAAAATAAACAACATCTGAAGTTTTTAATAGAAGTCACTTGCTACAAGTTATATTTATCAAGTTTACTAGACAAATACTTTTATCAAAAATATTACTAAAAAAAGTGCTTTGTAAGAAAAAATTCTCTTTATTAAACAGATAAACTCTTTAATTTTCAACGAAAAAAAACGTTAAATGTCAATTAATTTAAATATAAAACAATAATTAAAGCATTGAAAATTTGCTTTGTATTTCAAGCAACTAGATGTACAAAATAAGTTATATTCTGCATGTCTACAACATATTTTTCTATTTTAAGTTTTCTGAATCCCAATGGTTCTTTTATTTTAACTTTTTTTAATTAGGGTGTTACAAAATCTTACATAGATAACAGTATAACACTAATAATATTACTCGGTGTACTTTTGCCAAATTTGTTTACAAGAATGTATCAAAAAAGTTTAAATAAAAGACTTTTCTACAGCTTTAAAATTACAATGATGGTAGACTTTTACCTCGGTAGGCTAAAGGTCTACAACGACGGTAGACTTTTACCGTTCTGTCCAACCCCTACTTACCTTGGGGTAAAACTGGACAGATCGCTCACCACTTAGTGGCATTGCGCAAAAAACTATCCTCGCGCGTCACACTGCTGAGGCGACTCATGGGCTCGGGATGGGGTGCTGGTGCTAAAAACACTATGCATAGCCACCTTGTCTCTAGTCTACTCAGCAGCTGAGTACTGTACGCCAGTCTGGTGTCACAGTGCTCACACTCGTCTGATCGACAGTGTCTTGAACGACGCCTTGCGCATAGTTACTGGATGCCTGCGTCCCACTCCAACAGATCACCTACCTGTACTCTCAGGCATCCAGCCAGCTGAGCTTCGCCGACTGGGAGCGACACTCTCCTTGGCTTACCGTGGGTCTCTGGACCCCAATCATATCTTGTATGGTCTTTTAAGTGGGTCCTCAGGTACTCGCCAAGTGAGACTAAGATCTAGACGCCCGTTTGTGCCAGCTGCGTGGAATCTTTTGGACAACTTTGCCCGACTTGGCATCCACGCTTCTGAATGGACAAATCACAAATGGAAAACGGAGTACTGTAAAAATGCTTCCAGGCTCCGTGCTTTTGTGCCTGGGACCGGTGCCAGGCCTGTTGGGATGGGCTTACCCCGAGCAGCTTCGGTTAAGCTCAACCACCTGCGGACTGGTGTTAGGCAATTCCATTCGTCCATGCACAAATGGGGTCTCGCTCTTTCACCGAATTGCGAGTGTGGCGCCTCTGAGCAAACCGCAGACCATGTTCTAACAGCGTGCCCTATACATCGGGCACCACATGGAGCACGAGGTCTGACGGTTTTGGATGACAAAACTCGATGCTGACTTAATAACATCACTGCCAGCAACGTTCCCTCTAAGAGCTTGCTTAGTGTGCGCGGAATGAAAGGCCGTGTGAGCAGTGGTGAATATTACCTGAGCCAAGGAAGTTTTGGTTTTCTGTCCCAAAATAAAAGTGTTCTCTAAAAAAAAAAAAAAGGTCTTCACTTCGATTTCATTCCCAATTTCCTGATTTTATTCTCCAAATAAAGGTGTTCTTTAAAAAAAAAAAAAGGTCTTCACTTCGATTCCTTAATCCTTGATTTCCTATTTTGTTACCGAAATCAAACCTTGCCAACACTTATACAGCAAAAGCATGTCTTGCCAAAACTTAGACAGTGCGAGGCAAAACGAAAGTACTGCGCGGTGGTTCTCTCGTTACTGCGCGGCCGCGCAGGCGCGCAGCTTAGAGGGAACCGTGACTGCCAGTATCTGATTCCGGCAGTTCAGCACTCTGGGGTAGTAAAAGGATAAACCCTCGGCCCCAGTCCTGTTTGTGTCCGACCTGTAGTGGATACCCTTCAAACGACGATGACGAAAATTACAATTTCAGATTGTTAATCAAGTATTAATTATAAAAAAATTAATACAACTTTGATTTTTTTACTGAATTAAAACTTAGTAGCATAAAGCCAAACGTTCATATCATACATGTTTAAATATTTATTAACATATAACAAATTAGATTACCCAATTCAGCAGCTGCTTTAATATCAACATTGTCAAATCCAGAACCAATCTTTACAACCAATTTTAAAGCTTTAAATTTTTCCAAATCTTCTCTTGTCAATACAATACTGTGATACAATAATGCTCCTACAGCTTCATTTAAAACCTAAAAAACAAAAAAAAACAGTAATTTTACTAAATGGAATTAAACATCTTAGTTAACAAAACTTATTTTTAAACTGTACTGTATATATTCAAAGTAACAAAATTAATTTATTAAGAATTTAATTTCTAATTGTTGCAGCACTTAATTATAAATATTACAGTTTAACTAAGTAATGATCATACTAATGCAGGGGTTTTCAACTGAAGGGTTACAGCTCCAGGTGGTTTATTTCACTTTTTTTAGGGGTTGCAAAGCTTTTGATGCACAATAGAAACACAGAATATTTAAGCAAAGTAATATTCAAAATTATTATTTTAGAATTTACTTATAATTATTTTAACGTATTTGATTCATGGACACTATAGCAGGACTACAAGACGAAAATCCTACTTTGAACTGGTTATAAGGGTGGTTATTACCATTACAATTAAATATAAATATAATTTATAGGTCATATACGTAAGAGAGTAGGTTCAATACAAGTTTGACTATGCTGAGCTGGCAAACAAATGCCAAAACAAGAAATAAAATCACTGAGTATGTATAGACTCAAAAAAAAGGAACAAAAATATATAGCATAAAGCAGTTTCTAAGCAACCTATTGTTACACCTGACAAAACACTTTTGAGTTTGTAGACTTAAAAGCAAATGAGGTGAGGAGATAATTTCAAGAAATTCTTCATGTAATCACATGATTAAGACATAGCTGAATGAGATAGAAATGCTTGTTTGGTCAAGCAGGCCAGTGTGGTCTCACAGATTAACAGATTGGTCTAACAAAAACCTAGCTAGCATCTTGGACCCTTTCATGCTAAAAACCCAGACTCCAATCTAGTGATCGGCAAAACAATGACTTTGGTTAGAGAAAAGCTAAGCGACAACAAAAAGATACAGTTTAATTGTCATAACACCTGTCTTATCCTATGATGCAACTTACCTATTTGGGGAAAAGATTATAATGTGCTGTAAAGAAAAGGGTTGATATTATAGCATCAAATTATGTGTTTGGTCTATTATAACATCATTATCTATACTTCTCTATGTACAAGTTGGCTTAGTAATTAAGCCTTAGTTAGAATCATCATATCTATTTATCCTCTTAATTTGCAAAACAACATCAGAGGCTTAAAGCAACTTTCAAACAGTTACTTCCAACTTGATTTCATAGATGTCAATATATTACTGTCTGATTAAAATTTTGAATTATTTTTTAATTATATGTATGAAATTTAAAGCTTTTTGTGAGATCAGACAGCAGAAAAAAATGCTGTAAATTATTTTTTTACAAAGACACAACAGAATGACGAGAACAGGTGTTGAACCTAGACCAGCATTCTATCATTGGAGTTTCTTGAAACATTTTCAGGTTTTCATGAACTTTAGGTTTTTCATATTAATTCTTATCTAAGATGTTAAATAGTAGTTTAATAAAATTCAAAAAGTTTGCTCAAGGTTTTTAAGATATAAAAAATTGAAGAGTGCTGACCTAGGCAGCATTGATTACATTTGCCATTGATATGGTGCTTACAGCCTTATACCTAAACAAATGTAATCCCAGTAATTCATTAACTCAACAATTAAACTATTGGTCAGCCATGCTCCAGCACCAAAACAGAGCGACGTCGACCAATTTGTGAATCTAGTTTTTCTGCCTTGTTGGCAATAAAAACAAGGCCGAGAATAAACTGATACTAGAACAAAATCTATGGTGTTCTGAAAACATGTCAGCAGAGTGGTTGAGTGGTAAAGTACCAGGCTCATGACCAACACGGTCTCAATTCAAAACCCACTTGCGTCATTCTGTTGTGTCCTTGGGAAATTCACTTTACGGCACATTTCCCTGCTTGGTGGTCCTGGCAAGCAATTCTAAATTATAGTCATATCTCTATTAAATTACAAGCGGACAGAAAATATCTCGGTATCTCCAGAAGCAGATCGAGATGATTGCCTATCCTATGTATTAGCACCTCCGTCACTTTCCTGTGAGTCAGGAGGATAAATACAGAGATAAAATTAAAAAAATTAAAACAATAGCACCATGCATAAACAAGCTTGTTGCCAAGATAATCCAACTGTTGCTGTTTTGTGGGTGTCTTTTTTTTCTTGAATTTAAATAATAAGTTTTATCATTCAACAGAGATAATGTTTAATCAATTTTTGCTAATACATGTTCATACAGGGTGGCCCAGAGAATTGAGGACAAATAAAAGTTCAGTTTTTTCAGTTAATGAAGGCCAATAAAAACAACTCATATATCAAGTGAAAGAGACATTTATTGTATTTAATAACATCCAAGAGTTATTCAATATATCCTCCTTTCTCTTTGATAACTTGGCAGAGACAAGGAATCATCTGATCATATGTGGCAGGCACAGTTTTAGCATCAATTTCTGTCCAAGATTTGGTTAGTTTTGCTTCAGGACCTCCACATTTGAGTGGGATACAGTGAGGGACTTGCTTATCTGAATTAACCAACATGCTTATCAGAAGATGATAAAGAATAAAGTTGTTCTTTGGATGAAAAAAGTCACTGGAAATAAAGGAATTACACTTTAGCAACCTCTCACACAACCAGATTGGTGCAGAACTGGTGCAAAGGCAATTTCAAGTCGTTTTGGCCCAAGAAACTATGACCTCCATCTTCTCCTGATTTGAATCCAATGGACTTTGGAATATGGTCCATCTTGGAGCAAAAGTTCTGCACTGTATCCCACTCAAATGTGGAGGTCCTGAAGCAAAAACTGACCAAATCTTGGGCAGAAATTGATGTCAAAACTCCATGTGCCACATGTGATCAGATGATTCCTCATCTCTGCCAAGTTATCAAACAGAAAGGAGGATATATTGAATAACTCTTGGATGTTATTAAATACAATAAATTTCTCTTTCATTTGATATACGAGTTGTTTTTATTGGCCTTCATATAACTGAAAAAACTTAACTTTTATTTGTCCACACTTTGCTGGGTCACCCTGTACAAGCATTAAAAACAACAATATGTCTAAATAGAATTTAAAAAAAGAGATAAGTTATACTGCATTGCCAAAATAGGTCACAGTACAAAAAAGGTAGAAAACCACTGTACTAACAGTTACATGCAAGTTTTTTATAAATTGTGATATTTCAGCAAGCAAGAATCACTTAGGTAGACTGATCAAACTTGCATCTTTCTGCTTGCAAATCAAAATGTTATCGCTACTTTGCCAACATATCTATATGAGGTCTGTCCAAAAAGTATCTGACCTTTGGGCATAAAACACACAACACAAAGAATATCACAAATTTTATTTAATCTCTTTCAAAATATTCCTGCCACTTTTGAAAATACCTTTTGAACTCCTCTTTTGAAATGCTCCTGAGCTCCACCATTGTTTTTTCCATAATGTCCTTACATGACTGAAACCGCATGCCTTTTAGCATAGTTTTTAACTTGGGGAATAGCCAGAAGTTGCATGGTGCCAAATCAGGAGTAAGGAGGCTGTCTCAGCCAAAAAACCTTTAATTACATGGGTGGAATGAGTGGAAGCATTGTCATAGTGAAGCTGCCAGTTCTTCCCCGTCCACACATCTTGCCATTTTCTTTGCACAGCATCACAAAGGCAAAATAAAACCTTTAGGTAGTACTCTTTATTGATTGTTTGGCCTTCTGGAGCATATTTGTGATGCACTATGCCACAGGAATCCAAGAAACAGGTCAGCATCACTTTTACATCGCTGCAAAACTCGTCATACTTTTTTGAGCCTTGGTGATTCTGGATGCTTCCATTGCAAAGATTAAAACTTGCTTTCTGGATTGTAACCATAAACCCAGGTCTCATCACCAGTTATGATTGTCTTTGTAAATTCTAGGTCACTGTTTGTACAATCCAACATGTCGTGGGCAATTTCCACACAAAGCTCCTTCTGTTTCTCTGTCAGCAGCTTGTGAATGAATTTGGCCAACACTCTCTGCATGCAAAATTTTCAGTTAAAATGGAGTGAGCTGATCTCTGCTTATTCCCAGTTTTTCAAGAATTTCCCTGAGTGTTAGATGGTGCTCTTCCATTACAATTTGGCAAACCTTCTCAATCACCTCCTTGTTTCAGCTTGTAGATGGCCTGCAAAACTGTGCCTCACTCTCCACTGATATTCAACCATTTTTGAAGCGATTAAACCATTCCTTTATTTGAGTTTGATTTAAGGCCTTATCTCCAAAAGCTTGATGAATCTTTTGAATTGTTTCAGTTTGATTATTACCAAGCTTTTGGCAGAACTTGATACAATATCTTTGTTTGATGCTTTCTGTCATTATGCTTGCAAGCAAAAAATTGATGATCATGCAGTATATGACTGCACTAAATGCTTCAAAAAAAAGAATGACACCAACTACCAGTTTGAAATTTTTTATGTGTGGGCAGTAATTGTGATGTTACAATCCACCAAAACCACTTTGCAGGCATGGCATTATTTTTGGTGGGAGGACATAAGGTTGAATACTTTTTGGACAGACCTCATATAAACAAGTGATTCTCAACCTTTTTCTGCCTGTGGCACATTTTGGAAACTTTTCAAAATTTGCAGTACATATAGACCAGATTTCTTGATTTTTTGTCTCCAAAACCAGGTGTTCTCTAAAAAAGAAAAAGGTATCCACTCTGATTCAGACTTTATTTTGTCAATTAAATGCCTAAAAACTGTTGTGGGTTGGATATCCCTGGACTAATGTTTTTCAAAAAGTTTCATGGCACACAGGTTGAGAAACACTGATATAAACAAATATACAACTTTTATAAGGCACTTACTGGCATATCAGCCAAGTGAAGACAAAAAAATATTCACTTTAAATTAAAGCCTGAAAACTACTTATCAGCTACATTTGTTTTTTATAAGATGAAAAGAAAAAATGAATGAAAGACATGTTTGTTCGAGTTAAAAAAACAAAAAACTTTAATTCAGGCAACACTTAAATGAACAATGATCTACATAGTTTGGACCACCATTGGTATGTATTGAAACTAAAACATTATAATATATTAATTTGTGTCCATTTTAAATTTTAAATAAATAGCAACACAATGCAGCAACTGAACATGGAAAAATGTAAATTATACTTTTAAATTGTTCTGATGGAAATTTAAAATAATTGCTTCATTTGTTTTGAATTTTTGTGTTTTTGTGCTTGTATTTGTATGCTTATATATGTGTGTGTGTTATATGTATGTGTTGTGATATTGTGCAATCGATGACGTAGTGTTTTCTTAAACGCTTCTAATCTTAATCAGCACCTTCTGCTCGATCAATTATTGGACACGCATATCTCCAAGCATAATTGTAACCAGTTAAATCTGCGCCTCTATTTCGGTTCATCAGTCAGTTCAAAGTTATCAAGCTACTACAGCAAACGAACTAAAAGCATTCTATTTCAATACGGTTGTTTTTTTGGCTAAGTGATTTTTGTGAATATTTATTATTGTTTTTTTTATAAACCTGTGTATTCGTGCAAAGATACAACAGGCAAAAGTGGCGACAAGGATTCAAGTAACTCATCTGCGTCAATAGAAAAGAAAATTTGTTGAATTTGCATTAACAGCTTGAATTGTCAAAATGAGTGAAATTTCTGAACTAATTTTGTTGTTAAATAAGCAACACCAAGAGCAAATGGCAGTTTTACGCGGCGAGCATCAAGAGCAAATGACAATGCTTCAAGAGCAGCTGAAAATTCTACAAAGCAGCTTGAACAACCCGCAAGAAAATGTTCCAACACCGATGGCAAGTTTTCAACCATTCGATTCCACATCTGAGTTATGGACTGATTATTTGGCAAGGTTCCGAACATTCGTCACTGCTAACTCCATTCCCGACAACAAGCAAGCACAAATTTTTCTTACCAACCAATCTAACTCCATTTACAAAATGCTTAGCAACTTAGCAGCTCAGCAACAACCTGTCAAAAGCATACGTGAGCTAACAATGAATGATATTCAGACGTTTATGGCAGAGCAGTTTGACCCAAAACAATCAATCTAACTCCATTTACAAAATGCTTAGCAACTTAGCGGCTCAGCAACAACCTGTCAAAAGCATACATGAGCTAACAATGAATGATATTCAGACGTTTATGGCAGAGCAGTTTGACCCAAAACGATTTGTTGTCAGAGAACGTTTCAAGTTTTGGTCTGACATGAAACGCAAACCTGGCGAAACTATTCTTGAACTGGCAAGCAGAATACGACAAGATGCAGCTACATGTGATTTTCAATCCATTAAAGATCCTTTAGATGAAGCCTTGCGAACTAAATTCATCTGTTCAGTAGACAACGAAGCAGTTTTGAAGACACTCTTCAAGCTCAAGGACGATGAACTGAAGTTTAGCAACGCCATCAGAGTGGCTCAAGAAGTGGAAGAAGCAGCCAAGGTAGCAAAGGGAACCGTACACAGTCAACCTTCTACGTCAGTGCAGAAAGTTTATCACACAAAGTCCAAAACTTCCAAAACGCAAGAAAAGAAAACCGCCTGCTTCAGGTGTGGAAATTCTGGACATTTTAGCAAAGCTTGTCCCCACATTAAAGCTATTTGCAGCTTCTGCAAGAAAACAGGTCATCTGCAATCTGTATGCATGTCTCGACTAAGAAATAATAAGCTTGTGAAATTGGTGCACAAAGTCCAATGTTCTGTTTCACCCATCTATCAAACTATTAGATTTAATGACCACAGAATTAAGTTTGAAATTGATAGCGAAGCCAGTGACACATTTTGCTGTGAAGCGACGTGGCAAACGCTGGGTAAACCCATTCTACAACCTGTATCAGTTCAATATCAAGTTGCTGAAGGTAGCCCGCTACCCGTCGTGGGACAATTCCAATCAACTGCAAGTATTGATGGAAAATCACCTGATGTGACCTTTCCTGTAATTGTCACTAAGGTGCCCAATCTAAATTTACTAGGTCATCTGGCGATGATGAAGTTGAAACTCACCAACTTAACTGATCACTTCAGAGAAAACCTAAGTTGTGCTGAATCTACTGCAACGATAGAGCACGTCACTACAACTGGTCCAGAAAACTCTTTAGATGCGGCATGTATTCAATTATGTGGAGAGTTTCCTACTTTATTTGAATCTACATTGGGTTGTCTAAAAGATTTTTCACTGGACATACGGTTTAAACCTGAAGCTAAACCTATTTTCAAGAAGCCAAGACCTGTTCCGTTCTCAATCCTACAAGATTTAAACGAAGCATACGAAGCAGGAATTAAGAGAGGTGTATGGGAGCTTACAGATTTTAACTCGTACGGCACCCCTGTGGTTCCTATTCGAAAGTCTCCTTTGCCAGGTCAAGCAAAAGCAAGCATCCGAGTTTGTGGAGATTATTCGGTGACTGTAAACTCGCAACTGGAAGACCATCGTCAACCAATCCCTCTCCCAGAAGATCTAATGCGCAAGCTAGGACGTGGTTACTGCTTTAGTAAGATTGATCTAGCTAATGCATATAATCAAATCTGTCTTTCTCCTGACAGCCAGAAGAAGCTGGCTCTCAGCACTCACAAAGGAGTTTTACTTCAGAAAAGACTTCCTTTCGGAATTAAATCCGCACCAGGGTATTTCCAAGAAATCATGGAACAGTTAACGCAAAATTTGCGAGGAGTTGCCGTGTATTTCGATGATATTTTGGTAAGTGGTGACAACGCAAAAGATCATTTGATGAACCTGCGAGCTTTGTTCAAAAGACTAGAAGAAAAAGGTCTTCACTGCAACCGTGAGAAATGTGTTTTCGCCCAAGTATCAATTGATTACCTGGGTCACACTTTATCAAGTTGAGGAATTGCAAAAGGGTCCAAAGTTGATGCCATACTAGAAATGCCTACACCCAAGAACATTTCTACGTTAAAATCTTTTTTAGCATCTGTGCAGTTTTATTCTAAATTCTTACCTCCATATTTTTCGGAAATCACCGAGCCGTTGTACAAGCTTACACGCAAAGGACAACAGTGGAAGTGGGGTGAAGAAGAAGCGACATCTTTCAAAAAGATCAAACGGTTACTATGCACAGAGACTGTACTTGCGCACTATGACCCATCTCTTCCGTTGGGTTTATCTTGTGACGCCTCAGAATGCGGAATTGGAGCGGTATTATTTCATCGCTTTGCAGACGGAAGCGAGCGTCCCATTCTCAATATTTCTAAAGTCTTATCAGCAACACAAAGACGCTACAGCCAAATACAGAAAGAAGCACTATCCTTAGTGTACGCTTTGAAGAAATTTCATCAGTTTCTGTACAGTCGTAAGTTCATTGTGGTTACCGATCACAAACCTTTAGTGACCTTGTTTGCCCCTGATAAAGGTACTCCTGCAATGGCCACGAATCGACTTGCACAATGGGCATTACTAGTCCATCAATATGACTACACGGTGGAATACCGTAGAAGCAAGGACCATGGCAATGCCGATGCTCTTAGTCGCTTGCCATTTTCAAATGACACAAGTTTTGATGGGGAGGAGATGGAAGATGATGTCGATAGCGTTTGTTTAGTTCGAACAATCAGTTGTCAAATCAATCCTGACAATCCATTGCTTGTGGTCAGAGAGACTGCCAAGGATCCAATTCTTGCCCAAGTAATGCGATTTGTGAAGGAGGGATGGCCACATGCATTTTCGGAAGAGCTTAAAGACTTCAAAAAGTTGGAAAATTCGTTGTCAACAGAGAATGGTTGCGTTTTTTACGGCTTACGGGTAATAATTCCTTCAACCCTACGTAATCATATTCTTAAATTATTACACCTTGGACATTTCGGCATGCAACGGATGAAACAACTTGCCAGGTCAACTGTCTATTGGCCTAGAATTGACTTTGACATTGAGGATTTATGTCGCAAATGCACTTCCTGTGGCCAATTTCAAAATAAGCCGGATAAACCTTCAATCCATCCGTGGATGATGCCAGAAAAACCATGGTCAAGACTCCACTTGGACCATGCGATCAACTTTCTGGGAAGAAACTGGTTAGTCCTTGTAGACGCTTATTCAAAATATCCTTACATTCATCCAACAACCTCAACGTCTTCGAAAAGTACTACTGCTATACTTGAACAAGAATTTGCTCATTTCGGATATCCCCACACGTTGGTGACCGATAATGCCACAACATTCATGTCTCAAGAGTTCCAAGCTTGGTGCAAACAACGAGGCATTGTACATCTCACCGGAGCACCTTATCATCCAGCAACAAACAGTGCTGCCGAGTGTTTGATACAATCGTTCAAACAGGGATTGAGAAAATCCTCGTTACCTCCAAAGGAAGCTTTGCAAGAATTTCTAATGCAATATAGAAGAATTCCTTTTGCATCGGGACTGTCACCAAGCGAATTGTTGAATGGAAGAAGAATTCACACCAAAATTGACACTTTGGTTCCATCCATTCCGCATCTCCTGCAGGGAAGACAGTCAAGACAAGCGAGCAAGCATTCAAATGCTGAAGACTCGGAAGTGGTTTCGAAAGTCGAACATCATTACTCACTAGGAGACCCTTGTTACACACTGTACTTCGGCCCTAGAAGAGATCGTGACCCACGATGGGTGCCTGCAATAGTTACGAAAGTCCATGGTACACGAAGCGTCAATGTACGAGTCATTCCTCGAGGACCAACTTGGAGAAGACATCTTGATCAACTTTGACCTCGATACGGTTCGGATCAAGATGATGATCCCTGTGAAATCCCAACGAGCGTTTTGTCTACAGAAACACTTCCAGCTGGGACTGACCACGCATCTAGTTCTTCTTCGATGAACCAACGCAACAATCCGAGATTACCAACCGGAGACGAGTACGGGCAATACAATCCACGACGATCAGCGAGAACAAAGAGACCTCCAAAAAAAATATTGTTGCTAATATGTATATATATATTTTTTGTCGTAGTTTATTTGGGGAGGTGTTGTGATATTGTGCAATCAATGACGTAGTGTTTTCTTAAACGCTTCTAATCTTAATCAGCGCCTTCTGCTCGATCAATTATTGGACACGCGTATCTCCAAGCATAATTGTAACCAGTTAAATCTGCGCCTCTATTTCGGTTCATCAGTCAGTTCAAAGTTATCAAGCTACTACAGCAAATGAACTAAAAGCATTCTATTTCAATACGGTTGTTTTTTTGGCTAAGTGATTTTTGTGAATATTTATTATTGTTTTTTTATAAACCTGTGTATTCGTGCAAAGATACAACAGTATGTATACTTGAATTTTGTGCTTCTAATGAATCATTGCTTTAATTTTTATGTTGTATATTGTATTTATCATATATATTATCTTTGAAAACATTTCTTTATCGCTTTGGCAGCATATTGGTCACCTTTTGTGACTGATATGTTTAAGCAATTTATAAATCTGTTTTTTGTAGTTGTTGTTTTAATTAATTATTTTTGTTGTTGATGTTTTAATGTAGCTGCAAGCAAGAAGCAGCAACCAGGTTTCATTGTGTTTAGAACTTTGCTTAAATACAATATATAAACTTTTTTTATAAATTTGAAAACATTTCTTCTGATATCACTCCCTTTAAATGCTAAAAACCATTGCAATTGCTCATAAAAAATCAATGCAATGCCATAGAAGAAATTAAAATAAAATATTGTGTTCTTTTTTCATTATAAATAATAACTTTTCTTAAGAATGAAGAAATTTTGTCATAATCAAAAGTAAAACAAATCAAAAAAACCAAAAAAAAAAATTTTAAAAAAGGAAAAGATCAATCTCATTACTAATAAGTGATTAAAAATTAATTACCAATTTATTACTTTTTTCTAATCTTTTAAAGTTTGCTTTTAAATTCACTGATTTTCTTATTTACAAAACCTTTTTTTTGGCTGAAATATAAACATACTTTTAATAAAAAGTAAAAAGAAAATGATCAATCTTATTGCTAAAAAATGATGATCACTATTTTATCATTTTTCTCATCTTTTACAGTTTTTTTTTAATTCAATGATTTTCTTACTTACCAAAACTTTTTTTGACTAAATATAAACATAATTTTAATAAAAAATAAAAAGTAAAAATTGATTTGTTTTGAATCTCATATTTGCTATAGAGTATATACAGTGTTGAGATTTAGGGAGTTTGCATGGTTTGTGCAAACCGGTTCTTCAAATTTCAGCATATGCACAAACCTGCTCTTAATTTAATGTAATCTATGTATCTCTATATGTTTGTATAATAAGGAAACCTGTTGTTTGTGAGTTCTGTAAAAAAGAGAAATTGTTCTTAAAATTTTAAATCCCAGTATTTGGTACATAGATTTTTAATTTTAAGCTTATACAAAGAATGAGAAATTGTATTATGCAAAGATTACAAATGACTTGCTATTGAATACAAATAATTTATCTGTTGTTCATAAAATAAATTACATTTATGAAGTACATGTCTACTTTGTTCTGGCAAGTTTCATAGATTTTACAGTCTCTTAATGGTCAACGTAATTACATTGTGATACAATTTAGTTTGCACTTTAACTTGATAATTGAATGCAGTTAGGTGCAATACCAATGAATGTAATAAAGTTTTTTATAAATCAACAAATAGCTCCTTGGAGATATATAACTTTCAAAAAACTTATGAAAGTTTATTTTTGCTTAAAGTAGAGCACTAAATAACTTGTCAATTTAGAATTTGTTCATAAAAAAACAGTATTGAGCACAGTAAAAAAATTTTGCAAGCATGATGAACAACAACTTTTGAGGAAAGCTAACACTTTGACTAGAAAACAGAAAAACCCAAGTTTGATCCTCAGCTAACCCAAGTAATTTCTTTCATGCCTTTGACAAAGGCACTTCACAAAAAATTCTCATATGGTGTCAACCTACTTATCTATAATGAGGATTTCAATTAAAACAGGAAGCAGCAATCAGGCTGGGTTTTTCAATTGAAATATTTCAACATTAGCTTGAAAGAGCTTTAAAAAATTTTAACATTTTAAACTTTTTTGCATCTTTATAAAACAAATGGCTTTTTATAAACATAATATAACCAAAACATGAGATTTTTTAATATTTTTTTGAACAGCTAAAACAGAAAAACAGTTTTCTCTTTGTTAGCATTTTTAAAATTAAAACTAATGTGCCATGCTAATATAAGGTCATTAGACATAGAAAAAAATAGTTAGTTTATCATTATATCATCATATAAAATTATTTTAACCTGAAGAAGTGTGTCTTAACCTTTTTTTTGCTAGCACCCTCTTGAAATCAGCAACCAATTCTCGTACCCCTTTTAGAAATGGTTAAATAAGAAAATCATTGTTATTAAAAATTTAAACAAGTAACTGAATACATAATAACACAATACTAAAATATGATTTAGTTTTATATTAGCAAAAAAGTAAATTAGAGTAATATATTATACGTATACTGTGTCTCACAAGATATTTTTGCTGTTGTCTCAGTGACATAGACCTAACCAACCTTGATAATTTAGCAACCAAACACCCCCTAGAAACAAATATTGCACCCTTTAGAAGTGGAAGTACCCCTGTTTAAGAACCTTTGACCTAAAGCTTGTAACAAGGACATGTAATAGATCAAACTTATTGTTAAAACATGAAAATTTTTTAGAATATTTTGTTTAAAATAGCTTAAAATATTTTGGATATTGTATTAAAAACTTGGAGTATTCAAAAAATTGCAAAAAAACAAACACAATAATCAGGTCAATATTGAGATAAGTAACAGTTTAAAAATAAATTTTATTTAATGTTATCTAAAAAATAAATGAACAATGGGCAAGAAAGTCAAATGACCCATAAAGTTACCAAGCATAAAATAGATTTGAGTTGCCACCAGGGTCGCAGAGTCAGATGGTTTAAGATCCCACTTCAACTCTGCAGCCCTGATTGCCAAAACATTTTAAAATACCTTTTCGTGTATTTCATGTGTTGATTGTGCATCACAAAAAGCAACAGTTGCAACATCTTTCAAAATAGGCATTTCAACACTGCAATCTCTTCCATCCAAAAGTGCAATAAGAGGCCTACCACCAGCCATAATTATGTGGAAATAAATGCAATAATAACAAAGCACAAATGAATTAATTTATTTAAATCTATACATTAAAGAATTTTAGTAAAATATAAACAGGTGATATGAAAATATGCAAACACAAAAACTAAACCAAGATAAATAAAGTTAAATAAAACAAGTATAAGCTTGAAATAAGAAAATTATGCCAACAATAATCTTTGGAAACTTTGTAGTATTTCATTAATTTTAAAAGTAAGCAGATCAAATATTTAAACATATCAGATATGTATTTCTATTGATGTTTGTTCCAAAACAAGTTTTAGGTGTTTAAATTATTTGATTGAATATTAATATACAAACATTTCTTGCTTTTTCAAGGGAGGTCGTCATCATCGTTTGGAAGGGCATCAATTCCAGGTCAGACACAAACAGGACTGGGGCCAAGGGTTTATACTTTTTCTACCCCAGGCTGCTGCACTCCCCAAATCAGATGCTGGCAGTAATGTTGTTAAGCCAGCATTGAGTTTCATCATCCAAAACCATCAGATCTCATGCTTCATGTGGTGCTCGATATATGAGACTCGCTAGTAGAAAATGGTCTGCATTTGTTCAGAGGTGTCGCACTTGCAATTCAGTAAAGCATTGAGACCCCATTTGTGCATGGATGAATGGAATCATCCAACACCAGTCCTCAGGCAGTTGAGCTTTACTCAAGCTGTTTGGGGCAAGCTCATCCCAACAGGCCTGGCACCAGTCCCAGATATAAAAACACGAAGCCTGGAAGTATTTTCACTATACTCTGCATTCCATTTATGGTTTGTCCATTCAGAAGCACAAATGCCAAGTCTGACAAGGTTGTCCAGAAGATTCTGTGCAGCTGGCACAAATGGGCATCTAGATCTTTGTCTCTCTTGGAGAGCATCTGAGAACCCACTTAAAAAACCATACAGGATATGATCAGGGTCCAAAGATCCACAGTAGGCCAAGGAGAGTGTTGCTCCCAGTTGGCAAAGATCAGCTGGCTGGATGCCTTAAAGTATGGGTAAGTGATCTGTTGGAGTGGGACACAGGCATCCAGTGACTATGTGCAAGATGTCATTCAAGACACTGTCTATGAGGTGAGTATGAGTGACACCAGTCTGGTGTCGCAGCACTCAGCTTTTGAATAGACCAGAGATAAGGCAGCTATGTGTAATATTTTGATACCAGCACCCCATCCCAAGCCCACAAGTCACTTCAGCAGTGTGACACGCAAGGACAGTTTTTTGCACAATGTCATTAGATGTGATGAAACATGAGCAATCTGTCCAGTTTTACCCCAAGATAAGTAAGGGTTGGACAAAACAGTAAAAGTCTATCATTGTTGTAGACTTTAGCTCACATTTGGCCTCTTGGTTATTTAAGTGAAAGGCTGCCATCACCCTCATAGCATGACTGAGCATCAAGCTCCAATTCTGGAGATACGCTAAAATTTCTAGAGATTGAATGAAATTTTTGGAGATGGAATCCAATTCTAGAGATTGAATATTAATATAAAAACATTTCTTGCTTTTTCAAGGGAGGTGATAAATGGGTTCTCATTTACTATTCACCAAGTTTAGTCCATTACCTTTTCAATCTTGAGAAATCCCAAAAGCCAGCAAGGTTAATAACAGCAATTAGAAAAACTGATAAATGAACAACTTTTTGATTTTATTTAAGAATGATATTGAAAACTAGTATAACCATTTTCTGAGTTTCAAAAATATTAAGCAAATAGTTCTGTTATTATTAGTTCAAATAGTGGGTCTCTTCAATAAGTAACTATGAGCAATTTTTGTTAGTGAAACTAACTTGGAATTCCCTGTGGTTATTATGATTTCTTGAAAGATCCATTTTTTCTTGGTTTGTTTTTTTATTGCCTCCTAGTGCTGTAGGAAGAATTCCAGGTTAGTTTCACCGACAAAAAACAGTTACAGTCTCTTTTTGAAGAGAATTGAAATAGTTACAAAAAGTAAAACCTCATTTTCAATTTAAAAACATTAAAAACTATTTTAAATTGAGCTTAAGAGTTGAAGCCGTTTGGCAGATATAACTACATGAAATAAAAAATGAAGGTACTAAGTCCTTTATCTGGACGAAATTGTTTTCGCAAATGCAAAAGCAAACAATCATTGGCTTTCAACTAATCATCTACAATTTATTATATTTTATGTATGCAAATGCAAGCAATTGGTAATTTTTTATTAAATATGGAATTATTGTACTGCCTCATTGACTTATTTCACTCCAGTATCTACAGTAGGCAAATAAAGTTCTACATTAAGCATAATTCAACTTCATAAATATAAATACAAATAAATTACTATCAACCAGTTCTTCCAAAACTTTTTTTTTATGAATTGTAAAATTCAAAAAATGTCTCAGCTACTGGTAGAATTCCCAATTTTCGAATTTGAAAAAATTTTCAAAACCGGGATAAATCTAACCCGATTTATGCATGTAAAATTATAATTTTTTTACATATATAAATATATAAATATAAATATAGACATATTGCAGGAGTGAATCGATCTTCCCCGCAGAGGACTCAACGAAAAAAATCGGAGCAACTTAATACAAAATTTATTCAATCACTGTTTAAAAACCACAATAGTCTGTTTCATTCTTAGAATCGTCAAGTGGTTACTTATTCTATTTGAATAAGTAAGAATATTGTATTAAATATAGATATATATTGCATTGTCCAATCATTTATTCTAATATATATATATATATAAACATAAAATATATAAACATAGAAATAAAAATAAAAAATAAATAAATAAATTTTTTTTATTTTTATATTTATCCTCCTGACTTACAGGAAAGCGACGGAGGCGCTAATACTTAGGGTAGCCAATTACCCCGACCTGCTTCCGGAGATGCCAAGATATTGCTGTTCCCTTGTAATTTAATAGAGATATGACTGTAATTTAGAACTGCTTCCCAAGACCACCAAGCAGTGGGAAGTGCCGTAAAGTGTCTTTCCCAAGAACACAGCAGAATGACTCAAGTGGGTTTTGAACCGAGACCATGGTGATCGTAAATAGGGCACTTTCACCAATAGACCGCGCGGCCGACGTCAAATAACAAGGCAGTAATTCATAAAAACTTGATCTACTAACTTTAAACAAGTTTTGAAAGAAAGCGAGTAATAAATAATGATTATTACATCATTTTGACATTTTGACATTCAAAGTCAAATTTGCAAAAACAAACGACGCAACAATTTTATCCCAGTGGTGAAACAAATTAACCAAATGAAATTAAAATTTATCAAAATTATTATTATTTGACTAAAGTCTGAAAATTAAAAATTTATTGAGTTATAGGCGAGATGGCACTAAAGAGTACCATCTGTGACATTGTGCGTCACGTACACCAAACCCGAGGTTACTGCCCAACCATGGTTTCGAGTTTTGAACTCTCATCAGGGACGGTCTGCTTACTAAGTTTACAGTTTTTTTGTTTTAGATTTGAGTAAAATTAAAAATTTAGTCAAATCTAAAACAAAAAGCTGTGAAAGTAGAGATACTTTTTTGTTATATAGGATGACCAAAAAAATTTTAGGCCCACCTATTTATAAAATGCTAGGAATTTTTTACTATTAAGGTTAAAAGAATGAAATAAGTCTTGTTACAAAACCCAAGTTTTAAAGATTCATTTTGTAGCCTATTCTAGATACGATCATAATGTGCATAATCATGCATTTGTGAAGATTTTAATGTAAACTTAAATTTTCCGGAAAACGGCTCAGCCGACTATTGAACAGCACAAGTTCATCGTAGAGTTCATGATTCAACACGGTTCTGGCATTAAAGCAATTAGAAAATATCAGGAGAAATATTGTGTGAGACTACAGAAGAAAACTGTTAGAAGCATTTTTTAAAAATGGAAAGAATAGTGTAGCCGAGTTGTTAAAGCGCCATGATTGTGATCGACATGGTCGCGGTTCAAAACCTACTGGCGTCATTCCGTTGTGTCCTTGGGAAAGACACTTTATAGCTTTCCCCTGCTTGAAAATCTTGGAAAGCACTACTAAGTTTTAGTCATATCTCTGCAAAAATTAAAAATTTCAACCGGACAGCAATCTTGGTATCTCTGGAAGAAGGTCAGGGTAATTGCTTGCCCTATGTATTAGCGCCTCCGTCGCTTTCCTGAGAGTCAGAACGATGAATATGCAGATAAGATAAAATAATAAAACATGAAACAGTACATTATGTAAATAAGGGAAGTTTAGGTTGTCGGAAAAATGTTACCACTGAACATAGTAGTGACTTTGTGCAAAGCTTAAATGAAGAATTGTATTGAATCCAATGGAGGCCACTATAAATAGTAACACATAGCCTAAATAAAATAAATCTTTAGAACTTGCGCTTTGCAATAAGACTAATTTCATCTTTCTAATCTTAATGGTTAAAAAGTTATACATTTTAAACTTTTTTGAAAAATTAACTTAATGTAAAGAGGAGTTCCATAGTGGCAGACAAGAAGCAGTGGTGGATATTGGGTGAGGCGAATGAGGCAGTCGCCTCAGGCCCCCCCTTTTTTTGGGGCCCCCCCTCGAGTGTTGCATTGTTAACTGCGCAGTTTTGGATTCGCTGCAGATGTTTGCTCAGAGGACGATTTGAAGTGAAGACTTTTTTTTTTTTTTTCTTTAGAGAACACTTTGATTTTGGGAGAAAAATATGCAAGCCCAGATCAGACCTCTTTTTTTTCTCAGACTACATCAATTTTTGAAAATTCTTGCCTCGGGCCCCTAAATTGGAATAGCTATTGTTAAGATGCGCGCTTAAAGACAAATCGTAGTAAATTTGAACCAAAATCAAAAAATAAAACATTTTTGTTTATAATTTGCATTATGTAACAAAAATAAGTTTGTTTTTTATGGTTTTAGTTTGACTTTACCACGATATTATACGTTGTAGTTCAAGTGCACACCTTAAGAAAAGCTCACTGTTTGCCACTGGAGTTCTAGTGGAAAAAACCATTAGCTGTGTATCAAATCATTTATGAGTGGCTCGAAATATCTAAACAGTTCCACTAAAGTAGGTCTACCACGAGAGTGACATAAGTCAGCAGGCATCTTTTTTAAGGCACCTGTAATGAAATAAAAATACTTAATCTCGTTTTCCCTTATTTAAAACTGAAGATCAATTCATTTGTATCCTGGGCTATTAAATTTTTTTGCTGCAATTGGCTTACCAGAGAAAAATTAAATTAAATCACATTTTTTTCATAAAGTCACATAGCTGGTAAGCAAAGTCAATTTTTTTTGTCATCAGCCTGTAAAGAATTTTTTGTAGCCTGTGTCTAAATTTTTTCGATAAAAAATGTCCGAATTTTTTGTTTCTGGACCGCCTGCTTAAAAGTAATTGTTTACGGGTCTGCCATATAGCCTATCATATTATGTTTATAGCCTATTTTTATGCTATGTGAGCTTTTGTGAGCTATTTTTAAAAAATGCCATGTTTATTTTGATAGCTTACACTCCGGGAGGTTTAGGTGAAATAAGTATCCCTATGTTCCAATTTAGAAAAATTGCAACACAGCTTTTGTCTTTTTAAAATTAAATTTATATGAAAAATAACAATCTTATTTTTACTTAATTTTAATAAACAAAATGATCGATTCTGTAACTGTCACTGTTTTTATTAGACCTATCTTTGCGGCATTAAATAAAGCTAAGTTTTGAAAAGATAATCTTAATTCTTAATCGTGGGCCTATTTTAGACCATTAGTTCATTTTTAAAGTTGTTTGACAGTTCCCAAAATTTCTTAATGAAAAAAGTCGCAAAAAATTTGCTAAAACGTGTTTCTTTTTTTCCTGTCCAGACAATAATAACTTGCCCTGTCGACATAAACCTGTTTGTTTTTAGGCAAATTCATCATTGTAGGTAGGCTACAGCCAAATCAACGCGATCCATTTCAGAAACTTGTCATTAATTGAGACAAACGATCGGAACTTAGCATGGAAAGCCAAAAATTTCTTTTTCGTATTTAATTTTATGTAAAAACTTTTTTTGTTTTCACCTGACTTGCAAAAATCACTTTCTAGATTTTTTTCAAGATAAGTTTTTTAGTCTTCAATCGAATTTGGAAATGGTCCTATTTTACCTGGTGGGCATAAAAGTTGACGCCCCACCCTCGCATAAAAAATGTTACCCTACACTATTCACGTACCTATAAAAAAAACTATGTTGATGTCTCTAAGATCAACCAAAAAAATTGGATTTGCATAAATGAAGTCAGCTACATACACACATTATAGTTCCGATTGTCAGATCTATTTAGCAAAAGAAAAGTTACACTGGATCAATTGAAAAGCAAAAATAAATATCTCATAAACTTAATTTTTAATTTAATTTACAAATTATGCGTAAAAAATTAGAGGCGAAGCCTGCGCTCCCTATTGTTTACGCCAGGGGTGGGCAAACTACGGCCCGTGGGTCACATACGGCCCGCCACGACTTTTTGTGCGGCCCGCGAAAGCCTCAAAAAAATAACTTTACTCTCTCTTCGCTTTCGGTTGTAGTGATCTACAAAAAAAGTCATCACATTCAATCAATGTCGAAAATTAAAATCACTTTTTTCGAGAAGAAAAAGAATATTTTGGACATTGATTAAAAGTGATGATCTTTTTTCTTAGAGATCACTATTGTGCGGCCCGCAGACAAAATCAGCTTGAAAATGCGGCCCTCGAGCTAAAAAGTTTGCCCACCCCTGGTTTACGCCATGCTTGGTACATTCTGACAATATATTAGCTAACATTAAAAAACATTTAAAACAAATAAAGAAGCTATGGGACCATAAAATAATTTTTTTTAAATCTCATATTCTAAGTAAATTTTTTTTAAAGTTTGTATTTATGTTGGTGCAAAGTGGTTTACTGCATAACAAAATAGCTTTTGTTTATGTGAGATAAGCTTTATAATTTTATGGGGGATTTAAAGTTATACACTTTTAAGTAAATTTCTTGAATTCGTTTAAAAGGTTCTATTGTGGTCAGACTTTAGGGACTTTTGAAACAATTTTTAAAGTATCGTTAAAACCTTCCATTACTGCAATAATTTTCTAACAGAAACAAATGTAATTGTTTAAAAAAATGGTGGCCAAAAACGAAACGAAAAACAAATGAAACAAACATCTTAAGGCAAAAAATAAATCAAAGTTGAACCTCAATACTCTACACAACAAACTATAATCAAATAAAGTAATTAGGCCCTAGTTGTTAATATTTTTAATATTAACCTTTATTTTACCGGTTATAGTTCCGATTGTCAGATTTTTATGAATTTTACGTATTTTGCCATTGTTGTGATAAATAAACTTTTCGCAAAGTTTTGGATTCATTACACGTTTTTACCGGAAGTTACGTCATGTTCACTTTGTGGAACATTGGAGGTTTACTATACAAGTTTTTTCAGTTTTTACTGTATATTTTTGTACTAACTTAGAACTACGTTTTTCTATTAAAGGTTACAGAAACACTCAAGTTGTGGGAAAAGTATGTTTTACTTGCGCTTACGCATTAGCGACAAATATGATACGCTTTGAAACAAGTCTTGCCACACTCCCCATGGAGACAAATGTTGTATTTTGTGCACATACTTCTCGTATTTTTTGCACACTTTACATCGACCTTGGGATGTTGCAGGTCCAAGGAAGTGGTTTACTCCATCGAAGCGTGCATCCAGTGGTAGTTCAGTAGCAACACTACTTTCGATTTCACGGTGTTGTTGAACTTTCAGTAGGGACAGCGTCACTTGCCTTCTAAAATCGATATGAGTTATTTTCTTATCTCAATCTGACAGTGAATCTTCCATGCAGCGACAACCGTAGTATTGAGAAGATTGACAAAAAGTGGCCAGTAGGATTTTTTACCACGTATTGTTGGACGGTAAGCTTCCAATAAGCGATCTATGAGATCGGCATCCCTCATCCCTTTATTATAACAGTTTATGAGATGAAGCTGTGGTATTCTTTTACCTTTACCCGGCGTCTAACCTTGTGAACTGGAGTGTGACTTTTCCAGTTGCTTGCAATCGTCACAACTGAATTTTTATGCCACTTATCAATGTTGCGACGGATGATGCGCCAAGCTGTGAGGTCCCGTCAAGAAAGCGAACAATAAAACCTCCAGCTTGGCAAAAAGACTATTATATGTTTTAAATTTGTTATTTTTTAACTTACCGTTTTTTGTTGGATTTGAACTCGCGTCGCTAATTCTTTAACTTAGTTAATCAGTATTGTAATTTGTTTTTTTCTGTTCGTTCTCTCGCGGCGCGTAATTATTGTAATTTGTTTTCTCTGTTCATTCTCTCGCGGCACGATTTTTGTTCTTAAAAAGCTTTGTTTCCTTCAGTTTATAACTCCGTAAATTATCTTGAGTTTTTTTCATCCATTTTAACTTGGTGGTCAATTTTAGCTTAGCTAGTTTAGGGTTAGGTTAGTGTTTGTTTATACGCTGATTTAGCTAGAGTAGGATTAGGTATGTTTTGTAATAATAACTGTTTATGCGTTTGTGTTTTTCCATTAATCCTTTGTATTTATTTTTTTTCTATTTGAATAAGAATAAGGTCTAGATCATTTTTTAATTCTAGATAAATTGTTACTTATTTAAATAGTTTCTTGATTAAAAAAATTGTGTAACCGAAATTGTCTTGCAAATTTTCAAACGCCATTAAAACTTTGTTGACCTTTGTTGTTCCAAAACAATTTTGAATTTTCGAATACCTGACTGCGCAGGCTTAGACGAGTCATTCCCCTCGTCCGTAGAAACAATCAATATAAACAGTCCCATCACAGCAATATTTAAAACATCCACGCTCCTGTTTTTGAAGCTGTTTTGAGCCGATCATCTTTTGATTGGCGCCTGCTGTTCTGTTTTCTCTTATCGTGTCAGTTGCTTGCACATCAATCTTTGCGAAATCAGACTTCAAACTATAACTTGTAAAAAAGTTATCAAAGTACAACTCGTGTAGCAAAGCACTAGAATTTGCAGTGATAGCATCAACCATGTTGTTGATTACGCAAGATCCCAAAGGTTGATCTTGCAACTTTTTCTTCTTTCCTTGATAAATCTTCATGTTGTATGGATAACCATTGCTGCCGCATAAGCACCAAATCTTAAAAACGAAGCGAATAGGTTTTTCTCTTAATGAACATTTTGGCACTGTGCCGACCAAAATAAAGTATCATAAATTTGTCCTCACTTAAAAGTTTGTTAAATATGCCAAACTGAATTAGGTTTTGATTTAGCATCTCAATAAAGTGGAGCTATTTTACTCAGTTTGTCCCTTTCTGTTAAGTTTTGGTTGTCAGCGAAGTGGAGATACTTTTTTATTTTGTTATACCTGTTCCTGCTCATTGTATTGGACACAATTGCTACGCCTAAATCTTGTTTCCTAGACCAAAAACGGTGCTCTTCAGGTAAAGAATGATACCCTGAAAGTAAGAGTATACTTAAAATCTTAGGGATTTCTTCGTCTGTAACATAGAAATTAGGATTATTTTTATCTCGATTTCCATACAAATTCGTTTGGCAAATAATTTGATCTCACCAGTAAACAAAAATTTCCAAATCTCAAATGATGAGCTAGCATCCAGGTTGAGAATGCGATCTCTCAAAATACTGGAATCGTCATCAATCAAAATTGCTTTATCAAAGTTACTGTATAACTTTCCATTTTCTGATTCTTCAACACTCTCAAAGTCTTCCTCCACTTCAAGTTCCCCAGCTGGCTCAAAATTTTCTTCCATACTGTCAGCAAGATCTTCAACATCGCTCTCCAGGCTACCAGAGTCTCCTGCCTCATGCCGCAATACAACAACATTGACTACGTTTTTTGCATTTTCTGTAGTTTCGTTGACTTCTACCATCGTTGATAGATGGGTTACCTTTCTTGCATCGTAAAAAGCTGTAGCATCCATGTTTGACCAAATTTTCTAAACTTTGCTGCTACTGTGGTTGAAACAAACTGTTGATAAACATGTTTTTTTGCTCACTGAGAGTTCGAAAATAAAGCAACACCGTTGCGTTATTTCTCGATAATCTGCTCTGTGACGTCACAAAAATAGAACAATTAACTTAAGTCTAAAACAAATAAAATCTCGGTTGACTGTATTGAAATCACAGCTGGATAGTTTTATATGAAAACTGCTACTTTCCTAGCGTAAGGCAAAGGCCGATGTATTTCAAGACATTGCGATTAAAAATCAGAAAATTGTGTCCGGAAAACCGCCATTGTTCCACAAAGGGAACAAAAATTTTTCAGATAAATTTTACCCTACGCAATATCTATCTTTTAAATTGCTTTTTACATGGGGATGTAACCGAATGTGTCTACTAAATATGATAGCACGTTAGAAGCGTTTTGAAAACGACAAAGATTTTTATAGATTCGTAAATATGCCTTACACCAATAAGGTAATTTTCATAAAAATGGCGATCACACAAATATTCATATGCGCAAAGTATTTTTCAGTAACTTGGTCAATATGGTAAAGCAACTCCTTAACAACACACAAACAACATTACACTATCTATAATTAATATTAAGGGTGTTAAAACAGTTCTGAAAAATTTGTTCTCTTTGTGGAACAATGGTAAGAAAAAGGTTAATAACGATAAAAATTTTTTTTTGAATATTTTGTTTGCAATTGTTTTTATTTTCTTTAATCTTTTTTAAAAAAACTTATTTTAAAGTGTTTTGATTTTCATTTGGTTCTTGTATTATTTTTGGAATTTTCTAAAAATTTTCCAGCAAACTAAAAAATATTTTGAAACAAACATAAGTTTTTGACTAAGCGTCATACCATCAGCAATTAAAAGCGACAAATAAAGATTATTCTGTGATAAAAACAAAGACAAACAAAGACAAATAAATCTAGCATTCTGGTTCGGAAACGGAAATCACAATCTTTTGTTAAAATTCTTTTATTCATATTTCAATTTATAGACCAAAATAGAGAAATTCCTTCAAGTGTGTTTCATGCCCTGATAGCTTATTGCAATCAGAATCTTAAATTTACCTCGGTCCATTATATTGTTTTTGTCGCAGAAACAAAACACCGACAGAGTTTTCTACTGTCAGCCGACAAAAACCCAATTAATTGAGCAGACCTTCACTATCGATAGTTTGCTAAAATACAACCTGTACTCAAAACAACCAACAATCTTTTCCTATAATATGCCAATGCAACCAGACATGGTCAACAGCGAGGTTGAGTGATTAGAGCGCCGTAATTGTAATGGACATGGTCACGGTTCAAAATTTACTCGCACCATTCTGTTGGGTCCTTGGGAAAGACACTTTACGGAACTTTCCCCTGCTTGGCGGTCTTGGCAAACAGTTTTAAATTTCAGTTATATCTTTATAAAAAAATGTAAAATCAAAACAAAAAAATTTCAATTGGACAGCGATATTTTGACATCTTCGGAAGCAGGTCGGGGTAATTGCTGCCTAATATTTTAGCGCCTCCGTTACTTTCCTGCGAGTCAGGAGGATAAATATAGAGATAAAAAGAAATGAAAAAAACACATCATCGATGTTACCCCAACGTTGCTACCAATTCCTTGATGCTACGAGATTGTAAGTATAATCACACGTTAATAATATACCACGTCTCAAAGACTTTCATTTAATCGTCAAAAAATTGCTTGGCTTTAAAGTGGTTGTTTGTCGCATATGATAAGTGTTTTTTAATTAAACCTTACAGTTCTTTTTTAATATAAAAGTCCTATCTGGTGGGGTCGCAATTTTCAATAAACTTACTCATGTTGCGGTTTAAATAAGTACCAATTTATTTTTAATTGATATAATTGTATCAGTTCTCTTAAGTACGACGTTTGTGACAAAAAAGTTGTTTTGATAAAACTTTTAATCTTAAAAAAAACGCTACGACATTTATTCAAAAACACAATGGAATAAAACATTTCTCGAAAAAGAACCATCTATGGACTTCTAAAATCTAAATAGTAGTATATTTAGAACTACTCTTTAGAAGTCTAAATAGAATACTACTAATTAGAAATCCATGGACCATCTCAAAAACTTGTATTCAGCATCATTATTTTCTTCAATTAACTCTGAGGTTCAACCATAAGCGCTCCATTCTTCTATCCATGGAATAAAAAGGTTCCCTAAATTTATATCAAAGTAATTTTTTAACAATAGCAAAAACACGGGAATAAAAACAAAGTTAAAAGCCCTACAGACTGTTTCACCCACAAAAGGGATCATCAGGGGTATCTAAAAAGTAAAATAAAATAAAATAAAATAAATAAAATAAAACTGCCAGAAAGAATAGAAAACAATAGAAAAACAATAGAAAAAAACTGAAAAAACTTTAAAAATTTTTTTAAAAAATTATAGAAAAAAATATAAAAAAAAAATTATAAAAATTATAAAAAGATTTTAAACACTGTAAACGCTTATTAGGTCGGAACATCCCAACACGGACTCTGCTAAACTAAACTGATTAAGATCGGCGAGAAAACACGAAAAAAAGGAAAAGCGCGCGAAAGAATTACAAATACAAATATTATTTCAAAAATTAAAGATTTAAAAAGGGTTCAAGTATCGGCTAAGGTAGAACGTTGTACGCGGCGAAAAAAGAAAAAAAGAAGAATGAAAGAAAATCACAGTTTAAGTTTGGCGTTAATCAATTTATATTTATTTTTATGCCGACACTTATTGATCAATTCGGTTCGTTTGTTCAGCAGAGCGTCATCATTTGCAGTTAAGATTTCGTATTTTTCTGCCAGACAGAGGTTGCATACTTTGCCCCCGTGTTAGTAAGGTGTTGCGTGGCAAATGATTTTCCAAGAGATAGTAGGATTTATACCAGAATCTTTGCAGGACCAAATGAATTTCGAAAGTTCTGTTGCGTTTCTTTTGGAATTCGAATTGAAGGAATGGTTGTGGTTATAGAATCTTGCTTTAAATTCGGTTTCGCACAGTCCGATATAGTTCTTGGATTGGTTTTTAGCTTGTACAGTTGCTTGGTAAACGATTGCTTTGTCTCGGCAGTTGCCATTCAATGGGCATGACGGTTTATACCTGCAGTTACAGGATTTAAATTCTGGTTTGCCGTTGTGGGACTTAAGGAGCTTCTTGTTGTGAGCTGAGAGGATGTCTGCCATATTGGGGGTACAGCTGTAGCTGAGTTTAACCACATTCTTGTTGCAAATTTTATGCAGCCTGTTTGAAGGAGGGAAGTGTTTCCGCAGGAGGTGGAAGAAGGCTTTCCCGATGTTGGTGGAAACCCAAAGTAATTTTTTAGATATAATTGTAAATGCTAAAGGCATTTTTTAATTATTTTACTTTTTTAACTTCTTTCTTTAAATCACTTCTTTTAACTTAATTTGAATTACCTGCAGCGCCATGTTTTATCTTTTACTTGAACAAAAACGACCGTTTTATTACAAGAAAAAATAGGAAATAAAAAAACGTTAACGATAATAAACCAAGCATAACAGTATGGTTTCCTTGCCATTATTTAAAACTATTATTATCATGCACTTTAACGTTGCTTAATCGAATTTTTTTCCATAAATCACTAGCAGACTGTTTCTTTCTTACAATAACCCAAAATAAGAACTATACACGGGAATTGGTTGGGTCATCTTCAAATCCATCCCCAGAACGCGAGACGTAAGTGGCACATCGGCGTAAGTAAAATTAGAACCTTAAAATTAGCTGAAGACCAAAAAAAGATCCTTACTTGTTAATTTAAAAAAACGGTCCTGATATTCAGGCTGTAACATTTTTTATTCATAAAGGGAAGACCTTTTTTTGTCTTTATTTATTGTCTTTATTATTTTCCGGTTCCGATTTTAGTTTTTGTTAGTATCTTTCGTATATGCTTGCCGGGGTAAAACATATTATTGAAAATTTATTTATATGCCAAAAAAAATCAGAAAAAATTGGGAACACAAAAGTTTTGAAGGTATGAACCCCTATTGACCGGGCCTGGTTATTTAAACATTGTTTTTTTTTGTGGATAAAATATGAAATAATAAAGTAGATAATTTGTTGTAAATCAAATGTTGGAAAAACTGCTTTTTCCGAACAACAATTGAAAATTAAGATTACACGCGGGGAATGGTTAAATAACTACATCATTGGTTTTTTGCTGATAAAGAATAGAATATCAACGCTGGTAATCTGTTGGTAGATCATGTGTTAAGTAAACTGCTACCAAGAATACAATAGGCTACTAAAATCTTTGCTCGGCGAATGATATGCTAACGGAAATTTTCTAATTGGGCTCTTATTATGCTTGTAGATAAAATAAAAATAGGAACAAACAGGACTGCAAACTCAATACATTTTTAACCGAGTTTAAGTTTAACAAAAAATTTGCAAACCCGAGTTCTAGTTCAAGTTTATCATTTTCTATTCATGGACTTCAAAATTTCTTTATCTATAGAGTAAGACCCAAAAAAAATTCGTTTTACTTAATCGACTTTTTTTCCATTTGAATTCGAGTTCGAATTCGACGAAACTTGTATTTAAGAGCTTTTTTTGAAGATTAAATTGTTCGCCAAGGCAACCGAAAACGCTCCTCAACTGGGCAGCGAGAAATTGGCGTTTAATTTGGCGTTGTGGTTAACTTCACCACACGCCATTTATTTCTAAATTGAACCCTGCATATATATAACCGGCTTTGTCACCATTTATGGTGGGCAATGCCCGCTTGACCATAGTGGGCAATGCCCGCTTGACCTGTATTATCTGTTATATAGTTAACCTCAACAGATAACATACTCATTTCCGACTTTATTGTTCGGACACTCTATTAATGGAATGAATAACTTTTTCTTGCCTCTAATGAAAATGTCTGCAACGCCGACGGATGGCAGGGATGACAAATCACTGACCAGCGTGTCACATTGTGACCCCCGCTGGTCTGCGGATTACAATGTAAACTAACGCTGGCATTTCACGAACATCTGTTTTTCCGAAATTACGGGTCAATCACCATAGTCGTACAAACCGGGGCAACGGGGTAATTTCCCTTCACGTCTTAAAAATTTGGGCAAAATCAAAATTTTTCGGGCAGCGGCGGGTACGATTATGTCAGTAACCCACTAATTGTACTTATCAGGTTTTTTGACAAAGCGTTATTGTTGGTCTTCTAACGACTTCAGGAGCAGAGGCCGTCAAAAATTTAAACATCGCTTTTAAGTAAAAGCATTTTTCCGTTGATTTGCTTTGGACAAACTCAAATACTCTCCAACTCCGAATCCTTTTTTTTTTTTTTGGTTAACTTTAAAAACGTTTTTATTTTTTTGTCATGAAAAACGGTCACTTCGTAAATAAAGCGAGTGAAGAAGTCGAAACCAAAAAAATATCTCCTTTTTACATCTTTGCTAAAAACACTCTATTATATCTATAACTTATGCAACTTATTTTCTTTATTAAACTTTCGTTTTTGACTCGAACAAGAAAAATGATTTAATTTTTTTCAAGATATGGCTCATTTTGTTGAACCCATAAAAAGTCATAAAAACTCATGTTGCGTTTTGCATTAAAATTTATTTGTTAATTTTTTCCGTGTTTTTTCTGTATGTTTTTCTATTTTTGAATGTATTCAAGTCCACCTACGCGAATTTTAATCATTATTCTCTGATATTGCTCTAGCGAGAGATATATCAAATAGTGTCAATTTTCCTTCAAAATTTTCATACAAGCTTTTACGGAAACAGGTTCAAGTGACATTTAAAAAAGACGGAATGGTCACTATAAAGATAAACTGTTGATGATTGCAGAAAAAAAGTTTCATTTTGTGACTCGGCTTGGGCAGCTGTGATCTAAAGCATTGCGTCATTATAGCTTCACATTATCACAAAGCAATATAGTAGTTTGTTTACTTATTTCCGCTTAGTATTGTAGAAACTGTTGAAGCAGTAATTGCAGACTGATAGCAGAGACTAGATAAAAAGCTTATATTTCTAAAATAATCAATTTAGAATTGATAAGATAAAGAATTAAATGAACAATCAACTTAATTCGGCTATTGGAATTTTGGTTATTTCTTTTTTGTTTTTAATGATACTGATAATAAAGCTTTTTGTTCGGGTACACAATGAGAGATAGAAATCAACACATAATGCAAAACATAGAAAAACAGAAGAAATAAGAAGCTTTGCAGGCAATTGGAGATTTAAAACTTGGTTAAAAGCTAAACAAAGTCGTTTTGCAAATCAGTGTGCTTTTTATACTAAGCGCTATTTGCATTTAATTGACAGCGCTTAAGCATTTTAAACAAAATCTGCTTTTGTTTTGCAGACAATAACTATTAATTGAACAATGCCGTTGTATCGGTCTAAAAGCCGCGGCGCGATAAACGCTGGAAACTTTAACTTGCCCAAGACATCGAGTTTTTCAGAATCTGATTTTTCTGCTTCCCGAAAAAATTCGACGTCCAAGAATGCTGAACAAGCAAACGGAGGCGACGTTTTGCAACCGGCGACTGGTACCTCGAGGAAATTAGCAAAATCCACGTTTTATACTGAAGCAGAAAAAATATACCCTTCGTCGTGCGTTCACACTGCTCAGACTCCTCAAATGAATCCGATTGCTTTAGCCAAAAGTTGCGTAGATTTGAGTGAAGAAGCTACGTTGTCGAAGTCACTTTCGATTCCCAACCTCAACAAAGCTTCGTCCAAAAAAAAACCCCAAAAAGTAGACAAATACGCAACCATGAGAAGCTCGAGTTCACAAAAGCTTCAAAGATCAATGTGAGTACTTCTGTGAAACGTGTGTCTTGGTTTTTGAACGCTTTTCTTGAAATTGAGGTCGTTCAAATCTCTTTAGTCAAAAAAAGGACTAGAGGCTAAATCACTTAACATATGTTTAAGTTGCTTAGTAGACTACTGGATTTACATTTACCCTCTAATATCAGTAAAGTTATAATAACTTGGCCTATTAATTGTAAATTCAAAGTTTTCAATCTTATTCAAATTGTTTTTATTCGTAATTTTATTTCTTATCTTTTTGTAACTAATTTTGCTATTAATATTTAAGGATATGACAAAAGACCTAGTAACGATAGAATCAGTGAGCTTATATCAGTCAGGTCGATAGAAATCTTAAATACTTTACACCACTTTATAATGTTCATTAACTCACTACGTGGGTTCGTCTATATCAGTTGTTCTATCGGTATAAAAATCTACCAGAGTTGATAAACGGAAATAATTACGTCAGTGAGTCAATCAACTTATTCGACGTCATTATTTGTCAGATGATGACTCAAGATATGAGGTGTAATTAAACGTTGGCGTTGACGGCTTTAATAAATCAAATTGTAGCTGCAAAGACCATTACATATTATCTTGCGTCCTATCAAATATCAGCGTCATAAAAACTTTTGCAAAGCAAACGGATAAAGCGTCGAAAAAGTGACAGCATCATCGTCACCGCATGGAATTCATACTAAGTACTCCGAAAATTTGCAAACTTTAGTTCTTAAAAACGAGGCAACAAACTCTTTTAAACTTCTTTTTTCCTTTCAGGGTATTGTCTTCCAACTTCATGCGTTGTTTTCTCAAAAATTCGTTCTTTTCAAACTTTTTTTCATTATTGTCTGAAGCCTGCAACGTTAATGTTTAGTTATTAATAGTTTTAAGGCTAATTTAATGAGACTTTTGGATTGCTTAGTTTTTATTATTTTATAAGATAATGTTTCGGTTATACGCAAACCGACACGTTTTTTGTTGACCTTAAAGCGACAAGATCAGCTTGTTTAGGGCATGGGTCAAAAATTTTTTTCATAACAAGTTTGTAATTGACAGCAATTATTGCTGCTAGCCAAATGTTGAAATTGTTATGGCTAATGCAGCGCTTTTTAACCAGTGGACCTCAAAGCTCTCCCATGTGAACCGGGCACTTAATACCAAGCCATTTTAATTTGATAAGTGCAAATAGCATCTATATTATTTTGATTCATACATCAGTTAAAACTAAGGCTAACAGTGGAACGCTAGTTTTTTTAAATACATGTTTATTTAAGTGAGAACATCTTTTTGATCTTCACTTAATTTCGGGAGAACGATTTATGCATAATTAAAGTAAAAATCTTTTTTTGTCTTCATTTTTAATACGACAACTCATTTGGGGAATCTTGGATAGCCTATAATAGGCCTAGATCTAAAAGAAAAATATTTATTGTAATAGTCATAATTCTTTGCTGCGCAATTGTTTTAAACATTTTCTTACAAATTTTAATTTTTTTCATTGCATGCCACTGACAAAAAACACCAAGTGATAGTGAAAAAATTATCCTTGAAGCTCATATCGGACCCATGAACTTTAGTTTAGTGACCCTTATTCTGAATTTACTCTGGTTTCTGTTATTTACAGTTTTGTAAGGGTTGCGATGAGTAATAAACAAAATCAAGGAACCAAACTTGGTATTGCCTACTGTTATGACTTTTAGCGACGCAAGCATCAGAATCAAATGCATCATGAAATGGATAAAGATTGCACAGCCTACAACTTGCGTGTAATGACAGCTATGAACAATGGTTAACTTAGTACTTCCTGCGCAGGCCTACTTGTAGCCTTTAACCTTCTCTCCCAAAAGTTAGAATAACCCTCCTTGCTCGAAATCTATGACTTGCAGTGTTATGTTTTTGCATTTAATTTAACAACCAGTGCTTCCTTCGTGCTTCGCTGCGCGTAGATTAAAAATTAAGGACTGGTTTCCACTACGAATCTGAAATAAAGTATTCTTTGTCTTATTGATTTTTTGCTTCGCTTAGCGCTCGCTTAAATTTAAAGCGCAGAAAAATTCATAAGAAAGAACTATTCCACGCTTATAGTAGAAACGAGCCTTAAAAATTTGGTCTTTTTTTGGTTACGGTTATTATTTTTTGTCGTTCGTGATTTCGATGAATACTGACGTACTAAAAAACCGTTTGAACTTTTGCAACTGTGCATCACATTTCCTGTTTCGAATTAAGCAACGTTTATTCATTACATCAGGGTCTCTCAAATTTTTTTATTCAGAGTATTCCTAATCTTATCCTTTAACTTACGAACACTTAGTCAAAAAATTTTTAGTCACAAATTTGTCAAAAATAGAAATAGATATCAATTTGCATGTTAAAAAACAAAAGCTGCTTAAGTTGCGGTTAAAACAGAACGTAATATGTAAAATAAAACGTAAAATTTTATTAAAAATTATACAAGAATTATCCAAGCTTATTATGACGTAATTGAAAATAATCGTGTTCATTGTTCTGCCGAACATTTTAAGTAAGCTGCCGGAGCACAAGTGTTCCGCGGAACACAGTTTGAGAAAGGCATAAACTTAATTCAGTTAGATCTGAAGGAAACAACTTGTTTCGTTATTTGTTTGCTTATTGCAAACTAGTAAACCTTATTAATACTCACTCATGCCAAACAAATTATGTTCTCACGTCAACTTTGAAATTCAAATCAAACTACTATATTTTTGTGATACAATTGATTGATACTTTAAACGTTTTTAATGTCAATATATTTCGACAGCAACCATTAAATCAGTGTGCAAATTTGCATTACACCGCTCTCAAAATCAAATCTCATGTGCTTAAATCAGTAGTCCCCAAACCACGGCCCGCGAGCCGGATCCGGCCCACGAAGACTTTTTATCCGGCCCGCGGAGCTCTTTTAAAAAATATATACACTCACTCTGAGCCACAGTTGGATAGAATTATGTCGGAATTTTGGGAGAAAAATAGTGAAATCAGAGATCGAATCGAAGTGAAGACCTTTCTTTTTAGTCTCCAGCTTTTGCCCGGGGAGGTCCAAAAATATCTATATCCGGCCCCCTGCTCGAAAAGTTTGGGGACCACTGGCTTAAATACTCGAAATGCGTGCAGATTGTGTTGATTAGTTATTGGATCCGTTGACAGTAAGCAAAAGCTTTCTTGTGCATTCTCTTTTTTTTAACGTGTTTATTTTAAAAAAAAACCTGTGGCCGTGGCAATTTGTCAAGTCTCGATTTTTTAAATTTGGCGACTTGGCACATCCGTCTAAACACATGACCAAGCAGCTTTTCCTACTGAAAAATAGTTTTGCAGAGTGTGTATTTTACTGAGAAAAAATACATTCATTTTTTCAATTGTACATTGTGAAGAATCAGATTTGTGCTTAATCCAGCAGTGCAAAAAGTTATTTATGGCGACGGTGATGGTGGTGTTTATCTCAGCCAATTGATTAATAAAGCAACCGGGCAAAACCACTTTAAATTACTTTTTTGAAAACCTTCCAAAATACTTTGAATGCCTTAATTCAACTATTCAAATGATTCTTTTTACTATTCTATTATTTTGCTGCAATGAGTTAGTTTTGTGACAAGCGCGTCTCATGGTAGTTCAACGTTGAAGTATTTTCAAGAATTGGCCCTTAATCGTATAATAGTCCTGCTGTTTTTGCAATATGCTCTACTTCAAAACACTTTGCGTTTGCTTAAGATCTATGGTTGAAGCTTTGCTTTCGTCAAATTGGTAAAGCAAACTGGTTTCTGTCTACGAGTATAGTTTCTTGGTTTTCGCTGTGAAAGCCGTAGACTTTGCATGCTGTAAGTTTTTTCCTAAACTCAGGCAATTGCAAACGCGTCTTCGTATAGTAAGAAAATTTTCATTGCAAGCTAAAAATCGGCGGCAAATGTGACACTGTAATGTCCAACAACTTTTTTCTGTCTTTTTTACGAATATGTTAGTGTTAGTAATCTCCTGATAGATGAACAAAACTTGTCAATATTTATATATCACAAAAAACGACGATACGACGACGACAACAAATTTTCTTCTTAATTTCCAATAAGACTGACTTTCTTCGTTTAACTACTTACTTTTAACAAGGGGATTAATTTTTTTTTTTAAATTTCCTCCTGCTTCTCCTGTTTTTCTTTTTTTCCTATCCAATTTAAATTTACGGTGCTTACGTATTATCGGGAGGACCTTTAAAAAAACGACTCAAAAATTAAAGTAAATAGGGTTACTTATTATTAAAGTAAATTAGGGTTACTAACCCTAACCCTAACCCTAACCCTAACCCTAACCCTAACCCTAACCCTAACCCTTAATACGTACTGTGAAAAAAAGGAAAAAGTAAAAATCAAAGGTCCTCCCGATAATACGTAAGGACCAAATTTACTTTATTGCTGACAGGAGAGCGAAATCCAGCAGCAGGGTCGAAATGAACGATTCCGCTTCCGAGGATTGGTCCGATATTTCCTTCAGCAATAATCCAGTGGTGCTCAACAACGAAACTCCAAACAGCGACATCCTCAAGACTTACTACTTCTCGTACGGGAATCTGTTTGAATCCGAGTCTCCCAACTCCGAGAGGAAGAAAGACGAGTGTCTGAAAACGACGTCGCCGTACAACGGACATATTTTGCGGGAAGTCGGCGAAAACGGGGCAGTTGTATCGTTGGTCGGGTGCGATGTATTGCTGCACGTTGCCGCGCGCCCTCCAGTGGTTGTGCCGCAAACCTGCCCCACGTGCTTGCTGTCGTCGAACGTCAAGCTGACGCGACATCGCTACCCAAGCACGATCGCTCCGGAGCAGAAAACCGGAAAGAAATTTTCGGGCATCGTTAATCGGTCAATGTCGGACAGACTCAAAGATGCCGGACCCAGACTCATCGATTATGACTGCCCCATAATCAGCAACGACATAGTCGACGGAAGAATTCTTCTGGGGCTAGAAGACCCTCCGAATTGCGACTTGCTCAGCATTCACTTCAAAGCTTCACCGAAGAAAAAGGGCGTGCATCAGCAGAATGACGTTTATTTCGTAATCGCCGGTCCCGCTGTCAATTTAGACATAAAAGACAAAAGGACAATTGAGGGTGGAGCGATCGTACAACTCCCGATCAACGTTAGTTTAAAGGATTCGGAACAGCCAAGATTGGTAAGGATGCTTATGTTCGATTCGATTTGCTTTCAAAAGTCAGTTTACATCAATACTTTTGAAGTGCCACTTTCGCTGTAGGTTTGCTCATTTCACCTTTATTGAAACAATGTCTTGTAACTAGAATCTGGTAATTGTTTGACTGATATAAGCAATAGCTCTAGGTTTAAAATCTTTATTCATGTTCTTCTGGTAAAGCTCTAGGTTTGTTTAGTCTCAACGAGAAATTAACTTAATTTATGGAAAGAAATTTTTTGATACAAAAATAGCAATGCTTATTTCAAGTCTCGTTTGCAACTTGCGTGAAAAAAGTTAAAAAAGTTAATGCCGCTTTTTATTTTTAACTTTAATGGTGTTTACTTTATTAACTTTGTAACGTTTTCGTCATAAACCTAGATAAAAGCCGTTGTAGTGGTTTACTTTTTTGGCCAATACTCGGAAAGGTGTTTCTAAATGAATATGCTTTGGTATAAGAAAAGAAAAAACAAAAAAATAATAGTCAAAGCAACGCTTTTAGTAAAATTTGCTTGGAAAGATTGTCTAGAAAAACATCACCTTGTAATTATCCGGATCCACCTTTCCTTGAAAGAAAAAGTTTCACAGCCTAAATCGTAATTATCATGATGGTTATTTGTTCTCTTGACCCCCTAAATTTTAAGTTTTTATTCTGTAACACTCTAAAAAGTTCTCTTTTTCTAAATTTTACCCCTTCTGCCGAAACATTTTGCGGCGCCCCTGGCTACAACGTTGTTTTTTAAAATAACTTAGTCGGACGTTTACAGCATGATAATATACAATTAAATGTGGGCAGTTTAAATCATTCAAAGTGCTTTGCTTCATATACCTTGTTATAAAAGTAACAAGGTCACCTGATGTAGAGCCCAGATAAGCCGATGCAGCGAAACAGTGATTGGCGGTCAACCAACCTAAGCAAATATAATGCAGTTTAGCACTGAAGAATTTTTTCAATGCTGGTAGTCAAAAAATTCAATTCCTAAAAAAACAAGGTTGAAGTGGTTGTTGTAGTTTTGCTCGGAAGCTGATGAATAAATTTTGTTAAATTTTTTTGCTTCTTTCCGCACTTAAACGCTAAGTGAAGCAAAAAAAATCAATAAAACAAACAAAGAGTACTTCCTCCAACGCGCGTATTGGGAACGAGCCCTAACTTTGTAAAAAAAAGTTTGGATGTTTTACAGTCGAACAAGAGATTCAGCAAATCCGAGCAGTCGTGCAAGGTCGCCTGCTTGCAAAGCACAGCTCGCGATGGACCTTACAGGGAAGTGAAGTCATGCTACACATGCGGAGATAATTTACAAGTTACAATTGATACTTCACAACTTCCTTCACCTGCGACAACTGGTTAGTATAAGCTTAAAATAAACACGTAAATTATTCAAGTTGTGAAGCAAAATTTCTGAGCGAAGAATTCGAACGATAACCGTTCACTTTCAATGTTTTGCTGGTCTAATCTTTTTTTTATTTTAGATTTACAAGTATTTGCGTATTCTAATTATTTTTTCTCAAACTAGAAAATGACAAAAAATTCAATTACATTTTATTACAAAAAACTTTTTTTGGTCATCATCTGGATTCATTGTGAAGTTTGCCTCACAAAACCTGTTAATGAAGCAAAAAAACTAAAAAAAATCTCTTCATATTACTTATGACGTAAATTATTGAAGACTTTATCAAAAGACATCGTTCTCACATGTTTCAGATTTTAATGCGTCATCAATTTATACGATTTGGGAATCCTTGCATTAAAGTATATTTCTGCATTCTTTGAAGGGAAAAATTCTTATTTGTTAAATAGTCATATGAGGTAGAAGCAGTGATGGCCTTACAAAAAGAGGGGCCCGGTGCAAAAAAGTAAAGGGGGCCACTATTTAGTTTTCAAAGGCAAAGCAATCTTTAAAAAAGGTCATCGTCATAGGGGGAGCCATTTTTAGTGTATGAAGACAAAGTGATCTCTAAAAAAAAGGGATTCAATTTAGGGGGGCCACTGTTGAGTGAACCTAAGCATTGTGGTTTTTAAAAAAGTTGTTTCTGTTGGAGGGCCACTTTTTAGTGTCTCAAAACAATGTCATTAAACTCTTAAAAAATATATACTGTATATATATAATTTGGACATGCCATCGACGTCCTGGTGCTACTATGAAAAAATAGAGCAATATTTTGTGTAGGGGTGCCGCAAATGGGGTCTCGCTCCTTCACCGAATTGCGAGTGTGGCGCCTCTGAGCAAACCGCAGACCATGTTCTAACAGCGTGCCCTATACATCGGGCACCACATGGAGCACGAGGTCTGACGGTTTTGGATGACGAAACTCGATGTTGACTTAATAATACCACTGCCAGCAGTCTGGGGTAGTAAAAGGATAAACCCTCGGCCCCAGTCCTGTTTGTGTCTGACCTGGAGTGGATACCCTTCAAACAACAACAAGAGGGTGCAAACATGCGGACGCTCCGTTTGCACCCTATTAAAGCCATCACTGGTAGAAGCTGATTAATGTAAAAGCAAATTTTATGTTTTTAAATTTATCCTTTTTTGAAACTTTCAGCTCGTCAATGGCGTGATTTAGCACCGTAAGCACGCGACTGCAGGTCTTGGACATCTCGCCGCTAACAGCCTAACTGACAACTAGCTTAACTAACTAACCAGTTGACTACGGCCACTTTCCCATTCCCCGTGACTGCGATTCGTGTTTAAAATTTCGTTTTTCGAGGAGCTACCAACGAATAAACATCTATTTGCTTGGTAGACTACTTTGATATCTTATAAAACAGCTTAATATAATTTCAAAACCCGGGCTATACAGGCATAGTAATGCTTTCACTATAGTGCGGTAAGTTGAGAGAGCGAGTTAATGCGCATGGATGAAAGTAATATTTATTTTCCTTTGGAATATACTAAATCGCTCTCATAGAAAAACTATTGAACAAACAACGAGCCTCGGATTGATTTTGGTGGTGATCTAACCAGTGATGGCCTTACAAAAGGAGTGGCCAAATGGAAAAAATAAGGGGGCTACTTTTTCGTGTTCCAGATTTTTTTGTCCCAAAATAAAGTAATCTCTAAAAAAAGTTATCACTTTAATGGGACACCGTCATGGTGTACTATGAAAAATAAACCAATCTTTTGTTTAGGGAGGCCACTTTTTGACGTTTTTCAGGGGGGTGCGACCGCTCCGTTCGCTTCGTGTTAAAGCCATCATTGGATCTAACACTTGTTTTTTGATTGATGTTTCTTTTATGAATCAACGAGGTTTAATTTATGCAATCATAAACGTAATTCATTCTTGCTTTTGTTTTTAAATCGAATTTGTTCTCGCGGAATAACCAGCAAAATACAATTTCAATCAAGTTGAAGTAAATTTATCAAATAAAGCCTACTTTTTAAACAAAACTTGATTTACTGATTAAGTCAAGGTTAAGTATTTTGCTGTTATTTTAGGAACAAACCACTGTGAGGTGTACGTAATCCCCGTTGTGAAACGGGGAAGTCTCGGTCTGGAATTTGTGTTGGACGGAATAAAAACCAAAAATTTTCACGTGGGCATTTATGGATCTAGATACTCCTACGAAAAAAATACATACTGCGTGTCTTTGTCTAGTTCTGGATTTAATCCCCCAGTTTTTCAATTTACTCATCCAAATGGCACGTAAGTTTCAGCTCTTGCTTACATTGTTCAGTTATATAGTTTTGGACGTAGTAGCCTAGGCTGCAGATCAGTAAACACACCACGTGGATTCCACGTAGATTTCATGTAACATCCACGTGGTGTGTTTGTGGCTACTTATCTAAAACAAGAGGCTGCGAACTCGAAGCTTTTTTAATCGGATTCAAGTTCGAGTTCGAAGTCAAAAAAATGCAAATCCGAGTTTGAGTTAGAGCACCATTTCTTATTTCGCGAGTTCGAGTTTGGTGACTTTCTTTCTTTTTATAATCAAGCGAATTCTGAAGTACAAGCAAACAGTTGCGGATCGCGCATTGAAGCTGCACAGCTGCAGCACCCTCAATATCAGTGCAGCAGTTGTAAATATTTTCAGATATTATCAGCAACGCTTAAAAAACTAATAATTATTAATAGTTAATAATAGTAATTACTAAACGCTTAAAAAATTAATAATTATTAATTACTATTAATAACTATTAATAATTATTAGTTTTTTAAGCGTTGCTGATAATATGTAGAACCGCTGAACAGATATTTAAGGCGCTGCAGCTCTGCAGCTCCAACGCGCGAACCGCCACAGCAAGCAAAGACCAAAATATTATTAAAATTACAAAGATAAAGGAAGAGCAAAAAAAGGCCTTTACTTTTATTGTATTTGCTTAAAAAGCTTTATAGAAGAATATATAGAACTGTAAATCAAGCGAGAACATTTTGTGATCTTCACTTTCTTTGATTTTTCAAACTTCGTCTCAAAAACATTGATAAAATGCAATTAATGTAATCTAACTATGAAGTTATCTAACTATGGTGCTATTATGAAGAAATAGAGCAATGTGTTGCTTAGGGAGGCCACTTTTTGACATTTTAGAGAAGCCCAGTGCGGCTGCTGGGTGTGCTCCGTATTAAAGCCACCACTGACTTTAAAAGCTCACGGGTTTATTTATTGGGTTGTCATACGGATATATTATTAATTTTTTTTTGCACCAAGCAATTATTACCAATTGCATCAATTTATTCTACAATAAGTGATAAAAAAAGCTTAACCTAGTTGCTCAAATTGTTTTGGCATTGCAGAGAGTTGACTTTACGCTTATTGGGGTCTCACGTCATACGTGCCCATCACTTCCAAGGCTACAAAATGGATGTGAAAACGTTATCTGCAGCGTTTGCACTGGACACGGATCTTTCGGATTGCGGGTTCACTCGATTGGAGCTTTTTACGGAAGCTCGGATCTTTCGAGTTTTTACTTTGAAACGGAATCCACAATTTCAAAGCTTTGAAAATGACCAAAAATCTTTTTCCAAACACAAATTTACAGTTGAATTAACTGGCCTCTCTGATGGCAATGTCTTGAAAATAATGTGCAATTGTCCACAATACAAAGAAAATAATTTTCCCGCTAGCTTCTCCCACGAGATAGCCGCTAGATTGGCGGAAAACATGGAAACTTCCCCCTGCGCCCTCGTCGAGGCAAAATTGCACGATATTCCTTTTCAGTGGGTTCTTGGCCAGTTAGCTGACAGATTGCACTTTCAAAATCAGCTGGAAATTTCGGTTTCTAAGCGAAGAGTTTTTGGAATCAAGCTTGCCTACACTTTAAAGGCGCATCCTAGCAAAAAAAAGTATGAAACTGTTACTTTTAAAATGGTTTGTGTTTCTGTAAAAACGTTACTCAACTTGAATTTCATAAATTAAGTTTTATGTTGTAAAATTGCTTGCTTTAAAGCAGGGGTGGGCAATAATTTTCAACTTCGGGCCACATTGAGGCTTTTGGAAGATTCGCGGTTCGCACATAAACTGGCATTGATAAATTTTAATAATTATGTATCATTATGCAATGTCATTCGTCCCTAAAATGTAATAATCTGAAAAAAAAAGGTCTTCACTTTGATTCTGTCTCGAATTTTTTAATTTTCGTCCCTAAAAATGCGCCATAGTTTGCCCACCCCCGATTTATCCTCTTTTCTTTTTAAAACATCTTGCGGGCCGCATACATATTTTTGGCAGGCCGCACTTTGCAAACTCCTGTTTTATTATTCTTTTTATTTTGTGTGATCATACTCTGCTGTTTAGCAAGCATGTTTTTGTTTTAACGACAGCATTTTTAATCTGGCGGTTGGTTTATGACGGTTGATAAACTTTTATTTTTTAACCAAATTAGTAGTAAATGAAGCAATTCCTGTTTTTTTTTATATTTTTTTTTTATCTCTATATTTATTCTCCTGACTCGCAGGAAAGCGACGGAGGCGCTATAGGGTAAGCAATTACCCCGACCTGCTTCCGGAGATGCCAAGATATTGCTGTCCGCTAGTAATTTAGTAGAGATATTACTGTAATTTAGAACTGCTTGTCAAGACCACCAAGCAGGGGAAAACGCCGTAAAGTGTCTTTCCCAAGGACACAACAGAATGGCGCAAGTGGGTTTTGAACCGAGACTATGGTGATCATCACTCCGGTGCTTTAACCACTCGACCACGCTGCCGACACGCTGGTGAACTGATATGATTAAAAACATTAGTAATCATTTCACAAAGCTGTAAAAATCAACATTGCCTAACTACTTTACAATAGCTGCACAAGGTCACGTGGTTCACATGCTTCTTCTAAGCAGCAATTGGATTTTTGTTAACAGCTTAAAAGCTTTTGGATCTGACTTTAAATATGTTTCAGAAATCTCTCCCTGCCTTCCTATTTGCTCCGGTGTTCGTCCGAAGATTATCTACCGGTGCTGAGTAAGTATTCGCTTCTGATGAACGACATCAATGGCAAGACGAAGGAATGGTGGATCTGCTATCACAAGCATAAAATTGGTAAGAAGACAAAGATCTGGACTTTTTTTGCTTTATTAACTGTATTTTGTTAATGCACAAGCTTTTTATAGGTAAATTAAATGGAAATTGAACATATGTTTTTACGTTCAGAACTCGTGTCAATTAAAAAACAAATGCCAGTGCGGCTGTAAGTTGATAAAACATTTATACCAGTTATACTCTATCTAAAATCTCAGACCGAAAAGGTACAACTAACGTGGCTTAGAATTAGTAGATAGCCCAAACCGATTCGTCAAGGCTCGTTTCCACTACGAGCGTGGAAAAGATTATTTTTTGTTTGTTTCATTGATTTTTTTTGCTTTGCTTAGCGCTCGCCTCACTTTTAAGCGCGGAAAAATCAATAAATTTTATTTACTTTTTTTTTTATTCTATCTCTATGTTTATCCTCCTGACTCGCAGGAAAGCGACAGAGGCGCTAATAAATAGGATAGACATTAATTACCCCGACCTGCTTCCGGAGATACCAAGATATTGCTGTCCGCTTGTAATTTAAAAGAGATATGATTGTAATTTAGAACTGCTTGCCAGGACCACAAAGCAGCGGAATGTGCCGTAAAGTGTCTTTCCCAAGGACACAACAGAATGGCGCGAATGGGTTTTGAACCGAGACCGTGTTGGTCACGAGTCCGGGGCTTTAACTAAAGAAACAAAGAATGCTCTATTCCACGCTCGTAGTGGAAACGAGCCTTAAGTCTCAGAAGAGATGGAATTTGTTTGAATAATCAGATTTAGAAATTAGTTATTTAATCGATTTACATCGTCTCTGGCGCATTAAGGTAGTTAGAGTAATTCAATCCAAAATTTTGATACGAATAATATTGTTTGACTTGTATTTTAATTTCGTCGTAGATGTAACCAAATTTTAAACACATTTATCGTCTAATAAAATACCCCAATAAAAAATAACCAAAGTAAATAATAATTGCGATTGAATTATACTTTAATTTTCTCAAATATGTACTTAAAATTTTAATGTATCAATCGTTTAATAAGGTCATGTTGGCAAAATAATTTAGTAGGTAATCGCTAACTAATAGCTCCGCAAAAAATAAAGTTTGATTTTCAAACAATACCTTTAACAAAGTTTATTTGAAAATTTTTTGTATATTTGTAATTTAAAAATTTTAAGCCAATCAATAAGTATTGAAAAAAAAATGCTGTTAGAGGTTTGATGTTTCTCGTTGACTCTTGGTTAATCTCGCAATCATTCCACAGGATTGGTTCGGACTTCATCGATTAAAATCCTGGAATACAATGATTTTTCTAGTTGGAACGAAGTACGTCTTGAGATCGGGAAAGTCGTGGAAGCAATCACTAGTCCAGGTAGGCAAAGCAATGACATAGTTTAAAATGCTTGATGACAACGTTCCGTCACGTCACATCCGCAGTACATTTGATTCAGCGTTCTATCGATGATTATCTTATGTGGGAAATCATCGAAAAATTACAGCTTTTTGAAAAACGTCAATTTTATAAAATAAGCCAAAAAAAAGAACCTTGCATTGTGATGTAATCAAGTCATTACAGATAAAACAGAAAAGCATCATTTCCGTTGGAATTTATCGTCAAGTATGCTTTTTTAAAAGAATGTTGCGCGCTTAGCTGCACAAATAAAAATCAAGTGTTTCTTTGCTTAATCTTTGCGTTTTTTCCTTTTGGCTAAAGAAGCAGTGCAGAAGTCATGTTTTCAAAAATTTCCCTTAATTTTCATAAAAAATCTCAAAAGCCAAAAATTCTTATTATCATCTCTATGTCGGCAGCGCCATTTTGTTGTATCCTTGGAGAAAAACACTTTTACGGCACTTTTCTCCGCTTGCCGGTCTTAGCAAGAAGCTTTAATTTTTAGTCATATGAATAAAAAACAAAAGAACAAAATGATAAATTTCAACCGGACTTTGGCATTTCCAAAAATAAGTCAGAGTGATTGCTTAATGGTTGCCTAAAGTATAACGGCTCCGACGCTTTCTCGCGAGTCAGCAGAATGAATAGAGTATAAAATTTATAAAATTTGCCATCCTAATCATCGGCAGATATTTTCTCAGCTGACCGTAAAAAAAAAACTTTTCGAGAAAAGATGTGATGCTGTTTATATTTCGACTTAAAAGCTTGTTTTCTTTACAATTTCATTTATTTTTTCATTCTATGTCTATATTTTTCCTCCTTTTTGCAGGAAAACGACAGAGGAGCTAATACGTAGGGCAAGCAATCACACCAACCTGCTTCCGGAGATGCCAAAGTATTGCTTCCGGTTGAAACTTTTTAATTGGAATTTTTAGGTTTTTTATAGATATGACTAAAATTTAGAACTGCTTGCCAAGACCACTAAGCAGGGGAAAGTGCTATAAAGTGCCTTTCTCAAGGACACAACAGAATGGCGCGAGTAGGTCTTGAACCGCAACCATGTCGATCACAATCATGGCACTCTTTGCCATTCGACCACTCTGCTAACAAGTAAACACTACCACTAAAAAACCATGGCAAAATTTTTCTAGAATTACACTAAGAAGTATTTTTATGAAATCAATTTCTTATCAAGTATTGACCTTGGAGTCGGAATCTCTGCCCATCGAACAAAAGCTTCGCAGTCAGATCAAAAACTGGACTTTATTTTCCGCTGCAATGCGCTTCGGAGAATCGTTCGCGGCAACTTCGATAAGCACGGAACAAGATGAAAACTTGCGGAGTAAAAAAATATCCTATTACTTGTACAAACTTATTGTAAGTGTTGATAAATACGTTGAATGATAAACTTAACATTTTTTAAGTCATAGATAAAATAAATAAAAATTATGGGCTACTGGTTGTTACTTGAAATACAGTTTACTGTTCTGACATTTTTTAGGAAATTTGCGAAAGTGATAGCAAATAAACTCTTTAATGTTCGGAAAGGATTCTTCCTTGAACTTTTCGCAATAAACACTAACCCTTACACCTCATACAACAGTATATGCAATCGGATAGTTTAAGCGGATTCGCCCTAGTGATGTTTTTTTAATGCTATTTGGTCGCTTTGATTTTTTTGAAAACTTGAATGCGTTTCAATAGAACTTGGCGATCAATACATAAGATTTAATAAAAACATCAATTACAAGTTAAGTCATGGGACTTTTGATTTAACTTTGTCTCAACGGCTTCAGGAGTACCGGACTAGCAGTCGGAAAATGAGGCAATTCCATTATGACGTCATGAAAGCGTTGGTCTTCTCGGAGCATTACGACCTGGCCACCGACCTCGCGGCTGACCTGGCTCTTCTCAACATCGCAATGAACATCGGAGAAGTGAACTGGACGCAGCTCGTCGATTTCTTAGTCGGCAGGTCAGCTGAGGACGATTACCAGAACTTTCTACAGCTTCAACATTATGTCGAGGTGACGGTTTAAGTTGTACTTCAATCATTCTAATATTTTTCGACCCTTTCTGGTCGGGGGCACTTGGATTGTTCGTGAATTTTATTTTTGCATTGATAGGAAACACTGGAAACGTTTATATTTATTAGACAATCGTTTATGTTGCTAGGAAAACTGGAGACCGATCTATGATTATCTGTGCAAGTGGAGAGAGCGGTTTGGGGACAACCACAAAGGGGCGCTGTTCGCCCTTCATCAAGCAGTGGGGCATTTGCCTTTGGAAACTGCGTTTCTGCCAAAACAGATCCTCACAGATTTGGTGATTCTTGTAAGAACATTCGAGACTCTGTGCCAATTCGATTCCAACCTGTGACTGCGCGCTGAGTGCAGACTGTAGCAAAAATTTTCTCCGCCTCTCGAATCATATAATGTTTGTTTGCCTTGGCTTCAGGATGTTTTAATCTTTTAGTAAACTTGTGTGTATTATTTAATTTTTTTGTACCATATTTGTTTTTATTACCGTCAAATAAGCTACTGAAACTAGTGATGCTTATAAAATTATTTAGTTGCAACACAGTGACTCAATAATTATTTTGATTGACATAGCAAGTATTAAATGTATAAGATAGGCCATAGATTTTTACTGCATTGTTTTAACATTTAAAGTGATATAGCAGAAATGTAAACAAGTGAAAAGCTGTTTTTTATTTAATTTTCCCAAGTTTTTTTTCGTTATTATTGATTTTCTTTTGTTATTACCAGTATAATTCGTTTTTGAGACACATGTTATGAATATGTATTAGCAGGGATACACACCGGTGAAATAATCTTTACGATGCGTGTTCACTCCTCGCACTATACGGTAGAGCGCCTCAATATAAAGGGGCATCGCGACTCAGTTCGATCTAACAAAATCCGAGTACATTCAAGATGCAATGAAACAAGAGTGTTTTTGTTTTTTTGAGCGTTTATTTTGCAGTCACAATGCAAAGCCATCAAACGAATTTCGAGAATGAGTTTGTATTTCGAACTTCAAGAAAACAAAAATGCCAAATCAAACATCAACTTATAAGCTAAAATCATATGTTGTATCCGAAATGAAAATATGAACCACTAAACAACGGTCGGGACTGCGAATTGCACCTATATCATTCACATGTTTGTAAGCTACAGTACGGGAGCAGCAGTTTGAAGACTGCGTGAAAGGCGGCGTATGTCACTGCACAATTTTGAAGTGAATGCTCAGCAAGGAACTTGCTAGTCGTCATTGTACACAGTGTCGGTTAATCTTGCGTACAATGTTTATTTACAAACAGAATGATGTTTGTAAAGAAACTTTGTACGCAAGACTTACTACATATATAAAGTATTCATAGTTAGTAATCTTTGTTACAAACTACTTAAAGCAAACTACAAAAAAATTGCAAAAAATCACGCTTAAACAAAAAAAAGCCATACATAGTATAAAGCAGATATGAAAACATTCACAAAATCGAAACTTAAGACAACTGCTGCATCGCTTGCTTATATAATTTACACGAAATTTAAACGAGAAAATTTAAGTTGATTTCTAAAACATAATTTTAGAAATACAGCCACATTTGAAAAATATCACAAATTGAACTCATTCTCAACCTCAAATCTTTTCGTCTGACACTAGTCAAGAGACGTAAAAACAAAAGTTGGAAGATCGAGTTTGAAGTGAAAAAACGAAAAAGTCCGATAGGCCGAGAGACACCTGACTGAAACAAAAACATGAAAATCTCGTTAAAAATTTTACGTAAACAAATTCTTTTGTGCTAAAGATCTTGTTTAACTACAGCTTGATAAATATGGCTTCCAGCAGATAGGTGTAAGTGATCGGCCAACTAAAAGATTTGCAAATTTTTCAACATTATAATTTTTGGTTCAAATAGGGTTGTCATTGAGACTTTATCGTATTCCCAAATAACTAAATAAATAGATTTACAAGCACGAAAAAAATTATTGCGACCTAAAAAGAGTTTGACCGGTTTTGATAGATTTGGGTTTGCAGATAAATTTGCTGTTCACGTTTAAAAAGAAGTTATACACATCTTTCTACTTTTCCGCGATACATCAATAAAAAAATCCAACTCTTAACCTTTGACATCGATTTACAGGAAAATTACGGTTACAAGTCCGCGTTTCGAGTGGAACTTTTTTCAATCCAAAAAAGATCGGGTTAAATTCGACACTGGTGCATTTGCCCAGATAGTAAATTGCATGTCAAACTAACAAAAACTGCAGTTATTTCTGTGACACACGGTTCAGCTGTAAACAAGCTTTTATCAAGCGTTTCTTTCTATTTCATGACGATCTTCTAATTTTCTTCACTTCGTTTTCTAACAAGTGTCGGACGAAAAGTTTCGAGGTTAATCCGTGCTAGTTCCTACTTTCTTTATACCAAATAAGTACTTCACATTCTCTGTTGTGAAATCAAAAATTTCTTGCAATGTCCATAGCTTAAGTAACCAGAAGAACAAAAAAACCACAGCACTTGTGTCCGGTGCGAATCTACAGTGACTTGTAAGAAGAAATGTAAACAATAAACATTGAAAAAGTGGATTGCTCTATAAATGACAAACTAAAGATGACTGCGCACTTTACACGAAAAACATTAAAATTTGCTGGTAATCTTTGCCATTGTTATAGAAAAGGTTAGCAATGAAATTACATATCGCATATTAATAATACCATACTAAAACTTGTTCTTTTCAAAGCCTACTTGAATGATTTTAAGAAATGGATTAAAAATTGTAAAACTGTTAATACTTTTTCATTTTGTTATAAAAATATAATGAAACTAACGCAATTTAATACTACTTTCAATTTAAATAATATAAAAAGTAATACTTTACAAAATAATTATAGGAAATTGGTTAAAGTTCGCAGAGCAGAGCAAGTTTCAGTACCACATGTCTGGAATCTTTTAACAAGTGTTTTATGTTGAAATTAAAATCATTTAGAAAGAAAGGTAATTTAAAAATTATTTTCATTAGATAAAAATACTTCGATATTCTATTTTCCAGCATGCACGTCCTCTAAAACAAACATTAAAGTAAAATTATTTATAAAAACTGAAGAAGAATTTTCTGAATTATATTTGATCACAGTGTCAATATAACAAGCTTCATCAACAAAAAAGTAAGCCATCAGCCGAATATCAAATATAAAAAGGTAAATCAAAGTAATGTGATACAGTATTGAAGAGAAAGTAACAGCATCGGGATAGCAAGACGATTGTTTGTTGAAACTGAGACAGAATTCCACGATAGCTACTTGATCAGGTTTGCAACTGTCGGTTCGATTCCGGCCTGCAACGTTCTCTCTCTTTGTCAGCTTCATAAACCGCTTCGAGACATTCGACAACAGCCTAAGCAGACAACATCAGCTGATACAGAAATGACTCGTATTAATTCGGAAAACATGCGCATTGTATTTCGCAGGACACGTCTTGTATGAAATCTATTCGTCTAGTTAGCGTTTCTTAAACCGTGTTTTATTCAGATTTACCAAGGTATCTCTTAATGAATTCAATTCTTACAAAATATTTGGGAAGTAAAGTTCTTTAAAGCTATATACATGATTGCACTTACGGCAATTCATTTTAAAACATTTAGCAAAAAGATTTTTTATAAAAATATAGCTTTCATTCTTGTCTTATTCGTTTGTTTTGTCATCTATGGGTATTGCTACATAAAAGCATCTTAGAAAGAATGTGTTGCATTTAAAAAAAAGTTCAAGTATCACCGACCATGGCATCAAAACGCATTATTCCATTAAAAGAAATTTAATATCAAGCGGTAATTCTTGCACAATCGGTGTGCCCTTTTTCTCAAAAACCACAAATTAATTTGAACTGTGGTAAAATAATTTGATTTTCCAGCTTTTTCTAAAAGTTCGGAAGCCAACTAAATTTAATTTCTTCCAGTGATAAACACAACACAATTGCAAAACAGCACGAGTATTTCTATTTCAAAGTTCAGTCGTCACCCTTCATAAAGCTAGATCGTTTTCAAAGTTTTTGCTAAAGTTGTTCAAGTTTTTCTAAAAGTCGTTTCCTATTTGAAAAGACGGGTCAAAAATATAAGTGCTCGTACTGTTTTGTAAGTATATTGAATTTATCAACAAAAGAAACAAGTTTGCGTTGATTTTGAAACTTTTAACCCTTAAACGCCTATGTGGGTCGCTAGCGACCCGAACGGAAAATTACAATTTCGTAACAACCTTAGTACGGATCTCACTGCTATCATACTTCTTGTATTCCTCAAGTTACATGTTGGCAATACTTTCATAAACACCAGTTGATTCCAGTTCCAACTTCAACAAAAATAATTGAGCATTTTCCGTAAAAACCTATAGGGTCGCTAGCGGCCCATGTTAGATAATAGTGTAATATTATGTTACAAGTGTGCATTATGAAAACAATAATTATTTGTAGGTAGCACAAATGTAAAATTGTTTTTCAAGTACATAAACTTTTTTCCAGAATTTTAGAAATATAAGTGATAGAACATGCAATGGCCAGAAAACTATTTACTGCTGAAATTGGATCAATGATTGATTGTTGGTTTGACGATGATGATGCCAGTAATGATTGTTCCGTTGTGAGTGAAGTGAGTGATTTTGAATTTGACGAGGAACTGGGCAATATTTTAAATGAAAGTCACAAGGAAGTATCTGATTTCGAAAGCTGCAGCAGTACAGATGAAGATGAGCCATCCCCATCTACACCGCAGAGCAATAGTAGCTCTTTCTTCACAGGCAAAAATGGTAATGTGTGGTCTGCAGATTGCCCACCACCCTCACGGACACGTTGCTTGCAGCCTAAGGCACACAGTTGAAGGTCCATTAAGCAATGAAAAATTAATCGCAGTTGAAGTGGAGGTATTTTTGTGCTTTTTTCGATGAAAACATACCAAGAATGATTATAAAGCACACCAACAAGTATGGGAAAAACTACAAAGGAAAAGACAACTGGTCACCAGTTGACTTGGATGAAATCAAAAGCATTATCGGGCTTTTTTTTGTAATGGGAGTTTATAGATCACAACACGAGTCACTTCGATCTATGTGGTTATCTGGTCCTTCCGGTAGAGCAATATTTCCCACTGCCTTTGGTCGAAACCGTTTTGAAGAAATTGTGGCTTGTCTTGGTTTTGACAATCGTGATATGCGCCTGCAACGGAGACAGACGGACAAGTTCGCTCCATTTCGCTGCTTTTGGAATCGATTTATTGAAAAATGTCGTAAGCACTACGCCGTGAGTGCCTATGTGACTATCGACGAACAACTAATATCATTTCGAGGGCGATGTGGTTTCCGCCAATATATGCCAAAGAAACCTGATAAATAGGGAATGAAACTATTTCTTATATACTGTATGACTGTACTTCGGATTATACTTACAATGGCTTTCTCTACAAAGGACGCGAAGGTGATACAAGAAGATTTGGGCTGGCAGAACATTTTGTCAAAACTCTTTGCAATCCTGTGCACAACTCTGGAATCAATGTAACAACAGATAACTAGTTTACCAGCACCAAAACTTGCAGAAAATCTTTTGCTGAAGCAGATCGCTCTACTGGGAACGCTGAGAAAAAATAAAACCAGATATTGCCAAACAGTTTGCTACAGGAAAAAATCGAGAGGTGGGGTCAAGTTCGCTGGGTTTAGGAACAGAAAGGCTCTTGTATCGTACGTCCCTAAAAAAGCAAACCTATGGTCTTGCTTTTAACAATGTATAGTGGCAAGGAAGTAGATAGGCAACAGGAAAACTTCTGATGATACTGGATTACAACGCGGCAAAAGCAGCTGTTGACAGAGTTCATCAACTTTGCCATAATTACAGTGTCCAAAAAAGAACACAACGCTGGCCTTTGGCTTACATTTACAACTGTCTGAATGTAACTGCTATAAATGCTCTGGTCATTTATCAGGCGAAGTTTCCTGATTGGGCAAGTGATAAAAGTCATCGACGTCATATCTTCTTAGAAAGTCTGGGAATAAAGCTTCTTCAACCATGGCTACTTCGTCGCATACAAATTCGACAACTCCCTAGAGTTACAAAACTTGCCTTGCAAAAATGCGGAGTTAAGGAGGTACTATAGGTAACTAGTGAGGCTAATCGAACCGAAAAGAGGAAACGACGATGCCACATTTGCCCATCAGTGATTGATCGCAAGACCGCTGATTGTTGCAGCAACTGTAGAAAACCATGTTGCACTGAACATAAAAGTGTCATTGTGGTTTGTTTATATTGTACAAAGTAAACAAACTTCATGTTCCCAGCAAGCACAAATGTTGTTGCGACGTTCTAAGGAGGTCCTTAGGACTTAAAAGGTCCTAAGGACGTTGTTAGGACGTTGCAACAATGTTTGTGCTTGCTAGGTTATTGACCATGTATGCTCAGCTTACTCGTTCATTTTCGTTTGATTTCGGGCTTTTGTTTGTGGCGTTTCCAAGTGATACTTACGATTTTAATAAAACACTGTCACATTCGCCATTGTGCTTCCTCTCTCTTGCCTGATGTACTCTTCCATCAGTTTAATTGCGCATATAGTTTATGGGTCGCTTGCGACCCATGTTAGATAATTGTGTTTGGTAAAACATCTAGGCACTTAAGGGTTAAAAGATTAAACGATGAAATGACATAAAATTCAATAGTATTGCTAAGAAATTAACAGAGTCAAATCAATAATTCAATTTCCTTGTTATTATGACACCGGATCTTCGCAAGAACCGCCAAGAACGTGCTAATGATTGTAGTAAACAAGCCGCTTTATTGAGTAGTGATGACGTCATAAAATTGATATAAAAGCAATGTAAAGCAAATCAAACATTGAAGAACCTGTCCAATTGCTAGTTTTCGGACAATGATGTAAAAATTGATGTATTGCTAGTTTTCGGACAATGATGTAAAAATTGATGTATTGCTAGTTTTCGGACAATGATGTAAAAAGTACCAAAAGACATTAAAGAACCGACTGTTAACTAAAAAGTATTCCAAGCTGTGCACGCAGTTTAATAGTAAAAACATTATTTCTTCAAAGGGTCAACCGTAGCTTCAAAACAAGCAGCAGTTCTTCGTCGCATAATATCATCGACAAGACGCAGTTGTCAACACAATATGTGGTAGTTCAGTGTAATTATCACCACGTATTTCCACACTCCCTTCTATTAATGATTTGATCCGATAATAACATATGATGTGAATTATTTACGAGGCGACGTCATAAACCATATCGCTTTCTGGGGTGACGTTCGTTAACAAAGAACTTATGTCCACTTGACAATACTTTAAAACTTGATGTAGAGACAATTAATGTCAAGTTACCAGGTCATAGACTGCAACTGATTAAAGCATCTTGATTTTTTAATAGTTTAGATCAAGTTAAAAATACGACGCAGAAAATTTTTAAAACTTGATTAAAAAAATAAATCCTGTTAAAAAATCATTGATTCAGTGCAAAATCAAAGTGCAACTGTACAAAAGAGTAAAAAACTAACGAACACACCTTTGGTGTTTACAGAAAGCTTAAGTGACAAATAAAATCTTAAAACTTGTTAAAGAGACGGCAACCTGACAATGCTTTATTTTAACAAAAGCACAGTTGCTCTGTGTTTGATTTTCTGCGTAAACAAAGCGCAACACCTTAACAATCTTTTTATTAGTAATATCTACTAATAACTTCAATCATTGTTTACAAACTTACTCGTCTATCAAATGATCTCGCCATCACCAAAGCTGTCTTGCCGTGCTGCGAATCAAAGAAAAACAACATCACAAACAACGTCATAAACCATAGACAAAGATCTTACAACGAGCAAATACAGACGAATTTCACCTTGCTCGTAAGATACAAATTGGCATTGTGCTTCAAGAGAGTTTCAACCAATCGCAAGTAGCCGTTGAGTGACGCAATCATCAGAGCAGACTTTCCATCGCTGAAACGCAAAGACACCCGGATGTAAAAAAAATCGTTGCCTAACAGCGATTCCTCTTTGTGACGAAAAAAATCTTCACAATGTATTCAATTGCTCAATAGGCCAAGGAAAAAACAGTAAGATAAATTTTTTTTTGGTTCTTGCAACATCAAAACCTTCAATAACAACTCTTTTCGCTCGTGGAACGAAAAGAAACTGACAATGTTAATAAAACACGATTTTTTAAAAGTAAATCACAAAAAAGAAACACACGGTGAAGAGAAATTCAGCAAAGAATAAAATGGGTGTTTTTTTCAATTAAATTGTAAAAAAAACAAACTTGACTATATCTCCAAAGAAGTCTGTTAGTTCAACCACTCAAGCAAATAACAAAAGCCTTTATAATAATAACAAATAACAAAAACAAGCAAACAACAAAACAAAAAAAAGTTCTGTTTCGACCAAGACGCTCCAGTTCGACGATGAGCTGTCTTCCGTTCTCACCTTTTCTTTACTCATCGGTCAATAAAGCGATTACGTACACATACGTCCCCTTAATTGTCTCATTGTCCGCTTAACGTACACATTACGTACACATTACGTACACATACGTGCCCATGTTTAACGTGGCTTAAGTTTTAAAAAAATACAGACGAGTGTCAACTGGTAAATTCATCTAAAAATATTTATCCAAAGGAAATGAAATGATACTTTAACCCTTTGACTCATTTCGCATTATATAAGTCACATTTTTAAAACGCGCACCAATGTGAAAAAAGTAAGTTTTCAACCATCTGTCACAATGTATTCTATCTATTAATATTTAAGTTTTCAACCATCTATTCAACTGCTTAAGGTGTAGCTAATCAGTTGTTTGGGATTTGAATAACAGATTGGTGCTCATAGCGGGAATCGAACTTCTTCATGTCGATTACCAACAACAGTGATGGCGAACCTTTTCGAGACCGCGTGCCACAATTGCATCCCGAAATCACTTTATCTATCTCAACGTGCCAGCATTTTCATAAACATCATAGTTACTTTTCAGTTAATAAAAATGACTTTTAGATTAGTATATTTATCATTTGTATTAACAAAAGGTTGGAATAAATATTGTTGTATTAACAAAATGCCTTAACAAAATGGAATTGTGTTATCGTTTGCAGATCAATACGTAATAATTGATTAAGTATAGTCAATCAACAAAAACGGATGGACTTCAAAGGCTCGTTTCCACTACGAGCGTGGAAAAGAGCATTCTTTATTTCTTTTATTGATCTTTCCGCGCTTAAAATTGAAGCGAGCGTTAAGCAAAGCAAATATAATCAATAAAACAAAGAATACTCTTTTCCACGCTCGTAGTGAAAACGAGCCTTAATTGTAACAATGAGTGTGTCTAGCTCTAGCACATGCTCACACCCAACAAAATCGCGTTAGTTTCAATCTTTAAACAAATTTCTATCGACAAGAGAGCAGAGGTTTAAATGATTTAATAAGAACAAATTTCTAAAATGCTGACCGAAAAGCAAGCATTGTATGGTGTTCAAAGCAAAGTCTGTTTCAAGTCTGCGACTTCTTTAAAAAAGTAATTAGCGTAAGTCGTCTTTTATTGAAGCTAATTTTGAATAGAGAACGATATGTTTGAAGTTGGCCATAAATTTGTTATGAAAAAATAATATGCGCCGTTGATTAGAATGCGCACAAAATTCGCACTAAAATAAATCGAATGCGCACATTCTATTCGAAGAAATACGGTGTGTGTCGCGCGTGTGTGTCGCGCGTGCCGGCAATCATGGCCTTGCGCGCCAACTCTAGCACGCGTGCCATAGGTTCGCCATCACTGACCTACACTCATTTGAATAACAACTTCGACGCGTTTGTACTGATACAATACATTGTAACTAGATGATTGAAAACTTACTTTTCACATATTGGTGCGCGTTTTAGAAACGTGACTTATGGGAATGAGTCAAAGAGTTAAATCATGGCTCGTTTCCATTATGAGCGTGGAATGTAATATTCTTTGTTTCTTTTATTGATTTTTTTGCTATGGTTAGCACTTAAGCGCGGAAAGAAGTAAAAGAATCAATAAAAGAAACAAAGAATACTTCATTTCACGCTCATAGTGGAAAAGGGCCTTTAAGGTTGCACCGCTATACAAATCGGCCGATAATCGATATATTGGCGCTTTCGATCTGTCGCAAACACATAAACATGGAAGTCGCAACCAAAAAAAAAGCTGCTTGCCTGGTTCAGAAAAAACATGCACAAGAACTTGGTCTTGTAGTAAAAACTTCTACAATACTGCAAATTGTCAAGAGCAAATGGAGAACCGACATGAAATTGCGTCTCAGTGCAAGGCGTCGCGTCGAGAAAAGCAGGAACGCGATCGATCGCGTGATCGCGGTCGTTAACCGGCGACCGATCCAACGCAGGAAAAACGAAGATCGATCAAATCAAAAGATGCCAAATCGCGGCGTCAATCGACAAACATGACGCAGACTTACAAATCAGTGGCATTCACATCCGCCCCACATCTCAGCAGGATCTTCGCCACGTCTTCATCCCCGGTCAGCGTAGCACAGCGCAACAGCGGTGTCCAGCCTGAGGTCCGATCTTTGACGTCGACCTAGAAATTTTTATCATTTGGTCAATATTTTCTTATTGCAGCCTATCGGAAGAAAACAAACATAAAAACAACAGTTCGACAATGGTATAACATTATTTGTAAAACATGAATGAGTAACTTTTTAATATAAATTGTAATTTTATTTGTTTGTCTGGTTTATCCAAGTTTTGTTACAAAAAACAAAAAGTCACAAATGCAACAAAAACAACATAACAAAACAAAAACGGGGGGGGGGGGGAAAATAACATTGAGCAAGTGTCTGTTCTTACTGGGCAGCCATCCTGTATCATCCACGAAATCAATTTGCAATTCTTTCCATCAACGGCCCAATGCAGCGGGGTACTTCCCCCCCGGTCAGTTGAAGTCCACTCGGCCCCAGCTTTTCGCAGTCGCTTGACAACCTCCTCGTGGCCTCCGTAACAAGCCAGCATCAAACTGAAAATATGATCGTCTTCTGTAAAATCTCAATCTCCGACACTTAACTTGCAATTAAATTCATTAATGCTGGCCAAAGTTTTTAACACGAAGGAATACTTAGGGAAATGCAGTGTCAATCAAAGGCCGCACAAGATTTTGGAAAGAAAACTTAAAATCAAACAAAAATTTAAACAGAGACGTTTTTAAAATCGTAAACCAGAAATGATCATTTTGTCCTTAAAAATCAAGTGAAGAGTTGGAGTTAGATTTCACTACAAATCGAAGAGCAAAAACAAAGATTTTGCCTTTAAAAGTAATAGAAAATCGAAGAATGACCGCCCTTGAATCGGAATCTTTGTCATTACAATGAGAATATACAATGAGAGGTTTTCAAGTCCGCTAGAAAAGTGCTCAGCAACCTTTTCGTGCCTGCGGCGCGCTTTAGAACAGTTTCAAAATTGGCGGCACAGCTACAGCAGGATGAAGACCTCACCATTCATCAAGATTCAAAAAAAAGTAAATAAATAAAAGGTCTTCATTCGGACCGTCTGGCTACTCCCGGCTATTTACTTTGAAATCGAACTAAAGACAGAGTTTTCACGTGGATTGTCTGGCAAACTCGACAAAAATATTAGTTCTTGCTTCAACATCGAAGTCCTTTTTAGCATGTAAATCTAGTTTTGAATTAATTAACATCTTGATTTTCAGGTGTGCCACACTCGCGTTACATCGATTGCGGAGCGTTGTGGGGCGCTGTGCTAGAATATCACCAGAAGTGCTTGAATAACGTAATCGAGTGATTTGCTTATATTTGCTAGTAAGCTTATGCAATACTATTAGCATAAAATAACAGAATTTTAAAAGAGTAATAAAACAAAAAACTTTACTAAAAATTGAAGTAAGCTACCGGTATTTTTTCACAAGCAAATTTATCTCTTTACGTTGAAATATATCGTTCATTAACATTTCAAAGAACGAGCTGAATGGCTTTCGGGAAAAATTATAAGAATGGAGGAAATGTAACAGAACTCGACCTCTTGACCGACTCAAATTATTTTCAATCAATGTATTTAATTCTTAAAAAAGCAAATTCAAATAAAGTTGAAGAGATTGCTGAAAGTTAAATAAATTGAATAGGCAGCTTTGGGTCGAGTAACCAAAGTCAATGTTAATATGTTAACAAGATGCAACTTTAAATTCTTCTCTGATTTTTAATTCAATGGAACTTCAATTTAATGGAACAGCACTGAAAGTTTAACTGAAACAGTCAACGACGCTAGGGGCATTGGCAAAATTTCAAATTGACCTGGCGTAAATTTAACGAAAATTTATTCATAATTAATTTTACATTATGCCAAAAAGCTTTTATATAGTTTAAAAATTTTGTATCAACTCATCGGAAATAGCATAAGTGCATACTGTATTGTCAATATTACGTCACAAAACTTTTTTCGGCAGTGTTAGTACAACTATCACTTGAAATTCTTTTGTGCTGGAATAAGAGAAGCATGGTGCAATTTTACAAGGCAAAACGATATTGCAGAAGCCAAATTTTATTTTAACAAACCAATCGCTCACACGTGAACATGTAAACGGTAAAGCAAAAAAAGAATCGGACTAAAAAACAATAAAATAAACAAATTTTTACTTAAAAAAAAGCAAAAAATCATGAACAACTCACCTGTTCTTTCCGCTTGAATTTCGAGCTGATACGTTAGCGTTAGCGAGAATAAGCTTGTCAACCACGCTAGCAAAAATTAACAGAAAATCAATTAGTTGATGACAGATACCCAAAAGCAAAAACCCTCTTTGATCGAAAGGCATTATCGTTTTAACACGATTATAATAGTTTGATAAAGCGATCAAAACGCATTTATCTTCATCAACAAAAGAATCTTCATAAACCCGACAAAAACTTTTTTGCGCGTTATTTAGGGTCATAAAAGTAGCGACAGGCATATCTACTTCAATAGTTGGCAGCAGTCACTGAATAGGATCGTCAATTAATTGGGAAAATAACTTAAAAACAGCATCATAAAGCATGCTTCCCGGTCATTTTGCATATTAGCTTGTTTAGGGATAACCAGAAACGACGTTATAAGTATAGAAGTTTTATCGGCCGATTGCGGCAGAAGCAAATCTAAAATTTAATGTCAGTCTCTTACGGCTCGGAGCGGTTCGATTTAAAACTGTTAACCATTTCAAAACGAAAAATTTTTTCTTAATTTGTACATTTCTAGTTTTTTAAATTTTCGCCAAATTTAAATGTTTTCAGCATTTGATAAAATTGGACCGCGATTAAAACGAAAATGTGATAATCAACAAGATGAAGTCGATATTGTCAATAAAAAATAACACAAGAGTATTAGCCGTTGCCCAATCGGGATTTCGACTATGGCGCTCTGTGCAGATTTCCCAAAATTAAAATGGTTTTTAACGATATTTTTCAACCATATGAGGCGATCAATCCAATTAAAAACGTGAAATCAAAATTTAAATTAAGAACTTGACAGTGTATTTTTTTTTTTTTTTTTTTTTTCTTTTGAAGTTCAAAGCAAGAGGTTTTCTATCTTTCATGTTTCAGCGGTTTGGATTTCCTCAAGAGCTAATCTACGTGGCGAGATAAACTGTTGCTGGGAGTGCCAGTAAGCTGGGTTCGCTGAAATTAATTTATACGCACAAGCTCACTGCTATCGATTGCCGTTTTTGTGGTTTTTGTCAGACGACAATGCACAGAAAAATTATTTATGGCACCCTTTTCCTGCTCCTGGACGAAATCCTGAGTCATCGTTTGGGGCCCTGGTTTTGATGACTGGCCAAATATTTATCAACATTTCAAATAGATTTCCAAAATACTTCCAGTAATTATCGGAGTCTGCCCTTCTATGAAAGTTAAAAAGTTATCGTTTTGAAAAGCATTTTCTATTTTCTAGTGTCGCAATTTTCATGGGTGATGGTTATTAATAAATTAAGTTATTTATGTTTATTATTATCCAATAAAGACATTAACTTTTTGATTATTTTTATTTTTTTATATGCTACATCTTCTAATTTTTTACTGTATAAGAGGCTGTCAACATTTGTTTTTCGTCATATTGTAGCGAAGTTAGCTAACATAATAATAACGCTGCTGTAGCTTCACACTTCTCTCAACGACTATATTGTAAAGTTATCTCATTTCAACATGTGCGAGGCAAATTCTCGCCATTAACTCAGACACATTATTATATCATAGCTAAAATGTTCCTTAAACAAGTAAATTATGCTTAAAACCGCGGCAAATATGTCAATTATTCGGAACAGGACTCCCACTCTTGGGTTTTTTGTTCCATCTGGGTTTCTTAATTTAATTTTTGAAAACCCCTTCAAATTTAAGATGTTTTTGAAAAAATTAATAACTATTTATTATTAACCCCTTTTCTTCCGCGCATCTATACAAAAATGATACAAAAAGGTATCGTTTTGCGTAGTATCAATACTTATGACAAAAAAAAATAATAATTTGGGTTCTCGTTCACTATTCACCGATTTTAGTTCATTACCTTTTTAATTTTGGGAAATCCCCAAAACCTGCGAGGTTAGCAACAGCGAACAGTGAATGAGACCCAATTTTTTCATGAATCTAATTTAAATAAAAAATTTAATAGTTTGCTAAGTAATAGTTTTGTTAGAAAAAAAGCATCTTTGATTTGAAGAAAAAAAATGCCCTTTGTTACGTTTCTCCAATTTTTTTTCGGTTTTTTGACGAATATTTCACATATTTTTTCTAAAACATTTTATTCTGCAATAATAGACTAACTGGTTTCAAATTTAATATATTTTTTGCGAAAAATATAACATCATGGTTTTCTTTTAAACAAATCTGGGTTTTTTTCCTCACGCAATCGGGGTTCTTATAAAATTTATTGCTGGAAGTCCTGATTTGAAATTATAGAGAAAAGCAAATAGAAATTTGCTTGACAAAAATTCGGCCAAGGGCAATTTACGTATGACACAGCCATGGCCGGGATTTCGGCCAAAAGCAGGAAAAGGGTTAAAGAGCTTTCGTAGTAATCTTGATAACTGATTTCATTTTCGCAAGAAAAAGTATCATAAACGTGTGAAAGTTACAATACATTACATCAAAGTCGCAAAACAACTTTCAAAGTAAATTTTCTCTAAAATCCCAGATTTATACGCAGTTGGAGCTAAATCTTTTCTTACTAAATAAACACTTCACGTCTATTTTATTAAATAAACGTCATGGCGTGTTCTTTTTCTCGACTTTTCCTCGCCAGCTCTCGCTTAAAAATATAATAAACAAACACTTTTACGCTGAGAAACTGCGCCTAGTGTAGACAAGTGTAGTGTAGACAAGAATTCGAAAATGAGAAGTAATGCAGATAAAAAATGCATGGTTTCGTGGTTTATTTTTTAGAATAACTTTAAAACTTTTGCTTCTTTCTAGTATTCAAGTTGTTTTTAGGGCTTAGTTTGATGCTTCAATGCTTTATTGTTTTACTTCTCATTTAATGTTTCAACTGACAAGTTTAAAATAAAAGAAAACTGAAGATGTATCGAATAAGAATTAAATCAGATTATATACAGGGTGTCTATAAAGTCTCTTTACAATTTAAAAAATTATTACAAAGGGAAATAATGAGATATCGCAATGAGGGTTGTTTTGTTTTAATCAGTATTTCATAAAGTTTTTACTGACATTAAAATTTATTGTTTCAAATAAAATTTCTTAATTAAAATTTTTTATGTTTAATGATTGAGTTATATGAACTAAACCCCCTTAAAACTCCTGGTTCATTGAGACAAAATCAGATGTTCAGACCCAGCGAAACTACAGAAGTATGGAAGAGACCCACCATCACGTCCTTCAATTCGTTTTTGGCACAAGAAATTTATGGAGACAGGGACAGTGTTCGATACAAGGAGGAGTGGGCGACGAAGAACATCTGAAGAAAACATCGAGCGTGTAAAGCAAGCCTTTCAACGTTCTCCTATGAAGTCCATCCGTTCTGCTGCCAGACAATTGGAACTACCACGTTCAACAGCACACAGGGTCTCTTCCATACTTACTTCTGTAGTTTCGCTGGATCTGAACATCTGATTTTGTCTCAATGAACCAGGATACACATTGCGCTTTTTCTTGAGGAGTAATCATTTTATGGGGGTTCAGTTCATATAACTCAATCATTAAACATAAAAAAAATTTAATTAAGAAATTTTATCTGAAACAATAAATTTTAATGTCAATAAAAACTTTATGAAATATTGATTAACATAAAACAACCCTCATTGCGATATCTCATCATTTCACTTTGTAATAATTTTTTTAAATTGTAAAGAGACTTTATGGACACCCTGTATATCAGCACAAAGTTGAAAAAATTTCTGCACAAGTGCATTTAAACTGTGGTCGATACGTACCCGATAAGGCCCTTCTGGGACGCGTTCATCAGGGGGGAATAACCCAGCTTGTCACCTACGTCAATGTTCACTTCTCTGCAAAACAAACTAGCCGTCCCACTGTAGCAACAAAGGCTAAGCATTTTAACTTACCGGGAAGCGATTATTTTGGAAAGTGCTTCAAGATCGCCTTTTAAAGCGGCTTTGTGCAAATGGTCGCTGTTGAAAGGTTCATCTTGCAAAAATTAAACAACGAATAAAAATAAAATACGCCTTGTTTGATATTTATTACAAGAAAATGCCTAACGATTTCCTTTCTTATAAATGAATTAAAATGGTATCAAACTAAAAATATTTCAATGGCAACATATTGAAAATAGATTATTGATTGTTAAAACAAGTTCCGCGAATCAAGGAAAAAAATAACTCCAATAAATTACAAAAATATACTTTTAAAATTTACTTGAAAAAAAATTAGTAAACACCAAGAAAAATATTTTCTGAAATTTATACAAATTAAAGAAAAAATATTAGAAAACACAATTGCAATAAACTTAAACAAAAGCTGTAGGTGATTTAATAAATAATTAAAGAAAAGTTTGAATCAAAAAGTTTTGAAATCAGCTATTAGCACCATGAATAAGCATTACCAATGTAATGGAACTAGCTACGTAGCGGTTAAAAAAAACAAATTAGCTGATAAATCAGCGGGTAAAATATGACTGGCAGCAATTATCAACAGAGTACTTCCTGTTCGCTTGGGAGCAAGACTTTAATAGATAAAATACCAGCGGGATTTTTAAGTTTGATAAGTTGTCATGTTAATATAAAGAAGTTATTCGGCTATAATTTTAATGAAAGGCGTCGAAGACGACAACGGCAGTAAATATTTAAAAACGGATGAAAATCTAAGTTTATTTGAAAACATAACGCAATGTGGATGAAAAAACACGAAAGTAAATATCTACACATTTTCGACACCACGACGACACATCATAAAATAGTATCGTAAACAAGTTTGCAAGAGAAATAAATTTTACAAAAAATAAAAACCAAATATCTATTGAAAAAACGAGAATTTTGTAAAGCTTCTTAAATGTTCTGACATTATTTTTACGCCTTTACTACGTGGTGGGACAAGTCGGTCCACAGTATTTATATCAAAAAGATATAAGACGTAGACAGCAAATTAACATCAAAATATTAAAATAACTTACCAGTGGTGTATATGGTTATGGTTGGGCTGATTCCAATTTCACATTCATTTGACATTATTCTCAGGCGATACTTGTATGGGTGAACAGGAATCAATCCTTCAATCTTGTATGTATCCGAATAACCACTATAATAAAAATGTCAAAGGATAAGAGTTACAACAAAAAAAATTGATAACTCAACAGTCCGTTAAAGTACGCACTAAAATTAATCTTCATGTTGACATATTGCAACACGTTCACTGCCAACCACGAATATCTTTGTAGTGAAGATAAATGATTTACAATAACAATGCTTAATAATGATGTTACAAAAAATTGCTTACACATATACACTTAGAAACTTATGTGTTTTGGGGTCTTCTTCTTCCAGTGAATATTGTAGACTGCAAAAAAATAATAGTTTATTTAAATTAAAAATAAAATTTATTTGATACAAAAAACTGTAGAATAATAAAATTTTTATACAAGCACTGTACAACAAAAAAACTAGGTCAGCTCTAAAAATTATATAATTTTTCTACAAACCGTTTGTCTCCCTTGGCATTGTCATTAACACGCTCCCACATGAACTCAATGCTGTGATGATCAACTTTTCTAGCAGTTGGGGGACTAACCATTGACAAGCCAAGATTAGGCACTTCTAAAAATCAACATGTGATATTTCATCAATTAAACATATAAAATACTTTTGTTATGACAATGGGTTTAAAAATTGTATAAAGCAATTTAAAAAACAGCTAACTTGCTAAATCCTCTACTTCTGTAGTTTGTACTAAACATAAAAACAACTAGAAAAAAAGGTGAAATTTTTAATTATAAGAAAGTAGATTGGTACAATCTTTATACTTTGTGTTTTCTAAAACTATTGGTGCAAGCTTGAAAATATATACCATAAGAAAAATAAAACCTAAGTACAATCTGATAAATGTAAAATTAAAAAATTATGTAAAATGCGAGGCTGGACCTATAGATGTCTAAATTTTTGGCATGAACAAACAAATTTTTAAGTAAGAGTTTTGGAATGCATGGGTTCAACATCTTATATGTGTTATTAAGGATTGGTTGCTTATGATTATTATTATTCATACATCACAGTAGAATTTGCCTGTTTAATTACCTCAGGGAAACAAAAAAGTGATTATGTAAGCAAAATTGACCAATTTGTAGACCAAGCACTAAGTGTTTTTAATTGCTGTAAACACAGTTGGTGGCATATATTGTTGGAAGCATAGGTACAAGCCATCTAAATTTAAGCAAAGATCAAGCAAAACACATAAAAAACAGAAAATTCTTCAAACTTTATTTTTTGTGATTTTGCAAAGATTTCCACACAAACAATTAATCCAATGACATAAAAAAAAGAAGTAGAGAAACTCCAAATGCTGTGTTGTTGCTGTGGTAACTTTTTCATAATAAAATTTTATTAGCAGAAACTGAACTATTTAAATTTAAAAGAGTAAGATATCACAGACAAAAAAATAATCCAACAACCACAATTTTGTTTGTCCAGATCACATGCCTGTCAAAATAATCAATAACCCGTCTTGCTGCATTAACAAACTTAGCTGTCAATAGAGCTTGACAAATAAATCAAAGTTGCAAATGGCTAAGTTAAACAAAAAGGTCTTTTGAAGACAAAAAAAGGTGACTCAATGAATGAATGGAGCAGTAATAAAATGTTCAAACAACCAACCTAAAACGTGTGCAAAAGTTAAGAATTTTATCAAACCAATAAAAATGTGACTAAATGAGAAAATTAACCAAATAATTGATGATTAGGCAAGGTCAACTGCATAAATTCAAGTTAAAAAATTAATAGATTGATTTTAAGGGCTTTAAACCATATAATATCCTTGTAATACCATAAAAAACTTCTGTAATATCAGTAAATAAAAAAAATTCAGAAAATTTTATAGCAACGATTTTACAAAAAAAAAATTCAATAAAGGTAATCAATACTTAAGATACATATTTTTTAGTAATGCATTGCTCAACTAAAGAGTGGCATATGTGACTAGCTGTATAAACAATTTTAAAGAAACCAAACTGATTTTGATGAGCGCTTAAAACTAGAAACCATGGTCAAGCAATAAATACGCTTGGAATCAGCATTAAAGATGACATGGCATTCATTTGGACAATATCTCCTTAACTAATATAAATGAAATATAAAGAAATCATTCTTAGATCAGACACAAAATAAAATCAAGTATTGCTGCATTAAAAACAATTACCAACTTTAGTAAATCTTTAAAAAGCTTACTTTGTCATAAATTTAAAAAATTTAAACATTTGTAAAGTAACATTAAATAGATATTATACGTTGATTGCCATAATTTATTCAAAACCAAAAAACTATTTAAAGAACAATTTAAGTAATAAAATCTGGCAAAACATAAACATAGTTTTATAAGAATACAATCAGAAAAACTGTTGTTAATCATAAAACGTTGACAATGTAAATAAGCATTGCTTTTAATGGTGACAGTGATCAAGATGCTCCAGCTTTTTATAAAGTCTTGTTGTGATCAAGTTTATTGCAACTTTAAATCAATATTTTATTGTTTTTCATTTGACAATTTTCACAATAGTCAAATCAGTTTAGTTCAGTTCAGTTTTCTTTTATTTCTGCTTTGCCTCATGATCATTCTTACAAATAAAAATAAGTTTTAGACAATAAGCAATATATCAATAACATATCAATGAGAAGCATTGTATAGCTGCCAGTTTTTTAACATTTTTAATTAAATGCCTCTCAGAAGGCTACAACAGTAAAAATAATTTACCATGATGATGTAATGGTGTCAAAGTTTCTAGATTGCGTCGAACACTTCGTCCAACAGCTAAACGTTGAAACATTACACTAAAAATTTATTAAAAAATAATTTTTGTGGTAAATAAATTGTTATTCTATATCTGCAATAAATTTTTTAAAAATAAAAAGTTCATAGTAATTGTTATTATTTTAAAAATTTGAAAACAAAATCACAAAAGCACTTAAAATCCAAGAACTATTAACAGAAGTACTGATATTAAGATATTTTAACTAGATGAACCTAAATCCAATATTCTTAGAGATAATTACAAAATAAGTATTATCAAAAAGGGGTGGGCAAGTTACTTTAAAAAAGTGATAAGTTATAACTTACAGTTACTTGGCCTAAAATGTAACCAGTTACAAATTCAAATTTCCATTTTGAACAAGTAAATAGTCACAAGTTACAGTATTCATTACTTTGCAATTAAAGCAAAAAAAGCATTTAAAGAAGTGCTGTTTAAATTTTGTTTTAGTCTTCAGCAACTTACAACTGCTAATTCAGTAACTTACGAAATGCAATACACAAAAAGTCTGTGAAATTTAAAAAAAGTGAAGAATAGGATATTTAGCTTCCTTTCAAAAATACAAGCATTTCAAAACGTTTATTGCTAAGTCCACAACGTTTCTGCTTCAAAATGTCTTTTCCCACAATAAAAAGTCTTTCAACTTACTTCAACTTAAAATTTAAAAAGTAAATGTAACTAGTAATTTCTAAAAGAGTCTGATAGTAACTAGTTCCATTTTGCAAAAGTAACGAAGTCATAGTTACAATTACTACCCGCTTTTGCATTTAAAACACATAAATATACCAGTGCTAGCTTTCAAACAATATTAATTTTATCACAAACACTGTCGCTATTTGCATGAATGTTGAACAATTAAAGGTACCAAATAAACTAAAAGATAAGTTGAAACTAAATCGTAAAGGACCGTTTACTTATGTCTGTTCCTAACTGTTCTTCTCTTGCTTAAATCCCAATACTTTTTTTACTGTCAATCCATTAATCTACCAATGTAAGGGAGACAAAATTTGTTTAGGGGAAAAATGCAATATAAAAAAACGCGCAAATCAAATACCAACAAGTAAGTAAGTAAATATCAAAACAGCAAAACGCAACGTTTTACCTAAAGATATAGGCTACATACAAACAGTGGCGTACGCAGAAATTTGTGAAGGGGGGGTTTTGGAACCGAAAACACGATTGCTCTAAGTGGTCCTGGTAATGGGCAAAAACTTCAAAAATTAGGCCTACATTCAAAAACAAAGTGTTATGCTTTTAAGAACATCTTGCAGTAGCATAAATTTCTTTTTACCAAACCGTAAAACTAACTATTGAAAAGGCATGTGCGAGTACGCAAATTTAATTCAAATATTACAAGAAACTTTCCAAACTAAAAGCAACATAAGCAACTCGTATAAATGATGAGAACAAAAGGTGAAAAATCAAATGAACAAAAAAATAACCTTACTTAACAAATATTTAAAGTTTTTTCACAGGCTTATATTCAAACGCCTGTTTTTTTCACTTAATCTATTAATTACGTCATCAGGGCAAGGCGTGTAGTTCCTATAAATGTTTAACAACGCAAGTCCATTCATTCGAGTGGTGCCAGTTGTGTTTCGTAAGTACGTTTTTAGTCTGCGCAATGTGGAAAACGATCGTTCACTAGTGCATGTTGTCACTGGAAGAGTTAACAAAATGGTCATTAATGTAAATATGTTTGGAAAAGCATCGGAACTGCATTCCTTGATGCTGCTCAACGCATCAGTTGGTCTTTCTGCTACGTTCAACCGAGAAAGTTTCCTGTACCATAATATCAGTTCAGGTACTAGTTCTTCCGAGGATTTCGTTAAATCATTTTCGTAAAATCTTCCCAAAACTTGAATACTTTTAATTTGTTGAGGAGTTGGTCCAATGGTTGGATCAGCAGGAATTGAACACTGAAATCCACCAGTAATCGATTTGTGGGCAGTAAATCGTGCTTCGAGAGTCACAATAAAGTTATCAAGAAATGGAATAAAAATTCCTACTCTAAAATATTCTTCATCTGTTTCAGCAGCAATGTTGCATCGATTGGTCTGTCTTGAAGTAAGGCGTGGTGTTTTTAAAATAAAATTTTGGGTTTTGGCCGTTTCTTGCGCAGAAATATAGAGCTGGTAAAATTCATCTTCGGCTTTTTCCCTAAGACACTTCAATTCATTTGCAATATCATGTGCAATGTTGACGGCCTCAAGAAGGTTTATCGACTTTTTTTGCATAACTTTGCACAAAACAACACTGTATCCAAAAATCTTTTTTAAAACTAAGAGAGCAATGCAAAATTCACTTTGCCTAATTGTCGATAGCAACTGTAGAGCTCGTGATGAAGTTTCTCTGTCTGGCCATGTTGAAATTTTTGTCAGAGCTTCTACAACAGCAAATTGTAAATTTGAAAAGACACTGACACTCTCGTGTCGATCGACCCATCTGGTAGCACAAATTTGAACAAGTTTTTGAGCTTTTGTTGTTGACGAAATCGTGTTGATAGATTTGCGTAAAATGTTTTGACGTTTTGGAGCATTGAAAAAATTGTAAACTGAAGCTATTGTTCCATGCAGTTACAAACCGGCGAGAGATCGCATGAATTAGAGACAGCCAAATTAAGACTATGGGCTGCATAGTGAACGTAAAGAGCTGTAGGAATAATTTCCCTGATATAGGCTTGGGGACCATTCAATCTGCCACTCATAGCTGTGGCCCCATCGTATCCTTGACCGCGCATTTTTGAAACATCAATACCAATGTCCGATAAATTGTTCAAAATTGTTGAAGCCAAATTCTTGCCTGATAGATCTGTTATGGGTACAAACTGGAGAAAAGATTCTTCAATAGCAAAGTCATCACTTACGTACCGAGCACAAAGAGTCAATTGTTCCTGACATGATATATCGGTTGTTTCGTCAGCCAATACAGAAAAAAATCTGGACCTGTTAATGGAATCGACCAATCGCTTAAGTATCAAGTCATTGCAAATACTTATAATTTCGTTTTGCATTCTTGGGCTGATATACTGAGAGTTGCGTCCGGCAGAAAGAAAATCATTCTTGAAAACTTGATCATGTTTCATTCTGTATCGAAGTAAAGCACGCAAATTTCCGTCATTATTATTATCTTCTAGATTTTTTTCTGATTCGAAAGTGAGTGGACCACTATCCCGATGTCCTCTTAAAGGAATACCCTGTCGACCACAGATTATAATTGTTTCTATAATTGGTGTGATTTTTCTTCGGTTTTCTAAAATTGTTTGCTTCTGTTGCTGATTAAGTTCAATTTCGATGCTATCTTGTTTTCCTGATAAGATTGACATAACGGTCTCTGCTGCCACCACACTGTCGCGGTGATATTTTGTGCTCTCGTGGTCTGCAAAGCGTTCAAGCGCATTTTTCCACTTTTGAAACTTTACCGCACACAAAGTTCCTAGAGGTTGGTTTCCAACTCCACTGCCTGCTTTACTTCCAAATAAAACGCAGTATTTGCAAAAGGCTCCATTTTCTAAATATGAGTACGCTAACCACTTGAAGCGAATAAACCAGCGGTGCTGAAACCGTAAATTTCGGTGATTGGTTGCGGTAATTGGAAAATTAAAAGACTGATCCGGAATCCATATGTTTTTTAGCATTCGAAGTCTTTCTGCTTGAGTATAAGTTTTTCCTATACAAAGTGAAATGTCATTTGACGGTTGTAAAACTAAATCTTTTGTTGCTTTGTCTGCGTCTGGAGTCTCACCTGGTTCTTCTATTACATTCTGCGGATTATTTTTGCTACATGCCAAATCATCAACGGGAATACTTTTTTTAACATTTTCGCAGTCGTTATTACGAATTTTTTTAAAGTTAAAGTCTAACAAAGTTTTTCTTCTTTTTTGTTGAGGAAACATGACTAAATGATTAAATAAATTCTTTTAAGATTAAAAAATTATGCAACCTGAAATCTCTTTTAAATTAATTCTTGTTAGAGTAATCGTATATTATCAATACGAATGGCAGGATAAAAAAATTTGTACCAGTGCAAAAAATATTAACTGATAATTTTGAAAGCAATAATGTTAATTGTTAACTATCAAAGAAATAGAGCAATAACAATAACGTCATGCGTCATCCTTTGCAAAACGCCATAAGCGTAAAATTTTTGATTATTTTCCATTTATTTTTAAATACCATTTTCAGCATTTAATAACAAAGTTAAAATTTAGGAAATCAAATAATTACAAACTTAATTTTGGAAAGGATGTAATTAAAAAAATTTTATGACAAATTTTTACCATTTCAAATTACTTGATTTTAACAAGTTTAACATTTTCGGCTCATTCTTGTAAAACTGCCTAAAATTTTCGATTAGTTTTACATTTTAAAACAGACAATACTAAAAAAATAATAATGCTTTAAATATCAAAAGTTTTCTCGAGTTAAGCTCGCTGTTACATTTTAATTAATTCAGCTCAGAACGAACTCAATTTTAATAATGATTACGATCACAAGGCAGATACCAGATTACCAGGTAGGCTACTACCAAAGTATAAAGATAGCTCATATTTTGCTACATATTCACTTCTATTTGAATAAGATACCCGTGACGATCATACTTTCGCGAAACATACTCTTACAGTTGGGATTTTAATAAATTAGATCAGGGTGGTCCAACTTCTGCACTCTTGTGGGCCACTTTTCAAAATTATTCGAGTTTGCGGGCCTCAGTCGGCTAAAAATTTCTATTTTCGTTCCAAAATCAGGGTGTTCTCTAAAAAAAAAAAAAAAAAAGGTCTTCACTTGGAATCGGTCTCCAAAATCATAGCGTCCTCCAAAAAAAAATTACGGCTGCTGCTTCTGATCGACAAGACTTGTGCAAAATTGATATGCGGCATGCGGCCCGCGAGCCCGTAGTTGGACCACGCTGTTATAGAAGATTGCCGCTACTTATGATCGACAAGACTTGAATTGTGCAAAATTGTTCCGCGGGCCGCACAAAATTGTTTCGCGGGCCGCATGCGGCCCGCGGGCCTGTAGTTGGACCACGCTGAATTAGATGGTAATTAATTGCATGATAGTTTGATTTTGAAATATTAAACTCTAACTGCTTTATCGAACAAACTGTATTGCAACTGCTATAAACGCTATCTAGCTGCACATTAAAATAATTTTAGTAAAAACGAAGAACCATTTTTATAAAATTTTCTTATTTAGTTATGGTGTACAATTATTACTTTATAAAGTTTTATGAGCCTTCGTCTCATAGAAAAAAACTTTTTACAATGGTGACTTGATCAGTTAAACTATTTTATATTATATTTTACAATTCATATTTAAATTTTTTTTGTCACGTTTATCAGAGTTCAATCAATCAATCTTTCAAATCCTCCTTATGTGCTTAAAACTTGTTTTATTTTTCATATCAATGTACAGCTGAGTAAGTAGGCTTGTATCTCATGGGAAAGCATTGTAATAAAACGATAGACATCAAAAGCAAAGCATAAAATGCTTAACTTTCAATATTTTAGAATTTTGAAGGTTTTCTTCACAAGTGGTAGCTGTACATTAGCTAACTTGACGCAATTTAGGCGATAACAAAAATTGATGCGCAAGCAATAATTTAGTTTAAAAAGTGCAGTAAACAATAGAAACTAAAATCATATTATGGAAGCCTACTTATTACCATGTATATATGCCTGAACGTAATTCTTCAAGGGGGGGGGGGGTTTGACCCCTGAAACCCCCCCCTTGCGTACGCCTATGCATACAAAGTATCTAGATTATTTTGAAGCCTACGTAAAAATCTGTAACTGTTCAAAGTTGTGTCAAAAATTAATAACGAATACAAAGAAAATCATCAAAATGAAATTGAAATTTACTATTTTGAGGCAAAAACGTTTTATTGATGTAGGCCTACACACAAAAACTATATTTTTTGTTCTCTTATTATTTGTAATTGTGCTGGTTTTTCGATCAGATTTCAAAAAATTTTCACATTGTAGCCTAGGTAGTTTAAACAAAGAGAACATTGCTAATGTAGTTATTTTTATTAAAGAATTAAAGTATACCTCTTAGATCTATTTTTATAAAGGCTAGTTAGTGCTCTCCGTGGATTACCGTGGATCCATGGATTCTGACCTTATGCTGTATGTTCTTTTAAATGTGTCGATGATCAACAACAGAGACTAAGATTTGGACGCCAATTTGTGCCAGCTGCGGCGAATCTATTAAACAATGTACTATAGCCTTTTTTGGTGGACGAGATGGAAGGCTACTGTGAGAATACATCCAGGCTCCGTGCATTCATACCCATGACCAGTACCAGACCTGTTGGATTGAGATTGCCCCGAACAGCTTGGATTAAGCTCAATCGCCTGTGGACTGGTGTTAGGCAATTCCATTCGTCCATGCGCAAATGGGTCTCGCTCCTTTATCCATGCGCAAATGGGTCTGCGGTTTGTTCAATGGCGCCGAATTGCAAATTCGGCGCCATTGAACAAACCGCAGACCACGTCCTGATAGCCTAATAGCCTGCCACAACGAGCACCAAATGAAAAACGAGTTCTGACGGTTTTGGATGACGAAACTCAATACTGGCTCAACATCATCACTGCCAGCATCTGATCCAGGTAGTACAGTAGCCTGGGGTAGTAAAAGAATAAACCCTCGGCCCCATTCCTGCTTGTGACTGACCTACAGTGGACGTCCTTCCTAGCGACAACGATGACGACAAAAAACCCAAGCATTAGCGTATGTGGCCATAGTAGGCTATGCGCAGCATTTTTTCTTACCTTGAAAAAGATTGTGTGCTAACAAACATATGTTATTTTGACAGAGATAGTTTAACTTTTTCCCGCTTCTCATAATATTAGTAAATGTTTATTTGCATTTTTTGTTTGTTGTTGTTTTTTTATTTAATTATTCTTTTATTTGTTGTAAATGTTAGTTTTAGTTTTTTTCGGTTAAGGTGGCAGCTGACTCGGTAACCATTTAGTCCTATCTGTCTCATTGCGCAGCACATAATAACTTTTACATTCTGTTTTGCGTTGTTGTAACCAGGGTTGGGGAGCCAACTAGTGATGTCAACCGCGCAGTGCAGCGTAGTAACCTTTTTTGGAGGATCTTGCCGCGTACCGCGCCGCGTGCAAATTATGAAAAGTTTACATTTAAATTTTAAGCAAATCCTATTTTGCATGCTTGGGTTGTCCATTTAGTTGTTCCTCTTCATTAATCTAATCACAGAAAGCAAAGTGTCAGGAACATAATCAACTGAATAGCCTCTTTGCATAGTACCGGTAATTTATAATGTAAATAGCGCGTAAAGCGGCCAAAAAGAAAAAAGAAATATGAGAGAAATTAAAATTTATTTATTTATTTATTTCATTTTTACTCACAATCAACTTGAAATTAATCATAGTGCATGTAGAAATAAAGATTGTGAATAAGGAAGCAGCGACTAAACGAAGTACGTTATTACATGCACAACGTCAATAGATAAATAAATAAATAGATAGAGAGATATATAAATAAATAGAGAGAGAGGTGAATTGCACTTACACTTAAAGAAAGCAATGAAATGATAAAATCTAATTGTACAGCAGAGAAAGGCTTGTAAAAAATATTACTAAGAAAGAATAAGCAATGTGAATTTTGAAAATAAACTAGAATAAGAGTATGTGAAGCTTTCCCACTTTTTTAATCAACATGGCATTTGGATTATTTTGTACCTATTACCCGATTATTCAATACCAAAACAAAGTCTTAGCCTTTTTATTATTTATTAGTGTTTTTATTCACTTTTTGCCGTTACTAACCTGGCAGCTTTTGGGGATTTCTCAAAATGTAAAAGGTAATCAACTAAACTCTTCTAATAGTGAACGAGAACCAACTGTTGTTACTTAACCTAATAAACCTTCTTTACAGAATATCCTATTGTGTTACTTTGTAAAAAAGCACTCAAACTTTAAACGCCATTGTTTTTTATATAGGAAGTACTAATTTAAGCAAAACAAAAAAGCAGATTATAAAATTAGACATAGAACTGTAGAATGAGTTTTTGAAAATCCTCTCAATGTAAAATTGAAGTTGCCAACCATTAATAAATAATTACATTTTAATAATTAATTTTAGCAACTTGTAGATATTTTTTTTTTTTTTTTTTTAAGTTTAATTGAAAAGTACTCTGTAGCAAGTATTTTTTTAAATGAGTTTTTCAAAGTCTTTCTGGTTGTGTCTCAATATCTTTATAATTTTTAAATGCTACATCTATACTACTATGTAAATTATGATTTCAGTAGAGCATTAAAAAGTACTATGATATTTATTCTCAGCATAGTTAGGACAAAGCTTAAAGGCTTAAAGCAGTGCATTATTTTCTCTTCGTGTTGCAATGGCATATTAAGCTATTATGCAACCTGCTTTAACAAAACATTACCAGATTTAACTTTGAAAAGTCTATTTAGTTGCAATGCTTGCAATGTTTGGTATAGCTGCAATGTTTGTTATTCTTTAAAATTAAATGAATTGAACAAAAATTGATCTTAACTAAACTAATTTACTTTGTGTCTAATTTTTCATGATTTCTTTCAGAATGTAATTTTTAATAGTAGTTAACTACGCCTTAAATTGAATGTACTTATTAAATATAGTTTAATAAAGGTTATTTGTGAGGATTTGATATATTGTTATAGCTGTCAAAAATAGCTTAGCATGACAACAACTATTGCCTTTGACCACAAATGCATATCAAGGGTTTTGGCAAGGTTTTATGGTTAAAAAACCTAAGTAATTTATGCAATATATTCAAGCAATTATTTTTTCAAATTTCTAGCTAAAAACATTTAAAAAAAAACTTGATAGTAAGCAAGGTTTGTGTTTGCAAAAAAAGAGATAATTATATTTTCCTTATATATCTTTTTAACTTGCAGGAAAACATTGAGGGGCATTATACTAAGAGCAATTATTGGCTCTCTTTAAAAAGTCACCGTAAGCAATTTTTTTCAGTGAAACTTACCCGGAATCTCCATTCAGCACCAGGATAGAATAATAAAAAAAAACTAAGAGAAAAAAAGGCCGTTCAAAAAGCGACAGTAACCATTGAGGATTTGGAGTTAGTTTCACATACAAAAATTGCATATGGTGACTTCTTGAAAAGACCCTAATTATCTTATCAGCTTTTGAAGATGCCAAGATATTGCTGTTGGGTTGAAATTTTTTGTTTTTTTTTTGCTATAGAGACATTACTGAATTAAGGCTGCTTGCTAGGATGCCAAGCAGAGTAATGTGCTTAAAGTGCTTCCAATGATATAGCAAGATTATGCCAATAGCTATTGAATTGCTAATGCCTATAACTATTATGCCAATAGCCAATAGCTATAGAATTTGAAATATAAGGGCTTACTTTGATGACTACAACAGTGAGTATTGTTTGAATAAACCTTTTTAAAAAAAGGAAAAGATGTCTAAAAATTTTCTATTTAAATATATGATTTGCGGTGCAGCGCGGTGCGGTGTAAGTTTTTGGTAACAACTTTGCGGTGCGGTGCAGTGCGGTGCCACAAATAAAAAATACTTGCAGGCTGCGGACACAAAATTTTGTATCCGCGACATCACTAGAGCCAACCTGATTTAGGTCAGGCTCTGGCTCCGGAGCCAATTAATTTTAAACTTCGGCTCCAGCTCCGGAGCCAATACTTGACACTAGCTCAGCTCCAGCTCCAGCTTCAACTGGATAATACATATATAAATATTCGCCGATAAGGGATAATTAGATGATATATCGATCATAAAAAATGTACTAACTTGCACTATCCAAGGGCTTAATATTGGCCAAGGGTTCGATGGGTAGAGTTATGTATTTTCCAAGGATCCTATCAATTATATATCTTAAACAAAAGAGGACTCGATATATCCAGCACATTTACATGCAAAACAAATTGTCTAAACACAATCATCACAGCAGATGTCAATGCTCACTAACAATTATAGTACGCAGAAAGTTTCCAAATTTTCGTCACAATCGTGCGACATCACAAATCAACTTAGAAAGTGCCGAAGGCACGACCATTATAGGGAAGTCCGAGGGCATGCCCCGGAAAAATTTTGCAAAATTACACCCAAAAATACGCATTTTCGTACTGGTCAAATCGAAAGCTTCTCGAAAACCAAAAAAGCGTTCGCGTATGCTTTGAAATCCAGGGCGAGCCCCAAATACTCGCAGAAAACCAGCTTTGCTTTTACTAAAACTGCTTGGTTTCGCTTTACAGTTTTTCATTTTAAGGATATGAGGGGGTCCATGGCACAGTGGCCTCCCCTCGGTACGCTAGTGATGGTACACATCGACCAAAGGCCGTAGAGGAGAACTGATTGAATAACTCAAATCATATCACAGTAAACACAAACGCTTAACATGTTGACCACCCAATTAAGCACAACAGCCTACTTTACCATACATCACCGCTTCAGCGAATTTGCGTAAATTACACTAGCTGGAAGCAGTGGCGTACTAACCATTGGATATTGTGGATATATCCAAGGGCGGCAAAATGTAATAACTTTATTAGCAATTCTTTTTTTTGCGATTGTGGCGCACTGTGCTCTCTGTGAAGGCATAGATTGCTAATCACTCTGCTGAAATTATGTCGGCTGTATGCCTGGGAACTGCAGAGTTTGTTTAGCCTATAGGTTTTGGGAAAAAAGCATTAAAGATTTGACAGTTTTACGCCAGACTTAGAAGGTTATAGCTCGGCTACAGCAAATTTGCTACTACAGTGTTGTTTAATATTACAGATTGCAGTTAAAAAGTTTAGTTGCTAATTTTTTTAAGTTAATTAATTTACGTAAAGTTAGCCTACCAATGAAAAGAGTAAAAGAAAGTGGAGCTTCTTTCAGAAAAAAAAAAAAAAGCCAGGGAAGAAGAGCTGAAAAAAATGAAGAATCGATTTTAAAGTTTGTAAACATTTCTTTATAGTCCTCATTTTCTACAGCTAACGAAAGGGTGAGATTAGCAGCTTGAGCAAATCTTTATCTCACACGGAAACGGAAAAGACAGTTGAACTTGAGCAAAGTAATCAAAAAGTGATGATTGAAAGTATTCCTACCAACGAAGCATTTATAGCTAAAGATAAAATTGATGATATAAACGATGTGGTTATTCGGCCAGAAGTGATAACTCATTACATAAGAGTTGAGATGGTCAAAGCAGGACCTAAAAGACATCTGAATAAAGAAGAACCGTTCAAGCCAGCGGTTAGAGTAATTAAAGAAGGAGACAAAGAGAAAGAGTCGTCAAGCTTTTTGAGTAAGAAGTGGTTTTATAAGACCTTAAAAAACGGTGACAAAGTTCTTAGATTATGGTTGCTTTATTCGAATAGTCATTCAGGATTATATTGTTACTGTTGCAAGTTGTTTCAATCAAGAAATAATAATTTTCAATTCGTTTTCAAACCCTTTTTTAATTTTTAGCATCTTAATCAATGTATTTTTAATCATAAAAATTCAAAAATTCACAAGCAGTGCTTTGATAAATGGAAGGAGCTTGCACTGAGACTTCAACTTCATCAAACAATTGGTAAAGAAATGCAAGATCTCATGGATTAGGAAAAAAATGGAGAGAAATCCTGCATAGTGTAGTTGAAGTCATAAAGTTTCTATGTAAGCAAAATCTTCCTTTAGGTGGCCATCGTGAAGACTCTAACTCAAGAAACCAGGAAAATTTTCTTGAAACTTTAAAATTGCTTGCAAAATATAATGCAGTCATTAAGGAACATCTTTCAGTTATCCAACTTTCTATCAAGGACGTGACAACGTACCTTTCACCAACTATTCAAAATGAGTTAATTGAGCTTCTTGGAGAAAAGGTAAAACATCTCATTCTGGAGAAAATAAAGGCAGCAAAATATTTTTCCATTTTACTCGATAGTACTCCCGACGTCTCTCATATTGATCAAATGGCTCTTATTGTTAGATACGTAAAAGTTGACAGTAGTGAGGTACAAATAAAAGAGTTGTTCCTAAATTTCTTTCCACTGCACAGAAAAAACGCAGATAAAATTATTAAGTCTATGCTCGATGAGCTTCAGCAAAATGGTTTGGACATAACGACGTGCAGAGGTCAAGCATACGACAATGCTTCCACCATAGCTGAAATCCGTTCTAGAGTACAATGCAGAATAAAACAACTTAATTCTAAAGCAATATTTATTCCATGTGGTAATCATTCGCTTAACCTCGCAGGCATTCACGCGGTGGCATCGTCTGAACATTCTGCAACATTTTTTGCAGTTGTGGAAAGGGTCTACTCCTTTTTTTCTGCTTCTACTCAGAGATGGAAAGTGTTATTTAAGCATGTACCAATTGTGATAAAAAGAGTGATTGACACTGGGTGGAGTGCGCATTACGAAGCTGTGAAAGCCCAGCATTATTTCCTTGATGCAGTGAGTGCATTAAACGAGCTATTTGATCAAAACGAAAATATTGATACATGAGGACAAGCTCATGGCATATTGGATGCAATTCAGCAATTTTCCTTTGTTTCTTTTTTACAATTTTTGATGGAAGTTCTAAGAGAATCTTTTGATACCAAAAAATATTTACAGCAAAGAGTTTTTAACTGGAAAACTGTTTCCACAAGATAAATGCTTTTATTGCTTTTTTGGTCAATGATTGCGATGCGCTGGTTAAGCAAAGTATTGAAACTGCTATCAAGATTTGCGAAAAGCAAGAAATTCCGATTGAAGAGCGACGTGTCCGAAGGAAGAAAAAGATGCCTGGCGAACATGCAGAAGATGTAGGTCTCTCGGGTGTTGAAGAAATCAAGAGATGCATGCTAGAAGCTATGGACCGATTTCGGATGAAGCAGAAAAGTGGTTCAATAAAATTTGGATGTTAAATGAAGTATTCGGCTTCTTAAATCCTCACGCGTTGTTGCGAAGCGAAAATATCGAAGAAGATATTAACAAATTTAAGAACATATATGCTGATTACGATCATTTTTCTGAATTAACTTATGAAATAGTCAGGTTCTAAAGGCTAGTACAACCCAGCAGCACTGCATTTCACAGCAATGCCACAGCGCTGGATGTGCTGCAGTGGTTGACCAAATATCGTTTATGTAAATCAACACCTTATTTATTTTTGTGTTTTAAGCTTTACCTCACTTTTGCTGTTTCTACTGCAAGCTGTGAAAGAAGTTTTTCAAACTTACATTGATAAAATCTTACTTGAGATCGACCATGGGTGAAAGCAGGCTGTCTGCTTTAGCAATCCTGTCAATTGAAAGTGATTTCGTCGACATGCTATCTTTTGAAGATATAATTTCGGAGTTTGTTTCAATGAAAGCTCGACGTATTCAATTTTAAACTTTTGATAAGAATTAAACTATCACTATTATTTTTGTATTGTGTAGAACTTCATTGATATGTTCTTCGTTTTAATGGTGTTAAAGGGCGGCAGTTTGTGCAAAAATCCAAGGGCGGCAGGTTACGTTGCTACGCCGCTGGCTGGAAGACCATCCCCTACATCACATCAGATCTTTTATTGTTACTCTCCGCCCTCAGTATACATTACAAGACTAATGCAACTTCATCTTACTTCACTAAAACAATAACAAAATTACCAAAAATCCAATTAGACATCATTTAAACATCATGTTGAAGATCTCATCTTCTGCAGACCCCATTTCACAAATGTCCACAAGGCGCCCATGAGGTAAACAAACATCTTGTCGAGGCAATACTTGATGCCAACAGACTCTTCATCCTTAAAGAAAATCAAAACACCACAAATTACACTCATCCGCAAGCTCATTCAACAACGTAATCACACTTGGAAACGAAACAGATCACCCCAAATCATTACTTCAACAATCACATAAACAAACAAATACATAAACACAAAACAAACACCCGAATATATCTGTGTTAAAATTTACCTATCGTGGAATTTACCGCGGTAGAGTTTACCGATCACTCCTGAAAAACCTAGGGTCACTTTCCATCAAATACCTCACAAATATGTATGTTGTATCTTTGTACGAATACACAGGTTTATAAAAAAACAATAATAAATAATTCACAAAAGTACTTAGCCAAACAACAACCGTATTGAAAATATAATGCTTTTAGTTCGTTTGCTGTAGTAGCTTGATAACTCGAACTGACTGCTAAACCAAAATAAAGGCGCATATTTAACTAGTAACAACTATGCCTGGACGCGCGCGCGTTCGAGCAGAAGGCGCTGATTAAGATTAGAGCGTTCCAGAAAACACTACGTCATCTATTGCACAATATCACAACACCTCCCCAAATAAACTACGACAAAAAAATATATATACATATTAGCAACAATATTTTTTTGGAGGTCTCTTTGTTCTCGCTGATCGTCGTAGATTGTGTCGCCCGTACTCGTCTCCGGTTGGTAGTCTCGGATTGTTGCGTTGGTTCATCGAAGAAGAACTAGATGCGTGGTCAGTCCCGGCTGGAAGTGTTTCTGTAGACAAAACGCTCGTTGGGATTTCACAGGGATCATCATCTTGATCCGAACCGTATCGAGGTCGAAGTTGATCAAGATGTCTTCTCCAAGTTGGTCCTCGAGGAATGACTCGTACATTGACGCTTCGTGTACCATGGACTTTCGTAACTATCGCAGGCACCCATCGTGGGTCACGATCTCTTCTAGGGCCGAAGTACAGTGCGTAACAAGGGTCCCCTAATGTATAATGATGTTCGACTTTCGAAACCACTTCCGAGTCTTCAGTATTTGAATGCTTGCTCGCTTGTCTTGACTGTCTTCCCTGCAGGAGATGCGGAATGGATGGAACCAAAGTGTCAATTTTGGTGCGAATTCTTCTTCCATTCAACAATTCGCTTGGTGACAGTCCCGATGCAAAAGGAATTCTTCTATATTGCATTAGAAATTCTTGCAAAGCTTCCTTTGGAGGTAACGAGGATTTTCTCAATGCCTGTTTGAACGATTGTATCAAACGCTCGGCAGCACCGTTTGTTGCTGGATGATAAGGTGCTCCGGTGAGATGTACAATGCCTCGTTGTTTGCACCAAGCTTGGAACTCTTGAGACATGAATGTTGTGGCATTATCGGTCACCAACGTGTGGGGATATCCGAAATGAGCAAATTCTTGTTCAAGTATAGCAGTAGTACTTTTCGAAGACGTTGAGGTTGTTGGATGAATGCAAGGATATTTTGAATAAGCGTCTACAAGGACTAACCAGTTTCTTCCCAGAAAGTTGATCGCATGGTCCAAGTGGAGTCTTGACCATGGTTTTTCTGGCATCATCCATGGATGGATTGAAGGTTTATCCGGCTTATTTTGAAATTGGCCACAGGAAGTGCATTTGCGACATAAATTCTCGATGTCAAAGTCAATTCTTGGCCAATAGACAGTTGACCTGGCAAGATGTTTCATCCGTTGCATGCCGAAATGTCCAAGGTGTAATAATTTAAGAATATGATTACGTAGGGTTGAAGGAATTATTACCCGTAAGCCGTAAAAAACGCAACCATTCTCTGTTGACAACGAATTTTCTAACTTTTTGAAGTCTTTAAGCTCTTCCGAAAATGCATGCGGCCATCCTTCCTTCACAAATCGCATTAGTTGGGAAAGAATTGGATCCTTGGCAGTCTCTCTGACCACAAGCAATGGATTGTCAGGATTGATTTGACGACTGATTGTTCGAACTAAACAAACGCTATCGACATCATCTTCCATCTCCTCCCCATCAAAACTTGTGTCATTTGAAAATGGCAAGCGACTAAGAGCATCAGCATTGCCATGGTCCTTGCTTCTACGGTATTCCACCGTGTAGTCATATTGATGGACTAGTAATGCCCATCGTGCAAGTCGATTCGCAGCCATTGCAGGAGTACCTTTATCAGGGGCAAACAAGGTCACTAAAGGTTTGTGATCGGTAACCACAATGAACTTACGACCGTACAGAAACTGATGAAATTTCTTCAAAGCGTACACTAAGGATAGTGCTTCTTTCTGTATTTGGCTGTAGCGTCTTTGTGTTGCCGATAAGATTTTAGAAATATTGAGAATCGGACGCTCGCTTCCGTCTGCAAAGCGATGAAATAATACCGCTCCAATTCCGCATTCTGAGGCGTCACAAGATAAACCCAACGGAAGAGATGGGTCATAGTGCGCAAGTACAGTCTCTGTGCATAGTAACCGTTTGATCTTTTTGAAAGATGTCGATTCTTCTTCACCCCACTTCCACTGTTGTCCTTTGCGTGTAAGCTTGTACAACGGCTCGGTGATTTCCGAAAAATATGGAGGTAAGAATTTGGAATAAAACTGCACAGATGCTAAAAAAGATTTTAACGTAGAAATGTTCTTGGGTGTAGGCATTTCTAGTATGGCATCAACTTTGGACCCTTTTGCAATTCCTCGACTTGATAAAGTGTGACCCAGGTAATCAATCGATACTTGGGCGAAAACACATTTTTCACGGTTGCAGCGAAGACCTTTTTCTTCTAGTCTTTTGAACAAAGCTCGCAGGTTCATCAAATGATCTTTTGCGTTGTCACCACTTACCAAAATATCATCGAAATACACGGCAACTCCTCGCAAATTTTGCGTTAACTGTTCCATGATTTCTTGGAAATACCCTGGTGCGGTTTTAATTCCGAAAGGAAGTCTTTTCTGCAGTAAAACTCCTTTGTGAGTGCTGAGAGCCAGCTTCTTCTGGCTGTCAGGAGAAAGACAGATTTGATTATATGCATTAGCTAGATCAATCTTACTAAAGCAGTAACCACGTCCTAGCTTGCGCATTAGATCTTCTGGGAGAGGGATTGGTTGACGATGGTCTTCCAGTTGCGAGTTTACAGTCACCGAATAATCTCCACAAACTCGGATGCTTGCTTTTGCTTGACCTGGCAAAGGAGACTTTCGAATAGGAACCACGGGGGTGCCGTACGAGTTAAAATCTGTAAGCTCCCATACACCTCTCTTAATTCCTGCTTCGTATGCTTCGTTTAAATCTTGTAGGATTGAGAACGGAACAGGTCTTGGCTTCTTGAAAATAGGTTTAGCTTCAGGTTTAAACCGTATGTCCAGCGAAAAATCTTTTAGACAACCCAATGTAGATTCAAATAAAGTAGGAAACTCTCCACATAATTGAATACATGCCGCATCTAAGGAGTTTTCTGGACCAGTTGTAGTGACGTGCTCTATCGTTGCAGTAGATTCAGCACAACTTAGGTTTTCTCTGAAATGATCAGTTAAGTTGGTGAGTTTCAACTTCATCATCGCCAGACGACCTAGTAAGTTTAGATTGGGCACCTTAGTGACAATTACAGGAAAGGTCACGTCAGGTGATTTTCCATCAATAGTTGCGGTTGATTGGAATTGTCCCACGACGGGTAGCGGGCTACCTTCAGCAACTTGATATCGAACTGTTACAGGTTGTAGAGTGGGTTTACCCAGCGTTTGCCACGTCGCTTCACAGCAAAATGTGTCACTGGCTCCGCTATCAATTTCAAACTTAATTCTGTGGTCATTAAGTTTAATAGTTTGATAGATGGGTGAAACAGAACATTGGACTTTGTGCACCAATTTCATCTGTTGTTTCACAAGCTTGCTGTTATCTCTGAGTCGAGACATGCATACAGATTGCAGATGACCTGTTTTCTTGCAGAAGCTGCAAATAGCTTTAATGTGAGGACAAGCTTTGCTGAAATGTCCAGAATTTCCACACCTGAAGCAGGCGGTTTTCTTTTCTTGCGTTTTGAAAGTTTTGGACTTTGCGTGATAAACTTTCTGCACCGACGTAGAAGGTTGACCGTGTACGGTTTCCTTTGCTACTTTGGCTGCTTCTTCCACTTCTTGAGCCACTCTGATGGCGTTGCTAAACTTCAGTTCATCGTCCTTGAGCTTGAAGAGTGTCTTCAAAACTGCTTCGTTGTCGACTGAACAGATAAATTTAGTTCGTAAGGCTTCATCTAATGGATCTTTAATGGATTGAAAATCACATGTAGCTGCATCTTGTCGTATTCTGCTTGCCAGTTCAGGAATAGTTTCGCCAGGTTTGCGTTTCATGTCAGACCAGAACTTGAAACGTTCTCTGACAACAAACCGTTTTGGATCAAACTGCTCTGCCATAAACGTCTGAATATCATTCATCGTTAGCTCATGTATGCTTTTGACAGGTTGTTGCTGAGCCGCTAAGTTGCTAAGCATTTTGTAAACGGAGTTAGATTGGTTGGTAAGAAAAATTTGTGCTTGCTTGTTGTCGGGAATAGAGTTAGCAGTGACGAATGTTCGGAACCTTGCCAAATAATCAGTCCATAACTCAGATGTGGAATCGAATGGTTGAAAACTTGCCATCGGTGTTGGAACATTTTCTCGCGGGTTGTTCAAGCTGCTTTGTAAAGTTTTCAGCTGCTCTTGAAGCATTGTCATTTGCTCTTGGTGTTGCTTGTTCTGCTCGTCGCGTAAAACTGCCATTTGCTCTTGGTGTTGCTTATTTAACAACAAAATCAGTTCGGAAATTTCACTCATATCGACAATTCAAGCTGTAATGCAGATTCAACAAATTTTCTTTTTTCTTTCTTGACGCAGTTGAGTTCCTTGAATCCTCGTCGCCACTTTTGCCTGTTGTATCTTTGTACGAATACACAGGTTTATAAAAAAACAATAATAAATAATTCACAAAAGTACTTAGCCAAACAACAACCGTATTGAAAATATAATGCTTTTAGTTCGTTTGCTGTAGTAGCTTGATAACTCGAACTGACTGCTAAACCAAAATAAAGGCGCATATTTAACTAGTAACAACTATGCCTGGACGCGCGCGCGTTCGAGCAGAAGGCGCTGATTAAGATTAGAGCGTTCCAGAAAACACTACGTCATCTATTGCACAATATCACAACAATGTACAACACTTATCTCAACACTAACACAATATTACATTTTGGAAGGGGTGCCCCGACCATTTCTATTTTAAAACCAAAAAAAACACAACATTGGTTCAAGCTATCGATCCATATCACTTTTATCACCCATTGCCAAAGCATTAGAGAAAGCGTTATTACCATAAATAATAGAAAACATTCCAGTTATTTCTCATCAATATGGATTCAAATAATACATTCAACATATACTGCTTTGCATAATATTTGCCACCAAATCACAAAATGCTTCAACAATCCAAGGCTAGATCACACCGTAGCAGTAGCTTTGGACATGAGCAAGGCGTTTGATTCAGTGAACAAAAACAAACCTACTTAGAAACCAAGCCGCTTAAAATATGAGAAGTACCAGACTCGAGTTTTGAGCTGCTTAGAGTCGAGTTGTTATCCGACTCCTGTGGTCTTGTGGTGCTGTCTCTTGTGTGGAAGACCACATGTAGTCGGTTCGATTCGCAGTAAGATAAGCATCACTGACAGCTCTAACAAAAGCGAAACTCAAGTCTGGTGCTTCTCATATTTTAAGCGACTTGGTTTCTAAGTAATTATCTAAATCCTAATGTTTAATATAAAAAACAAACTTGTACTAACAAACATTCGGAACGCCATCATTAACTTCATAGGACAACAAGCATGTACTCAATACAATGGCATACTCTCAAAATCCAAATAAATCAATTTCTAAAGTATCACAAGGTGAAATTCCGTCTTTAACATTATTTAAAATTAACGTCTTTGACATTATCCTCCTCCCAAAAGACGACATAAGCCGATGACATAATAATTACAGCATCTCACATCAATCACCATTCAAGGCCCAGCAACTAATTCAACTATATTTTTATAAAATATTACACTTTTTACATCAGACCTACCTGAATATGGCACAAATCTATTATTTAAGTTAAACAATTAAACACTACCAACAACAAAAGACTTAAAAACTTTTGGAATTACTTTTGACCCAAAACGAACATTTTCACAATAGATAAATCTCACCGTTATTAAAGCAAAACAAACGCTTAAGATTCTCAAAACACTCACTTTAAACAAAAGGGGTAAACAAAACGAACTAATCATCTCTACATTTGAAGCTATTATTTGCCCACACGATACGTAGTCCTATCATATCAAACACCAACAGCAAGAAACTGCAAACCATTCAGAACACAGCTTTGTTCATTGTTACTGACTGCACACGAGACACAAAGATTCAAGGCCCGCAAGACAAAATCAGTGTCCTACCAATGGGCACCCATCTCAAGATCCATGATACTCATCTTAAACATACGAGGTGTGTACGAGGTGTGTCCGAAAAGTAACGAGACTGGTGTTATAAAAACTTTATTGAAAAATATTGAAATATACCAAAATCAAATTTCTTCAAAATAATCCCCTTCTACTTGAAAACACTTGTGGATTCGCCTTTTCCACGATTCAAAACATTCTTGGAAGGCATTTTCTGGGATCTCTTTGAGCTCCGTCGTCGCAGCCATTTTGATGAAATCGATGTCAGAAAAATGGTTTCTCTTCAGAACAGATTTGATCTTAGGGAAGAGAAAAAAAGTCACATGGGGCCAGATCGGGGAAATATTGGGATGTTTCAAAGTTGCATTGTTTCTGTCTGCGAGAAACTGACGAATACTCAGGGCTGTGTGAGCAGGAGCGTTATCGTGATGGAGCGCCCATGCGTGGGCTTCCCAAAGGCTCCGCCTCTTGTCAAGCACTGATCTTACGAGGCGCCGAAGAACCTCTTTATAGACGGTTTGGTTCACTGTTTGGCCTTGGGGTAGGAATTCGAAATGAACGATGCCTTGAATATCGAAGAACACAAGGAGCATCACTTTTACTTTCGACTTGGACTTCCTTGCTTTCACTGGCGTTGCGGATCCATAACTTTTCCATTCACGACTCTGTCTCTTCGTTTCTGGATCGTATTCGAATATCCATGTTTCATTCCCAGTTATGACAGAGTTGAGCAAGTCTGGTTTGGCCTCCAGACGCTCGGTAATGTCTTGGCAAACAGTAAATCTTTGTTGTTTTTGGTATTTGGAGAGAACCTTTGGAATCATGTAAGCGCGCTTCCTCATTATAAAAAATTAATTTAATTTACTTCAATCAATGTGAACCTTTAGCGCGGGTTGATTAAAGAACAAAGAGATCAGAAAAAGAAAAAAATAAAGAAAATAATAACTTGTAATTGATAAAATAATAATGATTTAAAAAACTCTTGTCTTTTGTCTGGAGTTGGCACAAAATCTTACGATTTTTTGCTCAAATCAAAGTTTTTTTTTTATTCTTTAATTTGTGTTTCATTTTCTTTTAGTAAACTGGTTCAAATTGGAACAATGGTTTTAATTTGTATAGTCTGGATTTATACAACCCCCAGGCAGAAGAGAGATTCAAACGGCGTGTTCTTAAATTCACACCGTAAAGTGAGATCCCGAATTGCTCTCACAAACCATTTTCGCACACAGCTTGCGCATTTTCAAGTTTTCAGTAGGGATCTTCCACATTTTGTCTCTGCCAATGGAAAGCTCCTCAGAAATCATTCTCACAGTCAGTCGACGATCTACACGCACCAGTTGCTTCACTCGATCAATGTTGATATCGGTCCTGCTTGTCATTGGCCTGCCAGATCTTTGATCTTCCTCACATTCTTCATGACCTTTTCGGAATCGTTTGTGCTATTGAAAAGCAGGAGCTCTTGACATTGTTTCTTCTTTGTAAACTTACTGTAGCAACGCAAAACATTCCGAAGGTGTCTTACCAAGCTTGGCTAAAAATTTCAAATTAATTATTTGCTCCACAGTACTCATGTTTGCAGGGTATTCTCACTCGCACTCCCTACGATGAAACCTAAAAAATGCGGTACGATGAAACTTAAAAAAGTACGACGAAACTTAAGAAACACGAGGCAAACGAAAAGAGACGCTTCAATCAGAACGCGCGTGAATGAACTCCTTTCACCTTGCAACAGTGCTGACGTCCGACGCAATGCTGTGACTCAATAAATTTGTCAAAATTCATTGAAGCAAGCAAGCAGCGGTCGCATCTCGTTACTTTTTGGACACATCTCGTACGACTCAAACATAAACACACCCTTTACATTACATTAATACACATTTAGATCCACAAAGTAATTGACTTTCAACTGTAAAAAATATGTTGTCAGGAGCTGGAGCCAGCAAAATTTTTGATGGCTCCGGCTCCAGTTTCGGATCCACACAATATCAGAACTTGGCTCCGGTCCGGCTCTGGCTCTGGCTCTGGTTCCCCAGCCCTGGTTGTAATTGCAAGGTAATGTAACAAATCCGGTTCTGGTTCTAGATAACCTGCCTTTTTTCAAGCCAAGTATGTTGTAAAACTTTTCAAGTTCCAGGAGTTGCAGCACACCTGTGATTCTAAACCTTTTTTCATATTTTACCCTTATTTTTTCTTATCTCTTTATTTATCTTCCTGATTAACATAAAACATTTTGTCGAACAAAATGAAATCCGAATTTAAAAATACAACCGTCTGTAATCGTTTTTGTAATCTGCATTCAATCTGTAGTTGTAATCTGTTATTCATTTCTTTTCCAATTTTTGGTAGCAAACTTATTATTTAAAGGCAGTGATAGGCAAACTACGGCCAGCCAAACATTCAATGTGAACAGCGTAAAAAAGTCAATTTAAGACCTTTTTTAGGATCTTCGCATCCAAGAATAGTGTAACAAATTAAAATGATGATTTTTTTTTGGTCTCCACTTACGCAAACAATGTAACGAAACAAAAGGAAGATTTTTTTTCTTGCTTCCGAGAACGTTTGAGACGCGAAATCAGGTTGTAAATACTAGTGTGGCAGAGGTGGAGTCGAGACCGAGACGAGACTTTGGGGTAGCGAGACGAGGCGAGACGAGACTTTCGAACACCGAGACCGAGACGAGACACGAGACTTTATATAAGTTATTTTAGTTTAAGTCAGGGTTGTGGAGTCACAGTCGGAAGTCGGAGTCGCATGTTTTTGGTTGGAGTAGGAACTAAAGTACTTTTTTTAAATAAGCTGTTGATTCTATCCAAACTTGTAAGGTTCATTATGGTTTCTATTGTTGACCTAATAACTCTTATCCACACCAACATTCAGCATGATTAATTTTACAATGGATATTATCGAGTAACCGGTAAAGTAATTAATTACAATTTTTTTACTTAATTACTTATTTACTTTATAGAAACATTTCTCATAATAGACCTTTATAAGAATAAAGAAGATTATTAACGATTATAACTAAATAATAAAGTTATACATGCTTTCTATCTTATTTTGTCATTATTGATAACCACGCCACAGAAAATAGATTATTTACAACGATTCGTGCAATATTATTCAATTAACGAAAGGGCTCAATGTTCATTATATGCTAAAGCCGGAATCGCTTTTTTAGATGTGCTGGAGTTGGTATGGGATTTGTATTTTTCTTTAGCACTCCGACTCCGATTTTTGGTTAATTGCTGAGAGCTATAGTCATATTTATCATTCGAATAATTCAAAAATAAGCTACCAAAACTATTTGGAAAGGTCACCTTTCGAATTTTAATTTGACGTGCAAATTAAAAAACGGTTTTAACTTTATATTGACGGCCAAATTTGGCTTTTTATTTGTAAAATTAAACTCAGGTTTTGGTTTGGGGACTGTTTTGAAAAATTCAACCAAGATTAAAAAAAATTTTTTATTATTTTATTTATTTATTTTATCTCTATATTTATCCTCCTGACTCGCAGGAAAGCGACGGAGGCGCTAATACATAGGGTAGGCAATTACCCCGACCTGCTTCCGGAGATACCAAGATATTGCTGTCCGCTTGTAATTTAACAGAAATATGATTATAATTTAGAACTGCTTGCCAGGACCACCAAGAAGGGGAATGTGCCGTAAAGTGTCTTTCTCAAGGACACAACAGAACGGCGCGAGTGGGTTTTGAACCTCAGAAAAAATGCGTCTTAGAAAAAATTCGACTTTTCCTCGCCAGCTTTCGCTTAAAAATATAACAAATAAACACTTTTGCGCCGAGAGACTGCGCCTAGCGTAGACAAGGGTTAAATTGCTTTTTTTACCGATAGGAGTACAATTCAAAAATGAGAAATAAAGCAGTTAAAAAATGCATGGTTTCGTGGTTTATTTTTTAGAATAACTTTAAAACTTTTGCTTCCTTCTAGTATTCAAGTTGTTTTTAGGGCTTAGTTTGATGCTTCAATGCTTTATTGTTTTACTTCTCATTTAATGTTTCAACTGACAAGTTTAAAATAAAAGAAAACTGAAGATGTATCGAACAAGAATTAAATCAGATTATATACAGTACAGGGTGTCCATAAAGTCTCTTTACAATTTAAAAAAATTATTACAAAGTGAAATGATGAGATATCGCAATGAGGGTTGTTTTATATTAATCAGTATTTCATAAAGTTTTTATTGACACTAAAATTTATTGTTTCAGATAAAATTTCTTAATTAAAATTTCTTATGTTTAATGATTGAGTTATATGAACTGAACCCCCATAAAATGACTACTCCTCAAGAAAAAGCGCAATGTGTATCCTGGTTCATTGAGACAAAATCAGATGTTCAGATCCAGCGAAACTACAGAAGTAAGTATGGAAGAGACTCATCATCACGTCCTTCAATGCGTTTATTGCGCTGCACTTTACGTGATCTAAAACAGGGCTTCTCAAACTTTTTTGTTCTGCGACCCCATTTTCAAAAATAAATTTTTGTGCGAACCCAATATGTGTAGGTTAATTTTACGTAAGTTTTTTCCTATGGAAAACCACGCGTGTGCATGAAAAATCATGTAATGACAACGAGAAATGGAAATAGTAACCTAAAGCGAATAAACAAACTTACAAAAACAGACTTTATTTAATAAACATATCAAGCACACTTAATAGGATGGAAAAATTACTCTATACTCTTTCACAGCTACCTTATCAAGACAAATAAAGAATTTAATTTCTCGCATTTATCTGTAAAAATCAATCTTGGCTTTAGACTCAGTAAGTAATTTTTTTGCGTTTGTTCTTGCTGTTCTCTTGATTACGCCGCACGACTCACCTTCTGATCACGCCACCTTACAACTTTATCACGCAACAAGGTATCCGGTAATTTCATCGCCGTAAATTCATCGCAGTAATTCCATCGCGGTAGTTTCATCGTTTGGTAATTACATCTCATACATTTTCACCGCAATGTAACTACATCGCAACATATTACATCGTCAGTAATATCATCGTCGCGATTAAAAGGGACAGTGTTTCGATGCTGCCAAATTTTGTGCTTCTAAGACAAACAATGCCTGTGAAGGTTGGCATCATTCATTCAGCGAATCAATTGGGGCATCACATCCTACAATCTGGAAATTTTTAGAAATCTTGAAAGGCCAACAAGTGAGAAACGAAGCAATAATGGAGCAATATACTGTACAGCAGGTGCAGAACCTCCACGTAAAAAGATGTATAAGGATACAGCATTAAGAATTCAAACTATAGTCAACGATTTTGAAAATCGCGAACTACTGGATTATCTAAGAGGAATCGCTCATAACTTGTCGTTTTAAAAAAAATGAATACCGTCTCTCAGGTTTTTTGTTTTTAAAATTGTGTTTATTTTGTTTTGCTTTGTTTTTGGCATTTATTGAGTTAAAAAAAATAACTAGTTAAATGAATAAAATAAAACCCTGGCGATGATATTACTGACGATGTAATATGTTGCGATGTAGTTACATTGCGTTGAAAATGTATGAGATGTAATTACCAAACGATGAAATTACCGCGATGGAATTACCGCGATGAATTTACGGCGATGAAATTACAGTGAACCACGCAACAATGGTGTAATGACACTTTACTTTTTTTTAGTTTTTGATTGTCAATAAATATTGTTGTAAAAAAAAAAAAAATTTTAAAAGCACAAAAAGCCAATTTTGTTTTGCGAACCCAAAATTTTATTTTACTTAATTTTAGATTTTAGACCCCAAATGAGGTCGCGACCCACAGTTTGAGAAGCTCTGATCTAAAAAACGCATTCTGAAAGTTGCACTGCGCTTTCCTAAAGTAAGAAAATATGCCCACCTCTGCATATTAAAAGGTAACGTAAAAAATTATTTCATTGCAAATATGTGCAGCATTGTAAATACACATATTAAAAAACACTGTGGTTTAAAGCAGTGATCACCAAACTTCTTTTAAAAACAAATGCAACTTTTGAAAAAGTAAAAGCTTGTAACTTGTCGTGACCTTAAGATAACAAGATCGCCGGCCAAATCCGGCCCAACAAACAGTTCATCTTAACATGAAACTATTTGAAAGCATTGTTTTTGTATGGGCCATTAAAAAATGAATCAAAACCCAATGTGCATTGGACTAGCTTAGCATTGGCCCCTCGGTCAAACTTTGAAAAAAATTGGTCAGCAAAATAAAAAGTTTGCTCACCCCTGGGGAAAATGATAAAATATTGATCAAGAAATGCCGTTTATAAAAAATTTATTTGGTCTCACAAGTCCGCAAGTTTTATAAAAAACGAGCAAAGTAACTAAAAGTCAAAAAAAGTAATTCAATCAGCAGACGACCCGAGAAGTTTTCAAGCGACCCCACATGGGGTCTCGACCCAAACTTTGATGACCACTGCTTAAATGAAGTAGAAATTAACGCACATACGCAATTGAAAATTAAAACTGTATTGCTTAAAGAATTAAAATTTTTAAATGACTTACATGTTACTTTGCATGATTACGTATTCTTGACCAACGTTAAACATTTTTCATTACATTCCGTTTGCGGCAATTTTTTTACCTTTTTCATTCGGTTGCAACAATGGTCTCGACCACACAATTTGATGAACAAGTACAAATTGATGCAAACATACAATTGAAAGATGAATTTCGTGAAGAAAATTTAAAATGAAATTTAAAATGACCTGAAGAAACGTTACTTTTAATAAAAATTTTTTCATTACATTGTTGGGTTTTCTGGATTTTTTTTTTATAAAACTCGTTCATTCGGTTGCAGCAATGATGCATTTTTTCAAAGACAAGTAAGCAAAAAAACGTTTGAAAATCTGTTGGTGCAACAAAATGGCACGCCAGTTATTGAACAATTACGGGTGTATTACGAAAAACAAAAGATTAATACCATGTTAAGAATTAGATACAATTGGTATTTTTAAAAGCATCAATATCATAGGATAGGTAACATATTGTAACGCACAATAAAAAAAACATTATAATGATTGCGGTACAAAAATTTTTTAAGCACATACGATTGATGAACGGAACCCGTGCAATTAAGCGAAAAATACATCAATCATTATCACAGCAGTGCAGCTTTTTTGCAAAACTTTTAAAGTCATATATTTTGTTTTTCTAAGGATTTCATGTAGCGACAGTGAGAAAGCAGTGATGACAAATTGCAGTGTTCAGACCATTGATTAGTTTTTTCTTGGGAGTATTTTTTGGTCATATTTCATCTTTTTCTTGTTCATTAAACTTGGCTTTAATTATTTGGAATACGACAGCTTACAAATCCTTCGAGAAATCTGTAAAATAAATATGTATTTGTTACTTTGTGTTTTGTCTTGCAGCATATTTTCGAACATAAAGTATCAGAGAGTCAGACGTTAAAAAATCGTAGAAGATTAATTTGGATATTAAATTGAAATCAATTCAATGCTAAAAATAGATTTAAAATTTTGCTCCAATCTCACAGGCCATACATTTCTTTGGTTGAAGCAGTAATATTTTGCTTTTTATTCAAACCAGCTTTGTTATGCTTTCATAATTAAAGTCAAACCGCAGACCATGTACTAGCAGCGTGCCCTATACATCGGGCACCACATGGAGCACGAGGTCTGACGGTTTTGAATGACGAAACTCGATGCTGGCTTAATGACATCACTGCCAGCATCTGATCCAGGCAGTGCAGCAGTCTGGGGTAGTAAAAGGATAAACCCTTGGCCCCAGTCCTGTTTGTGTCTGGCCTGGAGTGGATACCCTTCAAACGACGACGACGACGAATTAAAGTCAATTAGACAACTATTTCAAAAAAAAATTATTTCAATTTCTCTAAACAGTCTTAAACATGTAATGCAATCAAATTTCATTTACTGTTGAGCACTGAGTAATTGCCACACATGCAAATGAGCTTTCTGAAAATAACAATTATTTTGTGTCTATTTAGTGTTTGTAAAATAACAATTATTTAGTGTTATTTTTTATAACAAACACTAAATAAGTAATTAGTAAAATAACAATTATTTAGCGTTTGTTACTTTTAATAAAGTAATGATAAACACTGTATGATTTATCAATACATTTCTATTTTTATTTAATTTAACATATTACTATTCATGCATTACATACTAATAAATATAAAAGTTATGCGTTCTTAGATAATGAATTGTATGATGCTTCAGTTAAGTTGTTCTCTGTTAATCAAAGAAGTTTTAGGAATCAAAAGATTTTTAATGAAAATTTCGATTATTGAAAACGATTTCTAATTTTTTCTTGTATTTGCCTTTTTTTATGTATCTCACTATCATTGAGCATGCACCTACATGAAAAGAGACATTTTCTTTTTTAGAACAATATACATATTTATAATAGTTATAAGAATGGGTTGGTGGCAAATTCTTGATGGCAAATTGTCATCAAGCATCTCTAACTTGAAAGGCTCATTTCCACTACCAATGTAGAATGGAGCATTCTTTGTTTGTTTTATTGACTTTTTTACTTTTCTTCTGTGCTTAAGCACGAGATGAAGCAAAAAAATCAATAAAACAAACAAAGAATACTCTATTCCATGCTTATAGTAGAAACGAGCCGTAACAATACTATCATTACTAACCCTAACCCTAATTAGCAGTGACTAAATGTCAGCGACAAATTGGTGGCAGCAAATGTTTCCATCCGGTATATACTTATACTGGCATATGTGTATATATACATATCTAGCAAGAGTGAATCAATTTTCCTTGCAGAATGCTCAATGAAAAGATCAGAGCAATTCAATAAAGTTAAAAAAATTGGTTGCTTTCTTTGAATAAGCAACCATCTGACAATTCTATAGGATGAAATGGACTGTTGTGGATTTTTAAACATTTTAAAATACTACTACGTAAAATACTACATATTTAACTACGTATTATTTATCAAAACATGATTGACTTAACATACTATGTTTTCAATACTAAAAATTATATTCTTTATTTTTCCAGTAACCACCAGACAATTCTATAGAATGAAACAGACTGTTTTATTTTTTTAAAAAGTACTTAAAAATAAATTTTGTATGATATATTTATATCCAGTGGCGGCTCGTGGCTTTCATTAATGGTGGGGCCAGCAAAACAATTATTGAAATGTCAAAAAGTTCCATTCATAGACTACTTAAATTCAAAGGCAAGGTAAATAAATTTTTAACAAAAAATGCAATATTCAACACTAACCTTTATTTGTATAAGTAGTCAGCTCTTCGGTCCTTTATCTGCGCGAAAATGTTGATGACTTTGTTGTTGTAATCTCTGATTTTGCTAATATACTCCTTGTGTATCGACAAGCAAGCGAGGCTGTTCAGTCTGTCTTGCAACATGGTGTTTTGAAGATACGTTTTTATTCGCTTCATTGTGCTGAAGCTTCTCTCTGAGTCAGCAGTTGAAATTGGTGTCACAAGAACAATTTCAAGCAGTTTAGACACTTCAGAAAATGTTTCATCAAGTCCATTTTCATTTATGAATTTTAATAGCTCGCAGATATTGGAAATTCCACTAAAATTATTATTTGCATACAAAACGGACAATTCACACTTCAGTTTATCTTTATTAAGCATTGCGTAATTCGAAGCAATTTCTTTAACATAATTGTCGGGAAAAGAGTTTCTATAAAGCTCAAATTCAGCTGGATTCACTATGGAAAATGAACGAAATTTATCCGAAGATCCGAAGTTTTCTTTAACTTCCTCTGTGATTGTATCACATACTTCCGTTACACATGATTGCAATTGCAAATGAGAAACAGATGCATGAGTTGCAGCTCTTCTAGGCCTCTTTGCTTGCTGGGATGTTATATTTTCTGTTATTGCTTCTGCTTGTTCACTGTTATTGAAATATTTGACCCCATTTCCACGCAAGTGATTAACAGCTGTGACAAAAGACTTAAGAGCTTCTTCAGAAGTTATGCTGTTTGATTTTTTAGACTGTAAGATTCCAAAAAGTACACTGACATGTTTGAACAAATCATCAAAAAATTCTACAAAGAAAATAAATTCTTTATCTTCCAAAATTTTCGTGAATCCAATTGATTCACAAAAACTCATCTGATCCCAACCTTCTCCATTTTGAATGCTGGTAAAGCACTCTAAAATTTGCTTTCTGTTGCTACGCACTGCAGAGATTATTCTAGATATATAATTCCACATACTCTTGGTATCTGAGCAGAACAGAATTTCTTGAGCTGACTATTGCGCTTTGGTGAAATAGTAAAAAACACTCCAATTCCATTTAAACTTGAAAAAAACAGCTTAAGCCTTTTGTTGCAAGAAGCCATTTTCTTTATAATCAGATTCAGTTGGTAAGCGTAGCAGTGAACGTAATGAGCGTGTGGGAAAAACTTTTTCATTTGAACCTGGACTCCATTTATGGAAACCCTCATTACTGCCGCGCCATCATATGCTTGAGCAATAAAGCTTGCTTTCCAAATTAAGCGAATCAAGATTTTCCTTCAATGCCTGAGTAAGTCCATTAGCTGTTCTATCTTGAAGCTTAACAAACTTAAGAAATCTTTCGACAGGTTTAAAGTCCTTCACATAGCGCACTATAATCACAAATTGAGATTTGCATAAAATGTCAGTAGTTTCATCTGCCTGCACAGACACGTAACTAGAATTTTTAATTTCCCTTGTTATTTCTTCAGTATATACTTTAAGCATGCAAGACAAAAGATCATTTTGTATAGATTTCGATGTATTTTTTACCACATTATATTTTTCAAGATGATCACGAAATGCACCGTCCAAATCTGCCGTGTACGTTACAAGATCAAGAAAAACATCTCGGTTAGCATACCCTTCCACTTCATCATGTCCTCTTAGCGGTAATTCATGAAAGCCACAAAATTTTATGCAGTTAATGATCCTGTTCAAAGCGTGCCTATTTCTGTCAACTAATTCGTTATGTTTAATTATGCTTCGACGATAGCCAGCATCAATTGCAGATAATATATTGACTTTTCCAAACATTTGTAATGAAACACAATTGTTCATATGAGCCTTACTGCATTCGTGCTTAGAAATTCGTTCTGACAAATGTTTTAAATCGTTGTGACCTTTATTTGTCCATAAACTCTCACCTCCAAATAAGAGACAGCAAAAGCAAAATAAACTTTTTTATCGCAGGCCGTAAGCCACGATTTTTTATCAAACCACGTCGATGAAAATGTCCTCAATTTCCTACCATCTTTCTGGAAGATATTGATGTCACGTGGTTGATATGGACCTAGTCTTTTAATTTCTAGTTGTTCCTCATGTTTTAAGTTTTTAAATGGATTTTTCAATAAATTATCAACGTTATTCATGGTGAGAGGTGTTGAATCACAAATATAAACCTTGCAAAACGTAACGTCTAAGCTCAATAATTACGAGAAAACAAACCACAATGTAGTAATCGCTAGTGAGCAATTTGACACCACTTACTGGAATAGCTTGTTTGAAGTTAAATTATTTTGATCTGGAAATACGAAAATCTCACTAAATATAAATAAACTAAGCATGTTATTCAAAAACGAAAATGAACATAACTGGCGCAGTGAAATCACTGCAATTGATTCTACTTGAGGTAATTCTTACTAACCAATTTGTTTCCTTATTCAAATAGAAAACCAAAATATTTGTTTTACCAAAATTATTCTTTAACAAATTATTTTTTTATTTTAAGTTGAAGTTGAAATACCATATTCAAATAGAAAAACAAATTAAAACTGTCGAATTGACAACGAACTGAAACTCACAAAATTAAAGCAAATTAAACTGTACAATTGCTCACGCTTAAGCCAAAAAAGGCAGAGAAAACTAAAGCGACCTAAATTCAAACGCATGTAACCTGATTAAATCACAATGCTAATGGTCTTAACCTTTTAACCTTTTTTCCTTCGCCAACGAGGTAAGCGCAGCAAAATAACAATAAATCACGTTACCAATAACTCAGTGATGGCGAACCTTTTCGAGGCCGCGTGCCACATTTGCAGCCCGAAATGAATTTGTCTGTCCCGGGGTGCCAGCCGTTTCATAAACATCAGTTTTCAATAAACAAAAACGTTTAGATTAGACACAAACTACCGCGGCCAAAACTTGTGATAAATAGATCACGCGTAGCCAACGCACGACTATAGGCCTACTATCGTTTTGTTCCGGGCTACAAAATATACAGACTGTGCACTTGTAATAATGCACCAAGTGCACCTGCATATTTTGTAGGTACCACTTTGATCACGTTCCCACCGCCTGAGCGAATTCCTGTTCAACTAGCCTTAATTCCTTTTTTCTCGTATATCACCAGGTGATGTCGTAATGAGCTCCTTAACAACAAAAAATTAGCGCCCGACAGCGATAAACTTATCTTAAATGTTAGTTTACTTTGCCGCCATTGCTTGAATAAAAAAAACAAACCTAAAACGCCCGCAGTGTTCACAAACATTACTGAACCTTTCGAGCTACAACTGCACTCATCATCAGTCGCCTGCTTGACTGCTTTGTCGTCCGTGGTATTGCGTCGAAATAAAAATAGACGAGTACAAGCCGGTGTCGTATAAAATTTGGTCCCCCGCAAAATTCGGTCTTCCCTCATGATACAGTTGTATTGCCTTTAGTATACATTCAAGCTGTTTAACTGTTAAATAAGTTAAGCTAAACTGTGCTAGGCTAACTAACAGATAAATTAAATACGACTCTGCTTCAAGTTAAAAACCGCTTGGCTAGAGGACTGCTGCAGTGGTACACGACCTGAGCACTGTACTGTAAAAACTATAATTGTCTTGGTAAAATGGCACTGTGTCGTCTTGGCAGGTCCATACGTAATAATGGATTCATTATGTGATTGTAACTGCTTTTCACTTGGCATCTTTTCAAGAACAACTGATCCGTGGAAATATTTAATAAAACAAGTGAGATAATAACCGTATATCATATAATTCCACAAGGGCTTTAATCGAAGCTGGTTTTGAATAATGATAGGTTTAAAGTTGGCCGTAAGTTTATAATAAAAAACATTTTGCGCCGTTTTTTCGGAATGCGTCGCGTGCCAATATTTATGATCTCGCGTGCCATAGGTTCGCCATCACTGCAATAACTAATAAACAACCACAGCTGTGAAAAAACATGTGCTGAGAAGCAGAGTGGAGAAGGTTGGGATCAGAAGCAGAAACTGCTGTCTCACAAAAGAATGCACAACATCACCCAATATCAACTGAATAACAACTAATTTTCTAAGGCTGCACACGGGCAGGCGCAGGCGCAGCTAACGTCTGCTTATAAGTTACGATTGCTGTTTGGGCCAGACATCGCTGGCCCCAATTTTGTGCTATTGCTAGCATAGTAAAATCTTCACAAAGCGCGGCGCGTGAGTTGGTTGGCTTTAGGTGTAAATATATAGTAGTAAACGGGCCAAAATATGTGGGCCCTCTGCATCGTTTTGAAGAGACTTCTTACTAACCAATTTGTTTCCTTATTCAAATAGAAAACCAAAATATTTGTTTTACCAAAATTATTCTTTAACAAATTATTTTATTATTATAAGTTGAAGTTGAAATACCTTATTCAAATAGAAAAACAAATTAAAACTGTCGAATTGAAAACGAACTGAAACTCACAAAATTAAAGCAAATTAAACTGTACAACTGCTCACGCTTAAGCCAAAAAGGCAGGGTCAGGCACAGCTAACGTCTGCTTATAAGTTACGATTGCTGTTTGGGCCAGATATCGCTGGCCCCAATTTTGTGCTATTGCTAGCATAGTAAAATCTTCACAAAGCGCGGCGCGTGAGTTGGTTGGCTTTAGGTGTAAATATATAGGAGTAAACGGGCCAAAATATGTGGGCCCCTCTGCATCGTTTTGAAGAGACTTCAGGAAATATTTGAAAATATTTCTCGTTGTTTTTCTGTTAACTGTTATCTTGGCATGCATGTAAACATTTTGATATTTAATATAGGATTTTTCTTTAGAAATTCACATATTATTAGTCAAATTTTTAGTGGGGCCCGGCCCCTGTGGCCCCTATGTACGAGCCGCCACTGTTTATATCCTTTTTCAAATAGAATCTTTGTAATTGAATAAGGAACAAGATTTTATTTCAATAAAGAGGCAACAGATATTTGTAGTATTTTAAACTACTTTTAACTTTTATGTGATTAAATAAATTTTGTGTTAAAATACTACTCTTATTCTCTCATTCGGAACTCTTCCAGGAAGATTGCTTCAGTTTTCCAATATATATATATATAATACATACCGTAAAACCTCTATTTGAACGCCACCTCTAATAGAATGCCACTATAAAGGAAGGGTTGAAAAATAGAGCGCCACCCTCTAATTGAACACCACCTCTGATAGACCGCCACTTTGACATTCATTATGCTGATTAGTAATTAAAGGTTTCCTACATCACAAAATAACAATTGCCCAATAATAATTTACCGGTATATAATTGATCACGCATCAAACACGTGGCAAACACGCATTGATTATGCGATTGCAGAGATTGAGAACTTGGCACTCAATCAAAACGTTGATTCATTTGTTAAACTTTAAACAGAGCCCGATGAGAACATAAAAAAATTTGGCAGTCATGTCAAGCAGTTCCGGATCTAAAGATGCGACTCCTTTGAAACGAAAGAAGTACGACCTGCACTTTAAGCCGGAAGTTGTTGCGTACCCTGAGAAATACAATAAATCAAAGGCCGCAAAAGTCAAAAACGTTCCTCGTTCATGAGTCAAAGATTGGACGAAACAGAAAGTACAGCTCGAGACTCAGTTGAAAGCGTCTTTGTCATATTCCATCTCTTCAAACAAGCGACTCCAAGGTGCCGGACGTCCTTTGAAGGACAAGGATTTTGACGAGAAGCTCATCAACCGGGTTGGTCAGCAACGTCAGAAGAAACTCCATGTCAGCCGCACGATGATCAAGAGAGAGGCGCACACTTTGTCGATGGACGAAAATTTTAAGGCAAGCAATGGCTGGTTGGAAAAGTTTTTGCTTCGTCACAACTTGGTCTCATGCCGCCCAACGACGACTTGTCAGGAGCCGGAGGAGTACGCTGAGAAGATCGTTGATTACTTATTGTTCGTAGAGCAGAAGAATCGCACTTTTAACTATACATACATCTATGCTGCCGACGAGACAGCCGTCTACTTGGATTACTCGAGCAGTCTAACCGTTGAAAATAAGGGATTCCAAGAGGTCCCCGTGAAGACTAGAGGTCACGACAAGTTACACGTTACTGTCATGCTGACCGCTCGATCTGACGGATTTAAATGCCGACGGTACACCCTATTCAAGAACAAGCGACCAATTAAGGAGATCGTCACCAAGTTCAAAAATACCCTCCATCTTTGCTGGGCCGGCCGCTCCTTCTTCAACGATGACCTGACTTCTGAGTTTCTGCAGAAGATCGTCCGCTCTTCTATGTTTGGAAAGCCCTTCTTTCCTGGGACTCATACCGATGTCACATCAGCGATGCCACAAAGAAGCAATTGAAGAAGCTCCAGATTGATACGGCCATGATTGCAGGAGGCTGCACCAAGTTCATACAAGCCCCCGACGTCTACTGGAACGCCCCATTGAAGAATAAAGTCCGACAGTTCTACGAGAATTGGATGTTGCACTGCGAGAAGAGCTACACCAAATCCGAAAACATGCGAGCCCCATCAATGGAAGTTTATTTAAAGTGGATAGTCAATGCTATGCCGAAGGATCTGATCATCAAGTCGTTCAAGGGATGCGGATTGACCAACACTCTAGACGGCTCTGTGGATTGCAAGATCCACTATTTCAGGTCAGACGGCCCGATTAAGACTGGACAGGAACTTTTCCAGCAAGCGCGGGCCAATGCCGACACTGAAGCAAGCTAAAACCAAATCCAACAGCAATATAATTTAATGAGTTTATTTTAAATTTCAAACTAATATGCAATTATGGGGTCTTGTTCACTGTTTGCCGTTACTAACCTTGCAGGCTTTGGAGATTTTCCAAAATTTTTTAAATAATAAAGTCGGAACGGCAAACAAGTGAATGAGATCCCAATTATTTACAGTACATTTCTTTAAAAAAAATTTTTTTTTTTTTGACAGGCTTAAACTCAAACCAAATAGCAATTTAATTTAGTCGGTATTTCATTACACGACTCTTGAATCAATGTGCAATTTTACAAGTTTCGGTAAAAAAATTGTTTTTTGCAGACTAAACCCAAATGAAGAAGCTGATTTGAAGACTCTAATTGAAATACCATTTTATACGCTTATTTTTTAAATTTTGTTAAAAATTTATGGTATGATGTAAATAGTTTGTTTCAAAGGTTCTTGTTATTTTTAAAAATGAAGATGACGGCCGATAGTACGGGAGATCCCAAATTTTTAATAAGATCTAATACCTGACTTGTAAGGGTTAACAGTTTTTATTTTTAGCAATGATGTTAATTTATAATATCACTTATTTAGTTTCTTTTATAAAGCCAAAAGCAAACATAAATTATACAGTATTTGTTTTTTATGTCAAAGTATGTCATAATTTTGCCATGTCCTTTGCAACATGGCACCTGGGCAATGCAGCCACTAAAGGAAAACTTTTGTAAGGATGTTGAGTTGTTGCTATCAATTCTATTAAATTTGCTAATTTGAAAATTAAAACCAGACTTTTCATACTTTATATTATATGCTTAAATTTTTTAGATATGATATATAGAAAAAGGTGTTTGGTTTTGTTTTAGGGTAATTATATGCTTGAATTCTGTTAATGTCAGTAGGATACCCCAGTGTGTAACACTCTGACTTGCCAGCAGAAAGACATAAGTTCTATGCTCAGTCTGTATAAGTGATTTTTGTCCTGTTTTTAAAATGCCATTTACCACAAATTCCTTATTAAGTTGACATTGCTTATTTAAAATAGTGACTTGAGATAAAAAGCAGCAACCAGGCCATTATAAATATAAAGTTAAGTAATTGTATCAGATTATGCAAAGAAGAAGAATTTTGTAAATTTTAATGTTAATGTTTGATTAAGATTGTGTTTTTTATGTATATAAAAATTATATTGGTTTTATTGCTTGATATCTTTTACAAATTTAATAATATAACATCTAGTTATTGTTAATTGCTTGTCTTTTTCTCTTAGTTGTTCATTCTTTTAAAGCATGTGATGAGTTTGTATTGGTCGTTTCTGTAGCACTATTATTTATGTTGGATTGTCAACTTAAGTGGCAACAGTGGCAGTGGCCAAATCAGTTCAACCTAATATATCAATCAAACTTTAGACATCTTGTCACAACTCACAAATGCATAAACGGCAACCCTTTGACCAAGAGTCATCATTTGTTGGACACGTGCTTAATATATCTGGCCTATCAAGCATTGTCATAATAGACTAAAATAGAATATTTTAAAACATTGTTGCCAAGTAAAGTAAAGTTGTTTTTTTTTTCAAAATGAATTCAGCTAGTTTTATATGTAGATATACTATGCTGTTCTAATCCATGCTGTAAATATGTGATTAAGTTTGTAAATATAAGAAGTTCTTTCTGCTTGTCAGTGTTATTATATGAGGAGACTCTTGCATTAAACAATTGAACTAAATTGCTTTAAACCTAAATATTTTGAATTAGAAACAAGAAACAAATAAAAACAGTTTTACTGCATTCACTGTTTGATTCTTAATTTTATTTCATTTATAAAACGTGATTATTAATTTTTAGGTTGTCTAAATAGCATTTGTACATAAATGAGTGTTTAATCATCAAAAATGTTAAAATTTGTTGTGGTGCTTATTTTAAATGTTGTTTATGTGCACAGTCAGGAATGTGTATGTCCAGAAACTTGTCCTCAGGTAATTATTTGTTATTACATACTCTTTACTTTAATTGTTATTATTATTTTACCCCAAAGATCTTAATATCTGGAGCCATTATGAATATTGAATAGATTGTTTGCACCTGTGGTAAATTTAAAAAATAACAAGTTTTTTAAATGTTAAAGAGAAACGTGATTTTTTTTACTATTATTTTGAATGGGATCTATTGTTCAAAAAACTTTTTTAATTCAAGTTTTAGAAAAAGGTTATTTTTTTGCATATCACCTAATTCAAAAAAATTTTTGTTTCATGTAAACACTTTTAGTGATACATGCACAGGAGATAGTTCTGGCCTTGCAATTGTTAATGATGTCAAAACCTAAGTAAAATAGATTTTAAGTTTCAAGCTTTGCAATCAATGAAGCCAAGACCCATTTTCAAGTATACATGAAATCAAAAATGTAATAACAAGAAATGGTTGACTAATTGTTTTGCAAATTTATTTATAGTTCTTTGTCTATTTTTTTAAGTTAAGCTTTTAGAAGAAGAATACCATTTGGTGTAAGCTTTCATTTATTTAACCTTTTCAGATGCTATTCAAACTTTAGCATATATTGAAAAGTTGCCTGTAATAGCTTCTTTTCATCTTTTTTAAATGGTGATGAAGTTAACTTAATGCTCATCATGCTCATTGCTCAATTAGCATATAATAGTCATTTACTCAAAGAGAATAATGTGATAAGATTGGAAGTGCAAACCTTTCTATAAAAGCATTCACTACAACCATACTTTAAACCACGCTGTCATGCTGCTCACGTTAATATTGGTAATATATACCAATTAGCTTAATAATAAGTTTCATTTAGCTTTCATGTTCACATGATGGATATGTAGTTCGTGATGAGTGCGATTGTTGTGATGTTTGTCTTGGAGTAGAAGGATATCCTTGTGGGGGATCAACAAAGATTGCATGTGCCCTGCCTAATGATAAATATGGTTTCAATTGTGTTTTAAGTAAGTCAAGCTTTTAAAATTAAACAAATCTTTATTGCTTATCTTTTTATGTTTTGGTTACTTAACTTTTGATCAGGTTTTCAAATGCAAGGACGTTTTTCAAAATTAATTTTTTTTTTGAAAAACTTAATTTTGATTTCATAAAATAGTTGTTAATATTCTTTAAGGCAGAAGGTTTTCATAAAATAGTTGTTAATATTCTTTAAGGCAGAAGGTTTTAACCTGGGTTTTTAGAAAGATTAACTTTTAAATAGATATAAAAATTTCTTTTTTGTTTACATTTGATTTTCATTAAAAATATAATGTTGTAAAATTTAGAAGGTATTTTTTTGATCTGAACAATCAATAGGAAATGTCAGGATGTTTTCAAGATGAAGCACTGCTTAATTTTTTTCTGATGTATAATTGGTATATAAACTTGTAAGTTATGATTTGTAATGTTACTAAACCTGCACAACTTTTTCATCTATGTTGAATCTGCTTATATAGACACCATAAAAATAAATTTTTCATTTTTGTATAAGATCGCCGTGATCCTAATGGTGTCGGTGTGTGTCGTTGTAAACATCCAAAGAAAGGTCCCTTCTGTGGTCAAGATGGGGTTACTTATAGCACGAAATGCGACCTTCATGTTGCGTCGTGGATTCGACAGCAAAGAAATTCATCTCATATAGGAGTGGCTTACCATGGTGAATGTGAAGAATGTAAGTGCCATTTACAACCGTTTTTAATGTTTTAGATATAAAGAGTGCTTTTTACCATAAAAAATATATTCATTAAGTTGATAAAAATAAATCTTTTGCTGTTAACGTTAACATAATACGTATATCAAGAATAATGAAAATACATTTAAAAGCTATTAAATATAAAAAACTCATGATCTTTATCGACTTTAAAATGCATTAAGTGGAGTGCTTCGAAAAATTACCAAATAAGCTTGGCGGGTTTCAAAAGTTAAAAAGCAGTAATCTACATGCGGCGACTCAACGATTTAAATTCCAGACTTGTGTTTTGTCTGCCGCGGTTCCCTACTCAGTCTTTTTATTCTTGTGTTGTGTTAAATATGTTCGACGTCTGCTTTGTATTGTAGGCGTATCATTATATTAAAAATGTTAAAAATGTTATGACTTGCTCACCAGTCATTAATATTGATAGAAACAGGCGCTATATATTGACATTCCAAACCAAAAATCAGCAAGGTATGACTCGATTTTGTTGCGGTAGCGATCAATGAAGTAACTTTCCCGCTACTCAACGTTGGGTGCATTTCTACAATCAGTGATGACGAACTTTCTAGCAATTGTTACTGTTAACATTTTAATGTCACTGAAGATGTCGGTTGATTTCTGACCGACCAAACGTCAGTTTAAATAAAAATGCCTTGCTGATTTTTGGTTTAGTATTGTCTCCGGTAGAGCAGTCGAAGTTTTTAGCAATACGGTATTTATCATTGGATATCGACACTGTCGGCAACATGGTCGTCGAGTAATTAAAAAGACCGTGATTGTTATCGACATGGTTTGGTTCAAAACCTGCTTGTTCCATTCAGTTGAACCGTTGGGAAAACGACACTTTCCTCTGCTTGTGGCAGTCTTGGCAAGCAGTACGAAATTTTAGTCATATCTCTATAAAACTAAAAAACCAAAATAGAAGAATTTCAATCGGACAACAATATCTCCCGAAGCAGGTTGGGTTAATTGCTTGCCCTATGTATAGCGCCTCTGACGCTTTCCTGCGAGTCAAGAGAATAAAAATTGAAATAAAATAAAATGAAAGGTGCTTTAAGCGTGTCGTTATTTGCTTCAGGTAGTGCTAGGAGTACACTTTGAGTACAGCGTGTATGTTGTTTGGTTAACAACCAAGCCTTTTCTTGAAATGATTAGTGAATATAACTTAAAACTTGTTCTAAAACAGTTTTTCAAGCGATATAAAGTAATCACCACTCGTAATATTGACTATTCTTCGGAATGATAATTACGTTTGATATTAGTACTTGAACCGTGGGCGTAGGTTTTCTACGAAATCGCTTGATTAAGCACCTGCACATACAAACTTGTTAATATTTAAGCTGAAGTAGTTGATTCGCTCATGTACTTCCAAGTATTTTGATGTTTTTGGCTTATACGAGATTCGCCCACCGACTTTGGAGTCGCATGTATTCATTAATCTTTCTGCTGCGGCTCTGTGTAACTTTGGAAAATAGATGAGTATTCAAATAACCCCCTAACCCCTAATTATCAATTTTGTTACATTTTAATTAAAGGTGGGCAGTTGCGGCAAAAGGTTTTCTGAAAAAGTTGCTAAAACGAAATTTAGTCTATCACATATTTATAAGGACTTCTATAAAATCTTAGTTTGTCATAAATTCGCTGCGTTACCATTGTTTTTGTTCCAAAAAGCAGTTCTTTTTAATTGCGCACGTAACACTGAAGTTTCATATTACATCGTTTCAATTATTGCGTGGGAATTTTTATGATCTGATTTTTTTATCTTTGCTTAACGCTAGATAAGGTTCACTATTACTTAGCATGCTATTCGCCATGCGGGAAATTAATTTTTATTGCCTAGTAGTTAATATTACCAACCTTTGTTTTGACTATAAGTTAATTGGTGTGAGAAAATCTTTATATTATTCATTGATTGTTTTGTTAAAATTAAGTTGTTCCTAGATTGTTATTAACTTAGAAGTTTTTTTTCATCATAACACTGGTTTTGTTTTTTGGCTCAAAAATTTTTTTGAATTGTAATAATCACAATTGTTATTACATTATTTACTATAATCTGATTGGATGATAAAAAGTTAATAATTTTTCGAAAGCCGACCTGGAATAAACCGTTTCGAGAATGCTTTGTTGACCTTGCCATCTTTTTGCGACAAAAACGCTTGATTAAATCCTCAGCATTATACAATGAAACAGAAGCTTTTACAAATTCAAGAGATTTTCACGCTGGCTTCTATACCATTTTAAGTTCAAAATGAGAATAAGAAAATTCAAAATGAGAATAAAAAAGTTCAAAATGGGAATAAGAAAGTTGAAAATGGAATAAGAAAATTCAAAATGAGAATAAGAAAATTCAAAATGAGAATAAGAAAGTTCAAAATGGGAAAAATTAAGTATAATTGAGAATCGAAAAATTAGAGGCAGGATGGGAAGAAAAAATATTTCCTGGATTCAAAAAGCAATAAATGAAAAAAAATGAATTCAGGAAATTCATGTGCAAGATTAAGGGTTTTTCGTTGATTTTGCAACATTCACAAAAATGCCGACATATATATATTACAACCTATATATATAATAGTATTATAAAATAAAGAATTGTTTTATGATTTCAGATCTTATATAATTTAGTTTTATAATAAACATTAGAAATAATTATATGGATAGAATACTTTTAATATCACAAAAATTGAACAAAAACCACTTCCCTGAATATAATGACTGCATCACAAATTTGAAAACTATATAAATCTGAACATACAATTTAACTCTTTGAAGACGGGTGAGCCCAATTTGGGCTCATGTCAAGTGACTCAAAGTGAGCAAAAAAAGAAACACGGCAAAATTTTTTGGCTAAACTTCCTGAAAAACTCTCTGTTACGTCACAATACCCAAGCAAATGCGCACGTCACTTTGATTTTTTAACTATATCTTCCATATACAAGAAATATTTCATCTTCCTATTTTGAACTTTCATCTTCCTATTTTGAACTTTCTTGTTCCCATTTTGAACTTTCTTATTCCCATTTTGAACTTTCTTATTCCCATTTTGAATTTTCTTATTCCACTTTCAATTTTCTTATTCCCATTTTGAACTTTCTTATTCCATTTTGAACTTTCTTATTCTCAATTTGAATTTTCTTATTCTCATTTTGAACTTAAAATGGTATAGATACCTTGCTCTCTTGACATTTTTTTAAAGTTTAAAATTGCGCAGTCGCACAGGAAAAAGTATGAGAACTCAGCATTATTTGAACATGGCAGTGATAGAGAAGTGAACGAGAAAGTCAATTGTTGAACCTGATCGTTTGATATCAACCAATCCGCTTTCGCAATCGCTACGGTTCCTGGCGGAGCATAAAATCGGATGGAAAACAAATTGATTTTATTATTATTTAAATTAATACTTTTGAGCCGTCGCCGTATCAATTTTTTATCAGCCCGTTATTGTCTTCATATTTTTTGCTCTCCTTTTGCAGAACCTTGTTTCTGGCTTTTAAGAAAATCCCCTAAGGCCTGGTAAAAAATTATTTCGTTAGTCTGTTTGGAGTTGTCTTCAGGTGTATTTTATGAAATTTTGAGCTGAAGTATTTGGCTGAAGTCGGAATTTATTTTGATGTAAAAGCTCCGACTAGACGCGAAGCATCCCAAGTTTTTTCCTATAAATAAATAATAGCAAAATGGGCTTCATCATGCTAAAAATCAGTTCACTAACAGTTAGATGTCCTATTGTCTGTGATAATTGTGGTCAACGTATTACGCATTTGTGCCTACTCTTCGCCTCGCAAGGAATTCAAAAAATTTAAAACAAATGAACGTTCAGTGTAGATGGGACTCTTATGCAAAAGTGCACTTTGATTTTATTTCGAATTGATATAATGATGTATTAAGTTTATACTAATTGGTTTTTTAGATTTCTCTTGGCAATTCTTTTTTTTCAACTGACGAAATAAATTGTTTGAATATACCGCTGAAACCAGTTATTAGATGACTGATCCACCATATTCTCGAATTTGTAAAAGTTTTTGTCTTATGCTAATGTAAGAGCGATTTTCTCGAATCGCACCATGCTGAGATCAATTTTGTTATCGTTATCCTAATTTATCTTGAGTTGTTTCCTAGACTTCGATTACCAGTTACGCTGGTTTCCTGTTGACTGTTGCAGATTTGGTCTTTTCTCAGTATTTGCTGTCGATTAAGCGTAACATTGCCGCCAATCGCCTTGCTGACAGCGAAAAGTCTGCTTACATATTTCTTTGTCTGGTTTTTAATGAACAGTGCTTTGTGTCAAAGTGAAATAGGAAAAATGGTTCAAAAACTTATAATAATCTTTGATTGATTGCTCGTTTAATTTTTGGCCTCGGGATATTGATGTGTTAATACTTTGTGATTTGACACATTGGTTGTGTATTGTTGCTCTAAAGCTGCAACGTATGAAACTTTTTCTTCAGCAACTTATGACACTATGACCTGGTCTGCACCTGGCGTATGTTCTCGGCGTATATTTGTATGCTGTCTTAAACCAAGCCTATGCACTTGAGTGTTGGAATTTAACCCAAGAAACAAAAAACCTTCGCCGAGCATATGCGCCAGGCTTAGAAGAATGTAAACTAGCCTTTTTCAGCATTTTAACGCGCTTTTACGACGTCGTATTTCAGTGCCGATTCTGACGAGGACGCCGACCAACGTGCTCAATCGAACCGGCGGCAAGGCGTACCTAGCGTGTGAAGCCTATGGCATTCCCACACCTTACATCTCGTTTCGAAAAGTCAGTCGCTGCTGTTCATTGTTTGGTTGCGCATTCGCGTTAATGAAACTTGATTTTATTTGTTAGATCGTTAAAAACCGAAACAACGAAGATGACTTTCAAGAAATGCCGTCAGATCGCTTAAATATGGCCGTTCAAATTCGCGGTGGTCCTGACAAGCATAAGATTTCTGCTTGGGTCCTTGTAAGTATTTGCTGTTGTGAGAGAGAGAGAGAGACAAAAAATTTATTTGGCATTGCACGACATATTAACAACCAGCGAATTTCCTAATTAGAACAAAAATCTAATTGGTTGTAATTGTGCATATAAGTTACACCATGGAAGCATCAAAAAAATTATACAGTTATCAAAGTCAAGGTGCCTCCATTTTTTCATGAAGTAACATGAAGTTAATTTGAAAGGTCAAGAAGTACTAAGCATGAAATACTGGTGCCGATAACAAGAGAAAAAAAACAAAACAAAAAATACAAAAACTTGCTTTTGTATCGTTACTTTGGTATCGCAAACACAAGAATCGAAAATATTTCATCCTAAATTGTCGTTCTTTATAATGCTTGACTTGGTGGTGACGCTGGAACGATTATTACTGCGTCTAGTCATGCGTGGTTTCTGTTTGCAAAAAGCAATAAACTGAATTCTTTAGCTTGAAATAAAGAACATTTTTTACGTAACTAGCCCCCTCTTTTACTTTAAACTTGATAGCTTTGAGATTTTCCAGACATTTAATGATTGTTGCAGTATTTAAACAAATTTTTGGTACTTTTATACTGAACTTTTAAACTGAGTGTGAAGTACACCCTATTCGGATGTACCAGAGTTTTTTAACGGTGTACCGCTGTGATGGGAGTGTACAGTGGTGTGTCATATATTTAGTACAAGCAGGCTGTATTTTGTTGCATCATAAAACTTACATTGTTTAAATTCACCAAAAATAGAATAATTCAGAGGTTGAAAAATCTATTTGCACAAAAATTTAGCATATGGAAGTCGACTGAAAGCCGAAAATAGAGAATTTTCATTTAAAATCGGTGATTAAAAAGCTAAATTTGAATACACCTGGCCTCTACATAGTCAACTGCAGACCAAAAAAAGCTTCCACTTTACTTCAAATTATTCTAGCTTTTTCGCCACTCCTACTATAGACTGGGTTTTGAAGAAGGCGAAACGAAGCTTATGGCTACAAGAAAAATTGACCAGCATTGCTTTGAAAACTTTGATAAGGTTTACAATCTGAGTTTTAACACGGACATGTGCATTCTTTCCTTCAGCCGTTATTACAATTCCAATAAGAGCGTTACAGAAGGTTAACTTTTAGCTTCGAGCAATTACCTGCTTGGTTTGTTGAGACAAGCTTGCCATAAACCAGGACTTCTTAAACTATGGGTCGTGAAACAAATTGGCATTTTGTGCTTTGTGCCGCAAAACTTAATCCCAGTAGTGCCGCGGAACTTTTGGAATAAATTATGGTTATTGCACATGTAATCGGCAAATCAGAGAATTTGGGGACGAAAATTGCAAATTGGAGCTTGATTCTGAATGCGGACCTTTTTTTAGAGAACACCTGAAGTTGGCGACGAAAATAGATAAATCGCAGTTTGATTCTGATTGAAGACCTTTTTTTAGAGATCACCATGATTTTGGGAGGAAAATACGGAAAAAAGAGATCGATTCAAAGTGAAGACCTTTTTTTTTAGAGATCATTATGATTTTCGGAGAAAAATTGCAAAGTGCGAGATCAAAACCCTCTTTTGTTTTTAGTGAACACCAATTTTTGAGAATTCTTGCCTCGGGCCCCTAATTTTAAATATCCACCACTAATTGGGGTCACACAAAATTTTATTTTTTAAAACGGGGTCGCAGAACAAAAAAGTTTAAGAAGCCCTGCCATAAACGATATTTGTTTCTTTTTTTTAGAAACGAATTGCACAGTTTATTCACAGTGAACGCCGGCCCACCGGCTGATGATGTGAATGCTTACTAATTTCAAATATTGCTTTCTACTAAGGTTTTTTTTATTACAGCATTGAACTTTGAAGAACAAATGTCTTTGTAGAAGAATTTGTGTCAAGGCCCGGTCATAACAGTTTTGATACCATACAAACCTACTTGCGAACGTAGGATTTTCTATACTTCTCAAATTTTCCGACTGCTTTAGGCCTATTTTTAAGCGTACACATTTTGTACTAATCCACGCATGGCAAGTGTAGACCACAAAATTTTGCTGGGAAATTTGTGCACCATTGTGACGTATGTTGTATTGTTAGCACTAAATGATTGGTAGCCCTAATTTTTGTAGCAGCAAAACTTTGAACATTGTCTTCAGTGCATGATATTGCCGTAGACAATCGTAAATTTATTACAGGTAGGCCTACAGAACGCTTTGAGTTTATGGTGTAAATGCCTTGAATTGATTTAAATTATGTACTATCACACTAGCGCCTTCAAACAAGGGCAGATTATTATATTTTTAGCGTCTAACGAATACGATACAGCAAATTCCGAAATTAAAAATCCCAATTTAAAACTTATATGATAAAGGCATACAAAATTCAATTACTCAAACGCAATAATCGTATGTTGTTTGGGTAAAATCGAGTAATTAAGAACAATCAAACTTATCCTTTTTGCACTTAGGTTGATCCGGTCACAGAAGATGATGAAGGATGGTATGAGTGTCTGGCATCTAACACACAGGGATCCGTTTCAGAACGTGGTTTTCTTGAAGTCATTCGCTGATTTTGTTTTTTTTGCTTCTGAATAAGCTTTTACTGTATATAAAATCTTGCAGAGGTTTCCATATTCCAGTGCTTTTCATTAATTGTGAGTTTGTCTTTCGTAATTACGGTGCTCTTTCATAAAATATCCTTCAGCATATTTTGTAAGCCGCTTTTCATAAAAAATGTTGCAACTACATCTTAGTTATGACTATCCGTGTTTTCGACTCACTTAAGATATCAGAATTAAAATCAACATAAAAGACTTTTATATTTCTTTACCTGTGCTTATAAGTACTTGTCATAAAAATAACTGCTCGACGATAGCGACTAAGTACTTCGTCGAAGCCGAACTACATCGTGTTTGAAATACTTGAAAAACTATTGCCATTGAAGCTTGAGCCCGGCTCGTGGATTCACTGTATTGTTTTCTTGCTTGTGTTTATTGATGTAATTGTTTGAAAGTGCAGCTTCTCAACTTATTTCGACTGTAAATATTTTCATACGTGTGTTTTCGCGATCCTTATGGTCCTCCTCCAATTTCCAGCTCCTCTTAAGCATGCCGCTTCGATCAGGCCGTCATAAAAGCCAAATTTTTCATGTCATTTCATTAACTTCCACTTGAAAACCTTCGATCTTGTTCGAAGTTTAGTGATCGTTTCGTTTGGTGAACGCAACATCGACTCAGTTGAACGCAACACCTATTCAGTTGAACGCAACACCGACTCAGTTGAACGCAACACCGACTCAGTTGAACGCAACACCGACTCAGTTGAGCGCAACACCGACTCAGTTGAGCGCAACACCGACTCAGTTGAACGCAACACCGACTCAGTCGAACGCAACACCGACTCAGTCGAACGCAACACCGACTCAGTATTATTTCAAGTAGACTCTCTTTACAACGTGACGTGCACGCGGTTTGTTTGCATGTGCATGCTTTCGACAGTGGCTGTTCTTACTGTTTACCGTGCAGTTTGGCTGATAAAGAACTGATAGCACCTCGTTTTAATTAATTAATATCAGCTGTTTTCACGTAGGTGGTGTATCCTGCCGTTTGTATTAAACCGAAAAACTGGGTCATAAATTTTCTTGTAAAACATTTTATTTCAACTTGTTACTTGTGAGAAATCTCATCTTAGAATTTTGCAAAAAGGCGATAATTTTATATTTCGATTTTGCTGATGACATCGCTACCAAAAGCCTGTTTAAGCATCAACACACCATTCCGTTCTGCGTTGTAATTGTAAATCTTGTATTGTTTGCCTTAAAACTAGCCACTACCATCATAAATGTAACTACTGGCTGTGTGTTCGCTGTAACTTCACTATTAATGCTTTGTATATAAAGCTAGCATATGCTGTTTTGTTTAAGGGCTCTTTCCACTACGAACGTAAAATGAAGTATTCTTTGTTTGTTTTATTGGTTTTTGTTTCCGCGCTTAAGATCTAAGTGAAGCAAAAAATCAATAGAAGAAACAAAAATACTTCATTCCACGCTTGTAGTGGAAACTAGCCTTAAGGCAGGTACAGGTTCATACAAATTGATACCGTTGCTGAGTTGATTTTTTTTATCACATATTTTAGTAATGACGCTACATATCAGATGATGGTGACGTCACAATAGAAGTAAACAAATTTTACCAGGCAACGATTACAGTCTGTACGAACTTACCTTGAACTATCAACGCTTATTTGTTTTCATGTTGCTGCATGTCACCCCTCATCCTTTGTAACTGCTTTCACTTGTAATCTGCTTTTGCGTAGCGCTGAACATAATCAATCGTCTGTATAAAGCGCATAGATTGCTAACCGTCCTTATGTAAGTTTGCATATTAATGTAATCACGACCTATGTATTCAATATGAGCAGTGGGTTCCGCAATTGCAGTAATTTTTCGTATGTCGCAGCCTGACGGCTCCGGTGCGCGCACTTCGCGCCGCATTCGCATGTATATTCTGTATATTTTTATTACGTCAGCCGTCTAACGACTTCGCGACAACGAGAAATCGTTATGTCACAATTATTTCTGTAATCATTTATATTCTTTTATAATCTCTGCTGTAAATCCGCTCTTATGATCACCGCATACTCTCGTATTCGTCCAATGTTCGTAGTGGTAACATGCAATGTCTGATTTCGGTACGAAAATGTTTGTCAGCAGTTTTAGCGAAGCCTGTTTGAAACGTTTAATTGTGTTTTGTGTTTGCTTTCTGTGGTTTCTCATTGACTTGTTAAAAGCACCTTTACGAAAAAAAATTGTCTACTTAGTTTCGTCATTAAAAAGAAGGGAATTTCTTCTTAGTAGATTAACTTAAACTTCATTTATGGAAACGCTGATGATTTAACCAAATCATACCAAAAAATTTTATTTGATTTTTTATGAGATTTTAGAAGTGGGTTGTTGTGGGCCTATTTTTCTAAATTTTGACAGACGGGCTAGATTAACACACGAAACATTTTAATAAATTCTTTAAATCCTACTTGAAAAGCACGCTATTAAATTAAGTCATAATTAAAATAAATTGTTTGGCGGGCCGAAATATAAGTGAAAAGGGATGGATTTGGCCCGCGGGCCTTAGTCTTCCCATGTTAGTTCTACAATCATTTTGTGATAAGTGTTTGTAGTTCAGTCCAAAGCGACAAAATTGTGGTGTGGAGAGGCAGACCTGGCTGGTAAAATTGCTACTTAGCATATGGTCTAAATCTAATGTATACTCTAGACCAGTGTTTCTCTACCTTTTTTGGGCCATGCCCCACTTAATTTCAAAAATTCTGATGCCCCCATTTGGTGATACATAGCTGGAGCAGCCGAAAAATGTTTGGGGGCAATACAGTTTTCCCAAAAAATTAGTAATAGAAAAATATTCGGGTATCATCATTCCTCCCGACGCCAAAAAAAAATACCGCAATGATCAAAGTGAAAACTTTTTGTTTTTTTGTCTTCATCCAAATTTTTAATCCGAATTGTGGTTATCCCAGAAAGTTAAAAAATTAACCTTACCGGATTTCTCGATTTTCGTCCCTAAAATACACGTTGAGATTCAATTACCAGTAAATTCTAAAAAATTAACATCTCACTGCCGTTTTTTGATGAAATCTAAAGAAAAGTTTCTTACTTCAGTTCATAGAAAATTCATAATCACGAGACAATATACAGTATACACGCTGGATACATTTGGACCCAAGAAGAAAAGAAATAATCTTATTGGCATTCTTGTTCACAAAGCTCTTAAAATTTGCTCAGCAGAAAAGTTTAAAATATCTCGCGATAAAATGGATACCCAGAAAAAATCATTATTTCCGGAAATAAAGAAAAATTTAAATTCTCAAACATCCAAGCAATTCGTCCCAGAAAAGTGACCGGTATACAGTGTATCTAAAATTAGCTTGGAGTGGAAACGTTTCTTTTAAATACAAAAACTAACAAAGTCAACTGTCATTCGGTCAATAATTGTTTTGAATCAGTGTCAGCTAGAATAGTTCTTTCGTCTGGAAAAACGAATTTGACAACATGTAGCCTACCAAAATTTATGAAAAATCAAGTTAAACGTCAAAAAGATGATCATCCTAGACGTCAATGTAACTCCATTCAAAACGCATCTATTTCGGATTCGGCTATTAGTCAGCTTTTGTTAGATAGCGAAATTTGCGCGAAAACTCGCTATTAACTGGTTCTCAATTTTAGTTACAGAACTATCATCTTTTTATCTGGCAACGCTCGAAGCCACCTTCATAGAGTCACATAAACCCTCTCTTTGTCGCCAGAAAGAATTCGTCTATAACAACGTTGCACAATATGGGGCCTTAGATAGTGATTTATAAGCACATTTACTTAAATACATTTCCTTTTTTTACAGCAAATAACGTTATATTATAGCCGTGCTTCTTTGATTCATTTTTTGTAGCCTACAAATTGTTGATGTTTACATCATTATAAAAATTTTTTACTATAGTTTTTTTGTGATAATATACTTTAAATTGACTATGCTCAGTGGTGGATATTCAAAGTTAGAAGCCGGAGGCAAGAATTTCCAAAACTTGATGTTCTCTAAAAAAAAATATGGCTTTGATCTTGTATTTCCCTTTTTTCTCCCAAAATCATGGTGATCTCTAAAAAAAAAGTCTTCACTTCGAATCGATCTCACTTTTTGGTATTTTTCTCCCAAAATCATGGTAATTTCTCTATATAAAAGAAAAAGGTCTTCACTTCGAATCGTACTCCTATTTCCAACTTTTCGTCCCATAATAATTCCTAAAATAACATCTACAGCAAAATGAGCCTATATGAGGTACTTTCGAGGGGGACCCGAGGCGACTGCCTCATTTGCCTCACCCAATATCCATCACTGACTATGCTTGCAGGTTTTTCTGCGAGTATGCAAAGACCAAAAAAGTCATTAATAAAATCTTGCAAATTCAAGTTGAATAAATTTGTCAAAAAATTGTAGCATGTCTTTCCAATACTTTTTTTGGTTGTTGTAAGCAATATTTATTTTACAATAATTCTATAAAACTTTTTCTTTTACAATAAGTAATTTCTTAGATTCTCTTAACTCAATGGTGGCCGCAAGTTAAAACTAACTCTGTAATGCGCCCGGCAATAACAAAAAAGTTGTGCGCCTTTGGTCTATAGACTGAAGCTTTTTGGCTTGCGGCGCAAGTGAGCGCGTAACCAATTTGGTGCTCTCTTTCTCTAATTAATCAGAGACCCCGTTACTTTCGACGTTTTCCAATCTTACATAAACCGCAGTTTTCTTCCAGTTCGCCATTGCCAACGATGTCTTCCAACAAAAGTTGGCCCAAAGAATTCTAAAGAAAGCAGCCTTTTTAAAAACTACCAAAATTGAAAGAGTTAATAGTTCCGCCAATACTATTGGTTATTTTAAAGTTCTGTACAATTAAAAATTTATTCTTTTATTTAGTAATCAAGATGTAGGATGACCAAATTTTATTTTTATTTTATCTCTATATTTATCCTCCTGACTCGCAGGAAAGTGACGGAGGCGCTAATACATAGGGTAAGCAATTACCCCGACCTGCTTCCGGAGATACCAAGATATTGCTGTCCGCTTGTAATTTAAAGATATGACTGTAATTTAGAACTGTTTTCCAGGACCACCAAGCAGCGGAATGTGCCGTAAAGTGTCTTTCTCAAGGACATAACAGAATGGCGCGAGTGGGTTTTGAACCGAAACCGTGTTGGTTACGACTCCGGCGCTTTAACGTTTCGTTTTAAGCAGAAATTGTTTGCGGCCGCTTTAATTGTTTAATAATTTTCTACATTTTTTAATAAAAATTTGAATTTTTGGTTTCATACAGCTTTCAGTTGATATCCATTGGAAAAAACTACTTTTCGGACTTCTATTTCGGACTCTTATTTGTAGCAAAGTTGACTTTTGTTCTGCTAACTTACCTACGAGAAAGCTTGAATCGTGAATGGCTTTACAAAAGGGGATGTCTGTTGCGAGAAATAAAAAGGTGGCGACTTCTATCCATTTTGTGTTTTCTTTCAATTTGTGTCTACACCAGGGTGAAAAAATTAGGGGCCGCCACAACTTTTTGTGTGGCCCGCGAAAGTCTGAAGCAAATAATTGTACTCTCTCTTCGCTTTTGGAGGTTTTGGGACAAAAATGGAGATTTTGGACATTGATTGAAAGTGATCATTTTTTTTTTTAGAGATCACTACAGTGCGGCCTGCAAACAAATCAACTTGTGAATGCGGCCCTCAAGCTAAAAAGTTTACACACCTCTGGGTCTATACCAAAAACAAGCTGCATAAAATGCTAAGAATCTTCTTTTTATCTTCATTTTAGTTTGGAAAAAATAAGTTTAATTAAAGTTAAAATCTGGTCTTTACTCCAACTAAACTTGTTTTTTCTTCAAATAAGTAAAGTGAAAACTCCCAAAATAGATCCTCACTTCATTTAACTTTTTTTTTAATAAACTAAAGACAAAAAAAGTTATTTATTTTCCTTAAAAACAGTTTACAAAATTGAAGAAAAAGGTTTACATAAAAAAAAGCTGTATGAGTTGGAAGTCCTGGGCTTAAAGAAAACCATCATGCTACTTTTGTTTAAAAAAGAGGCATTTTTTGTTTGGGCAAATCACTTTTGCAACATTTTTAGGGTGATCTGGTGCTGCCCATCACTGATGAGTGATGGCTTGATTTATTTTCATTGAGCGATGCAATTGAAGCAATAGAATAATGTGCCATATAATGATTTGTTCTAAATGCCACGCCAATTTTAAACCCAAAAATAGTAGTGGTACGTATAGATGAAATTCCAACAACAATCTTGAAAACCACTCCTGACAATATATTATATGCTCTTACTCATGTATTTAATCTTTCAATGATAAATGGAAAGTTTATCACAAGTTTTAAAACCGCAAAAGTCATACCAATTTTTAAAAAGGAAACCGGACAATTGTAAGCAACTATCGACCAATAAGTCTACTACCAACTGTGTCCAAAGTCCTAGAAAAGATAATGTATAACCGAGTGATTTCATTTCTTAACAAACTAGATTTTTTCTACAAACACCAATATGGGTTCCGGAAAAAATACTTCACATGTCATGCTACTTCTGTTTTAGCAGAAAGTATAACAGATGCTTTTGAAAAGAAAGAACACGTATTAGGGATTTTCCTAGACTTATCAAAGGCGTTTGACGCAATGGACCACACTATACTTTTAGATAAACTTTGGCATTATGGTATAAGAGGCCTAACTCATCAGTGGTTTAATAGTTATTTAAGTAAAAGAAAACAATTAGTATATATTAATAAAATCCGCTCAAATATCCAAACAGTTGAATATGGTGTTCCCCAAGGGTCTATTCTCGGACCCCTCTTGTTCCTAATTTATGTGAATGATTTCCCCAACTGTATAACATCAGGTGAAAGTATTATGTATGCTGATGATACTATTATATTTCTAAAACATAAATCTTATGAAAAGCTATATCTTGAAGCTAACCAACAGCTATCAAATATTGCAAAGTGGTTAAACTGCAATAAGTTAACTCCCAATATCAAAAAAACCTTTTATATAGTTTTTCGAAGGCCTAACACGATATCCCCTCCAAATTCACTTACACTCTCATTTAAAAACAATTGCATCACTCGTAAATCTGAGGCAAATTTCCTAGGTGTTACCTTTAATGAATTCTTAAGCTGGAAACCCCACATGGACCAGGTACTACGAAAAACAACCATGAACTTGGGTGTAGTAAAAAAAATTTCACCCCACCTAAACAAAAAATCATTGGATATGCTCTACCATTCTATGATTGTTAGTCACATACGGTACTGTATAACAACTTGGTGTAATGGCAATAAAACAACATTGTTAAAAATTCAACGAATTGCCAATAAGTTTATAAGAATGATACATGGAATACATTATAAAGGCAGTGTGAAAAACGCAATGTGTATAAATGGTCTAATGACAGTAGAACAAATACAACAACTGGAGACGGCCTGTTTTATGTTTAAATATTCAAAAAATCTGCTTCCTAATAGCTTTGCCAACTTCTTTTCAAACAATCTTGTTGGCTCTAACAACAAAATAAAGACAAGAAGCAACTCCGCTTATTTTCCATCGTTTTGTAGACTAACTGTTACACAACAATGTCTTAAATACAGAGGACCAGTTGTCTGGAACATAATTCCATTAAAAATTAAAGAATTAAAAACTTACAAAAAATTTCGAAACGAGCTGAAACGTCATATCTTACACTCTTAGTACGTGGCCTACATAGATCTGCTATACTTTTTGTTGTTGCTTTTAAGTCATATGAATTAGTGTTCTCTTGTTTCTGCTGGTTTTCTTTGTTGTTGCAGATTTGAAAGTACATCCGAATCTAATTCTAAAACCAAGCATAACAAGGAAAGGTCTAAAACTTTAGTCTTTGTTCTAAATGCATACACGCCCACACTATTTTATTAAACTAACTGAAGCCGAAACGCAACCGTTATTATTCGAGTGAAAACTCAATCAAAACTTTTAATTGAACTGTTATTTAATCATATTAAATTATAACCAAACTATTAATGGCCGTTTACCTGTAGGGGAGACCGGGGCACGTAGTAATACTTTTTTTTCTTTTTGCTATATCTCCCATAATAAATGTTTTTTTTCAAAATTCTTGTTTAATATGAAAAATTTAGGTCACTGTTTAATTAATATCAAAAAAATAATTTAATAGTTTTCAAAGCTTAGTGGTTAAAATTACGATTTAAATATTTAAAAAAAGCGTTGCAATGTGCCCCGTCAATGGGGTAAGTTGTAACACCAGTTGGGGTAAGTTGTAACAGCAACAAAAATTACTAATAAATGTTTAAATATAAATGTAACTTGAAGAAAATAACAATATGAAAAAGTAAACACAACGAAATCTTACGTTGTGTTTACTTTTTCATATTGTTATTCTTATACTTTATTTATTCTTATTCTTACTTTTTCATATTGTTATTATTATCGAAATCTTACGTCCCCCACGTTGTTTAAGCAAACATGTTGTAGCCTAGTCATAGACATGAGTATCAAGCACAAAAAATGAGGTATTTGGCCGTTGTCTAAAAATGTTAAAACAGTTTTTTTCACTGCTGGATTAGCCTAATCATAAATTTCAGAATCATATCTGTGACAAAAATATGTATTCAAATCTTTGGCACAACCTAAATGTGACCTCTTTAGGTAACCATAGCATTGTACCACCCACTCCTCATCAGGACGACTGTTAAAATAGGGCTCAAGAAATGTAATGCAATACTACTCTTTTGCTTTTAGTGTTTTTTCAAAAATTAGTTTTTCTTTGTTTGGAGCTGTAACAGATTGGTCCTTTTCTGGTGTGTCTGCTAACATGGCACATTTTTTAGACCTTTCCTTGTTTTGCACCAAGGACTTGGCCTATCTTTTAAGTTTTTTTAGCACTCTGTAGAATTTTACATGGTAAACACCAATGTTTTGCTACTCCCCTTATTGATCTCTTTTTTCAATTATAGCAACTGCTGCAGCAGCTCCTAAGTTGTCTTGTGATGATGAGCTGGTGTTTCTGTTAGTCTTTTTTTTGTAAATTCTCATATTATTCACAAATGTTGTTGCCGAAGTTACTTTTAATATAAGCTAGTTAAATCTATGCACAAAAATATGTGTTACAACTTACCCCATCTCATACTTAGTCAAGTTTTTGTTAATATCTCAAAGAGTTAAGTTTTAGTGGCTAAACCTTGTTAGGCATTTAAAGCTTATTGTTTTGTGTTTCGACTGATATAAAACATTTCAATAAAACTGCACCCGCTATCTCGCCAGAAGACAAAAATTAAATTTCGAAAAATTTACTTTAACAGTAAGCAGTGGTGGATATTGGGTGAGGCGAATGAGGCAGTCGCCTCAGGCCCCCCCTCGATTTTAGGGGCCCCCTCTCGAAAACAGCATATACAGTTTTGGATTCGCTGCAGATGTTTGCTCAGAGGACGATTCGGAGTGAAGACCTTTTTTTTTTTTGGAGAACGCCTTGATTTTGGGAGAAAAATAGGGAAATCAGAGATGAAATCGAAGTGAAGACCTTTTTTTTTTAGAGAACACTTTGATTTTGGGAGAAAAATATGCAAGCCCAGATCAGACCTCTTTTTTTTCTCAGACTACATCAATTTTGGAAAATTCTTGCCTCGGGCCCCTAAATTGGAATATCCACCACTGACAGTAAGCCTATTTTTAATCATTGGAACTAAACAATGTTATTTGCTAGCAATCGGTTTTAATATGATTATTATTTGGGGCTATTTAAAATTTTGTTAGTTGATGTTAGATTTCGACAAATACGAATGTTACAACTTGCCCCGGTCTCCCCTACATGCTGCTTCTGTCAATTCAAAATACGCCACTGTTATATTCATAATTTATAAGTGCAAATTCTATAATAAATTATAAATAGCTTCCTATAAAATTTACGCGAATCGGTTCGTTTTTAATTGACGATAACAATCCTTTTGAAAGTATTGAATATTGAAAAGTTTTTTTACTTGTTTTAAAGTTATATTATCGGTTTTATAAACTACGTTTTTAAATTACTCAAAAGTTTTTTAAACCATGCTAAAAAACTAAAAAACTTTAAAAAACTTTAACGACGATTTCAAGAACATCAAGAACATACCATTAGTGGTCCGCGGACCACTAATAGTATGTTCAAAATTTTTATTGCTCCACGGAAAAAATTAGAGTTGTAACAAGTACGCTAGTTAAAAAACTCGAATCTCACAACCTTTGAGTTATGTTCATACGTTTTTACACTCAAAAGTAATTTTAAAAGCTTATTTAGTCTTTTCTTGATTTTGAATAATTTTTACAACTCGGACAGGAAAAAATAGGAATTTTTGAAGTAAAGATTTTTTTAGTCCTCACAGTAGCTTTTCTTCTAAATTTGCAGCAATAGTCCGCCAAATAACAAACTATACCTTCAGCAGTCTATAAAGTTTGAAAGGGTACCGACCACTGTTCTAAATCGGCACTGGTATACCACTCTTACAAAAAACAGGTAAATTTAGCCCTTCTAATGTTATCTTGTGAGTCAAAATGATAAATAAAATCATAAATATAAGTTGATGGCAATAATGATGATGATAAGAATGATAATGACGATAGTAATGATCAGTGGTGGATATTCAAATTCAGGGGCCCGAGGCAAGAATTTTTAAAAATTGATGTTCTCTAAAAAAGAAAAAGAGCTTTGATTTCGTCTTTCACTTTTTCTCCCAAAATCATGGTGATCTCTAAAAAAAAAAAAGGTCTTCACCTCGAATCGATCTTGTATTTCGCACTTTCGTCCCGACTTCATAATGAGCTCTAAAAAACATCTGCAGCGAAATGAAACTGTATGTGCTATTTTCGAGGGGGGGCCCGAGGCAACTGCCTCATTCGCTTCACCCAATATCCACCACTGGTAATGATGATAGCTTATAGTCTGAATTTTTGTTTTGGCAGTTTTTTGCAAATTAAAGAATAATCGGCCAACCGGGGTTTTATTCATTTTCATTTCATCTTTATATTTATCCTCCTGACTCACAGAAAAGCGACGGAGGCGCTAATAAATAGAGCAAGCAATTACTTAGACCTGCTTCCGGAAATGCCAAGATATAACTGTCCGGTTGAAGTTTTTTATTTGGTTATTCAGTTTACGGAAATTACAACTGCTTGCCAAGACCACCATGCAGGGGAAAGTGCCGTAAAATTTGATTTCATTTGGCATGTAAATATCACAAAAACTATGCAGTCAAATCAAATGAAACTAAAGAGGGTTAATGTTGAGCTAAACAAAACTTATTTCTGTAAATTTGAATAAGAAATTGAAAGGCACGTGAATTCCTTGAAAGGTTTCACAAATGTTTAATACACGTACCGCCTGTCACACGGCACACGTCAAGTCGGTACTTTAGCTTCTCCCAAACACGTTGCTGCATGTCTTAGATAACAATCTCCAGTGGGGTAGCTATTCTTTGTCAAAGTTCCTCTATGTTTGTAGGAAGAGGGGACACAAACCAAGCTCTTCACATATTCCCAGAGAAAAAAATTGCAAGGGGATTAGGTCAGATGAACGTAGACGCTATTTCAACATCACATTGCTATGCGCAACTGGCCTTCGTCTTAGATTTTTTTGCCAAGGATTGCTGTTGGTGACTTTTTGGAGAACTCTCTCATGAATGCACGCTGAACACTCTTGTTCGAGTTTGTTCGAGCATACTGCTACACACAAACGCCTTTTCTAGGTTACCGAATATTATTTAAACACAGTATGAGTGATTTATCTGTCAAGAATTTCTACGTATGAAAAAATAAACATTTCAAACATTAAAACCAAACTTTGGTTTGTTTCTACACAGGTTGTCCAGATTTTAAAGTCATTTAAACGGGAACTGGAAAAGTTATTAGATAACAAAATGATATCAAATTTTTTGAAACACTTCGTACAAAATATATCACACATTTTACAGTATTTAAAAAATTACGCAATGTAAACTTAAAATGAAAAAAACTATTTTGGCCGATTTTACTGTTTGAGTTTTGTTGATTCTCGCAGTAGCCTATGCTTATGCGAAACGTCAAAAATCACGTGATCTATTTTCACAGTTTTATTGGTTGATTACTTGTAACGTCATTCTTTTGGAAATTATTTTTGAAATACAAGGCTTTATACTGAATTGGCAAAAAATCTCAATAATTTTTTGTGTAGCTTTAGCAATTTTTTTGTTTGTTTTTCAGGTGCTTTTTTTCTTCACGAGCTATAAAATACCATTTTTACTTTTAGATCCCTTTGTCAATTTTTGTAATGTTTTTTGTAGCTATAAAAAAATTACATTCAAGCCGCATATTTTTTCTATATTACCGTATTTAAAAATATATTAAATGTTCTTTAATGACCTGCATAGGCAGTTTTTCACACTCTTCTAGTAGAAGTGACCCCAACAAAAGTAGTAAGACTAATAAAATGGAAAATAGATTCGATCATAATGTAAGAATATGTGAAAATTTTTCACCCTTCCAACATATCCCAAATGTATTATTCTGTGTTTTTCTACTGCATACGTTTCAAATCTGTTTCTGACTGTTTGTTTTTAGTTAATCAATCAGTACTTGATTGTACTTTAAGATAACATTTGAGCACTAAAACATCGCTCTTTAAAATTTTAAATGAGATCGCTTAGAACTAATTTGATTGGAGCATTTACTAACCAGTGAAGGGCAGCGCTCTTTGACCCTGGGGTCGCGAAACCTAGGGGTTTCTTGAAACATTTGTAGGGTTCCGTAAACTTCAGCTATTTCCCATTAATTCTTATCTAAGGTATTAAATAGGGGTCAGCAAAATTTTTAAAAATTGCTCAAGGTTTCTGTGATTAACAAAAGGTTGATGAACATTGGTCTAGGATATTTTTGGGGACGTAAAACTAATAAATAATCAAGCCTTAAAGAAAGATTTTAGAGTCTTGTTCTGGGTACAAATTGTTGAAGAAAGATTTGGCGAAATAGTCCTATAATTACACTCGCTTCCAATCAGAAAAATCTATTATCTTATTTTATTTAAAAAAAAAACAATTACTGTAGGCTACTCAGACTACAAATAGAGTAGAAGGTTATAAATTCAATCAACTCGTTTTTATTACAGGTTACTTGAGTAAAAAAATCTTGCGCATTCGTTTTGCTGTAATTATGTCTTACGTCCCCCACGTTGTTTAAGCAAACAGGCAAGACAAATAAAAAGAAAAAAAAGTGTTGAAAATTATGGGATGCCCGTCGTCATTGGCAACCGTCAACACGTGATCGTTAAACCTGTTCAAGCGAAACGAAAAGAATAAACTGTCGTCATCATTATTTTTTTAATCAGTCTGTTACTCGATAGAGTTCTGTTTCATTTTAATAAATTAAAGTAAACATTAAAATGGAAATAGAAGGGACAGAAGTTGATCAAGATTGGGGTGAAGGTGCACCCGAAACTTTTTCAGGTCAGTAACCTATCAATCACACGTAGAACAAGTTGTTTTTTAACTAAAACTTGAGTTTGAGATGTTGATTGAGAATTGAACTGCATGAAGCGTGCGTTCTCAAATCAGCCGCCATTTTTTTACGCTTTGTGACGTAAGCGTTGATGCGTCGCTTCGTAGAGCATGTAATGTTTTCATTAGACATGTCTATCAACTCTTTTGCAGCATTATACAAAACTAAAAGATATTTTAATTTTGTTTTTAACCAGTGAATAAGATATTTTCGATTAGGTGCCGGCATATTAATCAAAAGCAAAAAGTAAATTTTTTACAGATTATATCGGGCATTTTTTTGGGTGCGTACATAGCATTCATTGCATTGAGTAGAAAACAGTTCGATACAATTTCATGCAATCAATAGCTTAATTTTAATGTATTGTTCTTGAAAACTGTTAAATTGGAATGTATTAACCTGTGTTTACAAAATTTATGTGAGTAATTTCTTTACCAACATGCAAAATCTGTGCAATGATTTTGTTAGCATGTACCAATACTAAAATTGGGGTCTTTTCAAGAAGTCACCGTAAGCGATTTTTGTTTGTGAAACTAACCCGGTTTCCCCTGCGGTTACTATAGATTTTTGAGAGATCCTTTTTCTCTTGCCCATCTTGGTGCTGAAAAGGGCATTCCGGGTTAGTTTTACCGAAAAAAATCGCTTACGGTGACTTATTGAAGAGACCTTAAAATTGTTGGCAAAGAATGGGTTCCTCTTATTAAAGTATGAAACTATACCATTTTAATTTATAGACTTATATTTTGCTAAAAACCTTTCAACTTAATTATATAAAATTTAAACAGTGTTAAAGTATATTTGTCACTTTAAAATGTTATTGTAATTTCAAGTTGAGCTTCCAATGTTAAAATATTCTTACCATAGTTTTTTAAATAAAGGTAAAACCTGAGTGTTTTCTTAATGGTAGCTCATTACAACAATTGTGGTTTTTTACATTCGAAAGTTTTCATTTTGTATGTAATTTAATTGGTTTTTATCCAGTTAAATGTTTCACTTCAACCTAACAATCAAACTGTATCCAAATGAAAACACCCACAAATTATACTAATCGTTTGGACTAAAACTAAACTTTTCAGAACACATGATAATACCCTCATCTTAATCCAGATATCAAACTAGAAGAATGTAAATAAAACCTCAAACGTATTCACTCTACTTTGCCTTGCAACCTTGCAATGCTTCAGCTTCAGAAAAAAAATCAATACTTTCTCCATAACATACATTCATCTATGATTACAAAATTGTCCTTGATCAAAACCAACAAATTGCCTTTTCAGCAAAGTTACACAAATATATTTGAATATTTCATACCACAGTGCCTATTATGTTTAATCCATACACATCTAACCAATCATCTTTTCAACTGCAACAGAGTACCACCACAACAAGTTTGTAAAAAACTTCTTTCTTGCTTTAGAGGTGAACTCTTGGTCAGGAATGTGCAAGCTTTAGTGCTGCTCATCCAAATGTGGGCAAGACTTACTCATTAGTCATGGGCATTTGGATTTGCCAAACATTCTATCAAGACTATTTAACAGTGATTTGAGTGGCAAGGACCTCACTATTTCAAAACTGCAGCTTCTTGAGGCCACATGATTTTGCCTCATGGGGCACATTTGGCTGGTTTAGTCTGTGGCATGCAGGTTGCACATCCTGCTCTAGGTTTTGGATTTATAAAAGGTTAAAACAATGGTTTTCAAACTTTTTTGCATTTACATCCCATATTCAATTAAAAATTTTCTATTGCCCCCTTAATTATCCATTAAACATCCTTAATTATTGTAATGTATAATTAAAGTAAAGACCTTTTTATAGTTTTCACCTTCATGCAGCTATATTTTTCAACTAAGTCAAAGAAAAAATTGTAAACCAAAAAAGTCTTCACTTTAATAATTATTTTTTAGTTAAGTACCATTGCTGAAAACATAGCATTGCTCTTGTAAATCCTGACAGTCTTTTATTAAATTCCTGGCCATTTATTGATACTTATTCAAACCCTTGCTATTTATCAACCTCATAGATTTCCAATTGGTTGTAAGGGGTTGATATCAACCACATTGGGAACCACTGAGTTAAATAATGCCTTCTACAAGAAACAACAACAACTTCAAATTTATCTGTTCTTGTTTACAATTTTTTATACCCAACTCACTAGCTTTAAAATTTGGGAAATTCCTAAAGCCTGCAAGGTTATGACAAATCATGAACAAGAACCAATTTATTTTACTTATATTGACTTTCATTTTGGTGTTGTCTTTTATCTTAGGATTGTCTAGGAGGATCCACTTCTCCACTGCATATAGTGAGGATGAGTATTTTTATATTTGTTTAGATAAGCAAATTAAAAAGTTTTCATAGTTTCATATTGTTAGTGCAGGTGAAAGGTCAAAAAAATTGATGTTCCAAAAATGGAATGTTGGCAGTTCTGTAACAATATTGAAAAATTTATTTTTTATGATGAATGGCAAAACATTTAAGATAATATCTTTTGTTGTACATTTCACATTGTTTAGTTGTGTTTTTTTTACACAAATAACATCTCTTGTGTTGCTGATACAAGGAAATGGTTGGTGCCATATGAAGCAACATTATTGATCAGTGAACTTGTCAGTCCTCCTTTTTGTGATCTAATCTCTCAAAACCAACTTTCATGGCAACTGTAGGTATTTCTCTTCTGAATTCCAAATGTGTCATGCAATTTTTTCCATTGGTTTGGCAATGAAGGCACCAAGTAGTGACTACAATCATCTTCAAACTGTTAGAAAAAAGGTTCCACCACCACTTTTTAGACCTAATTTTAGGCCTATAACTGCTCAAAATCTTATTGAGGAAATCGACGCTGCCCATGTTTGTGTTATACAAAGAAATGATTTATGGGATTTGAACAGAAATTTTTTGTTTGCTTTTTGAAGAATATTGACCGACTGTTTGAAGTGGAAATGGAATTGCTCAGTTTGATATTGCTGCAACAACGCTGTTGTCATTCCATCTGCACAACATTTCCATCATCACAATAATCAAATTCACTTCTTTTTTTCACCTTCATTTTCTTATTGCTCATGAATGGGGTCTTTTTCGTCCTGTTGTCTTTAATGATTCCCATTGCTTTGAAACCTTTGTCAATGATTTCACCAAATCATAAAGAAGAAAGAAGTTATCAAAAAAAGGCTATGATTTTCAGGCTGTGTCACCTGTATAGATCTCCATTCAAAAAGGGTATTCATCAGAACCATATTTTATAACCAAATTGAATTGGCTTCCCTTTCATGAACATTTTACAACTATGGTGGCCATAGTACAGCACCATTTCTTCATCAATACTCATATTTTTTGAGAAAACCTTGCTTCCAATGTTCAAAAACTGCCTCGACAAATGCTTATAAAATGGTTTGATTTTACCTTCTCTCAGATTTAAATTGTTAACTAAGTGAAAAAATTGTTTTATATTTCAAAACTTTTGCTGTGGCATAATTTTTGGAACAATATTATTTGACAAGTCTTCACTCGTAGACAAATAGTCATCCTCTTTTGGAACTTGATGATAACTGCTGAATAAAATGATGCTGAAAAATCATATCAGATCATCCAAACTTGCTGTAAACGATGAAAGTTTTTGCTTGGCATAAAGATTTGTTGTGTCAACTAAATAATCAATGAAGTATATTCCCAGAAGTTCAATGAATAATTCATATGTGACTTATTGATGAGGTGTGAAAGGCTTTCTATGATGGGTTTTTCATCATCATTTCTGATTGGTGCCAAAAACTGGTCATTTTTTTTCACCACTTTATCTCATCAGTTCTAACTTTTTTTGGTCTAAATTCTTCATCTTCCAACTCTTCATCTTCTACAAAAACTTCAAGTTCTTCACAAACACCTTGCGGCTCTTCTTCCAGGTCTAAATCATTTATTTCTTCTGTCTCTGAGTCGGCATTATTATCATCCAGGATCAAAAGCACTATATTTTCACAACCATTTTAAATTACATCTGATTCAAAAACAAAATCTTTTGCTTCTTCAAGAGTTAAAAACCTTTTTGACATTTATACTTTGCAAAAAATCAAAAAAACCAAGCAAAAATGTAATCTGAAATGTATGATCATCATTTGTATTGAAAACACCAAAGTTCCATTTTTGGAACATCAGTAAAAAAATGTAAAAGTAAAAAAAATTTTTTATCAGCTGAAAATGAAATCAATTATAAAATACATTCAATTCTGAACAAAATAAACAAATATTGCTGAAAAAAAAATTATTTGTGAATATAAAATCATCTGTTGAAACTTCCTGTAAAAATTTTCATTTTTCATGCTTTTTCCATCTGAAATTTGGAGAAAGAGAGAGGAAAAAAAAATTTTTTTCTCAAACACCTTTACAACATAAAAAACAAGATTAAATTGTTTTAAATATGAAAAAATATTTTTTATGATGAAAATATAAGAAATAAAGATATGTTGCAAAAATGGAATGTTGGCATATAAAAGGTTAAGCCAGAATAGACACCCACTCTTGGATAATATCAGTTGTTGCTCATAAATTTTCTTCAGACTAGAGGTGGTTTTTGTGCTTGTATTTTGTTGTAGTTTGAAGAATTTATTTTCCATGAATTACTAATTTATTACAGTGGGAAGGTTTTTGTGTGTCGATGACCTGCTAAGCTTTATTAATCAGAGATTTTTCAGTATGCCAGAAACGTATGCAAAAAGATATCAGACCAAATGTATTTTCCACAATTGGAAAATTTTAACCTGTCAGGTTGTTTTTTAGCTCAGACAAAAAGCCTAAAAAGGCCTTAAAAATAAAGCCTCATGCAGCTGAATTATACTGCCAAAAGGTTTTAAAGATTTCCTTAGCTTGGCATTTAATGTTTTATTTGCTGCTGATTTGAGTATAACATGCATTTGGGCATAGGCTGAGATACCAGTCCAAAAAGTTTTTTCCTTAACTATTCAGCTTTGTTAAGGTTAGGACATTGATCAATAATTTTATCCATTACAAATTGGCTTATTTTGCCTCTTATTTATTTTCTTTTACATGGATCTTACACTTAGTCAATTGGAACAGCACTCATTTCTGGCTTTAGAAATTGACTTTTTAGCTCACCCACATGGATAAGCAAATTACTGATTTTTGGGAGAGGGTGACATACACCCTGCTTTTCTTTTAAATTCAATAATATTTCCTTGTCTAATCATTTTAAGTCTTTTTCTTACTGATGCATGTGTGTTTGGTTTTTGTTTACAAGTAATTTGTTTAACTTAAAGTTAATTTTATGGCATGACAAGTCAACACCAATGACATGACAACACCAATAGTAATTTTTTATGGTATTTTTAATTATCATAATTTATTACTTTGTGTATTTTGCATTGCCTAATTTATCTGCATAAAAAATTGCCACTCTTAAACAAGTATTTCTGTTTTCAATTACAGTAAACACCAGCATGCTAATTTTTTAAATATCAATAAAATGTTTTCCGAATTTATTTAATCAAAGAATTAGTGCCATGTCACAGATTTTTTTTTAGAAGTATTACAATAATCATATTATTTGTTTCTTATTTAAGCATGCACTAAAACTTATGGTCTTACCTATATTTTAAATTTTGCTATTGCTTTGTTTAGTTAGACTACCTTCATTGACTTTTTGTATCTATGTAAATATTACTCGTACAAGTGTACCAAAGACGCTATACTACGACATTTTAAAGTATTTGTTCTATTGCCTTTTTTAATCTGATTTTCTGATATACTTTTCAGAAAAATTATGACATTTTTAAGCCTGTATTTGTATTTTGAACAATTGCTTCATATTTCAAGTGGTGTTACGTACAACATCGCTACTTTATCTTGTCATTGATATGGTAAACTGTTTCTAAAGTATTTGTTATTTTTGCCGATGCATTCCATTTTTTGCCATGGTTTTCAAGTAAAATCTTTTATCAAAGTGTTTTCTGCAAAAATTTTCAAATTGTATTTGTCGTCATCATCTTTATTTGGAAGGAGCATCCACTAGGGGTCAGACATAAACAGGGTTGAGGCTTGAAGCTAAGGGTTTATCCTTTTACTGCCCCAGGCTGTTGTACTGCCTGGATCAGATGATAGCAAACTGTATTTATCCCTTAAGAATTTTCTTGTGTTACTGTTTGCCCAAACTTTTTTAAAAACTCTTTTGTTTCGTGAATTTCCCATTTTATTAGTTTTTTGGTTTAAAAATCAACATAGAAGATGATTATTTGGCATTTTTAGATGATGATACTGAAGAGAAAGCAAAAAAGAAAAGCAAGAAGAAAGACAGAAGTCGAAAAGCGAAAAAAAGAAAGCATGACTATGTAAGTATAAATTTGTTTTGGAGAAATATGTCCAATGAATCCCTATCGAAATTTCTATTCTATTTATTCATTCATTCAATTTTATTTGCAATCAATTTATTACGTTTTCTGACTTGTTAATCACAAAGCGAATCTTGCGAAATAGGAAACAGCGGCTGAACGATATAGGTTTATTACACGCACAACGTCAATTGTGCACGGTCGCTGTACCTTTAAAACAGGGGTTCCCAACCTTTTTCTTGCTGTGTACCACTTACGGGCTTATTCTGTAGCTGCGTACCACCTACCTTTAATGAATAGTTTTTGACCATAAAGGCATAAAAAAACTATGCTAAAAGGTTAACAGACACGATAACATACAAATATAATACAAGTAAACCAATACGCAATTAAAAAAATACAAAAGTAAACTTAACGTATTTGCACATCTACATAAACATAAACAAGCAAAATATATAACTTATCGACCAATAAATACTTGTAAGTTATTGCGATGGCTGCGCTTGTTTTCTTCGACTAGTTTTGCAAACCGTGGAGATATTTTGCTCACAGAACATCGGAAATCGTGTTCTGGGTTTACGAGACGATTTTTTGTTTTCGACTTGATTGTAAGAAAAGTAGAAAACCCTTATTCGCATTCTCATGTTGTTGGAAATATGAGAAGCCGAGGAATTGCATTTTTCGCTAGTGCTGGATAGGAGGTACTTACATTTAACCAGAAGTTAGCTGATGTAGAATCTTTAAACTTCTCCTGTGCACCTTCATCGCATTGTAAATCAATGAGTTCTTCTTGTTCACTAGTTCACACTGGGAGGTCATCAAGCTCAGCAGTGAATCGAGTCCGAATGTAAGTGCATGCTTGTGCATTACCATCATTAAAGTACTGCTTGATTTCATCTTTCAACAGAAGAAGATGTTTGGTGATTTCTTGAACAAATGTAATACTAGGCTCCCTCCAAGTGACGCCACACTCTCAAACATTCCAAACTTGTGGATAAAAAACATTCTGTTCTCAATGTTTTTTATCCAAAATTGAGCTTTTGGATAAATGCAGTCAATTTGGTTGCGAAATCAATGATGTTGCTCTCAGGCCCCTGAAGATAACAATTGAAGTGATTCATGACTCCAAAAGTACCTGACAGGTAGGCAAGATGAAGAATGCAGTTTTCGTCTTTAACAATCTTCTGAAATTGGTGAACTTTTGTTTGGAAGAACTGAAGCAGCACTTTTCTCAACACAAAAAGACGCATAGTGGTATACCCTCGAGATAGCCACCTCACTTTCGTATGAAACAGCAATGGCGTGTATTCTGATCCAATGTCCTCACAGATGACCTTGAAGAGACGACTATTTAAGCCAGATGTTTTAATACAGTTTACCATCTTAACAATCAGGTTCAAGCTTGTCTTCAGATTGGGAGGTAAAAGTTTAGCAGCGAGAGCGAATCCGTGTTGAAGCAGTGAACGGAAATGACAGATGAAGACACTGCTTTCACACGAGCTTGGAACCCAGATTTTTTTCCAAGCATAGCAGGAGCGCCGTTAGTTGTGCAATCTACTAGCTTGCTCCATTAACGACCATTTTCTTTAAAAAAGTTATCATATCAACAAGCTCAAACACGTCTTCTCCTTTTGTTGCAGTTCTCATTTCATTGCTCAATAGTAATTTACTTCGAATGGAATCCTTAGTAGCATAATGCACAAATACTAGAAGCTGTGCGCAGTTCGACACGTCCGTTGTTCGTCCAGTTGTATGGCAAATACATATTTTGAGCCCTGTACTTTCGTAATGACTTGTTGATTGATATCAGTAGACCTTTCTATAGTACGCCGCTGTATCGCATTATTTGACAACGAAATACAGTAAAACCCCGCTAACCCGACCACCCGCGGGACCGCAGTCAAGTGGTCGCCTCAGCGAAGTGGTCGCGTTATTGAAATCCTAACCCTAACCCTACATTTTAATAAAAAAAATTTGGGACCGCGCTGAAGTGGTCGTGATAACGAGGTGGTCTCTTTATCGGGGTGGTCGCCAACCGGGGTTCTACTGTACTGTTTAAATTTGACACTGCTTCATCGCCGATTGTATGCTTCACCAGCACTTTCGCTGCAGGCATGATGAGTTCTTCAGCTATTGTGTGAGGCTTTTTGTTCGCCACAATAAATACTATTTCATAGGAGGCTGTCACAATCCCCACAGACTGTTGATATTGCTTCCCCGTCTTGTCTAGTCGTTGTTTTTTTTTGCATTTTTTTTTTGCATTTTCTCCTAGTAGCTCAAAATAATTAGGATCGCGATCCTTCTTGTTTGGATGATTAGTTTGGAGATGGCGTTGTAGAAGATTTGGCTTCATTGATGCATTTGATAATGTCTTCATACACACGACACACTGTGGCACAGATTCTCCCTTATTCTTCAATTCAATAAAACCGAAATTAATATTGATCCCTATACTGTCGTTTGGGCATCTTGATTTAACACTATAAATTAATAATCTGAAATAAAACCAAATGTTGCTTTTTAATACATTAAATATTGCTAAAAATGATTTAGTATGTTAATTACTCACAGCACTGTACCTACTCAGTCAACAGAATGTGTGTGTATGCGTTCTTGAGTCTGTGTAGCCAACTCAGTCAACTTTTTTTCACTGGTTAGGTTGGATTTCAATTCGCTAGTTACAATATTCGATCGTGTTGCAGCTTGCTGCTGCAGATATGCCCCAGAAAGAAAAAAGGGCCCGAGCAAAAGGCTAGCTAGCCCAGGTAACTGTATGCTACATTATACACATATGTAGCTTACATATTTACATGTAACTTATTACAGTTGAGAAGCAAAAGAATTTTTGTGAGAATTCTTTGAAAACAAATAGTTTTTGCATTTTTGGAAAATATTTCGCGTACCACTTAAAAAGCTTCCGCGTACCACAGTTGGGAACCCTTGCTTTAAAACAAAGTAGTTTGGTTAATTTAAAAAAAAAAGGATGAAAAAAAGAAAACGATTATTAAGATAAATTAGAAAAAAAGTGTAAATATTGTTTGTGAACGCAAAAAGGGATAATGATTTAGTAATAGAATGTACACCTCTGAGCCGTCTAAAGAGAACGTTGCATAATGATGGGTGGGACAAACAACAAACTCCGTGACCAAAAGGGTCAGGTAGGCAAAGAAGCCCACCAAAAAAGATCCTGCCGCTGGTCAAAAAGACCATTTCAAATGTATATGGCCGGCAAAAAATATAAAAATTAAATTTGAAGTACAAAAGCAGTAAATAACTGTATGCATTCTACTTAACATAAAAGCATTAAAGTATTCACTATTTAGCCGAACAATTTAGACAAAAAGTACTTAAATCTTCTCTTTTTTATTGTCTTTTCAAGTGACAATGTGAGGCAGGGTTGAAAGGTTGGAGTCGCATGGTTTAGAAGGGAGTCAGAGTTGATTTTTTTAATTTTGTTGGGAATCGCTTTTTAAGACTTGTCGGAGTCGTTTTTTTAGATATTTGTTTTTTAGATCTACTATCTTTCGCTGCTGCTCTGTCTAGTGAGTGCGGTGCCACTAACAAACCGCATAATGTTGGCTCAGCATATGAATTTGTAATAGTTGTAATACCACGTTGTAATAGCGTGCCCCATACATCGGGCACCACATGGAGCACGAGATTGAACGGTTTTGAATAACGAAACTCGATGCTGGCTTAACAGCATCATTGCCAGCATCTGATCCGGGCAGTACAGCAGCCTGGAGTAGTAAAAGGATAAACCCTCGGCCCCGGTCTCTGTCGTTATCTGACCGGAATGGATGTCTTTTCGTACAACGACTTCCAATTACTTGTGATAAATTGCTTTTTGCTTTTTCCCTCTGATGCGTCGACTGGTTGTCTTAATAAACTAGTAAACCTTTCTGGTTAGTGTAGCGGTAAGTGCACTGCTTCGCGTTAGCACGGCGTTGTGCAAGCTGTTCGCTGCTCGAAAGAGTCACATGCTCACAAACCAATCAAAATGAAGAATGCAAGTTCGGGGACGAATTCGTTGTTTTTTTGCTTTAAAAAAAATCCGGCCACCTCCAGTCACTGGAAGTTAAACCGGATTAAAATTGAACTGATGATAGTCCGCCTTCTGCAGTCAAAGTAATGCTTTCTTCTAAGACCTAAAAAGAAGCACTGCGATTGAATTTTCACTAACAATATCAACTAAGCTGCGTAGACGTAGACCATCGCCTGCGCCTTGTGCTGAAGTCGACTTTTCGTGCACAGGACAGCGACGGTGAGAGACGAGCAGGATCTGAAGCCAATTCCGATGCGGACTTGGATACTGCCGTGGCTTTGTCGCTGAGTCAAAGCGAACAGGCCGAAAAGCTAATGGATGAAGAAAAGCCTAAAAAAAAGAGAAAGAAAGAAAAAAGAAAAAAAGCTGCTTTTGATGAAAACGATGACGAAGTTGCTTGTATCCTACCGAAAAATCTCAAATCTGACAAGGTTTTTATAATTTTTAATAAATGATAGTTTTTCAGCCAACTGCCAAATGAGTTTGGTTATTTTCTTTTGAATTTTAATTAGTAATTTCATCAAGGTTACTTTGACAAACTACAAATTTTTAGGATTTAAAATCTGCAGCAGAATTGATGGAAGATTGGAATCTCGAATCGTTAGATTATGAGTACACTGATGAAGATTATCAGGTTCTAGTTTATTTTATTATTTTCAATGCCTATTTAGTACTTTTTGTTTTTAAACGAAAGCACTATTGTTAAATTTTAGCATCGGCATGATCTAATAGCAATTTTTTCGTGCTTGAGTGTAAAATCTTGATCAGTTTTGTTGCTTTCTTAGACACTCAGAAACTACAAGCAGTTCAGCAATTACATAAAACCGAAACTTCTACAAATTCAATCTCGTCTCTCCACCTCAAAAGCACTCACAATCTTGTCTGCAATGTGGCGCGAATTTTCCAGCTTGCCCGAGTTCACCGCCCACTCGGCTAACGACGACCCTGTGAACGACGAAGCAGAGATCGGGGTACGGCCCTCCGCTAGAGGGCCCGCTTCTTCGGTTGACCTTCTGTCAGAAAAGCAAAGTAGAAGTAAATCGGCGTTTTAGTGTGTTATTGTGCAATGTGTGACTCGAGTTTGAAGTGTTATTTCGTGTCGATTCGGTAACAATTTGGATGCGTTTTTTTTGTATTCGCTTTACAGCCCAAATCGTGTAACGAGTTTGTGACATCCATTTCCTCAACATACGATTGGGCAACGCAGCACTTTTGTGGTTCTCGGCAGCGCTGGTGAACAGTTGGCAACCACGTGTCAGATCTGACCTGACTATTATATTTATTCATAATTTACCTACGTTTTTATTATATGACTTATTACAATTTGAAAATAAGCGTTGAATTTTTGTTAATACGTGATGGGTTTAATCTACACTAATTATTTATTAACGAGGCTAATTTATTGCTGTCGGTAGAAATTTTATTTGTATTTATTGAAAAATTATCATCATATAACTGAGAGCATGTAGTATCTATCATATGATATAAGACCAAATTAATTTCTACTTATGGTCCTCAATTGTTTTAGGCAGAAGCAGTACACCCAAAACAGTCCCTAAAAAAGAAAAAAAGGTGGCTCCTCTTCGGATCCGCATACCCACCAAGCGGAAAAAGAAAGGGGCATCGGTGGGTCTGGTTTGCGTGAAGCCGTGATTTCTTTTTAAAAGTATCTCAATGTTTTTATTTGAGCAGAGTGAAGAAGAAGCTTCACCTTCCGACAACGAATCCGATTTCGAATTCGAGCAAACCCTGGCAGCTGCTAATGTTGCCGCTGCAAGCGACAGCGGTTCAAGCCGCCCGTCTTCCCGGAGAAGCAATCAAAAACCAAACAAAGGCCGTAAAAAACCAAACGGAAAGAAGAAGAAATCAGCTCCAAAAGCTTCAAGTGAGCAACCGATGGCCGCAAGCTTTTGCTGTAGAAATTTAGTTTACACTCGAACGATAAGTTCGAAAAAAGATTTAATACGTACTATAAATGACCATCATACAGGTCAAGATGGGTACGAAACCGATCATCAAGATTATTGTGACGTCTGCAAGCAGGGAGGAGAAATTATACTGTGCGATGGGTGTCCTCGCGCGTATCACCTCGTGTGTCTGGAACCACCGCTCGACAAGCCTCCAGAGGGCAGTTGGCCTTGTCCCGTTTGTGTGAGTTTCTACGTAGTTTTACACTGTTTCGAGTTCGAGTTTGAAAAATTCAATGTGTGAGTTGTGATCATCTTGAGGGATTTGTGACCTCGATAATCTTTTTGCATCTTTTCTTCTTTTTGAAGATCGCTACCCCTCAATTTTCAGATTTGCTTCGCCATCATTCTAACTCTTTTTAATTTAAAACTTGTTTCTACTAATTAAGCCTGGCATAACAATGTACAATAGGAATAATTTTTCTTTTTACAAGATGCAGATTTGTTTAAAGATTGGATATTGCAATCAAGGTGACATTCATAGGTGAAAAATGGAGTTCAACCGAAAAATCGTGATAACGATGATGACGATGATGAGGACTTGGAAGAAGAAGTAGAAGAAGAAGAAGAGCCACAAGACGATCACATGGAGTTTTGTACCGTGTGCAAGGATGGAGGAGACCTACTGATATGTGACACGTGTCCCTATTCCTACCATCTCAACTGCCTTAATCCCCCCGTTGCTCATGTACCAGAAGGGGAATGGTCCTGCCCTCGTTGCACGGTAAGTCTTATCCTCTCTTTTGATCGCATTTTTGTTTGCGCGGAGGCATCAGATGCTCCTGTAGAACTCTAGAAGTTGCCCTTAAAATTATTGACTTGCTTTAAAAAGTCAAATTAATTTTTTGATCATTTCTTTTTAGTGCGAACCTTTGAAAGGCAAAGTGCAGCGGATTATGGCGTGGAGATGGAAGGACGCCCCCTACACTGAGGTCCCGGATGAGCGTCCCGGGCACGAGGGGAACATGAAAAAATTGTGGGGTTACAAGCAGCGAGAGTTTCTTGTGAAATACGCCGAATTATCATATTGGGATATCGAATGGGTGGTGGAGCTTCGCATGGAAATCTACTGCACCCATCAGGTATGACCCTGGCATTAAGAGTTTTTCGTTGTTGTTGATGTTACCCTAACTCTTCCTCCTAGTGGCCATTTTTTAATTATCTAATAAAGCCAATCTCGACTCCCATTCTTGGATGACCTTCGCTGCTTCACAGACCATTGTCATTACTTTGTTTTTTATTAATTTTTTTTGTTGCTTAATTCTTTTGAATAATGTAGCTTAAAACTGATTTTGTATTTTACTTTTTGTCAAACTATGGTTGATTTTTTTACCAAAATGCTTTTTCGTGTGTTTCTTTATTGTATGATTGTAATAAATTCATATTTCACAATAAATTCACAATAAATTCATGATTCACAATGGATTCGCTCGCAGTTTGTTTTAATTTTCCCATATTTCTTAATCGTCAAAAAATTTGTGGTGTCCTAGTTCGCATGGGCGAGTTCACTCTATTTGTTACTGTGCACTGCCAAGTTACTACAAAACTGTTTCATCCTCCCATAGTGGAGGACGTATTGTCGTCGCAATGACATGGAGGTTTCCACCCCCTTCGACGAGGACGATGATTGGACCGACAAGGACCTTATAACCCGCTTCTATCGCTACGGCGTCCAGCCCGACTGGCTGACCATTCACCGGGTCATGAACCACAGGTTTGTCTTTTTTTTTTTTTTTTTTTTTCAAGTAAAAATGAAAATAAAAGGTTAATTCTCGCAGCTTTTCTGTGGTAGAACCTTTAAAAATTCCAGAAAAGCTATCTAAATTTCCAACACATAAAGAAAGGGTAATTTTGTTTTCTTTAAAGAAAATTGGGTCGCTATTCCGGGCTGGAGTATCTCGTCAAGTGGCGAAACCTTCCTTACGACAAGTCGACGTGGGAACGCGACGATAAGGAAATTCCTGGATTGAAAGAAGAAATTCAAAAGTACAAAGATCATCGGTAGGAATTGGTTTATGGCTCTAGTGTCTTGCTTTTTTTGTTACGTCACCGAATTTTCAGAGCGTCGATAGAAGGGTCACGTGATCGGAATAAAAAGAAAAAGAAGAAAGACGAGCGGAAAAAGGAAGACAGACCTGACGTAGGTGTAATTCGTTGAATCCATCACAGATTTCAACGTCATCGTCTGGGTGTTATTCTTATTCACGGCGCAATTTCGCACAGCATTTTTTTTCGCCGCCCTGGTCTGCATGGTTTGTTTTAGTCTTAAGGCTTGTTTTTACTACGAGCCCGGAATAAAGTATTCTTTATTTCTTTTATTGATTTTCTTGCTTCGCTTAGCGCTTAAGGGCGGAAAAAAGTAAAAAAATAAATCAAATAAACGAAGAACGCTTCATTCCATGCTGGTAGTGGAAACGGGCTTTTAAAGTTTGATTTGCACCTGACGTATAGCGCTCGGCGTACGTTTTTTTTTATTGAAATGCGTTCGCCGAGCGTTATACGCTGAGCCTAGAAATTACAATAAACAAACAAAGGCTGTATGTCAGTTGCAGTTCCGCAACCAAGTTCGCGGTTTACCTTCATACTTGACTGCCGAATAGAAGGCATTAAATTATTTGCTCTTTGAATTCCTATTAAATAAAATTACAAGTGCTTACATTTGAAACAATTCTAATTATATTTGAACAATTAACATTTACATTTGAAACAATTCCAATTGCGTTTGAGATAGTTTGGAGTGAAATGGAAAAACCGCCGCAATGACACAGTTAACTTTTTGCAGCCTTCCGAGAAATACACTGACCAGCCGCCATTTATCACTGACCTCGGATTATCCTTGCACGACTATCAGCTGGAAGGCCTCAATTGGCTGCGCTTCTCCTGGGCGCAGGTGCGTGTCATCAACTACGTTGCTTTTTATTATTGTTACGTCACTATTGTTACTATGATACTTGAAGTGCAACCGTTTTAAAAATAACGATTTCAGCTTTTTATTGTTGTTTCGTCACTGTTGTTACGTTACCCGGAAATCGAAGTTCCCCGTAGAAGATTTTTAAAAAAGAAAAAATTTCACTTCTGCAGCTATAAGCTTAGTCTTACTTAATGAGATAAAAGACTTTTAACGACATTTGTATACTTTTTTCTTTTTAGGGCACAGACACAATATTAGCCGATGAAATGGGTCTTGGTAAGACAATTCAAACAATTGTATTCGTGAAATCACTGATAATCGAGGTAAGTACCTTGTTGTTGTGTTAGAACGTCGTCGTCATTTCCCTTTTTTTTCAGGGCCACACAAAAGGTCCAGTCTTAATTTCCGTCCCCCTGTCGACGATGATTAACTGGGAACGAGAATTCGAACTCTGGGCACCGGACCTGTACGTCGTGTCGTATTACGGCGATCGCGACTCGAGGACCGTGATCAGGAACAACGAGTTTTCTTACGACGACGGGGCGATTCGATCTGGACCCAAAGCTTATCGCATGAAAGTGAGGACTTGTGATTTTCTATCAGTTCCTTTTTTTTTAATGGAGACTCATAATTTGTTTTATTGTAGATTATTATATTTATAGTTATTTTACCATTGAAATTATTATATTTATAGTTATTCTTTTATTACGTTCTACGCCGCATGGTTTATTATTTAATGAAAAGTAAAATGTTTTCATTGAAAATTTCATTTGTCGCTCTTATGAATAGTCGTCATGGCCCAAGCCTTATCCAAAACACTTACCAACGATTATATTTTGTATAACTGCGTATTAAGGCGCGTTTACAGCTGTTTACAGTACTTTTTTCTTTCAGCGCGATCTTGGTTTGTTTTATTGACGCTCAAATCCACTCATATTTTGATGAAAAAATGAGTGGATTTGAGCGTCAATAAAACAAACCAAGATCCCGCTGAAAGAAAAAAGTACTGTAAACGGCTGTAAACGCGCCTTTAGTCACCACGCTATGAATAAAACTCCGCCACAAAAACACCAATGTCACTCTTCTAATATCATCCCTCAAAAAACTTTTTTTAACAAGAGTTTAAGTTATTTTTGCACAGGAAACTAAATCGAAATGGCGTGCAGAAAACTCTTTTTCTGCTTATTCGTTTCTGAAGTTTTGCGTTCGTCACAATTATTCGCTTGAAGCTGTAGAACGTGCTCGTAAGCGATTCTTCTGTTTTCAGTCTGGATGCCAGGTCAAGTTCCACGTGCTGCTGACGTCATACGAGATGTGCACGATCGATGCGACCACTTTGTCCTCGGTCGAGTGGGTCATGGTCTGCATCGACGAGGCGCATCGGCTCAAGAACAATCAATCCAAGTTTTTCAAGTACGACTTGCTACCTTCATGCTACGACCCGCGGGTACTGCGCGACTTGACGTTTGTTCGTCAGCGGTCGAACGTCATAATGTTATTAAAACTGATCGAGTCTGAAACGGCGTTAACGCGTCACTTTACAAATGATTAAGTTAACGCGACGCTTTCGTGTCCGTCAATGTAGAAGTGGGTGCGCGGTTTGGTAAAAATCGGAGTCTTTGACAGGGTCTTATCCGATTACTCGGTCAAACACAAGCTCCTCCTCACCGGCACTCCTCTGCAAAACAACCTGGAGGAGCTCTTCCATCTCCTTAACTTTCTGTGCCCCACCAAGTTCACGTAAGTCTGTCGCAACCGTCCGCTCTCTGGTGATGGCGCTAATCAATGTCACGTGATTGAACAGGGACATGAACGGCTTTCTCGACGAGTTCGCCGAGATCGCGAAGGAGGATCAAGTGAAGAAGCTCCACGAGATGCTGGGACCGCATATGTTGAGGAGGTTGAAAGCCGACGTCTTATCAGTATGTGAAGCCGCTTTCAATAAATATCTCTGCCGTTGGATAATGATGCGAACTGACATGTAAAAAATAAGTGAACCACCTTTCTGCCTTTTAGATAGTCATAACTTCATGTCTGGCACGTCATGATGTAATTAAAATATTACTTCTTCTAAATGGGGCAAATCCTCGTTCACTTTTATTCACTTTTTCCATCTTGACATCTTCGGTCGTTCCAGGGTCTGGTTGGAAAAAGCGAGTTCATCGTTCGGGTCAACCTGACTCCGATGCAAAGGAAGTTTTACCGATATATTCTCGCTCGGAACTTCGAACAACTCAATTCCAGGGGGGGCCCGAACAATTCTTCACTCCTCAATATCATGGTCGATCTGAAAAAGTGCTGCAATCACCCCTATCTCTTCAATAAGGCTGCAGAGGTGGACGTTGTTTATTCTGTTTGTGAGCGGTCAAAATTCGGCTTGTTTAAATTGCTAAAACTTTACATTTCCACAATAATATAATTTAGTGTAATTGAATAAACTATTCAAAAGAGTTAAATTTTTATTGCTCATTCACATGTTATAATGAGTAAAAGCAACTTGCAGTTATTTTCAAACTTTTGGTTTCATACAGGAGGCCAAGAGAAGTCCAAACGGTGCTTTTGAAGGATCTGAACTGACAAAAACCAGCGGAAAGTTGATTGTTCTACAGAAGATGCTTCGTAAATTGAAAGAGCAAGGCAACAGAGTTCTGATCTTTTCGCAAGTGTGTGTTTGTTTTTATAATTTTTATCTCTATCTTCTTGCAGGAAAACTTTACAAGCACTATACTTTTATAAACCGTCAAACAATAACCCCTTCCTGCTTGTAGAGATCCCAAGATACTGCTGTTCAATTTAAAAAATTTTTTTAGTGTTTACTTTAAGATATGACTGAAATGTAGAGTTGCTTGCTAAGACCGCCGAACAGAGGAAAGTGCCGTAAAGTGTCTTTTCCAAGCACACGACAGAATGACGCGAATAGGTTTTGAATTGCGACGATATCGATCGGATTTATCATAAATACGACGCTTCTACCTATATCGGCCACACTGCTGACATCTGTGGACTATAGACTTATGACGTAGATGACAGACATTTGTCGGCTAACACGACGCTTGTGATTTTTAGGAACATTGCATTTATTAGTTACGTTTTTTTTTTTTTTTTTCTTGCTAAATTAAAGCCTTGTTTTCCCAAGTCCCAACGCTAAATCTGCTGTGCTTAATTGAAATTATTTGTAATTGAATTATTTGAAATTAATTGCCTCAATTGGTAATGAGTGGCGATTTACGACTCTATGTAATGATAAAGCGTATCTTTGTAGATGACGAGAATGCTTGACATCTTGGAAGATTTTCTCGAGTATGAAGGTTATCGATATGAACGTATAGACGGAACCATCACTGGCTCCATACGGCAAGAATCCATCGATCGCTTCAATGGTAAACTGTTGATGATTTTGTAGAAGAGCCTGTGAGAGATAAACTCTTATTTTGTTGTTGTTAATTCTTTACGAGCGTGGATTAAAGCATTCTTTGTTTTATTGATTTTTTACTTCTTTCCGCGCTTATTCGCGAAGCGAAGAAAAAAAATCAATAAACAAAGAATATTACATTCCACGCTCGTAGTGGATACGGTATTGGCTACGGCTGAACCGACTCATTAATTTGTTAATTGGAAAATTTATTAAAAATGTGAAGTTGTTTAGCGCCCTCTTCCGATCACTTCGCTTTTCTTCTTTCGACGCGAGCGGGCGGTCTTGGCATCAACCTCGCGACAGCCGATACGGTGTTCATATACGACAGCGACTGGAACCCACACAACGACATCCAGGCCTTTAGTCGTGCCCATCGCATCGGACAGACCAACAAGGTCATGATCTATCGTTTCGTCACAAAGAACTCGGTCGAGGAAAGGGTCGCTGAGGTGAGGCTCAGTCGAAAACAGTTTGGAAAATTTCGACGTAAATTTGCGAAATTATATCGATGAATAAGTTGCCTGCTTCAGTTCAATATATTTTTCAATTGTATTCGTTGATTTGTCATAAATAGTTCGACAAATACTGAAAAAAATTTGACTTTTTAGGATGTGTAAACCTTCGTTCCTACTATTTATATTATATAAAAAAGCTTTTTTTTTATCTCATTAGCCTTGATTCGCCGTAAAAGTTTTGGGCTCAAAGAAGGACCAATAAAGAAACATTAAAGCTCTTTGGCAAACGCACAGTAACATAATCATTAAACTTGACGCATTGTTGAGATAAAGTGACCCGTTTTTTCCAACACCAACCTTGTCTATTTTAAAATTGAAAAACCGTAATTTTTTGTCATATAGTGCTCTTAGATTTAATTTAAAGACAATGATTAGGTGGCAAAGAGGAAGATGATGCTGACTCACTTGGTGGTTCGGCCTGGGATGGGATCCTCAAAGACCACCATGATGTCCAAGCAGGAGTTGGATGACATTCTCCGCTTTGGAACCGAGTCGCTATTCAAGGACGACGACGGTAACAAGCAACGATTTTCAATTGTCTCTAAAACATATTCATAATAGAAAGATGACACGTGTACTCACGTGACGAAATCAATGCATTGTAAACGTCTGCAGAACTCTTAACAATTTATTTCGGGTGAAGCTGCGCTTTCTTCGCTTTCATGTTTCAAGTTTCTAAAGTTGTTTCCCTGGAGATAAAAAAAACAAAGGCCGGACGTGACGTCGTTCGAATTAAACGAAGCCTATATACCGTGTGTTGGTTGGTAATCGCGCGTTATGTAACTCGAACGCAGACGCCGAAAAAAACGACTTCATCCATTATGACGACAAAGCCATCGATGCTCTGCTCGATCGTAGCAAGGAGGGAGTCGAGGAGAAGGAAGGAGAAAACGCGAAGATCAACGAGTATCTCAGCTCGTTCAAGGTCGCCACTTACAAGTACAGCGACAAACACGTGGAGGTGAGACCACGTGACTGTGACGACATAAGATCGATTTTTGTTAATCACAGCGAATCGTTTTGCTTTTTATTTAAAAACGCAAATACTTCTTCGTTAACGCTATTGGTTTAATTACTTGTTGAGTTTTAAATAACTGCTTCAGTTCCGCTTCAAGAACACTCTCGAAGTGATTGCCATCAGTGCAGACCTTTCTATCTTTCTATTCTGTCATATTTACCTTTCTATCATATTTACGCCGCCAAAAACCGAAGTTATCAACATCGCTTTGTGCAGCCCGAGCCCGAACGCGAGATCATCAAGGAAACAATGGACCAGCCCGACCCTAACTACTGGGAGAAGCTGCTACGTCACCACTACGAGCAGCAGCAGGAGGAGATCGCCTCTACCCTGGGCAAGGGAAAGCGAATTCGCAAGCAAGTCAATTACTACCACGCCGAGAACGCCACGGCGGCTGACGTCGAAAGAACAGGTGCTTGTCGTGCTTTTCGTTCGCCTTTCGCTTTCGAGATTTTGGCAAGTTGCTGTCAAAAAGCTTGATGTTTAAGATGCTTGGCCTGAATCATTAACTTCTGATGTTATTCATCATATACATTTCGTCCCGGAATCAGGGGCACAACATGTTTTCCTGCCCTTCTTTTTGTCACACCCCAGTTTTCTCCTTTTGTTATTTATCACTCCCAGCCACTCTTCTATCTTCTTTCTTTTCACCATTTTCCTCAATGTTATGGGTGAAGCTTTTTCATTGCTCATCCCTTTATCATGTACAAGTCATCTCACTCCTCATACTTCTCAAGGACTCCTTCGTCGATTCCACATCATCAATCTTTCCCATCATTCCGCTTTTCATTTTATTTTTTAATATCATTGATGCAATTATTAGTTGAATATCGCGTAATAGTGATCTTGCTTGAAAAAGAATTGATTTATACAGTACAACAGCAGCTTGCAAAAGTTGTTTTAAATATATGTTCGTCAAAAGCATTACAGGCCTGATGTAATTCTTTTCGTTTTCAGGAGGAGCTTGGGATGATAATGGAAGTGACTACAGCGGCATAAGTGATGCTGCTGATGATGAAGATGAGGAATTCGAAAACCAAGAAAGTGAGTTTTTTCTGGAGAAACTAAACAAGCGCAATTAATGGCGTAGTCGGCAGCGTGGTCGAGTGGTTAAAGCACCGGACTGATGATCAACATGGTCTCGGTTCAAAAACCCACTTGTGCCATTCTGTTGTGTTCTTGGGAAAGACACTTTACGGCATTTTTCCCTGCTTGGTGGTCCTGGCAAGCAGTTCTAAATTACAGTAATATCTCTACTAAATTACTACCGGACAGCAATATCTTGGCATCTCTGGAAGCAGGTCGGGGTAATTGCTTACCCTATGTATAGCGCCTCCGTCGCTTTCCTGCGAGTCAGGAGGATAAATGTAGAGATGAAAAATAAAAATGGAGGCATTGTGTGCGAAAGAAAGAAACCCCCTCCTTATGCTCCCAACTCTTACTCATCCTGCTGTTGTGTCCTCGCGTTAGACGACGGTCTTATCTCGGGTCGAAATCATAGTTTTATCATCCCCTAAAAATAAAAAATCGACTGGACTGCAATATCTAATTCTAAGCCCAACACTGCTGATCTTTTGCAAGTCAGGAAGATTGTTCAATCGAAAATTTTAATGTTTTGTACTCTTAAGTGGGTTTGCAATTTTTAACCTGTTCTAGTGTTTTAAGCATCGACAAGAGAATTAGTAGAATAAAATCTCATAGCGTTGGTTGGTTCTTTTAAAGTTGAAGGGCAACGTGCCCGGCGCACTGATCTTCGATAAAACTCTCTCTTAATCGAGAAAGCTTCGGATATATCCAGATCAACACCGGCTTGTTGATATCTCTTCCTCAATTTCATAACGCTGATTACTTGATATTTCCAGGTCGTCGACGAGGAAGCCGACGCGACAAAGACCGACCGCTACCCCCTATGCTTGCTCGCGTGGGAGGAACTATCGAAGTGAGTTGTTCGGGGCGGTTGCTTTTGAAATATAAATACAGTAAACCTCGGTTAATTCCGATATTCGCCTAATCCGGATAAAACTAAAGGTACAAACGATTTCTAATGTTTTTCTTGATAGAAAGCTTTGGATAATCCGGATTATTTAATTTGGATTTTCGTCTATTCCGGATAATAATTCTTTTTATATTCATAATCCCGATTTTCCCGCTTCACAACTGTAGCAAGATGTCTTTTGTCAACGTCATAAACATTATTCCACGTTACGATTTACAAGTGTTGGCTATGTTGCTTGTTACTCGAAATTTATATCAGTTTAACCTAGGGAGTGTGTTCGTTGGTTTGCTATAGTTGTGTCGTATATAAGTGTGCTATAATTGTGTTGCATAGCTAAGCTATTAAAGTACACTAACTTTGTTAGTTCTCTACAAGTGTGTTATGTAGGTAAGGTAAATTAATGACGTTGAATGTTTGTTTCAGTGTTTAAGTAAGGTCATTGCTTATAAAACTGCTTTGTGTTATGCAAGATGTCTAATTCTATGAAAAGATGTCGTCATGATAGAACACTCGAAGAGAAGTTAAAAATTTTGCAATACGTTGATGAAAATCTTGTAATGCATCTCATTGCAGCTACTATTTAGCTATAGTTATTGCAGCTCATTTCGGCGTGAAACCTCAGACTTTGAGCGACCCAATTAAAAATTCGGACAAAATACGGGCTCAAAGCTCAGAAGGCAGCTCTCTTGTCAGCAGAAAGCGTAAAAGGTTAAGTACGCAACCGGAAGTTGACTAAGCTCTCTTGATGTGGTTCCGACAAAATTTGTGCCGACCGGAAGTTCGTATTAATGATTCTATGCTCCTACAACAGGCAAACACGTTTTTGAAAAGGCTCTCATAGGACACACTTGGGAGAAGGAAAGCTTAAAGAATTTTTGTACGAGCTGCAAGAATCCTGAGGCCAGAGAGGAAGATTCACCCTACAGCGTCTGCGATGGGCTAAAGCAGATTTATGGTAACCGCGTGCCAAATGATATGAATGGCTACCCAGCAGTCGATGACAAGATTGAAACGTCACGTCACCTCACCGACGAGCAAATTGTCCAAGTCGTAATGGACTCTGTAGTTAAAGGAGAAAAAGATATCGATGAAGAAGAAAATGAGAGTCAATTTACAGACGAGGAAAAACAATCCCAAAACTGGGTGACCCTTACTCCGCCATGAGAACTGTGCAGCGGTATGGGCTTGGCTGCTCATGCCCTGCCATGGAACATATTGTTTTTCTGTTAGAAGATATACTTACGGACCAATCACTAAAATGTCTGCGACAATCTAAAATTATTGAGTATTTTACAGCTAATTTTGTCTGTGATAGTGTAAATTTGTATTGCACGTTTAAACTGTATAAATAAATTTATTTCAAAGAATTGTACCATTCGGTCTTTTGTATATTCAAATAAGGTAATTTTTATCTACATCTTACTACTCTAAATAACGTCTGGCTTGAAACAATAGCCTTCGGATAATCCGGATCAATTTATGCGTCAAATCGAATCCGGATTAACTGAGGTTGACTGTAATCTAAAATAAAATCCAGATCTGTTCGAACATGAGCTCTACGCCCGCTTACTTATCAGTTACGAACATTCTAATTATAATTTGTTTTTTTTTCAACTGAGCTCAACTGTGACGTCAATCCCGCTTGCGATCATGCACATCAAGCCCTGGCAATCGATCGATTTCGATCTCGGTTGTTGCTTTAACAAGCAACAATTTGAAGTTGTAAGGGCGACATCAACCGGCGCGTAATGAAAGCAAACTGCGAGACTTCAATTTGCTTTAAAGGCCGCGCGGAACATCTTTGTTGTAGCAACGAATATAGATTGCTGTGCTCTTGACGTTAAAAAAATAATAGCGCAGAAAGTCTGCGGTAAGATTCACCTGCAAAGTAGATTCGAATTTGTTCAGGTGCTGGGCTTCACTGTTCGCCAGAGGCGCACTTACCTCAACTTCGTCATGCGCTACGGAATCCACCCGACTGAGCATTTTCACAGCCGGTGGTTGGTTCGAGAACTTCGCGGGAAATCCGAAAAGGAATTCCGGTAAGCGGCTGTAATTTCATCCGATGTCTAAACGAAGTTGATCAAACGATTTTTTCAGCGCGTACACGTCGTTGTTCATGCGTCATCTCTGTGAGCCTGGCCCCGATCATGCCGACACTTACTCTGATGGGGTGCCGCGAGAGGGCGTTTCACGACAGCAAGTACTCACACGGATCGGAGTTCTTTCGCTCATTCATAAAAAGGTCTTTTGAGCTTTTACGGTGTGATTTCTACAGTGGTTCGCAGCTTATTAGTTTCATGCCGATCTTCAAAGACTTGTAATTGTCGTTTATGAACTTATTTAAAGAGGTTTTCGAACCTTTAATTAGTCGTTTTTCACGGATGTTCTAAGGTTCGCGAGTTCAAAAACACGAACGGTGATTGGAGTTTACCGCGTTTGGAAGCGGCGATCCAGCAGAAGTTATCGACCACCACCCCCCGTTCCAACACCCCCCTTTCTGGTGCATCCTCCATGAAATCTGTAGACTCTCCGGCCCCCGGTGCCCCCTCCCCCGCCACTGCTGCCAAGCCGCAATCCCCCCAAGCCCCCACGGAATCGAATAAAACATCTGAAGTTTCCGGTTTGTTGAATTTAGTCAATTTGGTTTGTTAATGACTTTCTTCAGTCAAATGCTTAGTTTAATTTGATTTTTTAGCTAAAAGGTTATGTAAAGCTTATTTTCCTCTACACTTATGCTAGAGAAAAGCTTTTAAATTAGCCTCGGTCTTCAATCTTCGCGTTAGAATGCAAATTTGACGTCAAACATTGTACGGGTTTGTTCTTAAACCTGCACGCATCTGCGTTTTGAGCTGATTTTGAAGCCCTTCTTCTTTCGAATGATTAGAAAGTATTTTTCACTTAAGTAATTCGACACAGGCGCGCGCTATTCTGAGCGTGAATAAAAGTAGTCGTCATTTCCGTTATAACCTTGGGGTTCTTTGTTAGTTGCACTCGTTGCATTGCATCAAAATTAACTTGCAAACCACAAAACACATCGCATTTTACTATCAAAGTCATGAAATTACTACAAGTAAACTGTTAGTTTATCGATTTTAATTTTGTCTTTTTTTTTGTAAAGCTCAAGAAAAAGATGATAACAATTCAACTGATGAGAAGCCAACGCCTAAAGAGGAAACTGAGGAATCATCTGATGGAAAAACTGCTGAAGCTGAGAAGGATGAAAAGAAAACGGTTGATGACGAGAAAGTTGTTAAAATGGAGGTTGATGAACCGAAGAAAGAAGTGGATGGTAAGCTTGGGTTGCCACGTGATTTTAATTAACCAACAGTTACTTGCCACGCAGTAAGGTTACGTTCCCACGTGACAAGACTTAACCAACAGTTCCTTGCCACGTAACAAATTTAAATTTTGAGCCGGATGGAGTCCATTTACACAATGTGTTTGACGCGAGTGCGTCTTCGTTTACATCCGGCCTTATTATATCCATATTCTTGTCACGATGAATTTTTATTATACAGCTTAAATGTATTTTTGTTAATTCTTACAAACATAAATAACTTTAATATAAGCAAGCGTTGCAATGTGGGTAGTATATTGAATTTGCACGTACGTCCCTGCTGCGTATCGGTCGACTCTAGTAGGTACGACTTTGACATGAAAACATTCAAATTTCAAGGTGAAGCAGCGGCAGAAGTGAGCTCGTCCGCCACGAAACAAGCTGCTGTTGAAAACACGAACGGGAGTAGCGCTGGTGAGTCTTTCTGGGTTGAAATGTTTTTCTGTTCTGATCGATGTGTTCTGGTTAGAGTCAAAGCCGGTGAAAAATGAAAAGGAAAGCGAAGAAAAGCGAAAGTTCATGTTCAACATTGCTGATGGAGGTTTGTGATAAAATAATTTAATCTTTATTCGACAACAATTTTCCCTCGGATTTAAGTGTTTTCGAGGCTAGACTTGGTTTTGATCCGCCCCCGCTTTACGTCACAATTGTGGTTTAGGTTTCACGGAATTGCACACCTTGTGGCAGACGGAGGAGCAAGCTGCCATCCAGTCAGGAAGAGTGAACGAGATCTGGCATCGAAGACACGATTACTGGCTCATCGCGGGAATCGCCACGTTGGTTCAGCTTCATATTTTTATCGTTTAAAAACTTTTTTTGATGTTTCTGATTATTTTTAAGCGCGCCGTTAGACGAGTTAAATTTCGTCTTAAGTACTTTAAGCAAAGTTCAAGAAAATTACTCTGCACAAGGACTCGATTTATTATATGTTCTTTTGCGACACATTGGTCTACATTAGTGTTTTTCAAAGGGTGTGTCGCGACACAGTAAAGTGTGGTTGACACGGTAAAGAATGGGCTCTGGTGTGTCCCAAAAATACAGTGTTTAATTTCTTACGCTTTATAAAAATTAAAAATGAAATAACGAGTAAATTTGTTAAGAGTTAAAATTTAGAACAAAAGACTTCTTTCTGTAGAAGAGGAGCTGAGAGTGGCTTTGTCCGAGTGAAGACTTTTTTTAGAGAACACTGCTTTTTAGCGACGATAATGAAGAAATTCGGGACAGATTCAAAGTGAAGACTTTTTTTTAGGGACGATTTTTTTTAAACAAACGCCCCGGTTTACCACTTGGGAAATATGGTACGCCTAAACATAACTAATTGTTATTTTTCTTTTTTTGATATTAAAAAATCAATATTTGTTTTTGTTGTATTGAAATATAATGTTTATTAATTTATAAAAGATTTTATTTACTAAAATGTGTCGTACGATTCAAAAGATTTTGTAAATATGTCGCATTGGCAAAAAGTTTGAAAAACACTGGTCTACATCGTGTAATGAAAGGGGTTTTCCCAAACGAAGCCCGTCACAGTAACGTACAATGACGTCATACATAAAACTGTTCGAAATCGTATTGGGGCTTTGTTTTGATTCGAGGTCTGTTGTAGTCATGGTTACGCGAGGTGGACCGACATCCAGAACGATCCCCGTTTCGCGATCGTCAACGAGCCGTTCCGTGCCATGCACGAGAAGGGAAACTTTCTCGAGATGCAGAACAAGTTTCTCGCCAGAAGATACAAGGTGCGTACGATCACGTGCTTTCCGGAAGCGATTTTATCTGACTCGGAGCTTCGAGAAATTTTATTTAACTTCTTCAGCTCTTGGAGCAAGCTCTCGTGATCGAAGAACAGCTCCGGCGCGCCTCTTACCTGGGTCTCATGCAAGACCCGAGTCACCCCTCGATGGCGCTCAATGCCAGGTTAGTGGCTTGGCGTTAACCAATGATTCAATCCGTCAGCTGACTTTATTTGATCGAGACTCTTCTCGTGCAGGTTCGCGGAGGTGGAGTGTCTCGCTGAGAGCCACCAGCATCTCTCGAAAGAGTCGCTCGCCGGAAACAAGCCAGCTAATGCCGTGCTTAGAAAAGGTGAGAAGCCGACTCCGCTTCGTCGTTTCCTTGCATAGCCGCATGACACACGTTCTCTGTCAGTTTTTATTCGCTTTGACCCTGAAACGAGCTTTCGCTCAGTCGCATCTTCAAATTACTCGTTCGTAAGAAGCGAACGTTCGATTTGTTTTTCGGCGCGAAACTTTAATTGTTGTGATGAAACAATTATCGACCGGATTTAAACGGAAATTGACGTTTCTTTATTCTATTTCAGTCCTAAATCAACTGGAAGAACTCCTGGCGGATATGAAGGCGGATGTCGCCCGTCTTCCGTCCACACTCGCCCGGATTCCATCCGTCGCATCCAGGTTAAGGATGTCGGAACGAGGAATCCTGAGCAAGCTGACTCAGCAGAGCGGAGACGGACAAGCAGTGAGTGGCGGAAGTGACGTTATGTTTGGGTTGTGACGTGACAAGCGTTCTTTTTCTTTCAGTCGCAGCAGGTTGTCAATTATCCTCCTTATCACAAAATGCTCAATGGACCGTTTTGCTCGGGTGAGTGAGTTGCATGCGCAGTTATATAAATCAACATGCTCTGAAGTGAGTTATATCAATGTGACCGATTGTATTAAATAAAATTATCGTCAAATGTCTCGAAACCGAACGCAGCATCGGCCCGCTTATCAACTTGTCAAAACTGCCTTCTGATTGCTCTTCAATCTCTAATTAGCTGTTCTCAATGGCCATTGTGTGCAAACCGGCGAAAGATTGCTTTGCGTCCCCGTAGATGATTCAATACTTATAGAAATGGTTGTAGTTCTGCTAAATGTCGGCATTTTAAATTTACCAATTTGTACGGACCTTCCCCCAGTCTAATGTTGCAGACTATGACCAACGGGTATGAGCTTAACCCATTAATTCCCTATATTTTCATACTTTCAGGTCAACCTGTCGTCAGCAAGTCGAGCGCCAACTCGTCTTCCGGCAAAAAGTCCAGCGCCGGAAGCGGAGACGGTAAAGTCAATTACTCGCAAATGCTGCAAAGGAACGGCACTTCTGCTTCCTCTAGTGGTGAGAAGAAGGACGTCATCACGATAGAGGATTAAATCCTCGCTATAAATGCTTGCAGAAAAGTCTGGATAAATGTTCTTTTTTTTTATGTCGAAAGCTTCGCTTAACTGTTTCATTTTCGTTTGCTGCTTCTATTTCTTCCTCAAGTTTTGTATTTATTTGGAAGTGAAATCGACAAATTCTTGTTTATTTTGAAATTTCAAAACACAAGGCGGTTGTTTAAAAACGAATTTAATAAGCGGAAATTGCAAAATAATCGAAGAAAACTACAAAAAAGGCAATGCAGCTAGTTATAAATTTTGTTTCGTTCTAGCAGCAGTATTTTAGTTGCTATCTCGTGCAGCCAATAAAGTGGAAACAGTTTCTACGTCGGATCTTGTCTTTTGCGAGTCGCCGGTAAACGCTTTAAACCTGTATTCAAGATCGACTTTTCGCTTCGCTTTCGCCGTCGAAAGCTCGCGTTGCAATTCTCCGCTCTGTAAACAAGAATTTTTGCAATCGATCGTCGAAGCAAACTGTTGAAAGAACACGCCCTTACTGCCGGTGGTTCCCCAGTGTTGTATTCCGTCGCCCTTTTCGCCCTCATGCGGTCGTGTATTTTATGCGAGTGTTGTTTGATTCTGCGTTGGATTGCTTCGTTCTTTCTGAAAACCATCTGAGGTTGATTCCTTTGAAAGTACGAGCTACGATTATTAAACTGAAAAAATCTTTGAATTTCAATAAAAGTTTCTTCATGTTGACAACAGAAACTGATGAAATTTGATAGAATTTTGGGTTTCTCTACTTGCAGAAAGCGAATTATGTTTATAACTGCCCAACCCTGCCGAAAAGTCCAGTGGTTCTTTCAAATAGCCTCTCAATAGAGTGATGTCATAACGGGAAGTTATTTACAACTTGGATATTATATTGAATCAGAACGACCGAGCTGTTTTAGATACAGTAAGCAACTTCTGACATTAAGTGTCGAACCAAAAGAACAAAAGTTTTAACCAACTGCGCACATAATGTGAGTTAAAAATAAGCAAAATGTTTAACCAAATGACTTGACTCGTCTCGCTACACGTCGTGGATATCTTTCCAATTTATTCTTACAGTATGTGGTTAAAAGGAGCTGTGATTCTAATCGACATAGTCACAGTTTAAAACTTACTCGCACCATTCTGTTGTGTCCTTTGATGTTTGGCAATCCAGTTCTAAATTTATGTAAAAACCGAATTTAAAAATTTTGGCCGGACAACAATATTTCAGCAGATCGGTGTAATTGCTTGCCTACGTATTAGCGTCTCGGTCGCTTTTCTGTGAGTTGGGGGATAATATAGAATAAAACTCACGGGTTTTATTGGAAATATTTTCGTTTTTAGGAAATTCAAATTGAATATCCTTCTTAGCTTCGACTGACCTTGCCTGGTTAACAGCTTGTTCAACAAACTGTTAAAGTTTATGCAAACGCATCTCTGCTTTATCTCGAGTCAGATTGTACAATAAAATGTATGTACTTTGAACAATAAATACCATTTTAAAAAGCCTTTTATTACGTACGCAAAACCAACTAAAATCAACATTGACATAACCAGATTAGCTTGAATGAAATCATTATATTCACACTAAACCACCAACAGCCTGACTAAGCATGGTTGATTTACGGCAAAAAAGCTAATACCGGTAATAAACCATTATAAAATCTGATGACACGGTGTAAGGAAATCATCACAAGGGAATTGCATCTTTACCAATGCGATTTTGTCCTTAACTGAAAAGCCCTCTGCTGAAAATTGCTTTGTTAGTCTTATAATTCTTAGCTCAGGTGTTCAACAAACTCGTCATTATCCCTGCTTGACGAAAAGGATGCCTGAATGTTTATGGACATTTGCGATGCTAAGCCAAGGCACGAATCATAGTTAATTTCGAAATTGCTTTCTGTTGATATTTAGGAGACAAACTTTTTCAAAAAAACCTTTTTTGATTTTAAGCAGATTATCGCACTATAGATACGATACTGTGGATTTGGTTACACTTGCTGCCAGGGCTTGCCCGCTCTTTGCTTATGACGCCGATCTGCTACAAAAAGCAAACGCAGTTTTTAATGGAAAAGCAACCACAAATTGCAAAAAACCAAAGGTGAAAAGAACAGCCACGCACAATGTGTTGGGGATTTTTAAAAGCGAATCTGGGTAATCACTTGGCGGTTAATCTACAAAAAAGGGCTGCACCGTCGTCCGAGCCATCAAAAGGATAAAAAGTTGTAGTTTAAAACTGTAAATTTTATTGCTATCACTTACTTTTCTGAATTCTTATTTGAAAACACTTTTTCAACAACTTCTTCTCGCACGTCATCAATTACTTCTATGTGCTGGGGTTCGTATTTTTGGATAGGTGATTGAAAACTGAAATCTACGATAGATTTTAGTTTACTTTCGGATAAGCATCAGCAGTATCGTAAATTTCAAAATTAAAAAAAACCAAAGCTCCCGAAATATTGTGAAAAAAATAAAGCTAAATTAGCGTCAATGTCAGCTCAAGATATCAACAAACTTAAAAATAGTTTAAAAGAGCCTGCACTCGCCTGTAGGGGAACCCCGCAGGTATTTTTACATTGAGTTGGCAACTGTAGAATTTTAATAGATTTTCAAAAAACGGCCAACTTGTTTCGAGGAGACCGCAAAACTTAATATCATTACTCATCATGTAGTTTCCATAGATTTTATTTAAAACTGACAAAATGTTATTTCTAGTGGTAGCATTTTCGGTTGACGCAAATCGGTTTTCAATAGATCAAGATCTCAGAGAGCTGGTGAACTAATGCTTTTAAAACATTTACGATAGTGCAACTCAATGATAAAAAGCCTGAGTTTGGCCCTGAATAGAACGACCCAGTTCTTTCTATTTTTCCATGTTGCCACTGATTACTGCACAATTAAGTTTTTGGCTTTTATTTATTTATTTTTTGCCATGACGAAGAGGCCAGCGCTTTCTTCTTTATTCTGTTATGGGAGAGCGATAAAAACTTTTTTCGAAACAATTTACGACTTAGTCTAGATCAAAAAATTTTTTTACACAAAAGTCATTTTGGAAAATGCAACGTGGCTTTTTTTTTTACACAAAAGTCATTTTGGAAAATGCAACGGCAACGTGGCAACGTGGTTACACCACCAGGATAGCTAATTAGCACATGTTACTATTTTCAACGTTTCACAAAAATAGTGGGATTTTGAATCGAAAGTTGGTTAAATACCGATTCAGTCAATAATTTTACTTCTACCCCTATCCTCTACATCTTTCACTCTCCATCAAATGTTGAGGTATTTTTTTATTACGTCATAAAAAATTGTTTTTGTCTTTTGCTTAACAAGTCCATTTAGTGATTCCAGCCAATGCAATTACTGTCCTTTCTCTACACATCTTCAAATCACTTAAATCAGGCATCGATATATTTCTTACTTTCCAACCTGTGCCACCCTTTTATTATTCCCATTCCTATCTTATTGACTCACTTTACTCCCATAAAAAATTTCAACGTTTTAAGCTCTGCTATCTCCAACTTAATTTCCTGTTTCTTATTCAAAAAAAGAGAGAAAAAAAGAGAAACGAAGTAAAATATAAACGGTTGGCAAAACAGATAAAGAATTATCCGCAAAATAAAAGACGATACACGTAATAGCGGCTGTAGAAGTAACAAAAAAATATTAAAAAAAGACTCTAAAAAAAATTAAAGAAGTTTGAGAAACGTTTCTAAGAGTAGAAAAAAATTTTTTTATTAAAATAAATTTTTTTTACAAACATTTCTTACAAATAATAACAAAATCGTTTTTATTTTACAAGTAAGTAAGTAGCCTACTGTAAGTGAGTAGCCTACAAACTAGGGATGATGAATTTCAGCTGACTCAACATCATGTTGTAATAATTTGAAAATGATTATTTAATGATAATAAACGGGAAGTTTTTTTTATTTACAAATTAATTTGCTCTTAATTTTACCTGGGCCTGAAGAAAAGCTTTTCTTTTTATCATTTCTCCGTTTTTCTTGTGCTGTTCGACTCCTATTTAAATAAAAACAAGTTTTAACTCCAACACACTCCTGTTTAGCAATGACTGCTGCAAGCTATTACACTAATCATCGCACTTCTCTAGTTCTCTCACATTTATCAGTACAAAATATCGAAATTCAAATTTATTAGCTAAAAAGTTCAATGATAAAAAATGCAAGCACGGTACTTTAAACCGTAAAATATAAAACTACAAAGTTTACTCATATAATTTCAAAAATAAGAGAAAATCATGGTTACAAACTTTAACTGAAATATTTTATTAACTTGAAAACCATAAAAAAATTTTTGTCACCGTTTAATTTTAAAATCGGCCTAAGTTGAAAATATCCAAGAAAAAATCAAGGTTGCAAATTTGTAAAATAGAAGTTTCAAAATAGAATAAAACAAAACAAGACAACCCAGAAAGAGACCGAAGTAAATCATAAAAGTTGATAAGTTTTATTTTTATACATTTTCTGCTAATTTCTAAAACCACCGTATAGTGATTCCAAACAAGCTCAAATTACAAGATCTACTTGAACTAACAAAAAACCTTAAGCAAAAAGATTTGAAACTACTATTAAAACGCAAACACTACTTGCAAAGCTACATCTTTAAAAACAAACGGATTCCAGAATAATCAAGCAGCAAACGTCAATTATCACGCATTAAATCATAAGAGCAGCTTTTTAAAATGCTTATGAATTTACTACAAGTTTAGCACGTGACAAATAATCATTGAAGCATAAATCAATTGGGAAGATTAAAATGACATGCAAACAGAAAAATGAAAAAAATTAAAACAAAAAAGTTGAAATTTAAAGATAGGTTTGGACAAACACGTGATTACGATTGGAAACTAAGTAATTAACAGGGACGGATTCATGGGGAGATCGAAGGGCGCAGAAACGCAGAAAAAAATGTTATTTTGGTGTCTACACGTTAAAAACGTGTGCGCTTTCTCATTTGCAAAAGATATCACAGATAATTATTCGAGTACTAAAATAACAAGACAACAAAACAAAAAAAAACAAAATAATAAAAAAACAAGACGCAGATTCTGTATTTAAAAAAAAAGAGTAAGAAAGTAATTTTTTTAAAGGTTGAAGTTGATTTCGGAGTACAATTTGTCCGTAAAAATGGGAGATATTTTTTTCAAAGTACACTTTTATACCGTTTTGTAAAAAAAAGTCAACGGAGAGTTTTGTTAAAATCACACTGATATTCTGTTTACGGAGAGGAAATATTTATCGAATAAAAGGCATCAAACCTTGTTGTAAGGCAGTGACAAACGGTAAGCTGTTTCTAAGGGGTGCCTTTAAACTATTAATAAAATATGTAATATCATGTTATATTCAAACCAAAACTAAAAAAAGAAACTTATTTTTGTTGCATGGTTGTAAGAAATCAAAATTTCTTTTGCTTTTGGTTTGAATTTCCGACGAAATTATTTAGTTAAAGCGCACATCTTAAAAACTCACCGTCCGCCACGGTCAACTATTGTAACGTCACTGTTGAAACTATTGCAACTGTTGCATTGTACGTCACTGTTGAAACTGTTGCAGCTGTTGCATTGTACGTCACTGTTGCAAGGGACCCAGACCCTTACTTTGCAAACGTAGAATAAAGCAAAAACAAAAGGGTCAAAAATTTACCGATTCCGCCACCTCCCCCCTTTTAAATCGAACACCAATAAATCCGCCCCGGTTAGAAATTACATTTAATAAAAGAAACAGGATCAAGGTCAAAGGTCAGAATCTTGCTGTTGAACTAAGAAAAACTCGAATGGGAACGGCAAGAAAGAAAGTGTTTACTGTTTAATAAGGTTGCGCACTAACTTTCTTCTTTGATCAGCGGCAAAGCTTTGTCTTTCTTTCATCGCGCGAAGCTTCTCTCGTCGATCGTCGGCACGATGCCTCAAATGTAACAGCGACAAGTCTCTGTTGTTTTTCAAACTGTCAAACATCAGCAAAACCCATTAGACTTTGAAACAAAGCAAATGTTACTTTGTACAAGATTAAAGGGGATTCGGATTACAAACGGAGACATCCGATCAAACGGATTAGCGATGTAACGACATCGTTTAAACGTAAACAAATCGGACGCGCTTACTTATTGTCGCCGAAAGCGTCCAGCAAGCGGGAGGTGTGGTACTTTCCCTTGTATTCCTGGTAGGTCACCGGCCGGTGGAAGGAGGCAGAGACGGGTGTAAGACCGTTCCTCTGCGATTAACAATTTTAAATAATTTGCTTCAGTCAGGTCAGCACATTAATTAATCAGAAATATAACAATTATTTATTGGTCATCTGTCCAAGGACAGGTTCCAACAAGTGTCATGGGCTTATTGTATCACAAACAAACCATCGAGCCACGAAGCATCCAGGCTCGAATCTTCCCATTCAAAGCAAAACAATAAAAACTTATTTCTGTACCAAAAGTCGAAAATCATCACTCATTGGTGACGTCAGCTTCCTTCCGGTGAGGTTGATGTCCTCGGTTAAAATTTCCACTTCAGAATCATCGACGGTAATTTGAAGTTTCTCGACATCTTTCGCGACTAAAGACCAATATTTTCATCAAATATACATTGACATTTCTAACGCTGCTGTCACTATGTGAAAAGTAATAAACGAACGATCAGCACAGAATGGTTTTTGTATTTATCATATTTATATAATGTGTCGTTTTATTTCATATTTCTGGCGAAGTGACGATATATGTACGCTTTCTGAATTTCTGACCTTTAGTGACGTCAAACAAACCTACATTTTTTTGCTAATAACAACTGAACTTTCTGCAGAAATTTAATGTATATGAGAAAGTCACATGATTTCAAATAAGCACAACTTGAAAACTTATCTTAATAAATGAAAACCACTCCCTTCATTTAACACGAAAAGCAGGAAGTTGTAATTAAAAGAACATGAGTTCAAAACTATAGAAGTTGAGCAAATGTTGCAGTATTTTATCATGCAAGCAAAATTGGATGACGCAATCTTAAAATAGTAAAAAGCTTAATTTAATAAACGAACGCAATGGTAAGATTAAGTATACGACGGAACAAATTTGATATTTAACGTACCGACTTCTTTGGACTGTCTGGAACGATTTTGCAACTCTTGGTACAAAAACGACAGTATAACATAAACCCCTTGATCAATTATGTGCTGTGGAGGGAATTGAAGAGGATTTCCTTGGAGACTTAAGCCTGGTGATAAAAATGATGAAAATAATCAGAAAAGTTTGTTTCGGTGAGCTATAACGCTCAAAGTGAAACAATTAATATATAGGCTTGTTATAATCAACTTGTCGTGGAACAAAATGCTATCGCATTACCAATTCATTGACAGAGGTTTGCAATCGACCATATTATGAGTTAAAATTTTAATTTAAGTATGAAAAAATGTTTAAAATAAATCATATCGATGGCTTGAATTATAATTGGTGCTTCTAATAGATATTTTAAAAAGTCAAACTTAGGACCACTTTCTTGCATAACCGAAATGAATGTATAAAGTGAAGATTGCTTATAATATGAAAACACTTAAAGCAGCAAAAATAAAATTAAACAAAATGAGAAGTTATGAGACTCTATTCTCCAACAAAATTGAAGATTCTGTTTGTATCTACCAACCGTTTAAAGTTTTGATCAATCCAAGCTGAAGAGGCAGATGTGTCATTTTATTTCCTTCCAGAAGCAGGTTTTTTAATGATCTGAAAAAAGTAAACTTTGCTGTCACACTTCATTCATAATTTTAATCATAACTATGTTGTGTATCCCCGTTAAAAGCAGTTCGTAGTTTTATAAGAGAATAAATGCGGCTCTTTGAGCGCTGTCTGCGATATACGTCCAATTTGTTATATGGCTTGATACATGTATCCTTTTCTCTTTTTTTTTCCTCTTTGTATTGACATAATATGTTTTTGACTAACATCATTGTACTGGAAAATTCGCGTATATTCCACTTGATTCGCGTAACGAACTCTCCAGGGGTTTCTGGCTGAATCTTGAATTTACGAGAAAGTTTACGTCACGTGATTTTGCTTTCTATATAAAGCCGATGCGTAGCGAGAATTTATTATTATGATGATCATTATCGTTGTGAGGTAATTTGAAGCGATTCGAGTGGCGGCTCGAGCGAAGGTGATTTTGTTTGGCCACAGGAGGTGGACCGTTAGATTTTTGTGCCGGTGGACAATTGTTGAATTTATTTTGTGCCAGTGGTTGGCAGTTTTGTTCTACAGAGGTAGAATTATTTTGTGTTGATCGAATCAAGTTATAGCGTTGAGTTCGCTTTGCAGTGTGGCAAAGCGTGGAATAGAATTTCGTCGGTCGTGATTTTGTAATACATTTGTTGTTATTAGAGACAGCGGTCTCTGTCTGTTGTGAAGAAAAGTCTTCGACAAAATCAATCCGAGCTTTCGTTAATTCGACCGTATAAATCGTCAGGCTCATAGCAAAACTACTTCTTGAGCCGGAATAAAATAAAATTTAGACACAGCTTTGTTTCAGCGCAGGTATTCGGGTTACCTAGCTCAACTGGTCCTTTGGGATTCCCGAACAAAGTTTGTGACATCTGGGGGCTCGTCCGGGATGATTTAGATTTTTGTTTAAGAGTGCTGAACAGGAGTTTACAGCTTGAAGATGGCGAATAGTTCGATTGAGGAAGAGTTCGAAAGACTGAGAGTCCGTGTGGAAAATTTGAAGATGTCGGAAAAGGCAAAAGCCGATTTCTTCCAGAGCGAGTGGAACCGACTATGTGAAAAGGAAGAGAAGGAAAAGGAACGACAAGCGATGTTGGAAGAGAAGGAAAAGGAACGACAAGCGATGTTGGAAGAGAAGGAAAGAGAACGACAAGCGATGTTGGAAGAGAAGGAGAAAAATCGAGAAGTAGAACTCGAAAAATTGGAATTGGAACGACGAAGGATGGAATTTGAATCGAAGCAAAGAGAAATGGAGTTTGAAGAGAGGAAAATGCAGATGGAACTAGAAAGACTGAGGTTGGAACGAGAAGCCGATCGCTCTGCTGGAGAAGCAAACCAAGCGGGGGGCGTAGTGCTTTTGGAGGGGTAAAGTCCCTTGATCTCCCTCATTTTGTTGACGGAAAAGACGACCTTGATAGCTATTTGTTGCGCTTTGAAAGATATGCTACGGTTGCGAATTGGCCCCAGACTAATTGGGCGACTCAGTTGAGTGCTTTGTTGAGGGGGGAAGCTTTGGGCGTGTACTCCAGGCTTTCACAGGAGGATGCTCTGGATTACGAGCGATTGAAGGCAGCGTTGCTAGAGGGATACGACTATACGGAAAAAGGGTATCGCCAACGTTTTAGAGAAGCCAAGCCAGAGGGTGCTGAGAGCCCTGACCAGTTCATTGTAAGGCTTAGAAACTATTTCACGCAGTGGGTGAAGCTTTCTGATATGGAAAGCAGCTTCGAAGGTGTTGTCGAGCTAATGGTTAAGGAGCAGTTTATAAACGCGTGCCCGAAGGAATTGTCGGTACATCTGATGGAGAGCAAGCATAAGGATCTCCGAGAATTGGCAGCGAGTGCGGGGCAGTACTTGACAGCGCACAACAGGAAGCTGTCAAGCCGAGATGTAAGTGCTAAGAAGAGTGTCGGCGCGCCAAGATTGGAAGGCAAGATTCCGGATATCTCTCCTACAACGAAAGGAAATATAAAATGCTTTAACTGCGGGAAAGTCGGGCACAGGGCAAGTGAGTGCTTCTCAAAGATTCAAGAGAGAAACCCCAAAAGATATTGCTACCGGTGCGGTGGAATGGGTCATACTTTTATGCAATGCGAAGAAAGAAATCGATTAGCGCGTGGTGGTGCTGGTGCGCGGGAAAGAGCATACAAGGTTGCTTGCGCCGTGCCTATAAAGAATTTTAGTGAGATCGGAAATGAAAAACAAAAAGAAGAAAATTACCGAAGTGTAAGTAAAGAAAGAAAAGAAATTGATCAAAAATCACAAGAGTATTTAGAGCTAAAAGATGGACGAAAAATTGGAATTTTGAATGGCGCATGTTTAGACGAAAATTTAAGTAATCAAATGCCTACGTCGATTGGAATGGTCGGAAACAAATCGGTCACCGTTTTGAGAGACACTGGGTGCTCCGGAGTGATCGTTAAGAGGGAGTTGGTCGCGGAAGAGCAGCTCACAGGAAAGGTGGGGTATATAATGACGGTTGCGCGCACTTTACTGAAGGCCCCGTTTGCAAATGTAGAGATAAATACGCCTTATTGTAGTGGAACAGTGGAAGCTTTGTGCTTAAGAGACCCGCTGTATCCATTGATTGTTGGAAATATTCCAGGAGCTAGAGCACCCGATGATCCTGATGAAACTTGGTGCGTGGAGGCGGCAGCAGTTACTCGGTCGCAAGCTAAAAGGAGCACCGAGTCAAAACCTTTAAAAGTTGCGGAGGCAACGAATCAGATGGCTGTGACGAAGGATGAGCTCATCAAACTTCAAGGGGAAGACCCATCCTTGTTAAAGTACGTGACGATGGAAGCGCCCTTGGTCAAGAACGGAAGAGAGATCAGCTATATAAAGAGGAAGGGAATTTTGTACCGCATCACCAAAAACATTGATGTAGAAGAGAAGGAATTGAAGCAGATTTTAGTGCCAAAAGATCTGAGGAAGAAGGTGATGGAGATCGCTCACGATACGATGTTGGCTGGACATATGGGTGTCAAGAAGACGGAAGATAGGATACTGACCAATTTTTATTGGCCTGGGATTCATCAGGATGTGGTGAGTTTCTGCAGGTCATGTGATATGTGCCAGAGAACGGTATCGAAAGGGAGAGTAGCAAAAGTTCCGCTGGGAAAAATGCCGTTAATGGATTTGCCGTTTAAGCGAGTGGCGGTGGATTTGATTGGCCCGATTATGCCGGCAAGTGATAAGGGGCACCGATATGTTCTTACTCTGGTGGATTATGCGACACGTTATCCAGAGGCCGTGCCTCTGAAGAATATTGACACCGAGACAGTGGCAGAAGCACTTTTAGACCTGTATAGTCGAGTTGGAATTCCGGAAGAAGTATTGAGTGATCTTGGGACTCAATTTGTGTCGGAATGCATGCAAGAAGTATCAAGATTATTGTCGATCAGAAGGCTGACGACGACACCGTATCATCCGATTTGCAATGGTCTGACTGAGAAATTTAATGGTACGCTGAAGAAGATGCTGAGGCGATTATGTGTTGAACAACCGAAGCAGTGGTATAGGTTTATAAATCCACTTTTGTTCGCGTATAGAGAGGTTCCCCAAGCGTCCACTGGGTTTTCACCCTTCGAACTTTTATATGGTCGCACTGTGCGAGGACCTATGGCAATTCTGAAGGAACTGTGGACAGGTGAAAGTGAATCAACCGAAGTGAAGACCAGCTATCAATATGTGTTGGAGTTGAGAGAGAGGCTGGAGGAAACGATGAAACTTGCTCAGGAGGAGCTAACGAAGAACCAGACTAGATACAAGAGAAACTACGACAAGAAAACGAAGGATCGACTATTTAATAAAGGAGACAAAGTTTTGGTAATGCTACCAACGAACAATAATAAGCTTTTAATGCAATGGAAGGGACCGTACGAAATTATCCAAAGGATGGGAGATAATGGTTATAAAATTTTGGTCGGAAACAAAGAAAAGAATTACCACGCTAACATGTTGAAGAAATATTATGCCCGAGAGGATGAAGCGAAGACCGAAATAGAGAAAGAAGATTTAAAGATGTCAGCTGGTGCGGAAATGTTAATGGATGAAGAGATGCCCAGCATAGACGAGGATTCGTTGTTAGAATTGGGAACATACAAACAAAAGGAAGATGTAAGCGACGTCAAATTGGGCACAGAACTGGGCGACAGCCAAAGTCGACAACTGCAAGCCTTGATGGAAAATTATGCTGATGTTTTCTCAGATGTACCGGGAAGAACATCTAAGATTGAACACCGGATTAATTTGATAGATGAGGAGCCTGTCCGCTTGAAACCTTATCCTTTACCGTATGCACTGCGGCAGGAACTGAAAGAAGAAATAAAGGAGATGTTAGATATGGGAGTCATCAGGAAGTCGTCATCGCCGTATGCTTCACCGGTGGTTATTGTGAAAAAAAAGGATGGTTCGAATCGCATTTGCGTCGACTACAGAAAATTGAACAAAGTAACGATTTCGGATCCGGAGCCAATGAGGACTTCGGAGGATCTTTTCCAACAATTAGGGAAGTCAAAGTTCTTTTCGAAAATTGATCTCAGTAAAGGGTATTGGCAGATACCCGTAGCAGAAGAAGATATATTCAAGACCGCGTTTGTGACACCGGATGGGACGTATGAATTTCTTCGAATGCCGATGATTTGATTGTATTCTCCAGAGATTGGGAGACACACCTGCGAATTTTGGAAGAATTGTTGAAAAGACTAAATGAGGCCAACCTCACTGCTCGTCCCTCAAAATGTATTTTTGGGGCATCTACGGTAGAATTTTTAGGTCACGATGTCGGATACGACTGGATCACGCCGAACGATGACAATCTAGAGAAGATTGCGCGAGCGAAGCGTCCAGTCACAAAGAAGGAAGTCCGATCATTTTGTGGGTTGCTCGGGTACTATCGGGACTATATTCCTTCGTTTGCGATTATTGCGGCACCGTTGACGGACCTGACGAAGAAGGGGCAGCCAAACTTTGTCAAATGGGGTGAGGCTCAGGAGAAAGCTTTCAACACTCTGAGAGAGGCTCTCCTGAAGCGGCCCATATTAAGACTGCCCGACCATTCGCGAAATTTCACCCTACGCACGGATGCATCCAACAGCGGAATTGGAGCTGTTCTGATGCAGGAGCACGAGGGAAAACTCCACCCCGTCGCGTACGCAAGCAAGAAGTTGACGAATGCGGAGACAAAGTACTCTACACTTGAAAAGGAGTGCTTGGCAATAATATGGGGAGTTGGTAAATTTCGCTTATTCCTGGCCGGAAAGAAGTTCGTCCTCCAAACGGACCACAAGCCGCTGACTTTCCTTAGCACGGCCCGCTACAAGAACGATCGTATACTCCGATGGTCTCTATCATTGCAGGGGTACGACTTCGTAGTAAAAGACATTGCCGGCAAGGAGAACGTTATGGCGGACTATCTCAGCCGCATAATCGTATAGACTTTCGTGTGAATAACTTCGTGTTTTGTTTTGTAAAATTATTTGTATTTCGTGTGTGTTGTTAAAAATATTATTGCATAATATTTTTCTTTGCGGGGGGCGTATGTCACACTTCATTCATAATTTTAATCATAACTATGTTGTGTATCCCCGTTAAAAGCAGTTCGTAGTTTTATAAGAGAATAAATGCGGCTCTTTGAGCGCTGTCTGCGATATACGTCCAATTTGTTATATGGCTTGATACATGTATCCTTTTCTCTTTTTTTTTCCTCTTTGTATTGACATAATATGTTTTTGACTAACATCATTGTACTGGAAAATTCGCGTATATTCCACTTGATTCGCGTAACGAACTCTCCAGGGGTTTCTGGCTGAATCTTGAATTTACGAGAAAGTTTACGTCACGTGATTTTGCTTTCTATATAAAGCCGATGCGTAGCGAGAATTTATTATTATGATGATCATTATCGTTGTGAGGTAATTTGAAGCGATTCGAGTGGCGGCTCGAGCGAAGGTGATTTTGTTTGGCCACAGGAGGTGGACCGTTAGATTTTTGTGCCGGTGGACAATTGTTGAATTTATTTTGTGCCAGTGGTTGGCAGTTTTGTTCTACAGAGGTAGAATTATTTTGTGTTGATCGAATCAAGTTATAGCGTTGAGTTCGCTTTGCAGTGTGGCAAAGCGTGGAATAGAATTTCGTCGGTCGTGATTTTGTAATACATTTGTTGTTATTAGAGACAGCGGTCTCTGTCTGTTGTGAAGAAAAGTCTTCGACAAAATCAATCCGAGCTTTCGTTAATTCGACCGTATAAATCGTCAGGCTCATAGCAAAACTACTTCTTGAGCCGGAATAAAATAAAATTTAGACACAGCTTTGTTTCAGCGCAGGTATTCGGGTTACCTAGCTCAACTGGTCCTTTGGGATTCCCGAACAAAGTTTGTGACATTTGCCATGAGCTAATTTTTCAACGTCAACTCTACTTATCCTTCTGAGTGGCAGAAAAACGTCGAAAGCATTAGTTGGGAAAACCGTCAAACGATTACCGCTGTCCGCTGTCGATGTTTACTTCCGATTGAAATTTTCCATTTGATTTTTTACTGTTTTATTAAGAAATATGACTTAAACTTAGATTTAGAGGTGCTTGCCAAGCCGGCTAAGCAAAAAAAGCTGCTGTATATTGTTTTTCCCCAGAGACAAAGTAGACTGACGCGAGTAGGTTTTGACTATGTCGATTACGTTTGCCATGAATACATTACTCTTACTCATTAAAGCATGCTGGCGACAAATGGGGCTAATTAAAGAAGGAGTGTGATTAGAATCGGCTTACAGGCTTAAATGGAACATATGCAAGTTTTTATTATCATATTTTCTATTTATCTTCTTTACTTGCAAGACAATTTGGCAAAGACGTTCCTCCTAAAAATGAATTGCCAAGCTATTTCCTCAAACTGCTTTCAGAAATGTCTAAATATTGCAGTACAGCAAAAATCTTATTATTTCTTTAAAGTATTTAAGAGCAGTATAAATCTAATTTAGAGCTGCTTTAACACACAGGAGCAGCGAAAATGATGTAAAGTGCTTTCAAAAACACATAACAACATGGCAGCATGGGTGAAAGTTTGACCGAGACCATGTCTCTCACTAACTCGTACTCCTTATCTCTCAGCCACGCCACTCATTTATCATTATAGGTTCTATACTTTGTCTAAAAATGTTTCCCTTACAGCAAAAAAATAGCTTACAAGTGTACAAAACACTTACTGATGCCGCCCAATCGAGACAGGCAAAGATTTCAATCGATTAGTTCGAAGGTCAAGCCACTGTAAAGCTGGCAATCGATCAAAGAAATTATCTGGCAACTCTTCGAGGTTGTTTCTTTCCAAGTATAAATGCTATAAAAGAACGGCAAATGCAATAAATTACTTCAAAATTTCAAAATCAATTTGAACATAAAAACCTAGTAAAAACAACATATAAAGAAACCGTGCTTATTTTTAAATTTTAAATATCTTTTTTTTGTTTTTTGCAGAATTTACAATTTGGTGAGGTGCTTTGTAAAATTTAATGTAAATGCCGCTTTATGAAAATTGATATGGTTTTAAATATAAAACGCAGATCAGTGAGAACAAAAGAATGGAAAAGTTTTCATTGAAATAAACCACATTAATGCACTGAGTATTTGTAAAGTTACATAACTTTGCAATATCATGATCATTTTCAGGGAAAACATTGAAATTAGTTTAGTGTATTTCCTTTTTCCCGCTTGTCCTTTTGGTGTTGCGGGGGCAGCAGCTCGAGTTGGAATCTCCAAGCATCCCGATCTCCTGCAATTAGCGGCAATTCCGCTGGTGGAATTCCAAGACGTGACCAGGCCAGGTCTTCAACATAATTCCGCCAGCGAGTTCTGGGCCGCCCTCTAGGCCTTTTGCCACTCGGAAGAGCATCCATTAATTGCTTTGCTGTTCGCTCGTGGGACATTCATGTTACATGGCCATACCAGCGCAGTTGAGATCGTTCTAGGCGGAGTAATAGCGGTTTGATGTTGAGAGATTGACGAATGTCAGTGCTTTTAACCTTGTCAAGTAAGGATAGACCTCTGACTTTTCGCAAAAAACTATTTCAGCCGTCTGTACTCGGGATCTTACTCTTTCGGTCGTTACTCAACACTCATGACCATAAGTGAGGATAGGAACAAAAACTGATCTGAAAACAGAAAGCTTTGCTTTTGTACGCAGCTCTCGTTTCAGTACAACTAATCGGTTAACCTGGCGATTACTGCACTTGCTTTTCCAATACGTGTATCCAGTTCGTTGTCTTGTCTACCGTCACTCAAGAATGTGACTGCAAGATACTTAAACTTCTCCATCTGTTGGAGAGTTACTCCATTTGTTTGGAAAGAACACTGGACAGGGTGCCCTGACAAACACATAATCTCAGTTTTAGCAATAATAGTTTTCATTCCAGCATCCAAGCATGCATCAGAAAACCAATCAAGTGCATATTGGAGATCACTTTTGTTCAAGCTTAACAATCCAAGATCATTTGCAAACAGCAGGCGCCAAACATTACGCTTGCCAAATGTAACACCACTACTTTTTTTATCTTGTCTATGTATATAATGAACAGGAGAGGAGAAAGAACACAGCCCTGTCGTAATCCAACACTGACACTAAAAGGTTTTGCTTTTATGCCATTGACACGAACACAAACTTCTGACTGTTTGTACAACGATTTGATAGCAGCTAATAGCTGACCTTTCACGTCATACTCCAGCATACTGCCCATAGCTTGTCTCTTGGAACACGGTCATACGTTTTTTCAAGGTTTACAAGCATATATACACCTCTTTGCCATATTCCCACGATTTCTCAAAAACTTGCTAAAGGGCAAAGGTCTGGTCCATGGTGGATCTGCCAGGACGAAATCTGCATTGCGCATCCTGAAGTTGAGGTTCGACTAGTTTAGGGCATCTCTTTTCAAGGCACTTTGCATAGACTTTTCCAGGAAAACTTAATAAAAAATGCCCCTGTAGTTAGTGCATTTCTTCTAGTCTCCTTTTTTGTTTATAGGTATCAACACACTGGTCTGAAATTGCTTCGGTACCTCACCAGTTTTTCAAGCTACTTGATACACACGAGTCAGCCAACAAACCCCAAAGTTGTTCATGGCCTTTAACATTTCGGGTCGAATATCATCTTCACCAGGGACCTTGGCAGTTTCAAAGATTTGATTGCTGTGCTCGCCTCTGCTTTGGTTAGATGAATTTCTTCACCAATTTGTTCCTCGGATGTTTCCAAACGTTGGACCATTGTTGGATTTAAGAGCTCACAAAAATATTCTCTCCAAAGATTTAGGATGCTCTTTTGATGCTTCAGAAGCACACCATTAGTATACTCAATGAAGGTGGCAACTGGTGTTCGTTTACCATGCAAACGGCGTATGGTTGCCAAAATACTTTGTTTGCCGATTTGTAGTCTGTATCCAACTTTTGTCCAAATTCTTTCCATGACTTTTCTTTAGCCGTTTGACAATAGTGGCGGCAATCTTACGTGCTGTGGAGTACCGCAATCGAGGCTGCTCAGGTGACTTGTTTGTTAACCAAGATCTAAACGCAGTTTTCTTTGCACGGATAGCTTCTTTAACTTCTTGGTTCCACCAAGCAGTTCTTTTCTTACTACCCATTTGATCTTCCACATGTTTGCAACCACAACTAGAAGCTGCAGATGTTATGACTGCTGATTTAAATAAATCCCACTCAGTCTCAACGTCTTTAGTATATTCAGGGAGTACTCTGAACAGGGAAGCAACTTTGCTTGCAAAAGTGTGTCTCACCTTTTTGTTGGCTAGTAATTCCCACTTTATTCTGTATACTCTTCGTGCTCTGAATCGTTTCCTTGTTCTTGAATGATTCAGGCCTCTTAGAATGCAGATGACTAGGTAATGGTTGGTAGACAGTTCAGCTCTTCTTTTAACACAAACATTGACCACAGAAGAAAGCAAGTCCACTGAGACAATACAGAAATCAATGATAGAACACTGTCCCACCGAATCTTTGTACCAGGTGTACTTGTGAATCCCTTTGTGCCGAAAAAAGGTATTCATTATGCACAGTTTATTGGTGGCACAGAACTGTAGCAAACATCTTCTGTTTCTGTTAATGTCAAAGTCTTCTTGTCTTTTGATAACATTCTTCCATGTCTTGTTGTCAGTACCCACATGTGCATTGAAATCACCCAGTAAAACAATTGATTCTGCAGATGTTACTTTCTGTAAAGCAACACTTATTTCATCTAAGAAAGGCTGGTACTGTGCTTCAGTGTTTGGTGCATACACCTGCAAAATGCACAGTGACTGCTCCTGTAGCCTAAGCTTAAGGAGACAAACCCTTCCTCCAAGTGAGGTCCAATCAGTGACACAGTGGGCCAGGCAAGGGCTTACAAAAATGCCTACCCCTGCCTGAGAAGACATGGTTACATCTACACCTGAGTAGAAAAGCCTCCAGCCTTCATTCAACTCAACAGTATCAGAGCCACAACACTTGGTAGAGGAGACTCCAACAATATCAAGATGATACTGCTCTGCCTCCCAAACCAGTTCCTGTTCTTTTCCATTGAGTGAAGTGACGTTCCAGTTGCCCATGTGATATAATCTGGCATATAATTTAGTTAAATAAATTTGCAATATAAATTAGTATATAAAATATAGGTTGAGATATAAAAGTAGTCAAACACATATTATTTTTACTGATAATCTTCATGATTTAATCATAAAACTTTTCATTGCTCTTCAGTTGTCATTTGAGTTGCCAGAAACAAATTTAAAAAGCATTGGCTTGTACGGGGTGAAAGGTTTTTGGAAGGCTTAAATTTGCTTATTTGTAATAAAGAAACTTCAGAAATATAAACGGTAAAAGTTTTAAAAAGCTGCCTTGTTTAATCCTTTACTTAAAGTAAAAATAAAAAAATAAAAGCATAATTTCAAAGTTATAAATAGTTCATTTGGGTATTGAAAAAAAATTCAGAAAAAACAATCTTGAATTTAAGCAGTCAAAAGATTGATAAAACAAAATATAAAAATTTAAAATTTAGTAGAATTATAACATATTTGAAGTCACAATTAGCCAATTAAAAATAATATACTTTCATATCAATTATTTGAGTAAAAAGCAAATTAAATATACCTTTTAAAAATACAGTATAAAAATATCTACCTGTATATGTGCTAGAATAAACAGATCTGATGGTAGTTTTTTCAGAGCTTTGCTAGATAAATCAAGGTATGGATCATCAACTTTATGATAAGCTAACAATTTTTTAACCTCTTCTTCATGTTTTTCAAAGTTTAACTGATGTTTTGCATTTTGATCAGTATCACTCTCTTCATTTTCTAATGTTCGCATTATGTGATAAAAACTGATTTGCTAAATTATGAAAAAAATAAGCTTTTCTGTTGTACATATATAAATAGCCAAAAGCAATTTGTTTATTTTATTTTTTTAGTACCTATATCAAAACAATATGTTGATTGTAAAATTATTATACCTTATATCAAGTAAAATTAAATATCAAGTAAAATTTGTTATATCAAGTAAAATTAAGAACTTATCATTTGGTTGCAATTATATTGTTTCGTTTTTTGTTATAAAAATAAAAATTGTTTTTAAAAAAAAATCTATAACAAAATTAAATGAATGCATTTGAGTAATGATGTCATTAAATCTTTGGCCAAGAAATTTTCTAATATATTTATAAAAGTGATTATCAATTTGTGTATTGTCTTCAGTTTTATTTGTAATTTTTTTAAATAAATTTTTAGGCACTTTATTGCATGTATCTTTTAACTTCTTGGAAAATTAGCAAACTGCAAAAGAATTAATTAATTCTTCTTTAAACTAATCTTAAAGGTATTAGCAAAAACTTAAAAAATATATCATTATTATCATTATCATCTCTATTTTTTAATATGATGGGCTAGATAAAGTCAAGGGCATTACATTTGTTGCAACCATCAAGAGATTACCCTGACCTGACTTTAGAGCAGTACTTGTCAACCTTTTTTTATTTAATAGTTTACAAAACTAGCTATGTAATTCTAATTAACATAAAATTATTTTTAGTAGCTATGGCATATACAACCAAAATGCTTAATGTTTTTACCCAATGATAAAATATAACTTTAAAAAACTATGTTTTTTTATGTTTAAATATGTAACAAAAAATGTATTAATTTAAAATAAATTAAACTCTGCTCTATAATATTATTTCTAAAATTTACACAAAAAATATCTTGTTTTATAAGCTTTTAAAAATAAAATAATAATTTTCTTTTATGATATGAATGTTAATGTCTGAAATAAACAAATGGAGGTGCCAGGCACCACATATCTATTTTTCGTGAACAAGATCCAGACAGTTATAATTCAAAACTTATCCTTGTCATTCTTTTGTGTCCTTAAGAAAAATACTTTACAGCCTTTTTTTTGATGCTTTGCTGTCTCAACAACCAACTCTAAACTTTACACATATCTATAATTTAAAGTAAAAATAAAAAATTGGTTTCTTGTTTATAATTCATCGAGTTTAGTTTATTACCTTTTAAATTTCAGGGAATTCCTAATGCCTGCAAGGTTAGTAACAGCAAACAGTGATCAAGACTCAAAAATAATATTTTGGCACGTCAGGTTACGATAACAGCCTGACATTTGCTCTATTGTCCTGCAATTCAGAAGGAGAAATGAAAATAATAATGAAAAAACTCTTGTTTTAAATGATATAGGTCACGTTCATAACTAATAAAAAATTGAACAGTTTTTGTATTGGTGAAAATACTTAGTAAAAATATTCAAAAATTATAATTTTGAAAATTTTTTAGAAATAAATTATAATCAAATCTATTTATCCTTCAATAAATCAGTTGCAGACAAAAAATCAATTTTAAACTTTGTTGTTAAAATTCTAGTCAGCGAACAACCTTTTGTTTTATTTAAAAAAATATTACAGTTTTTGTGTTAAATGGGCTAACTTATATCTGTAATTTATCTTAATTTGTCGATTAAACTCTACAAAAAACACAAACTTGAAAGCAATAATAAAACAGAGTTTTCAAAAATTGATAAATAATTTGAAATAGAATGAAACTTAAAACATACTTAAAGAAAAGCTGTAGCTGACACACTTTTACGATAAAGGGATAAGAGCATTATAATTGCAAATACGTGTAAGCTTCGACTGTAACCATAGTCTAAACAATTTTTGTGTTTCCATAATTTTAATAGAAATATAAGCTTTTACATAGGGCAGGGGTGGGCAAACTTTTTAGCTCGAGGGCCGCATTTACAAGCTGATTTTGTCTGCGGGCCGCACTACGGTAATCTCTAAAAAAAAGATCATAACTTTTAATCAAGGTCCAAAATATCCTTTTTTGTCTCGAAAAAAGTGATCACAAATTTTGGACATTGATTGAATGTGATGACTATTTTTTATAAATCATCACGACTGAAAGCAAAGAGAGAGTAAAGTTTTTTTCTTGAGGCTTTCGCGGGTCGCACAAAAAGTCGTGGCGGGCCGCATGTGGCCCGTGGGCCGTAGTTTGCCCATCCCTGACATAGGGTAACGTGAAAAAGTGATTTAGAAAGGCAACATTAGACTCAAAATACTGTACATTATAAAAAATGCCGTACATTTGTATAATCAAACTTTAAAATTTTTTATCCAATTAAAAAATGTAATCAAAATAATTTTTGGTAGCCTATTTAATCTATTGTCGGCTTTGCTAAATGCCGACAGTAAGCTGCTGTCTTTAAGATTTGCAACGTTTTTTTAAATAATTTGTTAATACAAAATATTCAATTAAACAGTTATACCAACGTAAGAAAAAATATTTTTCAAATAAGATGATCCTTTTAGATATTTTAACAAAAATAGTAGTTTTAGTGTGGTACCCAAATTGCTTCACAAAACTTCTTTAATTTTTAAGCGCTCGTTGAAAATCAGCTTTTTTATTAGATAAATCGGTTTCAGTTTGAAAGTGTTTTACAAAATCGTAGGTCTATCTGAAATTTCCTGATTGGCCTCTCAAATACACTTTTTCGACCATGACAAGTTTTATTTGCAGTAAGCTGTTTTAAATAATCACTTACTAAGTTGTTAATTCATTACCGTTTTATAATTAATAATTTAGAAAATTTGGGTAAATATAACTAAAATTCTATAGAGAAAAATAAAGACTTTTAAAAGTGTAGTTGTACCAGTAATTTTTTTCATTAAATTCAAGTAAAAATCACCTTTAGATGAGTCTATAAGAGTTGTTGCACTTAAAATAAATCAAAAGCAGTTTTTGAAGAGAAAAGCCTATTTGATTTCAGCTGATTAGTCCAATTGAAATCATAGCCATCACCTTTTTTTAATTAAAATCGAATGCTTTGTAGAATTTGAACAGAACTTTGCATAATTTTATTGAAACTTAAAGTTATAGGCTTATAACTGTAGTCTATGGGCTGGGTCGTCGAAAGCGTGGAAGGGCAGCTGCTCTGCCTGCCAATATTTTAAAGCGCGCGGCACAAGCGTCAGATGGTGCCCTTTGAAATTCGTAACACAGAAGGAATTTGTTAGATCTATGTCTCAACAATTACATAATCTCTACTAAAATTAAATCCAATAAAGCCAGGGGTTACCAAAGTTTTTTAAGCATTAGCCGTATTTAATAAACTAATAATGTTCGCGTGCAGCAAAATTTTCTAAAATTCTAATTATGTAAAAATTAAAACCTCGCAACTGTTTTCAGCGCAAAACTTTATAGTGATGACTAAAAAACGTCATCACTTCCAATCAGTGTCCGAAATCTCCATTTTTGTCCCAACTTGAAAGTGAAGACTAAAAAAGCAGCAGTGAATGTATTCAAAACTTAGTGTTCGTGAATAAACACCTTCTGCAACTTCTAGCAAAAATTTAAACAGCGAAAAAACAATTTAGATTTATTTTAAAAATTCACATGAGCCGCAAACGAGAGTTGGCGAGAGCATACGGCTCGCGAGCCACGGTTTGGTTACCGTTGCAATAAAGTTTACAAAATATCGATTTTGATAAGGGGTCGCCAAGCTTTTTCTGAAAAAAGCCACACAGCAGACAACAGTAATTTAGCGACAGGCCTAAATTTAGAGAATAAAATACTTTTCTCCTGGGTATGAATGTAAACTGCATTCGATTGTAAGCTTACCAACTGATAAGTTGGGATAAATGAGGAAACCTAATTGCAACTTTCTCTAGGTCACCCCTTAAACAAGGTGGGTACCTGATAGCTTTCCTGTGCTGGGGTTACAAGCCATTAAATAATATCATCAAAATAAACCGGGCTGCATTAATCTTGTGCTTAATTTTGTGTTTTGTTTTATTTTTCTTTCTTCCTTTTTTTTGTTACATTTTTTTTCTAGGTGATGCAATCATGCAAATCCTTGATAGCTATTGTAATTTATTGATCTTTTGCATGTTACAACGTTATTTTTATTTTTGTAGCATGTCCCTTTTTCCGTAGTGTAAACATGTTGATGTAAGTATTTTGTTTGACAAATAAAAAACGACTGAATTGAATTGAAGTGAAAGGGCAGTCTCAACAAAGGTAAGTTTTAAGCGTAATGGTGAAAATTTTTATTAAAAACTTAAAGAGCAAAAAACTTCTTCACTTGAGTTTAAAAGTAAAAAGTTTGTTGAAGCAAAGTGGCAAAAAAGGCGTTCAATAAAGCTTATTTGATCCGAATACCAAAAGTATTTGCCGGTCAAGTAAGTACAATCCTGCGACCTAGGAACTTTTTCTTGGTCTTCATAAAGTTTTAGTAAATATTTTCTTAATACCTTAAAATTTGCGTTTGTTGAGAGTGCTTTTTCATCACAAAAGTCTTTTTTTTTAACTTTCTCTTCCAGCCGAAAAAAATTGTTCTATTCTCCTGGTATGTAATTATTCTAAGTTTTTCTTTAATATTTGCTCTAAATCTTGATAAATTTAGATTGCATTTAAAGATTTTTACCGTTATGACGCCGAACTCAAAAGAGCGAAAGAAAAAAATAGTTTTTATTAATATGTTGAAATAGACTTCTATTTTGAAACAGCAATTTTTTTTAGTTGTAGTTTATAACTTCTAATTTAAATTCTGTTAGTACAAATAAAGCAAACAAATAACTTCTTTAATTTTAAACAGCGGTTATCGTATATTTAATAAAATATATTGATATAAGAAATATATAAGAAGTTTGAGGTCTTTCAAAAGTTTGTCTCCAAAACTGCACGGCCTTGAAGTCGGGGACTATAAGTTGTAGAATAGATAAGAACACCTCAATAATTAGGATTATTTTAAATCTAACTATTGGGTTTGGCTGATTTGAACATGCGACGTTCTATTGGTTCATTAAAAATAGAGTCTCGTTGTCGCATGAATTCACAGAATTAGGAGTACCGAGCACCGTATACAATTTTTTTTTATGTCTATATTTATCACCTTGACTCACAACAGAGCGACAAAAGCGCTAATACATAGGGCAAGCAATTACCCTGACCTGCTTCTGGAAATGCCAAAATATTGGTTTCCGGTAGAAATTTTTTATTTTGGTTTTTTGTTTTATAGGATATGACTTAAATTTAAAATTATTTTCCAAGACCGCCAACAGGAGAAAGTGCCATAGTGTCTTTCTCAATGACACAACGGAATGGCGCGAGTAGGTTTTAAACCGAGACCATGTTGATCACAATTACGGCGCTTTAACTACTCGACCACGATTGTAGAATAACTCCGCCCAATAAATTCTACCATAAATTTTTAATATTATGTAGAGTCAATAAACGTATAAACATCAATTGATTGACTTTGTGTATTGATGGCAAACGCAATTAAAATGGTCTTGGTTCAAAATTTTTTCTCGTCACTATGTGGTGTCCTTGAGAAAAACACTTTGCAACATATTTCTCTTCTTGACAATCTTTGCAAGCAGCTCTAAATTTTAGCAACGTTTCTTAATAAAAATAAAAGCAAATAAAATTTTCACTTAAAAAGCAGCAATATCTTGGGATCTCCTACAGCAAGTATCGATTAACGGCACCCTAAATGAAACGTCTTTAAAGTTATCCGGCCAGTTATGAGTATAGTTGACCGCTCCAGGATGTGTACCATTAATTTAAGATAAAAGATAAAGTAAACGGTAGATTCACATAAGCCTATTTATCAATTAAAAAAACATCACAGCAGCACTAAGTAAAACAGTCTTGATTACGAAAAACGTTAAAAGAAAAAAAATGCAAAAGTGTCTTGAAGAGTAAGAAAAAATTGCAATTTGAATATAATAACAAAAAAGCCTAATTTAAAAAAAAAAATTTAAATACCAAAAGTAAGACCTAAGAAAATGGATAAAATCTATTGTAAAAGTTGATGAAAGGCATTATTCATTTAATTTAAGAAACAAATTGCTTCTAAATTTTCTACTGACAGCGGAAAAATTACACAAAACCCGCCAAAGCGCGGTAGAAAAATTGCATTCGTCATACAAAACGCCATGCTCGACGCAAATAGCCCGGATGTAATCAGAAGCTTCACGCAGTCTATTCCGTGGAAGACGCGGAAATGAGTGGTGCTCATGATGAAAGTTGAGTCCGCCGTGAAACCAATCGAACCATTGCGGACAGACGATGTTCAGGTTGGAATCGACCATTGTTCGATAATATTCCTAATTAGGATTGCAATTAAAATTAAGCCATATTAATTAAGTAACGACTAGTTTTAGCGACCTCTTCAACAGAGCTTGGAAAATTTTTGTCGCTATCATAATCCAAATTTGTTTTAGTTTTACGCTGTATCGTGTCTTGTTTGCGTCAGCACTTGGTTATCGTCATAAAACTTGTGTCTACGTTTAAATCTTGGAATATGCTTCTTCAAAATCTAATCATGTAACACAGTGGTTTTCAAAATGGGCACCAACACCATCTGGGGACGTTTCCGAAAATGAAAGGGGTGTTGACTTCAAACTAGGCGATTGGGGGCTGAGAGTAAATCGGGGCAGTCATAAGAACATTGCCGCAATAATAACAATATATGCGCTGTTAATTTACTTTTACATAGTAAAATTTCCGAACGTGGAATTTCTGAGAAGGAACTTACAACATTCCCAAACGATTTCCAATTCAAACCAAAGTTTAATGTCTCGTATAAATTGTTTTGGCTACAGAACCAAATCAAAGTGAAATATTGTCACGTGTTGGATCAGATCAAAATTTTTTTGACTGACTTTTCCAGCTTATATTTGGTGCCTGCGTTCAGAGCCGTGATCGCGCATTTGGATAACAGAAGAAACCGCCTTGACATGGTCGACGGGGAGACTTACGACTGTTTCTATTCAATATGAAACCAGATATGAAGAAGCTGATGACGGTACACCACGCTCATCCGTCTCGTTAGAGTTTAGCATTAAGTTGTGATAATTGAAAAATAAATTTGTTTTTGTCGAGGGTCGTTTGAAGTCACAAAAAGTTGTTTATGGGGGTTTATCGGAGAAGAGTTTAGGAAACACTGATGTAACAGTTTACCCTATTGTATTGGGCAACTTTTTGTTTCAACTAAATTTAATTAAATGCAGCTGATGAATGAACTCTTAAAAGTTTTATGTATGCAATCAAAAAATTTTTTTAACTTTTTAAAAAAGCTTTCTGGAATTTATACGAATCATTAGCGGACATCGAATATTCGTAAATTCATATCTGATAATTAGAGAAATTTATGAGATAAAGATTGCGGAAACTTTCTCATGGCTAGTGTCTGAAAGATTGTATCGAATTCATTAAATAGAAAATTTAATCATCAAAAATTATCAGAAATTTAATTAATTCAAGGGTTAGATTTGGAGACAAATAGAATTCAAAAAGTTATTTTAAAATCTACAAGGGGAATCAACAGCGTCTATTTTGTCAAAAGTTATGCTCACTTAGCTTTTCACTTTGTATTCCCTAAAAGTAGTAATAAGTTGTGAAAACCATATTTAAACGGTGAAAGAATACAGTGAAATATTTTTGACTATCTCAAATCACTATGATACAAATAGTCAGCCCTCAATGAACTGGGAGTTGTAGATTAAAACTCGAACAGGCAACATTGTTTTTACGACATTGTCGGCAGTGACTAAAAAACCAAAATAAAAAATTTCTACCGGACAGCAATATCTCGGTATCTCCGGAAGCAGATCGGGGTAATTGCTTGCCCTTTGTATAGCGCCTCCGTCGCTTTCCTGCGAGTCAAGAGAATAATTGCAAAAACAAAATAAAATGGAAATTTAACCTGTATAGGCTATAACTGTTACTTCGTACGTTATAGCTATAATAAGGATGAATGGAATTGATAGATTTTCCTATATCCTTCTACTCTCTAGAAGGAATTCATTTAAGATTAATAAAGCCTTTCCCGCCGAAGAAATTAAAAGGTAACACAATAAAAGGAAATGCTAAAATACTTTTTGACTAATTTCCTCATTCCCCAATTTGAGCAAACCAAAAAATTACTTGAACGCTAGAGTATAGGCTGTCGTTTTATAAATTCAATAAATCAAGTTGAGCAAACAAGTTAAGCTTTTAAATTCAGCAAACGATTAAAAACGAACTGAACTGATGTTAAATCGAAGAAATCTGTTTATGGATGCTTAATTTACACATATTTACTTACTTCTTGGTGCTTTTCTTGCATGGTGTAGAACTTTTTTGCGTAATGGTTTAGTAGTAGTTGTACGTGCAGAACACCTTCACCCAAACAACCACACCAATAAACAAAAAAAGCAGTTTTCCAGTTTTGAAAAGCGGATAAGTAAAACAACATCCAAACCCAATGTAAAAACCAGGCCACCCAGACATCTTTTCGTTTCTCATTACGCAACGAGTCAACGATTAGTACAAAACGACCCACGCCTACAGTGAGAGGCAAAAAGATCCATTGTTGAACCTGAAAAAATCCGATTATAATATATTTTGAATAAAGGCTGCTATTTATGTAGAACTATCACGCAAAAGCTAAAACGCGCACTTGAAAATTTGTGTAGTTGTCTCAACGGATGTAATTGCATAAGTAGACACATGTTTTCGAAGGCCAAACCAGGACGCTTGTTAACAGAAAAAAATTCGTCCCTAAAAAGTAGTGTTTTCTAAAAAAAAGTTTTCACTTTAAATTATTCTCAGATTTCATGATTTTCATCCCAAAAAAAGTAGTATTTTCTAAAAAAAAGGTCTTCACTTTGAATTAGGGCTACCAACCGTCCCGGAATGGCCGGGACAGTCCCGGAATTGACGTCTGGCATCCCGTGTCCCGGGCTGGCTCACTTTTGTACCGGAATTTACTGACAGCTCTTTGGATTGTTTTGGGGCAACTTTTTGGGGCTCTGTCCTACCTATTTTGGCAAAAATTGCGCAGGAAATCGAAGACAGATTTTATGTAAAAACTCCTTTTTTTCTTGTTTTTTCCGACATCGCTAGTTTTCAAAGAAAAATAATAAAATCCGAGATTGATTTCAAGTGAGGACCTTTTTTTTTTTTAGAGATCACTATGATTTTGGGACAAAAATCGAGGTGTTTCATTTGTTTGGCCCAACAATGTTTTTGATGAGCCAAACTCGCCCTCGGCTTAAAAAGGTTCGACGCCCCTGTATTAAGGTGTCCCGGAATGGCGAAACAGAAAGTTAATAACCCTACTTTGAATCTATCTCGAATTTCATGATTTTCGTCTCTAAAGACTAATGATCTCTGAAAAAAACAAAAAAGGATGCCTGCACTTGAAGTCTGTCTTCAATTTCTGGAGAGATTTCCTCCAAAATGGCCGAGCAAAGCCCTAAAAGTTTGGATGTATAGTAACCCTATGCATAAGGGCGGCAATTGCCTCAAAATGAACCGCACCTGCCACTATTTTTTAAAATATCACAAAGGCTTAATTAGAAATTTGGAATACACGTACTAAGCAATAACAAAGTAACTTTCGAGTTTGGAGTTTCAATTATTTTAGTTGCGCATATTTTGTAAAAAGATACTACTAATTTAAAATCAGAAAAAATTTAATTTCGGTGTCGGTTATAATAGTTTTAAAGTCTCAAAAATTGATGTTTCCAATTGAAACTCTTAACTGGTTTATTGAAAAGAAAATTTATGAAAACAAAAGTCTTAACAGCAAATACAGTTTAAAGGTAATCAATTATTTAATTCTTTATTAACCTTTCATTCTATCTGACCACCATTTCAATTTAGGCCTATACACATTTTTATATCCATCTCTATTCAGCGAAACCAGAAAAATTGTAGAGCACAAAATTTTCAACAATAATTTAGCATTTCAAGGAAAATTTTTTGAACGGTCACAACAATAGCTGACTAACTTACAGAAACACAAATAGCTTTCATTGGATGCAGTGGAAGCGAGAAGAGCAATTCGTTTTGTATCCACGCGTCTTCTATGGCCTGTGGATCAACAAAATTACTCGACAAGTCAACAGTATTTGTGAGAGCGTGATGGATCGTGTGTTCATCCTTCCAAAACCTCGCGCTCATTCCGAAGCAAAATGTTCCGAAAAAAACACCGATTTTTTCATCCACCTCCTTAATCCGAAAAAACTGTAAAAAAAGTAACTTTATTTTATCATCTATGTTATTAAACTTAAGGTATAGTTCAAATTCTGGCGGACAAAAATAGATGTATAATTCTTTAATTTTGACGAAGGTTTGTTTTATAACTATCTCAGACCGAATCGAGAAGTTTTATTGGTGGACTTTCTGCTTCGCTAAAAATGGTCAGCAGGCCAAAGAACTTAGATTAATCATCTTTTCAATATCTTAATTGTTAAATGACAGTTTAATAACAATAGACTTGATTTACGTCGACATTTCACTAAAAAGTTTTCATTCTTTGTAAGGTGCAAGAAATCAATAAGTTTTTTGTCAACAATTATTCTAAAAGAGCGCTGCCTAACCCATGACCTATTCTAAATATTCTAAAAGAATGCTGTCAAAGTGTTTTGCTGCGGCCCGCAAGAAAAAAATTAAGTAGATGCTCAATCAACTTGAATTATGCAGTAGACCTGTCTTTGTATCAATCCACTGGCGCACAGAAAACCTAGAATATAGTTAATTATTTTCAGGCCAGTGGAGGCTTTCCGCTTTATTTAAGAAAATAACACATAGAATTAAATTGATACCCTTTTTTTAGTCTTTAACTAAACTTGTGGTTCAAATCAAGGGGCTAATTTAAGATAAACAAATAAACATTAAACTGAAGACCAAAAACAAAGTCATCACTGTGATTATTGCATCAATAGCGGTCCGCCATGGTTCCTTTTCTAAAACCATTGGTATCAATTATTGAATGTTTTGGTAAATGGCCTGTGGGCTTACAAAAGCAGAAAATCACCTAAAAGCATCAAAGTGAAAACAATTTTAGATATTAAACGGTTTGGTTACGCAAATTTTTAGTTACACAATTAAACACTAAACAATGGAGGTACAGAAAAGTTAGGTAACGGAAAAAGTTTACTTATATTTTATTGATCGCTCTAATAACACCCTTATTGAACCACAATACCTGACTATGCATAAAATCATGCATTAACATTCCGCATTGCTGCCAAAAAACTGCAAGAAGTAATCCCGAAATCACTGAACGAAAAGCGGTTTCAATCAGCAACTCAGAATGAATGAAGACGATGTTGGTCATGAAGAGCAATAAAACAAAAAGGCATTTTCTCACACACCACCAAAAACTTCAAAAACATAAAGAAAAGTAATAAAAGTTGTTGGTTTTTGAGAGCAAAAAATAAATAAAAAAAAACTAGCTGGCATGATCTTTTCAAACAAAACAATAATAAGATACAAGTTTCTACGATTTTTTTGATGGTTGCGAGAAAAAGCAAGTGGCATATCATAAACGAAGAATTAATATCTCCGCAAAATTAAGAAAATAGAATAGGCAATCAATCTTACATGAAGTTGAAAATATGGCATTTCTGACAAACACAGCTTTATTGCAAAAATCAAACTTATATCTTATGCAGCGTTTGATTCGAAGCGGATTCCCTTAAATATAAAGTAAAAAAGTTTTTAACACTGTTTTTGTCAAAAGGCGTCTTCTATTGAAAAGAGGTTTTTCTTTGAGCAAGTACGGCACGTGAGGCTCACAAAAAATCGATATACAAGACAAGCATTCCATTATTATTCGTTTCATCTTTATATTTATCCTCTTGACTTGCAGGAAAGCATCGAAGGCGGTACACATTGGAAAAGCAATTATCCCGACCTGCTTCCAGAGTTACCAAGATATTGGTGCCCGCTCGAAATTTTTTATTTTTTTTTGTTTTATAAAGATATGACGGAAATTTAGAGCTGCTTGTGAAGACCGCCAAGCAGGGGAAGTGCCATAAAGTGACTTTCTTATGGACACAATTAAATGGGGCGAGTAGGTTTTGAACGGAGACCATGTCGATCACGATCACAGCACTCTTAACCACTCGACCACGCTGCCGACTATACTATAAATAAAACTGTTTTCGGCTTAAGCGAGTTTAGATTTACAGGAAATGAGTCACCACGTTTAATGTGTTTTCCTTTTTTGTGAGACGAAACTTTACACAAAGATAGGGCAATTACTTTAGTTCTAGATACTGAATCAAATCAGAATTTTGAGAAGTCAAAAAATTACTAAAGACTGATTTCAAAGCAGTAAATGAAATTATAATTTACCTTAAATACACGCCAATTGATGCAATTACGGTACCTGAAAATTTCTTGAATGGTTTTTGGATGAATTAAAAGCATTACCTGTTGTCGTAATATCCTTCCCGTTTAAATTTCGCTCCCAATTCACTCATGGCCTTGTCAAACGGTCGTTGGTGAAATTCATAACTACCAACTGTAATAAGAAAAGATATTACACATAAAAAAATACAGCAAAACAGAAAAGTATCTTTAAAAAAAATGCAATTAGAATTTGATAAAAGAATTTTTATAAATCGATCGTTTCTATGCTGAAGGTGGTTGTTATAAAGGTTTACACACACACAAAACTAAAATTTGTTTATTTTAGATAAATCTGCATACACCTTCGTAGGATTCACGCCCCATGTCAGGGCCGTCCGACCGCAACTTGCGAAGTTCTTTAATGCTGCCCGCAAAGAAAATTTTAATCAGATGCTCAATCAACTACAATTACTGCAGTGCCTCTGAACCAATCCAATGAAGCGAAAAAATTTGGAAAACAATTATTTTGAGACCAGTAAGAGGCTTTTCGGATTATTTCAGAAAAAATTAAAGTGAAACAGAAAGTGGTCACTTTGATTACTGTACAGCAGCGAATGCAGCCAGCAATGGACAAACCCCCGGGCACCCTTGCCCTACGTCGAGAACAGCTGTTTTAAAAGTAACATAAAAAAAGATAGGATTGATCAAAAAACGAGCGAGAAATTAGAGATTACTAAAACACGATTAAAAGTAATATTTTGATAACTAATGTAAACGATGTTTCTTTGTTTTCTGATTAATTCGCTTCACTAAATATCGAAATATTGCAACTGAGAGAGAGCTAGATGATTATTACTCCCAGCGGATGGTTATATTACAAACAAAAAATTTAATTATCAATATAAATGCTAACCAAAAAAAGTTTACCCGTGCGTTTCTTTACTGTACTTTAAAAAAAATAATAAAAAACGTCAAAAATTTTCATGTTAAAAAATAACAGCTCTTAATATGAATGAAAATTTGTCTCAAATAAAAAAGTTACTTTAGAACGCTACACAGAGTTAAAGATTAGGCTCTAAAATATATTCAGAACAAGGGAAAAGCCATGAAGAAGATAAGCCAGCACTATCACAAACCAAAGATAATTTTCAAAACCAAAGGGCAAATATTGTTTTTTTATTTTGTTTATACGCATATATATTAATCTGTGGAATTCAAGATTTTGTTCTCGTACTATAGCAAATACAAATCTATAAAATTGGCCTTGAATAAGAAATCATTTTATTAAATATTGTCGCGTGTTATTAAATTTTTTATTAGAATTTTTGCTTACATTTATTTGAAGGGCCGTGCTTCTTCAAATACATCGAAATACAATTTATTAAAAGGATTTAACAACGGATTTTAGTCCTAGTTATAATGCGTATTAATCAACATTTTCAACTTCGGACAAAAAATTTTTCATTTAACAGAATACGATTGTGAACAAACTGCTTTTTGGGCGAGAGTCATGTCAGTGCTTTTTTGATTATGTACTTTTAAGAGATGGAGATTAAACAAAAAGATTATATACAAACCATTACGACAAAGTTGCGTTTATTAACTTGTGATCTAATCTTCATCTAAAGTCCAGCCGGAAACTAACTTGGAGACTAGAAATGCCCATAAACACACAAAAGTCACAATTGAAATGCTCACAAAAGTCATTCACATTTCAGACAAAAACAAATAAAAATCATATTACACGGATGTTTAACGAACTTTAATACTCAATGGTTTTTCTCGAACATATTTGCTTAGTAAAAATTCACATTTAAATGAGTCTGTTAAACCTAAGCAGAGACAAAGTTTGTAGGCTTTACTGCTTTACCATACAATATATTCGTGGAATCACTGAGAGAATTCAAAGGTCATTGAATGAATTTGATATAAAAGTTGTTCTAGATTCTAGAACCATATAAAACTATTAGTAATTATTTTCCTCCTCCAAAATACTCGGTGAAAAAAAATGAAATTTCTGGTTTAATTGATCAAGTTTTAGTGCTGATTGCAATCTCATCTATATTGGACAAACAGAAAGAAGTTTAAAATCCACGAGTATGCTCGTAGATTATTTGTAGATTTTTAGCAGTATACTTCGTAGTATACTCGTAGATTTTAGAACAATCTATCATACTCGTAGACATAGGCGTACCAGCCAAAAAAATTTGGGGAGGCAATGAAGTTTTGCCCAAATTTTGTGACGTTTGCCCAAATTTTGTGACGTTTGCCCAAATCATGATTTTCTAGTACATTACTGAAAGGACAAAAAAATTGTCTGAGATTCTCTGACGAAAAACAAATTTTGTCCTAAAATCATAGTGATCTCTAAAAAAAAAGGTCTTCACCTAAATTTGGTGACTATTTTTTGCAGTTGATCATTGCCTCGGCTATGACTCCTGACTTTGCCCAAATTTTTCATACCACTGCCCGAAAATTATGGTTTTGCCCAAATATTTTCTTGTCACTGCCCGAAAAATTTGAATTTTGCCAAATCTTGGAAACTTTGGAGGGGCAATTGCCCCTCCTGCCCCCCCGGCAGGTGCGGCTATGCCCGTAGATTAATGGAACATAAACGATTCATTAGATAGCCTACTGATGACTGGGCCCATCAGTGCTTTGCGAGGATTCGATGATTATGGATCACAAAATAGATTGACAGAACAATTACTTTAAAAGTTGAACCTTATAATGAATAAAAAATTGTTTGCAAAAAGTTGGTTTATAAATTCAAAAAATAATTAAAATTGAATTTAAAAAACAGAAACGGTGGTGATTCTTTTCCCTTGGTTTATAGCAAGTTATTGAATTGTGGTGAATATTTTAGTTTGTGTCCTGGTCAAGTTGTACTTTGGACAATTACAATTTTACGTAATTAATAAGCTTGGTTGATTCTTCGATATTGCTATTATACAATTACTTGTTGTGTTTTATAATTAGATTCTTTTCGGGCATGTTTTTTTGCTGTTCGGGAGTGTGGCATTAGTTGAAAGTTGATCGGTTTCTTCAATGATCGCCATGTCTTTGTTTTTCGTCGCGATGGCGATGAGTGAAGAAACTCACCTACCTTCAGACGTTGGGTCTAAGAGTAGCGATGACAAGGTTTAGCAGTTGTTAAAGTGAACAGTTTAATGTCTTTGAAGATGCCTGTTGAGTGCTGAATGAGGAAATGTCAGTTTAAATACTCGTAAATATACCTTGCCGATTTTTTGTTTTGGTATTGTCACAAAAGAGCATTCAAGTTATCAACAAGACAGGAAATTTTTTATTTAATCCATTAGGAATTATGGTGAACAAACAAAGAAAAGCAAACAAAGAAATTTGTTTTCTGCTTACACACTTAATGGGGCAGAGCATTGGCGTTTTGTCGTCCTTATTTTTTGACTTGCATTATAAAGCAAACAAATCGCCCTGTTGCGAACTCTCAAATACAATCATAGGTGAATAGAATTAAAAATTGTTTACTTTTCGACGAAAAAATTGCACAAGTAAATCGACCTTTAATTTATGGGGTGATTCACGCCCGGCTCGTATTTATATAGATCTGCTAAGTAAACAACAGTCTAAATCGCTTCGATCAAGAGCTTTTAATGGGAGACTCACAAGGTAGAAAAATGAAACTGTTTTGTGACTACACTTGCCATATCAACGTTATCAACATAACCAAACCATCGTTGAACCAATTTATTTTGATTAAATTTACAGCAACAAAACGGAAGAAATAAAGTCTATATTATTTGACCAAATTCCAATATAACTCAAGATTATTGACTACAGCATGTACGTAGCGACAAAAGGAGCAGCGGGAAACACTTTCCAATTTGTTAAAATTGAAAAAAATGAGTCAAGTTTTTTTGAAAATTATTTAATGGAAAGACCTTTGTTTTGGCCTTTGGTTGATTTCCGCAAAACAGATTACGGCTTCCGCCTTCAGTTTAAAGGAAACACCTTTCTAGAGTTTAGAATTCAGTTGAATTTTTTCTCGTACATGGACATATTTGCAGAAAGACCAAAAATCACCACTTGGATAACGCCTAAAATTTGGAAAAAATTGCTCTTCCCTTGACCATTTGTAACAAAAAACAATTGCGGTGACTTCTTGAAGAGACCCGAAAATTTTATGGGTCTCACCAAAAAGTTTAAAATGCAGATGCAATTTAACATACCCGGCTTTCTGTTACTAAGCACATCAAACTTGTGCATGCTCTCTATTGCACATGTCGCATCTTGGCCGACGAATTTTTCAATTACTTCTCCGCCAGGATGGTGCTTGACAAAGCTTGTTACATCGTACCACTGTCCTCTGTAGCCAATGAGCTTCTTGCCCATAGCTTTATCCATTAAAGTACAAGCTGTGTGGCTGCTATTTTCAAATTTTGTTTTCGCTTTTTTATCTTTGTTGATCCATTTAACTATCCTGAAGTTGCATAAAATTTACAACTGCAACAAAAAATTATTTTTAAAAAGAAAAAAACTGTTATCGTTGCTTTTCGCCCTTTTAATGGTTAGGTAAGCAAATGTTTATAATTTCTTTCACAGATTCTTACAATTCACCCCGTACGTTTACTACCATCAAGCTGAAAAACAAACGTATCAAATCAAATTTTAAAAAACTTCCACAATCATAAAAAGCAAACTTGAAAATTAGAAAAATAAAACTTGCTTCGAAAAAAGAAGTTTAAGTTAAATTTGTAACTCAATAACCCGAGTAGGTTTCGAACCACGACTCTCTCGATCACGTTCGACATCAATACGGCGCTCCTTAACTATTCGATCACGGTGCCGACTTCTTATAGCAAACATGCATTCCCTTACATGAAAATAATACTGTACTTTTATCTAATTTAAAATTGATTAACAATTTTACTAGATAATCAAAGATTTTTAAACTAAAAATTGCGCACCCCTGGGGTAGAGGGTGCTAAAAGTTTTTAGGAGGGGTTCGGAGTTGGTGGAATATTGTGAAGCATGTAAAACTTGTATTGCTGTTTGAGAAATTATAAAAAGGCAAAAAGATTGACGCCATGGAATTGCAACCCCAGAGTTTTAGAACACTTGCTATAAAATACAGAAAAAAAATTAAAATTGTTCATAACTGCTCGAAAAACAGCAAAGAAAAGAAAAAATTAGTTTTTGTATGTAAAATTTGATAAAATTTTGAAAAATTTTGACTGGTAAAACTCAGTATAAAACTAACCGAAATTTGAGGTTGTGTAAGTTCGATGACGTAATAAAGCGCTGAAAAAATTTTGGCTTTATTTACTTTAGCGGGCCCAAGTTATGACGTTATACTTTGCAGACAAAGCAGAAAAAAAATACTTAATAAAAAGACATGGACGGTTGCTAGTGTTGCACTTTATCTGTCATATACTGTATTTTTGTGTAAATTGCTCGTCAAAAAGAATCCAATAAATACATACAAACACTAGTATAAAGAAGTTTAAGACATCATCACCAGCGTAAAATAGCCCAAAAAATTTGATATCAAAAAAATAATACAAAAAATTTTCGCTTGCACTTTTGGGGCTCGCAAAATCGTTATTATACATTTATTCAACTTTATTAAAATATGCAAAGTTGGCTTTGCGATTGAGACCTAAATAGCTTGCGGGTGAATAGACTTGGTGCTTAACTTTTTAAAACCTATAGGCAAGTTCAAGTTCAAGTACCTGCAGTACCTAAAATATATCCAGTTTAAAAAGTTTTAGGTATGCAACTGTTTGCTATGGTCCTTCAAGTAACATGCTAGTTGACGCCCATGAGATATTATTCGACTACAAACATAGCCTTAAAAACTGGGGAGTACTTATAGATTTATCACCATCTCAACCTGTTTATCAGCAAAAAAATTCGAGAACAATCTGGTTTTTCTGGCACCGAGCACATTTTTTGAGACATAAAATGCAATTGTAAAATGCTTCTTGGAAGAAAGAAAATTATTTTATGTCCAAATAGTTTATTTTAATGTGCATGTACACCAGATTCATGTACACCAGATTCATGTACACCAGATTCATGTACACCAGATTCATGTACACCGGATTTATGTACACCAGATTCATGTACACCAGATTCATGTACACCAGATTTTTGGAGTTAAAATTGATTATTTTAATGCATAACACTTTACGCGAAAGCAATTTTGGCTACATAACAAAGATATATTCTGCTCAGTTATATTTGTTACGTTTATGCTTTTTGGTAAAATCTTTCAAACTCAAGATTCGGACCAAATTTTTTCGGTCCCTCTTTCCAAATCCTTTGTCTGGTTATGTCTATGGCCACGATCCAGGAGTCATGTTGTTAGTCTATGCGCTCGCAAAAATGAACTGAAAAAATATTTAAAGAAATTAGGGATTGAACCAAACCCGAATCAAAAATCAATATTAACTGCAAATGACTTTTTAAAATCTGAACCGAAGCTCAACCAAAACTAAATTTTTAAATATAAAATTTGCTGAACCTGAAACGGAACTAAACTAGTAAAAATAAAATTTGCCGAACCAGAACTGGAACATTATTTTAAACGGTTTGACGCCTTGCTTTTTACAGTTTACATCATCTGGGTGTCATACATAGTGGCAGATAACTTGTAAACTGTCGAAAGCTAAAACTAATCTTCTCTGTTTAGTACGAATTTAGGGGTCTAATAGCATGAAAGCAAAAATAAGGCAACCTTCAGTACGTTTAACTCAATCATAGGTTTTCTTAAACATAACTTCCTGGTCTAAACTTTGCGAATTTTTTTAAGCAGCCGCAAAGGTCTACAAGTATTGTTTTGTGAAAACCAAGACGTACTACGCAGTTACTATAAGCGTGACTTGCGAATTTTATTTTAACAGAAGCCTTTATGAAACTGGTTTTAACTGTGACGCTTCGCTGCAATAAACTCGTTTCCACTACGAGCTTGGAATGGAGTATTCTTTGTTTCTTTTTTAATTTTTTTGCTTCGTTTAGCGCTTAAGCGCAGAAAGAAGTAAAAACTCTATGAAACAAACAAAGAATACTCCATTTCATGCTTCAGTGGAAACAGGCCTTAATGTGTATGTTGACACAAATATAAAGGAAAAAAGGAGATCGCTTTCAGTTGATTTACAACAGTATGACTGACGTTGCTACAGATCAAAAAAGAAAGTAATACGCGCTTTTTTAAGGAAATAATTTAACACTTAAGATTTGAACCTAATGGCGTTTTGCAGCTTAAACGTACGCAACATTTATGGGGGAAACCACCAAATAACAATGCTTTTTCTGGATTTGATATCATGGTTTCGGATCAGGTACGATCTACGATTTGACAAATCGATAGTGTTCACACATCGTGGATCGTACCTAGGGTTGCCAACTGTGACAAGTTTCAATAAAGGACGTATGAAAAATAGATATAAACATAATTTTCAATCCCATCTATATCACTATATATGCATCAGTGGCGTGCAATGACCTCTGAGTCTGGCCATGCAATTTGCATGCCAAAATCTGGTCATGAAAATAGGTATGTTATGGATAATTACTGAGTGAGACATGCAATATTTTACTGGTAGGAAAAATTTTTTGTGTGAGATTGTAACTTTTAGTCGTAATGTCATGGTGATCAAGAACAATTTTCGTCCTAGATTTTTGATGATCTCTCTAAAAAAAGGTCATCACTTAAAATTGTTGCCTGGTGATGCACTTTTTCTCCTGAAAATGCAGTGATCTCCAAAAAAAAAAAAGTTGTCACTTCAAACCAGTCTCCAATTCCTTACTTTTCGTCCTAAATTCACGGTATTGTCTAAAATAACACAAAAAAACGGTTCTTCGTCTCAGATCTGCCTCAGATTTTATCCCGAACAAGTAATATTTCTCATCGAATTCAACGATATCTACCTCATCGCTCAAAAGTTCGTCATGCAATTTCTAAAAATTTGGTTTTGCAACTTATGACTTGCATGCCCTGATTGCACGCCACTGATATGCATCATAAAAAAATAAAAATGAAAAATAGTGTAAATCTTTTTATTTTTTAAAATTGTGTTTGGTTTGACTTTTTGCTGCTTTCAACAATTGAAGGTCATCTTTTGTTTTTTCAGCAAATTCTGAACAGCTGTCTTTGAAGTTGAAGTACAGGAATATGAAAAGCTTATATTCTGCAGAGCATTGTTTCTTTCACTTCGCCATTTTGAAGACATAACACTAAAAATCCTTTCACAGTATGCTGATGAACCATTTCTTCTGATGATTTAGGAGGAGAGGAGGCAAATAATTTTTTTTGAAAACAACTTGGAAAGTTGCTGGAGAACGTTTAGAAATATAAAATTGTTGATTCAGTGTTTGCAAAAATTAAATCAACTTTAAAATACACGTTCTAATTGCAAAATTGGCAGTAAGTAAAATGATATTTAAAATAAAGGACATTTCTGTACTTCATAAAGGACAAGGACAGAAAGGGTTAAATAAAGGACTGTCCTTTCCAATAAAGGACGGTTGGCAACCCTAATCGTACCTGATAATTTTAAAAATTGATATACAGTAAACACTGTTACCAGGGATATAATTTAGTTTAAAATCCATTTGTTTATCCGTTTCATTCGTTTCATCCGTTTCTACCAGAAGAACAAATGGATTTTAAACTAAATTTTAAAAATTTTTAAATTGTTTTAACCGTGAGTACCCGAGCTACGAGGCACTTGGAAGGGACCCCGACTATGAACATCGCGCTGTGTGTCACAAGCACGTGTTCAGGGACTGAATTAACTGTGTAGACACCCAAGCTGTTGGGTTACCATTAGGGTGAGGGTTAGCTGTTATGGTTAGCTGTTAGGCTTTTAACTTATAAAATAGTCTAGGTGAAAAGATAAATAGTGTAACGAGCTAGGTGAAAAGATAAACTTTTAATGTGTGGTATCCAGTTTATCGATTTATTTGGAAGAATGGATTGGAATTGACCTTTTTTTGGTTATCAATTTTATTTCAACATAAAATTTAAAAAAGGCTTACGCAACTTTTCACATGGCCAAGAGTAGCCACCTAATTAAAGCAAAGACCTATTTTTTTTTGGTTTCGCTTTCATTTTAACGTGAAATTTACGTATCTGGACAATAGCTCGAAAACAATTGTTTCAAAACAGTTGTTCGATATACTGTAGTAATTTTTCGAACAAACAATTGTTCGAAAATTATTCGAAAACAAGAGCCAACATTTTACAAACAATAGGGTTAGGGCTAGGATTAAAGTTACGATTAGGATTAAGTATTCAGTAAAAAAGTAAATTGACCGTTTCTAAAATAAATACTTTCAGACAACTGCATATAAAACATGCGTTTCCGTAAATTCGAAATTTAAAAAGATAAACCAGAGGCGCAAATTCAAGAATCTAGTAAGAAAAATTTTAAGATTTTACGGAACCGTTTAAGTATACAGTCTAATAAGAAACTTTTTTTTAAATATGCGGTCTACCATCTGTCAAAAAGCCTGTTGACCAACTTTAACCCTAACCCTAATCCAGACTGTTACTCAACCAGATGGTGGACGCGTACACCAGGTAGACTGCATATTTAACCAGTACTGATTTTACATCAAAATCCAAGTGAAGATCAAAAAAAAGTTATCACCTTGTTTGTTCACCGGATTGCGGCCCACGGCAAATTTTTAGGTAAAAATTTTATCGATACGGCCAGCATACGCTCACAAGTTTAACATGCCTGCCCTACAGTATGACTATTCGATAATTGTTTTATTTTCGTGCCTTGTCAAATAGCAGTTAATTATATTTAGTAGCGGGATTCAGCCGGTTTGCACCGGTTCGTTCGAGCTGCCTTAAGAAAGTTTTATGAGTTCAGAGAACCGAATAACTGACGAACCGACTAGTCGCTGTCAGTCAAGATCTACTGATTTTTAACTTCTAATGCAATTATTAGGCTTTACCTTTTTAATTTTTATCTCTTTATTTATCCTTCTGACTCACAGGAAAGCGTCGCAGGCGCCATACATAGAGTTGTGGCGAGCTATTCTATTTGTGATGTTTTATATTGGCAACATAACATTGCCACGCAACGTGACTACGCTATGCGAACATGTGCTTTATTCGAAATATAACGAGTTGAGAAGCAGACGCGTGTTGGTTGTTATAAACTATAAGTTGAGATTAGTTAAGGTTAAATAAAAGTTAAACGAGACTAGAACACTATAGAGTAAAGTCGTTTCGAGAAAACTATATGTCTTATTGTTGCGGCAGCAAGAGATTGGCTATTTGAAAAAGAGCAAACCAATAATCTAAACGTAAAAAGTTCAGAACTTAATATCTTGTGTTAATGAAGCAGAAACTACAGTGAAAAGAAAAACAGTCTTATTGAAGAGCAAAGCAATGTATTATAATTTATCTATGTTCAGTTGTCAAAACTCAAATCGACTTTTATCAGCTAGCCGATTTTTTGCTGCTTTTAGAAACAAGTTGATGACGCAATCAAGACACCTATTTTAAAGCTTTATTATTCTTTATTTAAATTTATTCTCTTTTTAAAGAAAGAACAACATCGATCATTTAGTACACTGGCATGCTTCTTCACAAAACCAGCTTGGAAAAAAATCATCAGTACCAAAAATAATATTTTAAGTAAAAAGAAAAAAGCTTTTCACCGTTAGTTAGTTGCGATTTTTTACGTAGAAAATAGACCAAAAAATATTGAAAGTTACCGAAGTATTTAAATTCAAATTGACCGGTACTAAAAAAGCAGAAGTGAGGTATTTAGCTATACAGCCTTTGTTCAGTGTTATCAACTGCCAAAGAAGACATATAAGTAAGCATAGGGGTCAAACAATACACGATCTTTTGTGATTGATTAATGTTTATAAATAACATGTAAACACACAAATGAACATACCACAACCAAATATAAGCAGTAAAATGCTCGTTCCATGCTCGGGTTTAGTTGACCTGACACGTTAATAGCTAAAAAAGTTTTTCTCTTTTAAGACAATATTACTTTAGATTTACTAAAATAGCCTCTTTTTCTTGGAATAACCCACTTAATTTGATACTAATTTTAGGCGTTCGTTACAATGGTTTATATAGGTCAAAAAATAAAACCAGATTGTTTCTTTGACCCATTAGCTATAGATCGTAGATCCTGAAAAATTAATAGTCTCAAAAAAAACATTTTGAAGTCCTCGTCCTTGAAATCGGCATGCGTTTTCGCTTTAGACCTTGCAGTCTTCAAAAATACATCTTGCCCCAAGGTCTTGTCACCAATGCATTACCTTCATCATATCATCTACTAATATCTTCAAATTAAATGGCTCTCGAAGTTTATTTTCTAATAGTAAAAAAATGTGCCATCATCCATAAGTTGAACGGCATTGTAGCCTTGTAGGTTATGGCAGTTGTATGTTTTTCTTCTGCCGCCTGATATACTACAGTAATTGACTGCAAACAAAGGACGACATTTGCTTAATAATCTTTTTAAAAGTTTCCTATGGAATTAAAAATTACTTTCAATGCAATTATACACTGATGACAACACATTTCTTTCGATTTATTTTTCATAAATAAAAAATAATAATTACCGATTGTAACGGCTAATCTTGTCCCTTTAGTTTTTATAAACAGCGTGGTCGAGTGGTTAAAGCACCGGACTGATAATCAACATGGTCTCGGTTCAAAACCCACTTGCTCCATTCTGTTGTGTTCTTGGGAAAGACACTTTACGGCACTTTCCCCTGCTTTGTGGTCTTGACAAGCAGTTCTAAATTACAGTAATATCTCTACTAAATTACTAGCGGACAAAAATATCTTGGCATCTTCGGAAGCAGGTCGGGGTAATTGCTTACCCTATGTATAGCGCCTCCGTCGCTTTCCTGCGAGTCAGGAGGATAAATATAGAGATAAAAATTTAAATTTAAAAACATGTAAACTTCCGTGATGCAGACAGGCTTTTGCCGCGTGTAAAAACTATATAGTTCATTTAGTTTTTGCTTGAATTTTGCTTCAAGTCTAACTTGTGGTAAAAGTAATCGTGATTCAGTGTAATCAAGGTAATTGTTATTTAATTATTATTTATTTTTTGTAGAGTTACAGATACCTTTTTTCTTAAACCGTGATCTTAACGTGGTCTGAAACCTGTAACGTGATTGTGCTACTGGTTATCATCATCTGGTGTGTTTACTGTTTTTAATTCGAATATAGTTACGCTGGCGGATTAGGTGGTTGGCGAAACTAGAATGAACTTGTTAGGTTACTACTTTAGACACGCATGTAACCCAGACCTGTCTCTTGTTCAAATACATGTAGGTCTATACGAGTTGTTGGCTTGTTCGTATACACAGATATTAAATTTAATAACAAATAGGCTGACACACAATACTTTCTAAATTAATCTAAACGCAACTTTACAGGCAAAAAAGTTAAAATTTTGTCTAAAATTTTTGTGCATAACGTCCTTTTAATAATCCCTGGATTTAGCTCGAACTTATGGGGGCCTATGTCCTTAGCTTGGAGTTTCGACTACCCTTGACTGGTCAGATTTCGGCTTTGCCATGGCCAAGAAAAGCCCTTAACCTTGAAAACTGTGTTCTTGATCTAGTTGTTGGAAAATAAAACAGCAAATTTGTTTCTATTGTCAATTGGTAGGACTCAAAAATCCAATTGCAAATAAGCAGCGATTTCTAGATTAGATGGTAACCGAAAAGTTTAAAAAATCAAGTGCAAGTTTAATCAAACTTTAACATAAATAGTTGAATAAAAACCGAACGAAGACCGTTTTTTGCTCTTCATCAGGTTTTTCTTGAAAAGATCCTGAAATAGCTTAAAGGTCCCGTCACATTAAAAAAGTTGAACTTTTTTTAACTTAGGCCTATCAATTAATGAATACTAATACATTTAGTCAATGATGGTTGTACAAAAAGGGGGGTCAGATGCAAGAAAAGTAGGGAGGGTCACTTTTTAGTGTTCTGAAGCAAAATGACAAAGCTATCTCTTAAAAAAGTCATTGCTTTAGGAGGGGCCACTTTTTAGTGTATCAAAACAAAATGATCTTAAAAAAAAAGTCTTTTGCCAACGTCCTAGTGCTACTATAAAGAAATAGAGCAATATCTTGCATAGGGGGGACACTTTGATGTTTTTTTTTGGGGGGGGGGCGGTGCGGCCGTTTCGTTCGCACCGTACTAAAGCCATCACTGTATTTAGTCTACCTGAGTGATTTCTGTTGTGCCCTTAAGAAAAAGTACTTTATGACAAATTCCTCAATAAGGTCACGTGCTTACCTACAATGGCAGCTCCGCTTAAAACAGAAAGCAGTGTAAAGACGCATACAGCCATAGATTGTTTTGTAATCGATTGTTTTGCAAGGACACATTTAGGATTGCTTTGTAATTGTATTGACTCAACACTGACTTGAAACAGTTTTTATCTTCGTGAAACTAGTTTTTAAAAGTTAAAAACTTTAGTATTATACCGTGCATTTTTTCTCTACTCATAATCAAACTGTTTAGAAAACGGGTTAGCAGCTAGGATCACTACTCTAAAAGCACCATAAAATTCTACTATATTTGTTAAAACAGAATGCAAGCTAAAAACATAATTCCATCTCAAAAAAATTTTCAATAAATATTAATTGCTTATCCAAAAAAACAAACAAAAAATTTTTTGTACCTTGGAACATTATAAAATTATAAACAAGCGTCTTTTTAAAAATTTGTTCATGCCAAGTTGCTCAAAACAAATTTGGTCTGGAAAAATAAATGATAGAACACAGATAATGCAATTGCTAAGTTAAAATCTTTTCCTTGCCAACCAAAAGCTTTAAAAGAAAAAAAAAACACTTTTGCTCCAAATCGGTCTGCAGCGACATTTCGTTAAAACGTTAATTCACAATCAAACAAATTTCTACAACATCAAGAACCTTCGTTGCAATTATTCATATCATGCTTTTAAATTAAACTTTGCTTTTTTTAACCCTTGCCTTCGATTTTGAAATGTTGTTTCTTATATTTACCTACTTATTAAAATAAAGAAATTTAGTTAGCGTGTTGAAACAAGAGCAATGTTTAGAATCAGTAGAAAAAATTTTACATTTAAAAAAATTTTCTCAAAGGGATTTCTTGTACATGCTTTTACGCACTTCGGAATTTTTAAAAAATTTCTTTTTTGTTAGATCGTTAAACTCTAGTTTTTCGTATTTATAGAACAAAGAATTACGATTTTCTCGCAGCAAGAAACAAGTAAAAAATAGCAAGTACACGGCTAGATCGTTGACACTTGTTAATATTTGAAGAGGCTCTTATAAGTTAAAACCTTGATCGAACACTTTTGAAAAAACAAGACCGAACTATTTGAAATCTCATCCTGTAATAAAAACGATTAATAGGTAAAAACTCAAAACATTTCAAACGCACTAGCACAGAATAAATAAGTTTATATGCCTGAGTGACTTTGATTAAAAAAATAACACAGTAAAAAGTAAAAAGTAAATAAATGGTATGATAAACCTTGATCATATTCACTGAGAAAACAGAAGGAAAATTTAATGAAATTCCAACTAATAATAGCTGACGCCACCACTTTATTAGCTCAAATGAGGAATTTAGGGGGTATTGGGGTGTGACGCAGTATTGTGAATCATTTTTAATCCACCATTGATCCAAAGAAGATATTGATTGGTACTTTTTGAAGCTTTGATAGTGAAGAACAAAGCACAACCGACAAAACCCGTTTAAAAGTTGATACTCTAAAGCTTGAGGCGAAAAGTTTTCATTCCATGGTTTCTCTCTCCATGACAGATATTCACTAAAAGCATCCTCATTGGAAAATAGAAATTCAAGGTAATTTGTCACTTCAAAAGCAGAAACAAAATTCTCAAGAAAAATATAGGACTTTTCGGGTAAAAGACGTTCAACCGTCGTCTTGCTCGGTCCCCATATAACTGGAACTGCCCCGATACCCAGGGCATTATCCCAAATATCTTTCATCACGTGATCTCGGCAATGCCAGTCATTACCGATCGATAAATAAAACTTGTACTTGGAGAAAACCGCAAGTGAATTAGGGAAAGTCTTTCTTTGCCAGCACGGACCGAAAAAATCAATCTCCAGACCAGAAACCTTCAGTCGGTAGACAATATCAAACCCAATTCGAGAAACTGCAAAAATTAGTTTAAAAAAGTTTGAAATGCAAATATTATGAAACAGACAAAAAATCCATTTGTTTACTTTGGACCAGCTTTAATTTGAATGACCAAAAATTGTAAATTTAGTACGGCAAAACAAAGGACTGAGCAAGATAAATTACAGCAATAGAAATATAAAATAAATTTTTTTCCTCTACTTTATCATTAGAGCTATTTTAACCCCATGTAATGGGGATTAAAATAAAGGTTTAGGTCAGGAAAGATTGGGTTTAAATAAAGGACTTAAAGTATGAGTTGTTTAAAAAAATATGTGAAATGAAGTCAGAGTGACACGCTCAGTCTGTATTGACATAGCGCCTTTCACACTTAATCTATATCAGTAGCGGTGTCCCGAATGCAAGAAATGACTCACCCGAAAAATGATATGTGGTTAGTATGCTAGTGAATTGAATTACATTTAGTGAAAAACTTAATTAATTCCACTGTGGGCAACCTGCGCTCGTACGCCTGCACAAGTCCTTGAAATAATAATATGTGTGGCCGAGCATATGCAACCTACTTGACAAATTAGAAATTTTACTTTGCAATCAAGACGCAAAACCTACGTTCACGCTGTAATTATTGGTAGATTTTGATAGTTATCTGATAGTTTTTAAACGAAAGTGTACTTGCGGACAGCTTTTACTTAAAATTAATATTGTGATGCGGCCGGCAAAGGAAAAAGATTGTGAACCCTGATCTAAAACACCGTTTACCTTTATCAAAAAGCTAAGATCAGCTAAAGTAATGTTTCTTAACCTTTTTCTTTCCTAGCAACCCTTTGAAATTAGCAACCAATTCTCGCACCCCTTTTAGAAATTGTAAAATAAGAAAAATTTTAATATTGTTTATAATATTTTAAGAATATTGTTATTAAAATTTTAAACAAGTAACTGACAACTTAGTAACACAATGCTAAAACGTGAGTTAGCTTTATATTTGCAAAAAAGTAAACTACCGTAATACAATATACATTTACCGTGTCTCAGTGACATTTTTGCTATTGTCTCAGTGACATAAACCTTATTAACCTTGATAATTCAGCAGCCACGCACCTCTAGGAATAGATATCGTAGCCCTTGGGAGTGCGGAAACCCAAGGTTAAGAACCCCTGATCTAAGAATCTTCTTTCGAGACTTGTTCGAAGAAAATGGCAGAATGAAAAGGTTTGATTGGATTGGTTGAGGGTTGCGTAATGTAAAAATTCGATTAAAATCCCACCATCTTACCTCTTGTTGTTCCGCAGACCTGAGGGCGCCAGTAGATTAACTTGGACTTAATCCGAAGTAAATATTGAACGTCAGCAAAGACCGAAGAACTGGCATTTAACTGCCCCATTTGCTCATAAACGTTGATGGGTAGATACGGTATATTTGAGTCCCTTCTAAAAATAAACAAATTTATTTTTTAAGCTATACTGTATGTACAAGGTATATGGTTAATTAAACTTTAGTGGGGAAACTTAAAGTAATAGCGTAAAGTATTCAGGAATTTAAAGTGAACCAGGCGTAGTGGGAAAAAGTTTAAAATTACTCATCAATTTGGCAACAGAAACGAGAGTCTAAACACCAGTGATTCACAAACTTTTCAGAGTTTTCAGGTCCGTGGCCCTTTTTCAGAGACTCTGAAACACCAGTGGTCCCCTGCTTAGAACATTCTTCCAAATTTCAAGAGAAGACCAAAAAAAAGAGTCATTATTTAGAACCTGTTTCTGATTTCTCGATTTTCGTCACGATTCCTTGTTGCTGCTCAAAAATGTCCGATTTTTCTAAACTTTTTTTATCGCTGCCCAAAAATTCTGGTTTTGCCCGAATAATTTCTTGTTGCTTCCCAAAAAATTCTAATTTTTCCCGAACTTTTGAGACTTAAAGGGGCCAATTGCCCCCCCTACCCCGGCAGGTACGCCATAGATTTAAAGGAAAACAAAAAAGTCCTTCAGCACGTTTCTATTTATTAAGGGTTAGAAGACTTTGTCCTTATTTTTTAAATTATGGTTTTCACTTGCCAGTTAAAGTAGAAAATGCTTAAGGCAATATGGCGATAGTTACAACATAGTCCCTGATTAGCCAACTGCATTGAGTTATCGAAATGCCAGAAATTTTGAAATAACATATAGGTCATTAAATTTCAAGGGTTAAAACGGTTCGCCATCTTTGAATTTACGCAACCGTTAATTAAGCGACTACCCAGACCTACTTTCAAAGATGTCAAAATCGCAATTAGGTGAAAAGTTTTAGGTTTAGTTTTTATGTGGTATAAAAATCATTTAGAGCAGCCGGTAATAACCGCTTAATTGAGAAAATGCTAGAAAAATCACTCGCAAAACACTGCAACATGACGTTTTTCTCAGTTGATTTGGCTGGACACCGCGACCTAAAGCAGGGGCGGTGCCTGGGTATTAAGCCTCAGCAAATATTGTTTTGTTCTCTACAGCGGAAAGAAGACAAAAGAAAGTACAATTTACTTCAAATCAAAAGCCTAAAAAGTTTTTACTTTTAAGAGGAAAATTTAAAAGGATTCTAAAGATTACTATTAAGGGATAAAAGTATTTTTTAAAACCTTGTCGCATAACTTAGCATGGTTGCCCAACTTTTTAAGCGACCTTTCTATAATAATTTCTTGCGAAAAGATTTCTAAGGAATAGCTAGGATTTATGAAAAAAAATTTCAATAAAAAAAATAATAAAGTGTTATCGTTATAGTAATTGGATAGAAGAGAACTCAAAAAAATATTATTTTAAAACCAAAATCAGGTAAAATCAATTGCCATAATTTTTAACTCCAACTCCAGCAAATAAATTCTCAAACTTAGATCAATGATCGGTAGCAAAATACAGAGATCGTTCAACAGTCAACATAGTAATCCGGGACAGGTCGACCAGCGGCTCTTACCTTCCTATTTTGTTTGTGTTTTTTAGGGTGCATTAGCATTAGTTTAAACTATATAATTAGGGTCGAATTCCTTCTCAAAATGACAGGAAAAACCCAAACAAATTAAACTATGACGTTGAACACAGGACGTTTTTAACAGAATGGGAGAGTTTTGTTTTTGTTGAAAATAATGACATAATATTCTGCTTTACATGTCAAGCGTCATCAGCGCTTTTTAAAACTTAAAATTTTGATGCCTTTTCGAGTTACTCCGTTAACAACAACCGAGAATTTCCGAAAGGAAGTGAACTTTTCTAGCACTTGATCACTTTAAAAAGTCATGCAGAAAAACAGATACAGTTTTTTTGAATTTTTTCAAAAAAAAACAAAAACGCAATTTCAAATTATTCTATTTTTTGTTTGTGGATTTGGTTGAATTCAGAGTTTATCTGTGAGAACATTTCACGCAATGTTCATAGTTTAATGTAAATTACTGTGTTGTGTGTGACATTTATCATAAATCTAACCCAGCAAAGGTATATGTGAATGTTGCTCATCTGTGTGGCTTGTGTGTCAATGTGAATAATGTGGCTCTTTGCGGTAAAACAGTAAGAAATGTGGCTCTTGGTTGTTGACTGCTTGGCCACTCTTGTAATAGATAGGGTTGCCAACCGTCCCGGAATGGCCGGGACAGTCCCGGAATTGACGTCTGACGTGCCGTGTCTCGGGCTGGGTCACTTTTGTCCCGGAATTTACTGACAACTCTTTGAATTTTTTTTGGGGGCTCTGTCCTACTCATTTTGGCAAAATTCCGCCAGAAACAGATTCTCTGTAAAAACTCCTTTCTCTCTTGTTTTTTCCCGACATGGCTAGTTTTCAGAGACAAAAGTAAAGAAATCCGAGACTGATTTCAATGAGGACTTTTTTTTTATTTTAGAGATCACTATGATTTTGGGACAAAAATCGAGGTATTTTATTTGTTTGGCCCGCCAATGCTTTTGATGAGGCAAAATGGTCCACGGCTTAAAAAGGTTCGACGCCCCTGTATTAAGGTGTCCCGGAATGGCGAAACAGAAAGTTGGTAACCCTAGTAATAGACCATGACAGAAATGGCGTCCCAGATGGGGCACGCCGCCTGTTTTTTCCTGGCACGGCTATATTCGTATGAGGTGGGAAAGGGAGGAGGGACAATTGCCCCGAATATAGAATAATTCAAATTATTGAGTAAATACAATTAAAATTTGGTGCGAAGACCTTTATTTTATTTTTTTACTCATCACCAGTTTTTGTCACGAAAATGGAGAAATCAGACATAGTTTCACAGTGATGATTTTTTTTAAGTCACCTTTAACGATAACGGTTTACCAATGTGTAAACAGTTATCGTTAGGTTCTTTTTCTATAGTTATGTTGTTTCCAGACAGATGTGCGACAGTTGCTAGTTTAATAAGCAGAAAGTCCGAACAAACTGTTAGTCTACTTTTACCACATATGTATGTTTATTACTTTAAGATGCCAAAGTATGAGCCAGATATAAAACTCTTGGCGTCCAAACTACAACGAAAAAGTCTAATTGATATGTATTTTCTGGCTGTATAAGCAATAATTTCTTTGCGTTTTGCTCCATGTAACTGGCACAGTATTAACTTGATAAACAAAGTTTTAAACATTTTGGCTCGCTTGCAAAAAAAGGTTTGCCAGCTCAGGATTATGGGATCATTCCAATTCTGGTAATAACGTTTTCCCATGGGAAAGACTTTTACGTCACTCCCAACTGTTTATGAGTTTCTTAAGCTGTAGTTAATTCGTCATCATCATAGGTTGATAAATAGCGTTTTGTTTTACGAATTACAGGAAAAGGTGTATAAAAACCATTTTTTCGGAGATACCGAAGCCGTCCTGTCCAGTTGAAAGTTTTTATTTGTTTTTCTGTAATTCATGTCATATGACTATGATTGAAAACCGCTTGTGGAGAATCGTAAGCAAAGAAAAGTAGCTTTTTTAGAGTTGGATCAGGATCGAGCCCATGATGATCGGCGCTTGATAACACTTGGTCGCGCCGTCGATTTATAAATTAATCTTAGAAAACGCAATCAAATTGCTTTAAAAATTAGAATATATGTAAAATATTTCAACTGGATAGCAATAACTCGGTATATTTTAAAAATTTTTTTAAAAGTTTTTATAAGTCGGAATATCAAATGCAAGATATGATGATTCAAAAAAGCAAGCCCATTTAATTACAAAAGGTCATTTTTAAGTTTTAAAATTGCAAAAGTATGATCATTAATTTTTGTTTAGTTTGTAATAACCTAAATATTGGCGATGACGATGCTTGTACAATTCTTAATTTCATATCTTACCTGTGTGTCATTGTCATGTTAAACATCGAATTGAAGCGGTTTAAAGTAAGAGTGTCTCCATTCAACACTGAATCGTAAGGGCTTCTTCGATTCATCCATACGAATAATTGGTCATAATTTCTAAGTGAAGATTAAGTGAATTAATTGAAGTAAGTTTGGGGCGTGGTATCACTTTTTTTTATCCCGTTATGTTGTTATATACACTTGGGAAAATCACCTTATTTGATTCTGTTATGCTTCGTGAATTTTTAACAAGCGGCAGTAGTATATAAAAGGAATTTTCGTTGGTGTCCGGAGGAGCAGGAGCAGGAGCCAGGAGCGTGCAGGAGCGCTGACGTCAGTACGTTTCGAACCCTAGACTTCATGAGTCAGAAAAAAGGTCCAAACCCTATTTTTTACTTTCTAATGTTTATATGTTTCAAATCAATTTAGTTTCAAATTAATATTAATAATAAGATTTATTAATTCTAAAAGAAAAAATAAGATTAATAAGTTCTATTGAAAACAATTTTATAAAGTCTATGCGCTAGACAGTTACGACGTATTTCCTGAAGCGTGAACGTCGTTTCCTGTTCTGAATCGTATTGATTTGACCTTAAGTAAACTCTAACTACGTCCAAAGAGTGATTTAATATTTTTTTTTCTAACTTTAATCTCAAAGGCAATACTTGTGCACGTTTAAGCGTTAATTTTTGTTAGACCTTCACTTAATTTTTTCTTGATAACCTTAATTTTTTTTTTTCTAAAGAACCTTGATTTTTGTCATGCCTTTGTTTAACTTTTTCTTGAAAACCTTAATTTTTGTCATAACTACCTTCAATTTTTTCTTAACAACCTCGATTTTTGTCATAACTTTGTTTAATTTTTTATAAATATCTTTAATTTTTTTTCTCGGCGATCTTGATTTTCTTATATCTAGGTTTAATTTTTTCTTGATAACCTTGATTTTTGTCATGCCTTTGTTGAATTTTTTCTTGACAATCTTGATTTGACAACCTCGATTTTTGTCACACTTATCTTTAATTTTTCTTAACAATCTTGATTTTTGTCATACCTTTGTTGAATTTTTCTCGGTAACCTTGATTTTTGTCATACCTAAACTCAATTTTTTTCTAAAGAACCTTAATTTTTGTCATACCTTTGTTTAATTTTTCTTGAAAACCTTAATTTTTGTCATAACTTTGTTTAACTTTTTCTTAACAATCTAGATTTTTGTCATAACTTTGTTTAATTTTTTTTAAAAACCTTAATTTTTGTCATGACTACCTTCAATTTTTTTCTCGGCGATCTTGATTTTCTTATATCTAGGTTTAATTTTTTCTTGGTAACCTTGATTTTGCTATATTTATGTTCAATTTCTCAATTTTTCTTTTAGAAAGTTTGATTTTTGTCATGCCTTTGTTCAATTTAAAAACTTTTTTTCTCTAAGCAACCTTGATTTTTGTCATAACTCCCTTCAATTTTTTTCTTAACAACCTCGATTTTTGTGATAACTTTGTTTAAGTTTTTCTTGAAAACCTTAATTTTTATAACTATCTTCAATTTTTTTTTTTTCTCGGTGATCTTGATTTTCTTATATCTAGGTTTAATTCTTTCTTGGTAACCTTGATTTTTGTCATAACTTTGTTTAGTTATTTTTTGACATCCTCGATTTTTGTCACATCTATCTTTAATTTTTCTTAACAGTCTTGATTTTTGTCATACCTTTGTTTAATTTTTCTTAAAAGCCTTAATTTTTGTCGTAACTATCTTCAATTTTTTCTTAACAACCTCGATTTTTGTTATGCCTTTGTTTCATTTTTCTTGAAAACCTTAATTTTTTCTCATAACTATCTTCAATTTTTTTCTTAACAATCTCAATTTTTGTCATATCTTTGTTTAATTTTTTCTTGAAAACATTAATTTTTATAACTATCTTCAATTTTTTCTCGGCGATCTTGATTTCTTTCATACCTTTGTTTAGTTATTTCTTGACAACCTCGATTTTTGTCACATCTATCTTTAATTTCTCTTAGCAATCTTGATTTTTGTCATAACTTTGTTTAAGTTTTTTCTTATTAACCATTGTTTTTATCATACTTTTGTTTAATTTAAGTTTTTCTTGAAAACCTTAATTTTTATAACTATCTTCAATTTTTTTTCTCGGTGATCTTGATTTTCTAATATCTAGGTTTAATTCTTTCTTGGTAACCTTGATTTTTGTCATAACTTTGTTTAGTTATTTTTTGACATCCTCGATTTTTGTCACATCTATCTTTAATTTTTCTTAACAGTCTTGATTTTTGTCATGCCTTTGTTTAATTTTTCTTAAAAACTTTAATTTTTGTCGTAACTATCTTCAAAATTTTCTTAACAACCTCGATTTTATACTTTTGTTGAACTTTTTCTAGAAAACCTTTATTTTTTATAACTATCTTCAATTTTTTTTTCTTGGCAACCTTGATTTTGTTATAAACTTTGTTTAAGTTTTTCTTGGCAACCTCGATTTTTCTCATACCTATCTTTAATTTTTTCTTAACAATCTTGATTTTTGTCACGCCTACCTTCAATTTTTTTCTAAATAACCTTGGTTTTTGTCATACCTTTGTTTAATTTTTCTTTAAACCTCTAATTTTCTCCTAAACAAACTTGATTTTTGTTATACCTTTGCTCAAATTTTTCTAAACAACCTTGTTTTTTGTCATGCCTTTGTTTAATTCGTACCTATCTTTAATTTTTCTCAACAATCTTGATTTTTGTCATACTTTTATTTAATTTTTCTTGGTAACCTTGATTTTTGTCATACCTAACCTCAATTTTTTCTCTAAGCAACCTTGATTTTTGTTATACTTAACCTCAATTTTTTCTTGGCAACCTTGGTTTTTAGATACCCGCATTCGATTTTTCCCTAAGAAAGCTTGACTTTTAGATACCTTTATTCAATTCTAAAACTTTTTTCTCTAAACAGCCTTGATTTTTGTCATAACTAACCTCAATTTTTTCTCTAAGCAGCCTTGATTTTTGTTATACTTAACCTCAATTTTTTCTTGGCAACCTTGATTTTTATTATACTTATCTTCAATTTTTTTTTCTAAGCAACCTCGTTTTTTGTTATACCTAAATTCAATTTTTTTCTTGGCAACCTTGATTTTTATTCGCAGTCAAAGTAATTCTTAAAAGTTTTAAACAAAATTTTTTATTGATAGGTTATTCGTGTCCAATAAGCAGATGTTTCATAATAAAAAATTCGTCTTCTTTATTATTTATTAAATCAAATTCAAACATAGTTATTATTTTTATATTGTATGAATTTAATTTCTAGTGTTAATATTTTAATTGTTTCAAAAATGAATTCAGTTTTAAATGTGTTTAATCTTTTGGTCATTTTTATAAACTTTTAATAATAAAAAAAGCTACCCGTAATCTCTGTAAGCGTGACAATATGCTTTTGATAATTGCGTCAAATTTTCTCTCTTACACAGAAGCTGGCCGTATCCTATTCATAGCGTATTACGTTTTCTGACATATTCATGATCGGAGTTTGAAAATCTGGTTACCTTACTTTCCAGAGTAAAAATAGAGTAAGCGAAAATTTTTATAAGACACACTGATTTTTATAGGTTTTAAAAACATTTTGTGAAAGGAAAATTTATTACAAGCTTGACCAAAGTTTAGCTTGATATCCAGTCAATTGCAACCGTTTATGTTAAAATGTTTTACATTTTCTCACTTTTACTAAAGAAATTCATCATAAAACTGAACATTTTAATTCATTTTACCAAATAAATTTTCTAAAATTAACATAAAGTTTGAAGTCAAAGAAGACCAACGTAACTTTAAAAAAAAGTTTTGTATAAGTAAGATCAATTCCAAGAAAAATCGGTTGTATTTTAAAAATATAATAAGATTTGTTCTATCAAGTCCTATTATAGATAGTTCTTATGTCTAAATGAAAACAAACCAAACTGAAATTATTTAATAAACTTATTGACTAGCTCGAAATCTAAAAATAAACCTTTGAAAAAGCAGGATTTTCAAAAAATACCTAAAACTTTACTTTCAGGATACGGTTTTGCTTGGGGTAACAAACACAAATAAAGAAACCAACAAATTTACTCTTTTATCTTGAACGTTGCTAACCTCTAAGAAAAAGGTGTGGACATCAAAGATGTCAAAGAAAACGTATACGGATATTCAAAATTAAACTTTTAAATTTCATTTTCCGCAACAACATTTTGTGGTCAAGTTTTAAATTATTGCACTAGTTTATCCAAAATACTTTAGTTTTTCTTTAACCCAAATAAATATTTTAACCAAAAAACTTCATGAATTGATATTAAAAATTGATCCACGAATATAATTTTATACATTTTTCACACGGAGGTTTAAAACGCTTGTTTAAAAATGTATTGTTCTGCTTACTGTATTGTTCAAAAAACCTAGTTTTTTAAACAAGCGTTTTTCGAACTTCAAGTAATGAAGCTTTAACGAGGTTGCATGTGAGTGAAACACTTCGGAGGTGAAGCTATTGTCACGTAAAATAAAAATGGTTTGAAAGACAGCAATATGGTTATGGTAAATATTGTTTATGGTAAGCTTATGGTAAGTATGGTTCCTATGTTATTTAAAAACTTTATTCTGTTTTACCACAAATTTTGTAATTTTCACAAGTTTGGTACAATTGAATTTTAAAAGCATTTATTTCTTATTCTTTGAAATTACTAATATTAAACCAACCAAGAAAAAAACCGTCAAAAATTTACACGTTTCACCGCTAAAAATAATCACATTTTCAAAAAATTTTTGACAAGAATCCTTTTAAAATTGTCAATTAAAAAAATTAAGCAAAAGCTAAAAAACAGACACGTGAATCTCAACAAAATAAGCAAAATAGTTATGAAATTATGGGTTGGTGATGATGACATGGAGCAAAAAACACAAGAAAATAATCAAAAATGACAAAGATAGTGTTGAAAACGAAAATAACAGAAAGAAGAACTGTGATTATGACGCAAAGTTCAACAGTTGACTTGAGAAATAGGTTTATTGCTGTTATGATACAAAAACCTTGGTAAAATAGACAACACTGTGGTTTAAATAAAACTTTTCATGACGATCTGTGTATTTTTCAAGGTTTGTGCATGAACTTTTGTTTTCAAAAGCAATAAAAATACTATTATAAAATTTTTTCAAATTGTAACTTTTATTTAATATCTTACCATCAAACGAACTTATAAACGATGAAAAAGAAAATTTTTTAGCAAATTGTGATAAATTTTTTTGTAAGTAAAGACAACAATACGTAAAGTCGAGAGAATTTTTTAAAATAAAAATCTAACAGACCGGTTGAAAACATAGAAATTGATATGCTCTACAATTTACATGCATAATAGATTAAGAAAGTTTAGGTTTATAAATCAAAATACACAAGTTGTGAGTTCAAATTGAAAAATAAAAAAAATTTCTTGGCTTTTACTTTTGAAACAACAAACTTAGCTATTGAAACGTGAACAAAGTAAAATGTAGGTTTGTTTCGAAAAGTTTGCTTGTAAAAAGGCAAAATTAAATCATGCTGAAGGGTAATGTTTCTGATTTTTTGAGGCACAAATGGTTTCAACTAGTTAAAATTTGTGAAATTGACTGATAACATTTAGGTCACATGATGAATAAACAGTTGCTAAAAACAGATATTGATTTGCAAATCGAACAACTTTTAACGCCAAATTTGCTATTTTTCAGTCAAGACGGTTTCAACTTGAGAAAATCTCGTGAAAATTTGTGATGCTAAACACCTTTTTAACGCAAAGTAGATTGAAAACGTTTAGGATACAAGGTGAAAAAACTCTTTAAGTCAAAAATTGATATCTTTTAATGAGTCTAATAAACTTGACTAGTCAACTTTTTGTTAGTTTCCTTTGAAATGTTTGTGTTGTTGCTTAATAATTAAAACAAACAAATCGAAATTTAGTTAAACTAAAGGCTTTCATGCGACTCTTTTTACTTTGGGAAAGAAAAAAAACTAAGTAAAATGAGAACCGTGCAAAAGACGAATATTTGCCTCTGTGCAATAATTATACAAAGAGTTTGACAAAATTGCAACATTTGCGCAATTAAGAAAGCAATATTGTAACAAAAAATTTGAGATTGAGTTGTTGCTATGCATTGAAAAAATGTCAAAAATCTAAAATAAAGCACAATTTTTTAGGGTTTGGTTCTAAAAACTAACAAACTTCTGCAACAAAGAAACGTACAATTTTTAGAAATTTTTTTAGATTTTTAAGCTAGTGTTTCCGTAACTTTAAAATGCAAGACACTTGAAAGAAAGATAGCCCTTTCAAAAAATTAATTTTTTACGTAAAAGGAATCTAGTGTTTCCATACAAAAACTTTACAATGTGAGAAGATTTTTAAATGGTGACAATTAGGCTCAAAGCTTTACAATTTTTAACACCTAACCACAAAACCTCCGTGTGAAAAATGTATAAAATTATATTCGTGGATCAATTTTTAATATCAATTCATGAAGTTTTTTGGTTAAAATATTTATTTGGGTTAAAGAAAAACTAAAGTATTTTGGATAAACTAGTGCAATAATTTAAAACTTGACCACAAAATGTTGTTGCGGAAAATGAAATTTAAAAGTTTAATTTTGAATATCCGTATACGTTTTCTTTGACATCTTTGATGTCCACACCTTTTTCTTAGAGGTTAGCAACGTTCAAGATAAAAGAGTAAATTTGTTGGTTTCTTTATTTGTGTTTGTTACCCCAAGCAAAACCGTATCCTGAAAGTAAAGTTTTAGGTATTTTTTGAAAATCCTGCTTTTTCAAAGGTTTATTTTTAGATTTCGAGCTAGTCAATAAGTTTATTAAATAATTTCAGTTTGGTTTGTTTTCATTTAGACATAAGAACTATCTATAATAGGACTTGATAGAACAAATCTTATTATATTTTTAAAATACAACCGATTTTTCTTGGAATTGATCTTACTTATACAAAACTTTTTTTTAAAGTTACGTTGGTCTTCTTTGACTTCAAACTTTGTTAATTTTAGAAAATTTATTTGGTAAAATGAATTAAAATGTTCAGTTTTATGATGAATTTCTTTAGTAAAAGTGAGAAAATGTAAAACATTTTAACATAAACGGTTGCAATTGACTGGATATCAAGCTAAACTTAAGTCGGTGTTTTGAAATCAAACTATTTTGGTCAAGCTTGTAATAAATTTTCCTTTCACAAAATGTTTTTAAAACCTATAAAAATCAGTGTGTCTTATAAAAATTTTCGCTTACTCTATTTTTACTCTGGAAAGTAAGGTAACCAGATTTTCAAACTCCGATCATGAATATGTCAGAAAACGTAATACGCTATGAATAGGATACGGCCAGCTTCTGTGTAAGAGAGAGAATTTGACGCAATTATCAAAAGCATATTGTCACGCTTACAGAGATTACGGGTAGCTTTTTTTATTATTAAAAGTTTATAAAAATGACCAAAAGATTAAACACATTTAAAACTGAATTCATTTTTGAAACAATTAAAATATTAACACTAGAAATTAAATTCATACAACATAAAAATAATAACTATGTTTGAATTTGATTTAATAAATAATAAAGAAGACGAATTTTTTATTATGAAACATCTGCTTATTGGACACGAATAACCTATCAATAAAAAATTTTGTTTAAAACTTTTAAGAATTACTTTGACTGCGAATAAAAATCAAGGTTGCCAAGAAAAAAATTGAATTTAGGTATAACAAAAAACGAGGTTGCTTAGAAAAAAAAATTGAAGATAAGTATAATAAAAATCAAGGTTGCCAAGAAAAAATTGAGGTTAAGTATAACAAAAATCAAGGCTGCTTAGAGAAAAAATTGAGGTTAGTTATGACAAAAATCAAGGCTGTTTAGAGAAAAAAGTTTTAGAATTGAATAAAGGTATCTAAAAGTCAAGCTTTCTTAGGGAAAAATCGAATGCGGGTATCTAAAAACCAAGGTTGCCAAGAAAAAATTGAGGTTAAGTATAACAAAAATCAAGGTTGCTTAGAGAAAAAATTGAGGTTAGGTATGACAAAAATCAAGGTTACCAAGAAAAATTAAATAAAAGTATGACAAAAATCAAGATTGTTGAGAAAAATTAAAGATAGGTACGAATTAAACAAAGGCATGACAAAAAACAAGGTTGTTTAGAAAAATTTGAGCAAAGGTATAACAAAAATCAAGTTTGTTTAGGAGAAAATTAGAGGTTTAAAGAAAAATTAAACAAAGGTATGACAAAAACCAAGGTTATTTAGAAAAAAATTGAAGGTAGGCGTGACAAAAATCAAGATTGTTAAGAAAAAATTAAAGATAGGTATGAGAAAAATCGAGGTTGCCAAGAAAAACTTAAACAAAGTTTATAACAAAATCAAGGTTGCCAAGAAAAAAAAATTGAAGATAGTTATAAAAAATAAAGGTTTTCTAGAAAAAGTTCAACAAAAGTATAAAATCGAGGTTGTTAAGAAAATTTTGAAGATAGTTACGACAAAAATTAAAGTTTTTAAGAAAAATTAAACAAAGGCATGACAAAAATCAAGACTGTTAAGAAAAATTAAAGATAGATGTGACAAAAATCGAGGATGTCAAAAAATAACTAAACAAAGTTATGACAAAAATCAAGGTTACCAAGAAAGAATTAAACCTAGATATTAGAAAATCAAGATCACCGAGAAAAAAAATTGAAGATAGTTATAAAAATTAAGGTTTTCAAGAAAAACTTAAATTAAACAAAAGTATGATAAAAACAATGGTTAATAAGAAAAAACTTAAACAAAGTTATGACAAAAATCAAGATTGCTAAGAGAAATTAAAGATAGATGTGACAAAAATCGAGGTTGTCAAGAAATAACTAAACAAAGGTATGAAAGAAATCAAGATCGCCGAGAAAAAATTGAAGATAGTTATAAAAATTAATGTTTTCAAGAAAAAATTAAACAAAGATATGACAAAAATTGAGATTGTTAAGAAAAAAATTGAAGATAGTTATGAGAAAAAATTAAGGTTTTCAAGAAAAATGAAACAAAGGCATAACAAAAATCGAGGTTGTTAAGAAAAAATTGAAGATAGTTACGACAAAAATTAAGGCTTTTAAGAAAAATTAAACAAAGGTATGACAAAAATCAAGACTGTTAAGAAAAATTAAAGATAGATGTGACAAAAATCGAGGATGTCAAAAAATAACTAAACAAAGTTATGACAAAAATCAAGGTTACCAAGAAAGAATTAAACCTAGATATAAGAAAATCAAGATCACCGAGAAAAAAAAAAAATTGAAGATAGTTATAAAAATTAAGGTTTTCAAGAAAAACTTAAACAAAGTTATCACAAAAATCGAGGTTGTTAAGAAAAAAATTGAAGGGAGTTATGACAAAAATCAAGGTTGCTTAGAGAAAAAAAGTTTTTAAATTGAACAAAGGCATGACAAAAATCAAACTTTCTAAAAGAAAAATTGAGAAATTGAACATAAATATAGCAAAATCAAGGTTACCAAGAAAAAATTAAACCTAGATATAAGAAAATCAAGATCGCCGAGAAAAAAATTGAAGGTAGTCATGACAAAAATTAAGGTTTTTAAAAAAAATTAAACAAAGTTATGACAAAAATCTAGATTGTTAAGAAAAAGTTAAACAAAGTTATGACAAAAATTAAGGTTTTCAAGAAAAATTAAACAAAGGTATGACAAAAATTAAGGTTCTTTAGAAAAAAATTGAGTTTAGGTATGACAAAAATCAAGGTTACCGAGAAAAATTCAACAAAGGTATGACAAAAATCAAGATTGTTAAGAAAAATTAAAGATAAGTGTGACAAAAATCGAGGTTGTCAAATCAAGGTTGTCAAGAAAAAATTCAACAAAGGCATGACAAAAATCAAGGTTATCAAGAAAAAATTAAACCTAGATATAAGAAAATCAAGATCGCCGAGAAAAAAAATTAAAGATATTTATAAAAAATTAAACAAAGTTATGACAAAAATCGAGGTTGTTAAGAAAAAATTGAAGGTAGTTATGACAAAAATTAAGGTTTTCAAGAAAAAGTTAAACAAAGGCATGACAAAAATCAAGGTTCTTTAGAAAAAAAAATTGAGTTTAGGTATGACAAAATTTAAGGTTATCAAGAAAAAATTAAGTGAAGGTCTAACAAAAATTAACGCTTAAACGTGCACAAGTATTGCCTTTGAGATTAAAGTTAGAAAAAAAAATATTAAATCACTCTTTGGACGTAGTTAGAGTTTACTTAAGGTCAAATCAGTACGATTCAGAACAGGAAACGACGTTCACGCTTCAGGAAATACGTCGTAACTGTCTAGCGATAAACTTTATAAAATTGTTTTCAATAGAACTTATTAATCTTATTTTTTCTGCGATGCATGAATTTATTAATAAAATCGGTCAACTTTCAATTTATTATAGCAAATAAAAGTTAAAATTTAAAACCAACTGATGATGACCTTTATAGGTCGAAATCGATTTTTCATAATGATACAGTTGGTTTTAAATTTTAACTTTTATTTGCTATAATAAATTGAAAGTTGACCGATTTTATTAATAAATTCATGCATCGCAATTTGATCAGTTAAATAAAATCGTCAATTTAACTTTACTGAAAGAAGGGTAATAGATTTCTGATAAAAAAACTTTAACATCTTATTTTTTCTTTTAGAATTAATAAATCTTATTATTAATATTAATTTGAAACTAAATTGATTTGAAACATATAAACATTAGAAAGTAAAAAATAGGGTTTGGACCTTTTTTCTGACTCATGAAGTCTAGGGTTCGGAACGCACTGACGTCAGCGCTCCTGCACGCTCCTGGCTCCTGCTCCTGCTCCTCCGGACACCAACGAAAATTCCTTTTATGTACTACTAGCGGCTTTAAATTACACTCATATCACTTTGTTGGCACCTTAACAATCACTCAAAGCCAGTCGTTTTACTGCAAGTGGAAAAAAACGCACATTGGATGTCTCTGTTTATTAAAAAATAAAACCATCTTTTTAAGCTATTTTCATTTTTCTGCACCAAATAAGCTATAAGCTTTTCATAAGTCTTTTTTTGCACTTGACCAGTCACTGGAGCTATAAGTTTTAGTTAATTCAATATTAATTTTTTTCTTTAAAACTTACCTTCTTTTGGGCAATGGGCGTGTTCGACAATATCCATTTCCAACGACAACAGCGTCAGCATCAACAACATCATCAAGTTTACTTGAAAAAACGCACTCTTTGCATCCAAAATTTTCAACTATTTGAGGGTCGATTCGGTCTCTTTTTGTACCAAGTACAACAATGGTTTTTGGGATAAACTTTTTTGATCGGACGCTTCGCATGTAAGCTTGGAAAACGTCGCTTTTTTTGCTTTGATTGCTTTGATAAACTAAGTCGTTATATTTTAGTTGAGCATTGTCGCCTGCAAAGAACTGTATGACGTCGTTATTGTTTGCTATTTCCCAGGAAACCTTTTCGATTGTTTTGATTTTTCCCTCATTTGCCCTTTTCCAGACCCACCACGGTTCAAATGCGTCATTTACTTCTGTTTCAAAACTGACGGAATGAATCCAAATTAACGCAATTGTGCTAATGATTATGAAAAACTTTACAATGTTTTGGCGTTTATTCGTAGTATTAATGTAAGTAGGCATTTATTGGTAAACACAACAACATAATACTAAACTAAACATAGATAATAACGTTCATAAATCTGTAGATAGAAAAAGCACATAAAATCGGTATTTTTGCATTTTTCGTCTGTATTCACTCTACGATGCATAAAGAGAGTCAAAAGTGACCGAAGAAGTGATTTATGCAAAATTTTGTTAGTTATTTCAAGTTCTTCACGTCAGCAGTACATGTAAATCCTCAAAAAAATTAATATTGCTTTTATGTTCATAAAAAATATTTTTCTATTACTAACTCTAATTCAAATTCAGAAAAAAAGATTTTTTGAACTATTTCGATTAAATATTGCCAAGCTTCGATTGTTTTACACCGAATCGCAAACTGCTCCCATTGTTCTAAAACACATCAAAATTTCTGGCACACTAATTGCTGCGGTGCCTGTAAAAGTTAAGGCTAGTTTCCAATACGAGCGTGCAACTGAGTATTCTTTGTTTCTTTTATTAATTTTTTTGCTTTGCGTAGCGCTTGCTTAGATTTTAAGCCCGGAAAGATCAATAAAACAAACAAAAAGATCCTTTTTTCCACGCTCGTAGTAGAAACAAGTCCTTACTCATACTACTGTGCGCCTATTACTTTTACAGCTTTTAGACTTTTGCAGACTGCAGCCGCGAATTTTTCAAATTACTTTGACCCAGAACACCTCTGTGTCTCGTGATTAGTATTAGGCCAACCATAGACAAATGCACAGGAGGGGGTTTAGGGTTACCAATAATGGCAGACGGTGAGCTTTTTAACCTTAGTTTCTGCTAAGTTTTAACTTCAAAACCAAAACAATATTAGTCACACCAGAAAGAATTGCGATAAGGACACAGGAGCTCGCCCCTGTGCCCCTGTATTCGCGGGCCTGACTGCAAACATCTAGTTTACCCTGAAAGTGTCTATGAACAAAATTTTGTAGATTTGGCTACTTTTGCGCGAGCGTCAATGTACAAATATTTGACATACTTTTTCGAGGAGATCCAAGATGATCCAGACGTAGGTAAACGCAATTGCGTTATTAAAATTTCGTTTGTATAAACGCAATGTTAACAAAAGAATCAAGACGCGTTTGAAGGATTAAAACTGAACCATATTTTAAGACAACAGAGAATATTGCTGTTATAGATCAATATTTCGCAATCCGTGTGCCGTGGAATTACGATAATTTAAACATACTTTTTAAAAATGAAAAAGAACTACTGTTTTTTACTAGACTAAGGATGACAAACCTTTTTAATAGTAAGGCTCAAAAAAATGATGAAAGTTTGATCAAAAATAGAATTAAGTGGGTTGAAATGCAAATAAAAAAGACTTGAAATTTCGATTTTTTCGAAAAGATAAAAATTTGAAAATTCCAGATGTGCCGCTAACTTTAGGAAGTTTTTTAATTAAGCCACGAGTGAAAAAAGGTTTCGGAGCACTGACATTGATAATAGATTCTCCCTTAAAAGTTGCAAGTGAATCTATTTTCTATAAAGACAAAAACTGAGAAACACATTTTTGTGATAAACAATGTTTCCACAGCAAATTTAGAAAAAAGCACAAATTTACAAAATTAAAAGTTTTTTTTTCATTTTAAGCTTAATTCGAAGACTATTTGTGACAACAAAATCAACGTTTTGAGCAAGATTTTTACGAAAAAACTTGGTGAATACCAAAAAAGTCTTCATTTGGTCGCGGTAGCAGGCCCTATCATTTACAGTGAAAACCTTTTTTTTTATCTTCAGCAAGCTTTTTAATAAAAAATTTCTCTAAAAGAGCTTATTTTCCAATACAAATAGGCTAATTTGATATTGTGCAGAATCTTTTTACGACTAAACATTGTTTTAATAAAAAACACCTGATTTAGCCAAAAATCGATAAAAAAAACGATTAAAAATCAAAAGCAAAAACACAAGACGTGGCACCATTGGCGATCAAATAAAGTAATTGTTAAAAAGTAGCCATAATGAATTCAGCATTCTTCATTTTGTATTTAAAACAAACATTTTTTAAAAATAATATTTATAAAGACAAACATTTTCAGCTTACCGGGTTTCTACAGTTTTAGCAATATTAATTGACATTAAATTTAGGCACACATAAAAAAAAGTATTTATATAACAACGGCTGTACTTTTGAATTTAAATCAAAACGAATGAAAGACTAAATTGATAGAAATTGTAAATTCCTGATTATGATGTCATAGAAAAAAAATTACCATAAAATATATTCAATAAATAAGAAGCTTTGTTTGCGTATACTTGTCCATTTGGACTTATTTACGTATAAGTACCGTATCGATCTTAAACGTGATTTACACGATCACGGTTCAAAACCTACATTCGTCATTTTGTTGTATCTTGGAAAAGACACTTTATGGCACTATCCTTTACTTGAGGGTCGTCAAGCAGCTCTAAACTTCAGCCATATTTTTAAATAAAAACTAATCTGGCTATAATCTTTCGGGCATCTCCGAAAGCAAGTCCGAGTAATTGCCTGATGGTTGCTCTAAGATCAACTCTTCCGATGTTGTTTTGCGAGTAAAGAAAATAAATAGAAAAATAAATACGTCAAAAAGATTAGAAGCCTATTTGCTATGACGATGATAATGATGATGAAAATCATGTTTATATAGAAAATGCCGATGGTGTTGCTTAAAGCATTGAAAAGTTTTGGCTAAAATACTCGTAAAGAAGTTTATTTGAAAAGTAAGATACAAAATGTGGAAACCATAGTTCTTTGTTGAAAATATAATCTACATAAACTTATTTTTGCTGTGTCTTATGTCATACGAATATGAAATGTTTTTTTTTTGACCCGTGGCAAAACTTTTTGAGTGGGTTTCATTAGGCCAATTTTTAGGGTGTCTGCAGCAAGATTCTTTGTCGCAGACTTGTTTTGCTTCCTATCATTTTTTCCACGAAGACAATACCCGCTTTGTTTTTATTGTTTTTCTCTCTTCTAACTTTAGTTTTCATTTGTGAAATTCTATTTTTTAACTAAGCTGTAATAAAACTAATAATTCTAATTAAGCTCAACCAACCATGCTTGGTTTTTCATTCTGCAGTTATTTCTAACTTTTCTGGGTGCATCTTGGTACACTCTGGGATTTATGTTCCGCTAGGTATGTCTTCGATTCTGTTTTAATCGTTTGGTCGTTGTCGGGGAGGAAATAAAAGATACTGTTACCAAGCGTGACTTCGAAAAGTAACAGCAGTTCATTTTGGGGCCATGCCAATATGCTGTTTAGTAAATCATGTCCAATAAGCAAGAGCATATTTGCTCGGCGCTATGACGCTAAAGTGGAGTGAGACCTTTTCGAAAACCCGTTAAAAGCTTGGTCCTGTTTTTGCTTTTGCAATGTGGCTAAATAAATTTAGTTTAAAATCAAAAGTAATTTGGACGAAGTCTCTTTTTATATTCATTGTGATTATGTATTACCGCTACAGCACTGATCTAACATTAGACTGTAGCTTGTCGAAGCCAAAAGAGCAAAGCAAAACATAGGCAAATACATGCTAGGCGTGTGATGCCAACGATCACTGAGGTTTTTGCTAGGAAAAACTAAATAGACAAAGAAATTCGACTAATTTTTACATCAGAAAAATTATTTTATTCAACGTACTATAACCTGCTCTTTTACTTTTCATATTATAAAAAGCTAAAATCTTTAAAACAATTTAGCACCTGCCAGCGATTTTCAATATTTTGAATTGAAAATTGTTAAAAAAAAAGATTTATTCATAATTTTTATCACACTAGCTTGAAGATATAAGACTTTTCGTCTAAACTCAAAAATCTACTAGCCCTCAAATTTTGTATCCAACATACAATAATTTATATACTGTAACTTGATCAATCATTTCAGTACAATTCAATTATTGCATTAACTGGTTGTGTTTTAGGCAAAAATTGTTTTTTGCCTTCTGCAGAGAATTTCTTTTTTTGCTTTCTGCAAAGAATTCTGCAAAAAATAAAACCTTCTGCAAGAGTATTAAAAATGAATTTCACCAGATTTTTGTGCAAACTTAATTACATACAGAGCACCTTGAAACTAAATCTTTCGATACGTTGATAAAAATTCTTGAATTGAAAAACCACCACTGTTACAAAATAACTAGTCAACAAAAGCGAACCCAACGGACGAATTCTTTTAAACAAACAGCTTTTACAGGATTTGAACATCAACTGTGATTGAATAACTTGAATAAGATTTTGTAGAAACCAACGCTCTCCGACACGTTCTTTATTTCAATAATAGAATTGCGAATAAAAGATGACGTTCGCCATTGTACTAGGTTTTGAGAGCAAACGGCAATTATTTGTTAACGAAATAAATAGAAGTCACGAGTTGTCAGCGCCTACAAATATACATTTACTTTTTTGCGGCAATACGATTTTTCATTCTTGTTAAAATATATATATTTTGCTATGGTGTAGCTGTATTAGTGTGCTCCTAACGCTATATGCAGAATTATTATCTGAACTAAAAAAAATTAAACACGCATGCGCGGCATGAGCGTTTTCGTTTTTTAATTAAAATGGACAAAAACGTTCACTTTAATTTAAAACAGGGCTGCGAACTCGAAGCATTTTTAATCGAGTTCGAGTTCGAGTTCACAAAAAATTTGTATGCAAACCGAGTTCGAGTTCGAGTTCTTTAAATTTCAATTTTTCGAGTTCGAGTTCGAGTTCGAGTTCACAAAATAGAGTTGAAAAAATACAGTCGGAATAGAGTTAAGAGAATAATTCAACCGCGAAAAACTGAGCACATGTTAAAAATGCTTTGTCATCAATGCTACCAATTTTAATCTATTATTAAACAAAATAAAAGAGGATAGCAAATTATAATTTGGCACCAACGCTGAGAAATGTTATAGTCAAATTTACTCATTAAATGAACTCAAACATCACAAATTTTTTTCAAGTTCGAGTTCGAGTTCGAGTTCAGAAATGAGCAGAAGATGACCGACCACTTCTTGGCCTATCAAAGATCGCTTTCAGCAGGTTCTTCCTGTCCATCGTTGATTTGCTTCACCCATCCGTCACTGTGCTGTGGTCTATTGCACCGTCAGCATACACTTGCTTTAGCCTTCTGCTTAATTTCTGAGCTGTTTCTCTTTTAAATAGTAGAAATTCAGTAAAAACTCTTTGCTTCTGCCGAGATTGCTTTGGGGCAATTATGCCAGTTTTACTTTCTAACAAAAAAGACATAGAGGGGTTGCTTAAAATTTGAATTGCAGATTGCAGTAATTCAAACCCTTATTTTTTTTACAAAACCTGTAAACCTTAGTTACCAATCTACAATTTGTAAAAGAATCAGATGTTAGTCAAACGAATGCTACAAGAAAATTAAATCAGTTGCATTACTTTCTGAACGCCCTCATATGTATGTGAGCGTGTTTAAAACGTGCATCAAGAGACGCAACGAGCTCTTTTGAGGGGCGCGGATCGGGCACGCCCTGAAAAATGTTAAAATAACAGTAGTATAGAAAGTACTAACGTCTTTCCGTGCAAGCACGAAAAGAAAAATTGTGTTTCAATAAAAAAATTTGAAACATAAAATGCTAAATGAATGTTGTGACTTATTTTTCGCTAAAGCAAAAGCTAAATATTAAAATTGCTCTAAGCTCGTTTGCACGTACGTTAAAAGATAAAGTTGAAAACAACTTTCATCACTGTCCAATTGAACCGCGAATTGCCACTCTAAATTGCTTACAAAATATTGAGCTAATGAGCTGGATCAAGACTCACTGAACCAGGCAGGCGGCTTGATTTGGCTCAAAAACTCTTCGGAGCCTTTACATGGTTTTCAAAAATAACAAATCAGTTTTTAGTATTGATCTTATGTGAAAGCATCTTTTTGTGGTCTTTTAAAGGCAATAAAAATTTTTTGGTTTGTTTGGAGATGGTATCGTGAGCCGAAATCTCTCTCGCAGTAGTCTAAGTTATTCGTTTACTGGTCCTATCAAAGTTTGATGATTCCTGGCTTAAGTAGACGAGAATTTTTTTGTCAATATATTAACTTACTTACTTACATACCTAATGCTAGGATATGATGATGACACTTTGCTTCAAGAACGATACATTGCCAATAAAAACAAAACAACAAAGCATACACATCTTTAACAACGCCGACGCGCCATCTTCTTAAGAAAAGCGTTTTGTTTTGATTTTCGTGGTTGGCGTTAATCAAAATTATAGAAAAATCTAAATCTTGAGGAAACTAAGATCTGGTCTGAGGTACAAAAATACCAAAGAAACTTGGTCAATGTGGTGTGTTCTTTCACATAAAATTGAGATTTTCCCGGTTTTTTAAGACGTCAAATTTTTTGATTTGATACAAAGAAATGCTCTATCATCAGTAGTAGACATATTAGAATCACGGAAATCAAGGTAAAAAGAACAACGCAGCTGGAAAGCAAAAAAAATAGTGTTAACCTTTTTGATTTTGAATTTGTTTGAGTTTTGGGTGGTTATCAGAAAAGAAAGCTTTAAACAAAATTGAAACCAATATTTTGGCCCAGATTCCTTTTGGGTTTTTTTATCCAAAACTATGAGTTATACCTTTATATGACTTTAACTAAAAACCTGATGTAAAAAAAAATATGAATCACAATTTTAAAAAAACTCAAAGCAAATCTTTACTTTACATGCTAATATGTACTTAAAAAATTCCGTAATTGTCTTAAAGTGTTGTCTACAAATAAATCATCAAATTTTATTATCAATTTCTTATCATTGTTGATCCTCCTGTACATTCGTGTTGAAAGTGAACAGTTGTGTAGAAACTTCAAGGCTTAAACTTTAAATGTTAATTCATATTTTATATACCCAATGGTTTTTGTTTTTTTTTTATACATAATTCTTTAAAATTTTTTTATTGGAAACAATGGCATTTCGATCTTTTTAGTTGCGTTTTAATTTAAAAGACAAGTGAAAAGGTCTCGAGTTTTTAAAAATTCGACTTTTGTCTATCAGCATAGCCCTACCAGCTTAAAAAATGTTAGGGCAATCGATTTTTCTTAAATTTTGTTGAGGTTTTCCTGAATCATGATCTTCTAGCACTTCACGGCTATGAGAAATTTCCTCCCAAATTTAGGGTAAAAACCAAAGAAAATCTTCACTTGCAAACTCTCTTTGATTTCACGATTATCGTCCCAAAAAAGTAGTAAGAAAAAAAAGTCTTCACTTGAAATCTTGATTACTTTTCTGCATTTGTGAACTTTGTCCTGCGGAAGTAGCTTGATTTTGGTGCACAAAAATTTGTTTAGCCCGAATTATTCCTTGTCGCTCCCCCAAATTTCAGATTTCGCCCAAATATTTCCTGTCTCTTCCCGAAAAATTCTGATTTTGCCGAAATTTTTGAGATTTGTGATACGATGTCTTTTTGAATTTTTGAGATTTGAAATTTGTGATCCGGCTTTCTAATTTGAGTTCTCAAACAATTTCCAAGTCCGAGTTTGAGTTCATTTTTAATTTTCTGAGTTCGCGTTTGATAAATTTCTTGTAATTCATCGAATTTGAAATAACAAATGGAAACCCAAAAAATTGTTTTTATAATACTGTTAGTTGTTTGAGAAATTTTAAAGTGAAATATAATGATAAAGAAGCGTAAAACAACTGAAGACGGTTTTTCAGTCTTCGCTTTTTTTTATGTATATTGCCGAAATCAAGTAATTTATCTGACTTTTACAAAAAGCTGTTATTTTTATTTCTTATCTCAAAATTTTTTGGCTTTTTGTATTTTAATGCATTTTTAAAGCAAACAAATTTCAAAATAAACTTCTTTTAACAGCACGACTTAAACTTGTAAGAAATAAGAACTTACAATGTATCGCAATTAGACGTTTCAATCACAGGAGGAGTTGCATTGTTCGTTGTTGGGGTTACACCGTTCGTTGTTAGAATTAAGCTGACTGTTGTTGGGGTAACGTTGTCTGTTAGTGACGTTGTTGAATTAGCTGCGTCCGTTGTAGTAGCTGGTGGTAAAGTTGTGGTTGAAGATGCTTCGATGCATTCTTGACGGCAAAATGCGTTGGAGACTGATGCTGTAAAAATCTTTTCTTAAGACACACAGAAGATTTGAAACCATTTAAACAAGAGCACGCGTAAAAACTTGAAGCAAATAAGTTATAGGGTAGGCTACTTTTCTTCAATTTTTTAACAACTTTTACGACGATCTTTAGGAACAAGATTCAGGAAACAAAACGAAATACCGTAAAACCTCTATTTCACCGCCATGGCGCTCTATTTTTCACCCTTCCCGTATAGTGGTGTTCTATTAGAGGTGACGTTCAATTAGAGGGTGGCGCTCTATTTTTCGACTCGCTGATCAGAATTACGAAAAGATAAATTTCATGAATGAAAAGAAAATACATCTAACACATTTATACAATTGCATTCATTCATTCGTTTGTAATCGTGCTGTATCGTGTCAAATCGTTCGTACGAGCGTGCGTGTGCTTCAAGAAGGTCAGGCGCAGTCTGTGTTGATTTTACCGCTTATTCGAATAGAGTCAACACCGATAGTGTAGTTGGCGTTTAGGCCACCGCCATTAGTCCATTCAAAAAACTACAGGGACTTCCCAGCGTCTAAAAATAAGCGTGCAATTCGACAATCCATTCTTCCCTTTTTACACCTGGAAAGGCGATTTCAGCCGTAACTATTGCCAAAATAGAAGAGTTCATCAAAGTGGCGTTCATTTAGAGGTGGCGTTCAATTAGAGGGTGGCGCTCTATTTTTCAACCCTTCCCCTATAGTGGCATTCTATTAGAGGTGGCGTTCAACTAGAGGTGGCGCTCAAATAGAGGTTTTACGGTATATGCTGCTTAAAAAATTAGCGTGAGTCGAGCGAACAAAAATTATAGCCGTTATTACGTTTGACCTCGATTCCCACTTTTCTGCATTTATTAACAAACTAGCTAAGCTACTGCATATAAATTTTTACTTTTTATCATTTATAATTATTTGAAAGACTGCAACCAATGGATTATAAACAAGCTACGAAAAACTTTTTCAAAAAACAGCAACAATATAACGTTTGCTCTTTAAAGAAATATTTTTTTAACACATGTTTCTTAAGTTTTTGAATTAATCAAAACACGAAAATACTTCATACTTTCGAAGACATCAATAACAAGATGAGCTCCTTGATCTGTATAGGCAAGGTTTGTGCTTTCTATCGTCGTAACATCGGTGGTTTGGTCGATTGCCAAGTTGATAAAATTCACATGAACCTGAAACAATGGTAAACACTTTGCAAATTGAACCAGATGAGCACAAAACAGAGCTGGATTTTAATTTCGGTTCTTCAACATGGAATTTTTTTAGTTAATGCGTTAGCGAAGGTTAGTCGGAAGGCACGAGCTTGCTTTCCAACTGAGGTTTATTGCAGATCGTATTCTTTTTCTTCGTTTGGGGAGACGAACGTTGGTAATTCTTAAGGCACCTGCTTTTCTTTCCGGCGCCGGTGGTGAGGAAAAAACGTTGATTACGAACAAGTTCTATAATCATTGTGACCATGTGCCAGTCCGGAAGAAGGCAGAGTAGCTTGCAGGTGAGGCCGTAGTGCCATACAGTATTGTATGCTGATGTGAGATTGACCAACACAGCGCCTGCCTTCGTTTTGGCCGAAGAGCTATCCTCCATTAATTCAATTTCTTGAGTTAGAAGAGTAACTTGATCTACGGTCGACCTTTCGCAGATCGCATTTATTTGATAAAAATGAGACGTCTTTAATGTGGAATAGTCGAAGAAAAAGTCAATAGTTTAAGATGTTTTTAGTATAGTATTTCGAAATTAGTGTCATCGCTACTAAAGAATTATAATTGACATAAATTTCATTCGAGCATGTACTGTATTTGAGATACTTGAACGCCTACAGCTGACTTGCCGGCTGTTCTTATAATGAGGTAAGGTTCATTAATAAAATTGAACAAAAACCTGCTATCATAAAAAAAGATTTTTCTTCTGAGTTACAATTCGCATAAGATTTACGACAAATACAGTAGACTATGCGCCTTCTATTTCAATAACTACAAAAAAACATGTTCAACTTTGTATGATTGAGATTTTATATGACGTTATCAGTTTTTGCTTTTAAGATGTTATTTTTATTAAGGTTTTCAACTTCAATCTACTCTGCGGTTGACATTGTTTTTGGTCTACTTTATTTTTTAAGTTACAGCAACCTATAGACCATTGAAGTTTATGTAATAATGCAAATTTCTCGCTTAGCCCAGTGTTTTCTGACCTTTTAAAAACCGCAAACCTTTTTTCAAGAAACATTCACCCTGTTTCGGATCCTTAAACCAAAGTATTATTGTAAAACATTGCTTCGAGACCAGTAGTTTCAAAGCTTTTTTTGGTTGCACAACCATTCAAAAAATTATTAACCCTACATACCTTAAAAGTTTTAAGAATGATTCTGATTAATAATTTTCCAAAAGTTTTTTTAATTATTTTGAATTTCCAGTGCACTCACGGACCCCCTGCAACCCTTTCACGGACCCAAGGTTGGAAACCACTGCTCTACCCTGTTTACAATATATATATTCTATTTTTCTACCAAAGCAAGACTAAAAATAAACATCATTTCAATTAAAAGGCTAAATCTGTTTACTGTTGCATCGTTTACACTATCCATATACAACAACTCCAAACAATGTGAATAAAAAAATTTTACAAGCTAAAGCAAATAACCAATATTTGCTAAATTCAAGGCATCTGCATCCTCTTGAACGGCAGATCAAAAACCACCAAACTCTGATTATTTGCAACCTTTGTTTTGTACCTAAGCACCAAACTCTGATTATTTGCAATTTAACCAACAAAATTGATTGCAAAAAGCAATAAAATTCGGAAAAAAATTACTTGCACAGCAAAGTTCGGTCTGTGCAAGTAATTCAAATTTCACAAAACTATTTGAATTAATTCAACAAATACAATTTTTTGAATAAACTCACGGTAATATTTGACGCTGGAGGCGCCAGTATGATGCTTCGGCTTTCGCGTGTTGTTGAATAGCCCAACACTGATGACATAAAGTCATTCACGTGATCGTATCTTTCATCACACGAAAGAAGGCAAGTTGAGGGAGTAATTTCTAAAGAAAGCAATGACGATTGGTCGAAGCAAAGCCCTCGTAACTTGGCAGACTCACCGCAACTCTGTTCAAATTCGTTTTCACATCGCGCGCAATTCCGCTCGAGCATTCTCCATCTTTCGTCCTCACATACGAGACACGGACCAGTGAATTCGTTGTAACTGAGGACCTTTTAAAACCCAAAATTTGTGGCCTTATCAAAGGGCAAAAACTAAACTAAAAAAATTTTGAATTGAATGAAGAATGTTACATCATAATAACCTCGTAATTACCTATTGTTCAGTCGATTGTTCTTGGTTTGAATTAAAAAATGTAAATTTATACTTCAAAAACTCAAAAGTACAGAACTGGCTTCTTTATACCTCGTATTGTAATTTTTGCGCAGCATTCTGTTTCATTTTGCAATAATAAATTCTTGTTCAAAAACGTTTACAGCTCATATTGAATTTAGTAGTTGTGCGTCCTTTAAAGTTTTTAGAAAACAGCTTGGTTTCAGTAAGAAAAGCAAAAATTTAGCGAAGTTTTTCCAGCGATTACCTTTTTTTTTAGAGAACAGCTTGGTTTTTGTGTGGCGGATATGAACTGGGCTTGAATAAAATTGGCGGTTTAGGAAAACCCTGGTTTAAACCATCGCATGAAAAAAATTTAACTTACCTGTAGTTCAGCCCTTTGAACAGTAAGTGGAACTGCTTGCACAGCGTCGTTGTTAATGACGTTCCATATTTGGAATATACTCGGAAACGTCCTATTTACCAAATTTTGCTTTTGTAAAAATGTCTATCAAGTAGGAAATTGAATAAAATTTATTTTTAAAGGATTGACACAATAAAGATTTGGATAAAATTATGATACTTTTTTTGCTTTTTTGTGTGCTATGCTACCTTTTTTACTAAAATTTAAGTATAAAAAATTATACCTAAATCAGTTAAGAAAATTATTATTTTAAAAGCATGCTTGCGGTATGTGGAAATGCCAACAACGTTTTAAGTTTGAATAAGTCTATAAGACCATTAATAACCCCGACACTTTGCGAAAAACTTTTAGAAGAAATAAATTAACTTACCCAGCTTGACTTTGCCGTGAACACCTTGAAATGTTTGGGATACCACCCACTTCAACAATAAAGCGAGGGTAACTTGGATTATTTTCCACCTCTGTCAGGGTTAGTTGATTGGTGATGTTTTGCGGGCATCCAGATGACTGTACGCTCGAATTAGCGGTGACGTTGATTGTCAGCAAACCGCCGTTGAAAATCGGGTAGTTCCACAAGTTAATTGTACTTGAACTTGAACGAACCTGATCGGAGTCGAATCCGTAATAAAATCCGTAAAAAATCCGTTGATCGATTAGAATTGTATATGTTCTATCACTACTGTTTTTATTGTGCAGCCCAAACAACCATAGAAAATTCTAGAAACCGAAATTACTTTTCAGTTCCATGTTTAATAATATTTAAGATTATGAAATTGTCGTTTTGTTTATAGTAGAAGCAGTTCATGAAAAACTTTTCAATCAAATTACCCATGCCACGTTTTTTAAATTAACAATGCTTCCAGTTTATGATAAATAGTAGAATGAAGCTTTTAATAAGACTGAGTAGAAATACAATAAGAAAAACAAAAAGAAACATTCCTAAACAACTTGGCTATTTTTATTTTCCGTTCAACCGTTTATTTACACTATAGGTCTTTTATAATAGAAAATTCGAAGCAAATACAAAATGACTCAACTAAAAATAAAAGCTTTACACTTTCAACTGTATTGACGTCACAAAAAAATGTTGACAGTGGCTCCGCACGTATTTTAGAACAAAGTAAAACAGAGCTCCTGACTTTCCCGCGAGCGCTCTGCTTACAGACTTGATATAATCCTTCTTGTCGACAGGAGAAGAGCAATTCCGCAGTTCCTCCGGGTAAAAGCAGGATTCCATCCGATGAAATATTTTTTCCTTTCAAATAAAAACCATCTTGGGCAATCTGTTCGGCTCGACAGTCGTGGAGTCGAATTGCAGGACCAATGCATCAATAGACGCCGCGTTCCCGAGCCTGGGATGAAAAAACACAACAATGCATCTAACTACTTTTTATTTTTTCTCTCAATTATTCATCCTCCTGACTCGGAGGAAAACTTTGGAGGCGTTATACTGAGGTCAACCGTCAAGCGATTATCTTGACCAGCTTTTGGAAAATGCTAAGATATTGCTGTCCGGTTAAAATTCTTATTTTACTATTCTAGTTTCTATTTGCAATGTGACCGAAATTTATAACGGCTTGCTCAGACCGCCGAGCGAAGGGAATTGCCGTAAAGTGTCTTTCCCAAGAACGCATTAGAAAAACCCGAGTAGGTTTTGAACCAAGACGATGTCGATTGCGTGTCTAAAATTCGTTTTGTTCATTTCATCAAGAAAGAAAAAAGTGACTGCTATTTCCAACTAAAAGATTTGCTGAACCTCTTTGAGTCTCTGGTTATCAAATATAAAACTAAAAACCACATCAAGCGAGTAAGAAACACAAAAAGCAGTTCGGAGAACACGACTTAAGAAGTTAACTTAAAAGTAAAATTAACTTATTAATGTTAAAAGAAATCAATAAGCTTGTTTATAAATACAATGCAAATTTTGTCCTAAATGTGCAGAAACCAAATCACCCAACTAAACTTAAGGTTTTAAAAACTGTGCTGTACGTACGTTAACAAGTTAAGAGCAAGGATATGGGTGAGTCATGTGATCCTTGGGTAAGACCAGGTGCCCGTCAGCATCGGTTTGGTGACCACTATTACAGTTAAGTATTTAATTCTTTTACCGAAAGCGTTTACATTCCCCCAAATTTAAAAATAGCACGGACTCGATCTGTCCGTTGACAGTTATAAAGTCGATTCCGTTTTCGGGATTTTCCAGCCAACTTGTTTCCTCAGAATTCGTTAATCTGAAAAGTAAAGGCAGATCAACGAACCGGAAAATCCTTTTTAACTTTTAAATAATTATCGATGACGTTGGAATTTAGCACTGAGCACCAATATCACTGTGTTGTTTTGCGAATTACAAATACGGTCAAAGCTGCTGTTATGGCAAAAAAACCTATTTTGATCAAAAGAAAAAACTTTCTTTTTTTGGATTTTTGAGGAAATAAAATTTAATACTATGCAGAAAAACTATTGGTGCATTTTGAAAACATTGCAATTGTTGAAAAAAATTCTAATTTTTTTTATTTTTTCGATTCTTCTTCAGCTAGTAAATAAATAAGCTAATAAAATAAAATTTACTTCACCTTATCTCTGTCGGCAGCCTGGTCGAGTGGTTAAAGCGCCGGACTCGTGAGTAACACAGTCTCGGTTCAAAACCCACTCGTTCCATTCTGTTGTGTCCTTGGGAAAGACACTTTACGGCACATTCCCCTGCTTGGTAGTTCTAGCAAGCAGTTCTAAATTACAGTGATATCTCTATTAAATTACAAACGGACAGCAATATCTTGGTATCTCCGGAAGCAGATCGGGGTAATTGCTTATCTTATGTATAGCGCCTCCGTCGCTTTCCTGCGAGTCAGGAGAATAAATATAGAGATAAAATAATAAAAAAAATCTTTCTAATACAAAATATATGTAAAGTTTATAAGCAAAGTAAGCAAAACTCTTAGCAAAAAGCACACTTTACCTAAAGTTGTCATTTACTTGATCTTGCAGTCTTGAAAAGCTGCTTGTAGAATTCGAAGCATATTTTAAAGTTTGGAAAAGTAAGACAACGTCTGAAGAACGCTCGTTAAGAGGAGGAGGAAGAGCAGAAAGATTGTCCTCAACAATAATCATTCCACTTGAACCACTTTCAACCTAAAAAGAAATTACTTAGTTTGAATCAGACTTTTACATTTAACATAACAAAAAAAGAAGCTAGTTTAAAAACTGAACTTGATCGGTTAGTTTCATTATTATCACATTTTCAGTAGATTAATTTACAAATTCTAATAACATTAAATATTCAATATTTGACCTTGATTTTACTGAGAAATTTACCTGAAACTGCGAAAACTTTTTTTCTTGACTCCGATACAAATAGGTTCCTCCGAATAAATTTCCACCTTGACTACGAAAGCTTGGCAAAAAATCGCATTTTTCTTGTGGAAGCACTTGTTCACATGTTCCCAGTGAAGCCGTGAAGATAAACGGTGTTGCTTGATATTTCAATGCAATTGTGTTCAGTTGTGCTTGGCACTTCTGAGGGAATTGTTCTAAAGCGAAAATTCAACCAACCTGTTTCAGAGCATTTGTGGGTAAAGGCTCGGGCTCATAACTTCAAACTTTTTCCCGTATAACCGGATAAAGAACTTATTTTAATACTTGCTGCAGATTATTACTGACCTTGTTGTTGTTTTTAAATAGAGTCGTCATTGGTAATTATAGGCAGCTTGATTCCAGTCAGAAATTTATTGAAAAATTGGCATAACGGCACAATGGCACAACAAAAATTACTTAGGTAGACTGAGTCTTGAACTAACATCCTTCTATTTACTGATCAATAAAATTAGGAAGACTTGGCTATTGTTTTAAAGTTGAAGAGATTCAAAATTGCAGAATATAAAGCTATTGCTTTTAATATGGTAAGGTTTTAAAATTGAAAAGATGTTAAACAAATAAATTTTAATTTCATTCAAATAGCTGTCCTGTAATTTGACTTCTGGCAACGCTTAGCCATGTTTTAAAAATTAGGTACCAAGGACAAAACAAAGGAGTTAATTATTACAAATAACAACCGGGAATCAGTAAAACTTAAAAGTACAACGAGTAAAAGTTTGACGTCTTTTTGGTGTTTTCTGTTTTTCAAAATTATAAAGTTGCTATTTACCGTTAAATCAACAGAAAATTGATTCAAGTTTTTAGACTTCTGCAGTATCAACCATTAAGCTTTGGTTACACTTCAGTAAGAGTGCTTAAAGAATTAAAATTTTAAAATTATTAGATTTGTACTTTTTAAATTATGAATCAGTTTGGTAAAAAGTTAGGTAATTCTAAACGCAGAGCTAACTTTTCTGCAATAACGACAAGGGCAGCCTAATACAATGATTAAAGTCTTTAAGTTGCTAAATGAAGTGAGCCCCGATCTACACTCAGCTCACGATTTATTGTTTATTAAATTTCGTGCGCTGAAAGCATAAGCTCGGTGAAGAAATTTTAATAAACTAACATACGTGCGCCGAACGTAAAGCCGGGCGTAGGCAGATGTCCAGCCTTAAAAGTTTGGTAAAAACAAATTTTTTGCTCTGAAACAACTTACAATTAATACGTCATATCCCAACCCGCTGAAATCGAAGCGCCAGGTAGGTCCTGCCAATCTTCCATTAAAGAGCCGTCTGGGTATATTTATACAAGCAAGTGTGATTTGTGAAACTTCAACGTTTATTCTTTTGTTTCCGAGATACAATTCCGGTTCCTTGAAACTCTCTCCCTCTGAAACACAAAATTATTACATTCAATCAACGAAAGCTTTGCTAGAACCAACCAGCAATCTAAGGTTTTCTGTACTTTTTGGAGTATGTTCTGCTGAATTAAAAAACTTTGAGATTTAAAAACTACGCAAAAACTTTAGCGAAAGAAAAGTTTTGTGTCTAAATCAGCTTGAGGGGCTAGTTCAGCCTTGACCTGTACAGACTCCGTGTATCAAAAAAGTTAAACTTGTCAACAGGGTGTTCGAGTATTTAAGAGCGCCGTGATTATGATCGACACGGTCTCGGTTCAAAACCTACTCGCGTCATTGTGTTATGTCGGTGGAAATGCACTTTACGGCACTTTCCTTTGCTTGGCGGTCTTGGCAAGCAGTTCTAAATTTCAGTAATATCTTTAAATACAAAATAAAAGATTTCAACCGGTCAGCAATATCTTGGCATCTCCGGAAGCAGGTCAAGTTAATTGCTTATCCTATGTATAGCGCCTCCGTCGCTTTCCTGCGAGTCAGAAGAATAACTATAGAGATAAAATGAAATAAAAATAAACTTTTCTTGTGTTATTTAAAAAGCTCGGGATTAAATTATTAGGTGACGGGTATATTGTTAACTTTGCTAGTAAGAAAAAATTTTTAAAATATATAAAAATATTCCTTGCAAAAAAAGTTTTTTCCAAAAACGCTGTTAGTTTTTTCTACAAAAACTTACTTGATACATTACAAAAACTTGTGCGGTTTGATTGGACAAATTCACTTTTCCAACAAACAAATACAACAAAGAGTAGAAAAAAAATTTTTTTTTTAATTCATAATCTTGTTAATAAAATTAATACTGAAAATGCTTTAAATCTTGAACACTATTTTAAAGTAAACAAAAGTTTGATTTTACGACAAGAAGCAAGAAAATTATGATTTTTATTATTATTTAATTTACTTTAGTTTTTTCAACTAAATGTTCAACGACTTTAATGAACAAACATTTTTTAAGGTTGCACCCTGACAGTAAGTTCAATCTTTTCAAATCGATCATTTTCTTCTCATACGTTTTTACAAAAGAAAACTGGTTTTGCCTTCAAATTGAAAAGAAGACTTAAAAAAAGATTTTACTTTTAAATTGAAGGCCAAACTATGTTTTTTTAAAATGTAGAGTTTTTTTAAATGTTATGATTTTCCTCAAAGCAACTTATAACATTACTTTTATTCAATTGCACGCGTTAAATACTGTATGCTCCCTTTTTGTTCTACAACACACGAGAAGCATGACTCATATTAAAATAAAGTCTCATGTGAAAATGAAAAAGCCCAGGTGAAAATTTAATATCTCCTTTGTTTTCTCTATTTGAAGTTCTTGATAAGCACTTTTAAAATACAAACAAATTACTCTTATAAAATCTGAAAAGACAAGTAAAAAGTATTGAGCAGACCACGTTATTTTTAAATCAAGTGAAAACCCATTTCTTTGTGTTTTGTGTCTAATCATTCTGCGATTTAGAAAAATGATTGTTAAACGGGGTTGTTATTCGAAATAGCCTAAAAATAACCACGGCAAATTACCAAAAGTAAGGAGGCATCAAAAGATACGTAATCGTGGTTTAATTGAAACTGTTTTTACTTTGGCAATGTCAAATGAAGATTTCGAAAAGATTTTCGTTTGATGTTCAACCAAAAACGACTTTTAAAGTGACGATTTTTGTGGTTTTCATGCTACGTTGCTAGTATAATAAGTACTACATTTGCTAAAAATGCTATTGAAAACTAAAACATTGTTATTATTATTGATAAAAACTAAGCACTAACTCCTAAATAAGCGCAATTGCTTAAAAATAAACACATTAAAATTCTTTAAGATAACGTTCGTAAAAATAAGCACAAAATGATAACCCTGTCGATAAATAATAAGATCATAGTCGTACGAGCCGTCGTACAGAGGAGATTGATTGCCTCTTAAGTCTCAAACATTTTGGAAAAAATCTAAATTTTTCGGACAGCGACAAGGAATTATTTGGGCAAAATCTAAATTTTTCGGGCACTAACAATAAATTATTGGGGCAAAACAATTGTTTGGGCACCGCAATCAAACTATTTGTAAATAATAGTTAGCAAAATCCAACATTTCATTAGTTTGCATAGTTTATTAAAAAACCTGAACGTTTTTGACTATCATCAGTCCTTACCAAAGCATCTAAAAAATTTTAGCGCAATTACTCAAACTACTTGCGCAGGACCAAGTTTTCAGATCTAGAAAAACGTTTAAGATTTGAGGTGAAGACCTTTTTTTTGGGATCACTAGTTTTTGGGACGAAATGAAAAAATTAGACACAGTTTTAATGTAATGTCTCTTTTTTTTAGTTTTCACCCAAATTTTTAGACAAAAATGTGTGGTATGTTGTTTCAATTTTTGCTAAGTTTTATCTATTTTTATTTATTTCATCTCTATATTTATCTTCCCGACTCGCAGGAAAGCGACGGAGGCGCTAATACACAGGGTAGGCAATTACCCCGACCTGCTTCCGGAGATGCCAAGATATTGCTGTCCGCTTGTAATTTAATAGAGGTATAACTGTATTTGGAGCTGCTAACCAAGACCACCAAGCAGGGGAATGTGCCATAAAGTGTCTCTCCCAAGGACACAACAGAATGACGCGAGTGGGTTTTGAACCGAGACCATGTTGATCATAAGCTCGGCGCTTTAACCACTCGACCACGCTGCACGATCATTAAAATTTAGGCAAAACTGTATTGTCCCCTTAAATTTTTTCGGCTGGTACGGCTATAAATAAGCTGCTATGTGATACTGCAATTTTTATAGATGGTTGTTGAAACTGCAAGAGTTTGCTGGAGTTTATTTGTAGCAAAGTCACTTGAAAATACCTTATTGAAATTCTTATTATTTCTGTGTGTTGAGACTAATCTAGAAAAATTCAATTTATTTGTCGTTTTGACCTGATAGCGCAATCATTTTTTCTTGTAAATAACTTTTTAATGCTGTCAAGATAAAGGACTTGATTTTTTAGAACAATGTCTTAATTGCTGCAGTCGCCACATATTCTTAGCAAGTGTTATCACAGTGCCTTCGATGGATCCAAATTTTTGATTAATTTTACTCAAGGTTGCTAATTTATTGCTTTATTTTTTTGCATTTTTATATCTATATTTTTTTACAAAGTGAAAACTTTACTCAAATTTATGATTTTTCATGTTGTTATAAACTACAATTTTTTATTTTTATTTTAAACTGTATTTTTTTAAATAATATTTCAAAAAAACCTTTAAACTTTTTTTTTAAAAGCTGTTCTTGTTGACGTATGAGTAATAATTAAAAAAAAGTTGATTTATATTCGTAGGCTGTTGTGTGCTTTAAACAAATGTTATTAAATTAAAAAAAAACTTTTTTTACTTTTAATTTTAACTTTTACTTTAATCATAAGAAAATTTTAAAAACATTAAAAATGAAATACAAATAAATAAAAGTTCTTTGAGTTAGCGAAGTTGTTATATAAGCATTGGTCAACAGACATATCTTCATCTTGAAATCTTTTGATACTGGTTGTTTTCTAAACCATAGCGTACCTGTCATTTTCGCACCGTAGTTTACCCTAACTGTTGTATAAATCGAAGTAGACTGTAAAAAAGCTGCAGCAGCTTTTTGATCATATTTGTTGGCACTTTTGATGTTTGAGGGATTTCGTGAAATTTCTTTCATTTTTTTAATCTTGCAAGTTAGTTTCTCTAAAGTTCTAAGGTCTGTTGTAGTTGAAGTTTTTATAATGGCTTTCAATAAACTTTGGAGCAAAATATGTGGAACAGTGTAGTCTGCCCTTGTCTGACCCAAACAAAATCACTAGAAGAATAATTACTTTCGCTTTATTTGCAAATAATGCAATTGGTCGAAAATACAAAAAAAGCTAAATTGTCCAATTTTTATACTTCGCAGAATTTATCGAAATTACTTTACGTTTTTGGCTTTCCTTGACGGCTTATTATGTTACTTCACTTTTATACTTTTTGTAAAGACGCCGAAGGCTTATAAAAAAAGAAACGTGTTCACACATTAAAAGTACACTTTCTTTGGTTGTGATATTTGATACACCGAAGCGATATTACTACAGTACATTGATTCCAATGATGTTTCGAAAAACTTTCCGGGTTGCCTCATATGCTGAGCTATTTTTTTTTGAAATAAACTAAAATTCACTATATTATAAAAAAACAAAAGATTTAAACGTACTATTAGCCATTTTTATTTTATTATGTTCAAGTTTTTTAAAAAACATGAGTACAATTTCAAATTTTTAGCTTTTAAAAAAGTTGAATAAAAAAATTTTAATTAAGCCTTGACCTTTGAAAACTTGTTTATAATCAGAAAAATTTCATGTGAGCCCATTACCTACATGGAAAAAATTTCTTTCTGTGTGATTTTCGTAAGATCTAGGAATTTTTTTAGTTTGATTCTATTTTTATTCTAGTAAGACGATTCCTGAGCTTTAGATCCACTGTCAATCAGTTTTCTGTAAGATGTTTCGGTAACTTCTTAGCGAACAATGTATAGGTTATTCCAAACTGTCCTGTTTTTGATTTTTTACGTCTGGCCATCTTTAGCTATTCCCTCACTATTCTGGACCTCATGGTCTCGTCCTTGGGGTGTTCCCGGTTTATTGGAATTTCGCAGAGTTGATCTTAACTCATTCCTAGGAATGGGTCGGGTTAGCCCATCACCACCATCATCACAAGTTTAGGAACATTTATGTTTGAAATTCAAGTTCCAGTTTGAGTTCAAAAAAACGAGCTCTTCAAGTTCGAGTTTGAGTTCGCACCCTCACATAAATCTAAACTTCAATTATAAACTGATAAAAATCTACATGCTTTGAAAAGTGCGTAGGCCTAATGGAAATCTAGAGCAAATACAAATTATCTATTTATCAAATACTTATCAAAGCAGTCAAAACTGATTAGGCTACTACCTACAAATAATTTGTTTCGTCTGGTGGGTTCATAAATCATCAGCAGGTCTTACTGAAGGATAAGGATAAGGATAAGGATTTTATTTTTTTTGTCAACGACCAAGACATGAAAAGTCAAGCAAAACAAAAAAAAAACTGTAAATGCACTACAACAACATTTGGTCGCTATGACTAGATGCCAGCGAAAGACCATCAAGGTCACCAAAGTCAGCTAGCACCTCAAAATACTTTAATTATTTAATGTTCAGTTAGGCTACCATTCAGTAGAAACAAACAAATAGTACACACCAATATGCAATGACATACAACAGATATCAAAACAAATTACAGCTGGTACAAAGCACAAAAGAAATTTATAAAGAGAAAAACAAAAAATAAAGAAAAAAAAAAAAACGCAACACATAAATCTAAAAACAAGTAATATAATTCATTAAAATAAACTGATTTACAGTATTAGTAGCCTACATAAAGGTGAAAAATTTCACAAAGAAGAATTAAAGGTAAAAAAAAAAAAAAAAAAGAATACACAATAAATATGATTTTAAGCAAACAATGTAGAAAAAATAAATAAGAAACATATATTTCCTTTTTTTAGATTATATCAAGTTAATTGAAAATAACAAAAACAGTTCTATTAATAATACAGAGGGCATGGAATACAAGTAATTAATGTAATACAATTGTGATAGGAAAAATACAGTATACATACGTTATTAAAAATATATATAATTGGTGGATTTTGAAGAAACAGCATAGCAAAAATATCTCATGAAACAAAAAAAATAAAATAAAATAAAAACAATACATAACATTAAGAAAACTGATATATATGTATTATTCATAACACCATTTTTTTAAAATAACTACTTTGCTTATCAGTATTTTTCATAGGCTTTTGAAAGAAATACTTTGTAATTTTTAATGAAAGAATTAAAAGATAATTTTTTTATATCACTGGGTACAGTAGACCACAATTTTGCTCCAATGTATTGTAGCCTTTGTTTACCAGATTGTTTTGTTACAGAATGCAGAATTCCCTGCAGTGAAGGATTCCCTGTATTTAGTAGTTTGTGTCTTTTAAGGTGATTGCCAGGCGAACTTTAGTTCTTATTGGGCTAAACAATCATCTGGATTTTGCAATAGTATCATTAATAATCGCTTTGAGTTTCATGTTCCGAAATTCTTTCATAAAAAATCTTCTTGCTATTTTGCTAATCAGGAAATGACTCAATTGAAAAGTTTCTACATAACTCGGAGTCGTCAAAAAAACAACACAATGATTCTTGTGCTGAGAAAAGTATCCAAATTGAATACTATGCACAGGGAAAATGGGGGTCCCATAACGGATGTTTGCACCAGGGCTCTAAATGTTGAAGTTACGGCCCTGCCTATCCCTATTTATTACTAACAAATTAAAGGAAAAAAAGTTTATTTTTTATCAATCGGCTTTTGCGAGACAAAGCAGTCAGGCGATTTCAAATTCATTAGTAGAATAGTATCTACTACCTGGACAGTTATGAAAAAAAGTCAGATAAAATAGTTCTTGATAATGGTTTAAGAGCAGCGCTTTTCAACTTTTTCAGCACCATGGCCCAAAAACTTGAAACGAAATTGTTGCTGCCTACTGCGTTTAAGTAAAGACTTTTTGGGAAGCGTTTACTTTCTTGAATACTGTCATAAATATATGTGGAGACCTTTCTTTTGTCTTGAATTAAATTTGAATTACAGATTCCAGTCCTTGGAGTGGTGCAACCGGTTGAGAATCCTCGATGGAAGGAGAAATTGACTCATCTTTACTTTTATCCAGCTTTCGAAGCGCTGTGCATAGAGAACCCAGCCAACAATGTTATGAGATCCTGCAAGGGCCCTGTAAAAACAGCTCGTAGGCTTACGAGACCCGCAGATTTATGTGGCTTAAGCTGTTTATCTCCATTGTTCTACAAGGTATTTCGAAACATTTAAAAAGGTAAACTTATTTGGATCTTTCTCCTTCAGATTACAACTGGAAACTGAAACCCACATGGTACTTGTACGGTACGCTCATACGGGAACACTGCAGTGCCCACAGTCAAATTGGTACGGGTCCCGTACATCCCGTACAAGTTTCCTTCCAGGGTCCTTGCAGGCCTTGCATAGCACTGTTGACTGTGCAATTGTCATGCAATTATACCTCTTCCTGCTTTCGGAGATGCCCAGATATTGTTGTATGTTTGATTTTATTTTTTAGTTTCTATAGAGATATGACTAAAATTTACATTTGCTTGTCAATACTGCCTAGCAGGAAACAGTTCCGTAAAGCAAAAAAATGGGTCTACATATTTGATGTTGACTCCCGAATGGTGGTAGTTGAGTTTGTATACAAATGTATACTGCATTGGAACCTTTCATTTGTGGTTTTATTATGGCTGGTATTAGCGAAGTAGTTGCTGTACATCAAATCTGTTTTTCTTTTCTGCCCAAAAAAATCTGCTAGGAGGAGCCATAGATCTATAAAGGGGATGTTGTGGCACCAAAATTACTGTCCAAGATATGGTAAACCTAAATAGCCTACGTTCAATCAATCAATCAATCAATCAAGGTTTTATTTTTTCGTCCGTTACACACCAGAAAGTCATATTAAAATGCTCACATGTGGTCGAAAAAAAAGGAATCAGCGACAAAACGATATACGTTGAAACATGCATCAATTAAAGGTTATAAGAGTGATTATTTAAAAATACATGGTCGCTGAATACGTTAATGACCAGGCATACCATATTTTTGAAGAGGCAAACCGGGACGCTTATTAATAGAAAAAAATTCGTCCCTGAAAAGTACCGTTTTCTAAAAAATAGGTCTTCACTTCGAATCAGTCTCGAATTTCATGAATTTCATCCCTGAAAAATAATGTTCTCATCTCTGAAAAAACAAGAAAAAAGGGGGTCTGCACATGGAATCTGTCCTCGCTTTCTGGTGGGAATCTCCGCCGAAACGGGTGGGACAAAGCCCCAAAATAGGGACTTATGGCAAGCCTAACCTGAACCGGAACTGAACCACATAAAATAAAGTATGCCGAACCTCAACTTGAACCGGAACGTTATTTTAAAGGTTCAACGCTCTGATTATTAGGAAGTGTGAATACCAGCAAATCAAAATTCTGGTAAACGGTTATACCCATTTCAGGAATTTTTCATTCTTTATAGTCCGGATTCTAGACCAGTCAATTAAAAAAATTTTTTTTTCTTGTAGTCAGCCATTACTAGACTAACCAGTCAGCACTTTTGAATGCAGCCAGTAGATTACCGAATTGTTTGGTAGTGATTTCTGTGTTGTTTCTACTCGAAATATATCACAAAAAAATAGGATTGTTAGTGTGAGACAAGAAAATTTTGTAAATTGTTATCTTTAAGTTCAAGTTTTTAAGCGTACCGGTACCTTGAGTAACGTTTGCAAAGTTGCCTTACGAGTCAAAAAAGAATAAATATAGAAATTACAATGTTGAAAAACAACATAATTGTTTCTAAACTGATTACAGATCGGGTCTCTTAAATAAGCGACCGTAAGCGAGTTTTGTTAGTGAAACTAACCCGAATTCCCTTGCGGTTACTATCGTTTCTTAAGAGATTTTTTTTCTCTTGGTCTCTGTTTTATTGCCTCCTAGTGCTGTAGGGGGAGATTCCGAGTTATTTTCACCGAAAAATGACAGTTACGATCTCTTCTTGAAGAGACCCAAAAAATCGACATTAAATTAAGAAAAAAAACAACACAGTAATTGTAGTCGAAAAAGTATAATGAGGTTTAAAAATAGTTACAGTCAAAACATACTCAATCAATATTTTAGTGACTTTGGTCAGAAAACCAGGGATAGCTGAAATTAAATGATTTTTTAAAGCAATTCAGGCTGCTGTTACCACAGTACCCAGCATTTAAGCTAGTTAATCTTCAAATTGACTAATAAAGGGGATGTGGTCAAGTGCTTAAAAGCATTGTGATTGTGATTGACATAATCTTGGTTCCAAACCTATTTATGCTATTCTGTTGTACGCTTTGAAAAGATACTCTTCAGCACTTTCCCTTGTAAGGTGGTCTTGGCAAGCAATTCTAAGTTACAGTCATATCTTTATAAAACTAAAAACCAAATAAAAAATTTTATTGCACAGCAATATCTTGGCATCCCCAGAAGCAGGTTGGGGTAATTGTTTTTCCTTAAATATAGTGCCTCTGTTGCTTTCCTGCAAGCCAGGAGGATAAGTATTGATATAAAAATAATAAAAAGCTATCATAGTTGTTTTCCATAATACTCATGAGAACTGTGTGTAACTGGCTTAGTTTTTTTAATTTTTTAAAATTTGTATTAAATATTTGTTGTTGAGTTAGTATATTAAATTGTAGTTTATTAAAAAGATATTTGTATTTTATTGCCAATTTTTGAAATATATATATATTGTTGTAATGTAATTTCAGTTGTTACTTAATTATCAAGTTTGTTCTGTTTAATTATAAGTGCTTATATGAATTTTTGGAAAAATTGTACATGAATTAATTAAAAGGCTTAATAGCTTATTTAGCTACTCTATGGCTTATTTAAAAAAATCTGAGTTATGGTATTTTGATTGATATTTCAAAAAATAAAAGTAGCATTGTATCAACAATAGGCATGTTTTTTTTTATTTTGACAAAATTGAAATTGTTGAATAATTTGATAAAGATTGTCTATTAATTAAAAAAACAAGTATCTTATATTCATAACTGAAATCTCATAAGCATTTTGAAATTAGTTAATTTTTTATTAATTAAAAAAATTTTATTCTTGTTTTTTTCAGCTGAAAATACATCCAGTTTTTTAAAAAAATGCATAAGAATTGAACAATATGTGCATTTATTGTTTTCTTGAAATAATACTGCTTTGTGATTGTTCTAGTTATATGAATGTAGTTATATGACTTAAATAAAGTATTGATTTAAGTTTTTTAAAAAGTTAAGATTGATAATATGAATGCATGAAATTTGCTGTTTCAATTTAATATTTTTCTTTATTTATTATCTGTTTGTCAATTTATATAAGTTCTTTACTTTGTATACAAAATAAAGAAGTGCAAATATGTAATTGGCCCAAGCATAATTTTATACTTCAATTAAAATGTAAGGATGGATCTTGGATAAAGTTATAATGTATAAGATTTTTTGCTTAAGCTTTAAACCTTGCCACTAATTATAAAATAATTAATTATCAAGCTATCAAAAATTTTTTTAATCCGACTTTGGACTGTCAGTTTTGTATACGAGGTCTGTTCAAAAAGTATCCGACCTTTTTCCCTCTCGCCAATAAGGTATGAGCAAACTGCCCGTGCAAAGCGTGGCTGCACACACACACATTCACGCGTAATCGTGAAGCGTTTCAAGCCGATTCGTCATTCGTATCTCTCTGTGTAAAGCATTTAGTGCAGGCGTGTAGTACGTGTTCATCGGTTTTTTGATTTTCAGAAAATTTCATTTCAATGACAGAACGCATCGAACAGAGGTATTGCATCAAGTTTTGTCAAAAACTTGGTGATACTCAAGTTGAAACAATTCGAAAGATTCAACAAGCTTTTGAAAATGAGGCCTTAAGCCCAACTCAGATAAAGCAATGGTTTAAACGCTTTAAAGATGGCCGTGCATCAGTGGAAAGTGATCCTCGCTCAGGAAGGCCATCCACAAGCCGAAACGAGGAGGCGATGGATCAGGTTCGTGAAAAAGTGTTGGAGGATCGTCGTTTAACAGTACGAGAGATTGCTGCAGAAATGGGAATAAGCACAGGCTCAGTTCATTCAATCCTAACTGAGGATTTGAACCTGCGGAGAGTGTCGGCTAAATTTGTCCCCAAGCTGCTGACGGAGCAACAGAAGGAACTCCGGAAGGAAATTTCGGAGGACATGCTGGATGTTGCAAATCATGACCCAGAATTTATCAAGACAATCATCACTGGTGATGAGACCTGGGTTTATGGTTATGACCCAGAAACCAAGTTTCAATCATCACAATGGAAGCATCCGGAATCACCACGCCCAAAAAAAGCTCGGCAAGTCCGCAGCAATGTGAAAGTTATGCTGACCTGTTTTTTTGATTCCCGTGGCATCGTGCATCATGAATACGCACCAGAAGGTCAAACAATCAACAAAGAGTACTACCTGGAGATTCTACGTCGCCTTCGTGATGCTGTGCGAAGAAAGCGGCCAAACATGTGGGCAGCAAAGAATTTTCAGCTTCACCACGACAATGCTCCCGCTCATTCTGCACATGTGGTCCAAGCTTTTCTAGCCAAAAACAGCATGCCACTTATTAGACAGGCTCCTTACTCTCCCGACTTAGCACCGTGTGATTTCTGGCTGTTCCCTAAGCTAAAAACAACTCTGAAAGGGAGGCGATTTCAGTCAAGAGAAGACATGAAAAAAGCGACGGAGGAGCTTCAGAGCATTCCGGGGGAGGAGTTTATGAAGTGTTTTGAGAAGTGGCAGAAGCGCTGGGATAAGTGTGTGAACCACCAAGGGGAATATTTTGAAGGAGATTGAATAAAACTTGCAAAATTTATTGTGTTGTGTGCTTTATACAAAAAAGTCGGATACTTTTTGAACAGACCTCGTATTTTGTCAGATTCAGATCAAATTTGAATTATTTTAGGAAGTCAGACTTAATTTGGAGTTTAAAAACACACAGTCTGCTCATCTTTGTTAGTTAGATCTTTTGCTAAATCTGGTATCAAACTTATGAAAATTGAAAAACCTAATTTTTGTAAAATTATATATACAGGAGTTGGACAAAATAATATAAAAACATGTTGAAAATTGAAACAAATTTTAATATTGTGTGGGATTACCTTTGGCAGCAATTACTATCTCAATCTTACAAGGTATTGAGTCATACAAAATTTGAATGGTTTCCAAAGGTATTTTAACTCATTCTTCAGCTAAAGCAGTCTCCATTTTATTTAAGGGAGATGGCAGAGGATACCGACTGCACTTTTTATTTAAAATGAACTACAAATTTTTAATAATTAGTTGTGGCCAGGTAAGATGTTCTACTTCACTAGAATGTTCCTCAAACCATTTACTTACAACTTTAACTGCGTTAATCAGTGCATTACCATTTTGAAAAACTGCATTTCCCTCAGAAAAAATTTTTTAAATCATCAAATAAAGTTGATGGGCCAAAATTCTTAAATAGTCTTGGCTATTGATTTTGCTTTAATTTTTAAATACTCTGTAAAAAAATAGTAATTTCAGCATGACATACTTTGAGAGAAATAATATGTGAAAAATATTTGAAATATACAACAATTGGACAGTTTTGTATATCTTTTAAAAATATGATGCTACGGCAGTAAGTGTTTTCATTATTTTGTCCAACCCCTGTGTATATATGAATTATATATACCAGTAATTTTGTCGTCAGTTCTCAGATCGTCAGCCATTCTGCAAGAATTCATTTGTTTTGCACATATGACGTAAAGAGCATAATTAACTTTCATGTGAGTACTATTGCCATCATGGTGATGTTTTGTTGCACAATAATATGGTAATTCAGTCAGAATGTTTGCTGTTTTAAATGCAATCACTGTTTGTTAGCCTTAGCTAGTAAGCTAGTAGTTAGTTTTCTAGCAATATTGATGTAGATATATTTTGCAACAAAATCTTTATATTTTCAGCTTAGTATTAAAACAAAATAAACACATTGCGGGATGCAGATGGATAAGTACTTAAAAAGAAAGAATGTAAATGAAAATGAAAAGATTATTCATGAAAAGAAATCAAAAACAGTTATGAGACAATATAGTGATAGTTATATTTCGTTTGGATTTACTTTTACCAGTAATTTGACTGCCCCAGTCCTATTATGCTTGGTATGTAGAAAAGGACTATCTAACAGTGCCATGGTTCCAGCCAAGCTGAAACGACACCTTGATACCAATCACCCAACTCTTAAAAACAAGCACATGACTTATTTTCGTCACCTTCTTGAAAGTAACAAAAACGAAGTAAATTTCATGAGACGAGCAACAACAATATCTGAGAAAGCTCTTAAAGTGAGTTACCATTTCGCTGAGCTCATAGCTAAAGAAAAACAGCCACATACATTAGCAGAGAAAGTTATTCTACCAGCTTGCAAGATTATTATTGAGGAGATGATTGGTCTTAATTCAGTTAAAGACATAGCTAAGCTTCCTTTATCAGACAACACAATAGCTAGAAGAATTGAAGATATGTCAGTAGATGTTGAAAATAATATTCTCGAAAAGGTCTGCATCAGTGTAAGATTTGCATTACAAGTTGATGAATCCACTGACATCAGTGGACATGCTCAGCTTTTAGCAAATGTGCGTGCGCTTTATCGATGGCGATGCGATCAGAGAAAATTTTTTACTTTGCAAGAGGTTGCCTGTTAACACAACAGGAGAAGAAATTTTTTGTGTTACTTGAGATTATTTTGAAAAAAAAGGACTTGAATGGAAGAATTGTATAAGTATCTGCACAGATGGAGCAGCTGCCATGGTTGGACATTACAGAGTTAGCAGAATTAGAGAGAAACAATGAGATATTATAGTCACGCACTGTTTTTTGCATCGTGAGACGCTGGTTGTAAAGACTTTGCCAGCAGATCTAGCTTCGACACTCAATACTGTGGTAAGTATTATCAATTTTGTCAAGACAAAACCTCTAAAAAGTCGCATGTTTGCAATTTTATGTGAAGAAATGGGGGCAGATCACACAAATTTGTTGCTTCATACCAAAATCCGTTGGTTATCACGAGGTAAAGTCCTAGCTCGTGTTTATGCCTTGAGAAATGAACTTATTGTATTTTTGACCAACAAACAACGTGATGAGGCAAAGCTGGTAGTAAATGATGATTGGTGGGCAAGAGTAGCATATATGGCTGACATATTTCAACATTTAAATGAACTCAACACTCGAATGCAAGGTCGCAACGAAAATCTTTTGACGAGCACTGACAAAATTAATGGATTTCGCTCAAAAGTGCAATTTTGGCAGCAACAAGTGAAAAACAAAAATCTTGAAATATTTCCTCTTAGCCAGAAATATGAAGGAAATGTGAACATTGCTTCTTTGAGCAAGACCATACAAAAACATTTAACTATTCTTGAGAAGAAATTATCTTTTTATTTCCCTTCTACAGCCCTCGATTGTTATGATTGGGTCAGAGAACCTTACAGCTCAGAAGCAGAAGTTGACACTACTCTGACTTTGCAGGAGCAAGAAGAATTGACTGAACTAAGACAAGACCATGGATTAAGATTCCGATTTTCCGATCTTCCTTTGGAAAGTTTTTAATTGAAGACTTCCAATGAGTATTCTAATCTGGCATATAGAGCCATTTCAATCTTGCTCCTGTTTTCTACAACCTATCTTTGTGGGACAAGCTTTTCAGCCATGACAGCCATAAAAGTTAAAAAACGAGAAAGGTTGAGAGCTGTTGAGGAAGAACTACAGGTTTGTCTTTTGTCGGTTCCTGCCCGAATTTCAAGTTTATGCTCTGCAAAGCAGGCCCAAACATCACACTGAAATAACTGAAAATGAGTAAATAGCTTAAAATGTGTTTAATTTTTTCTTGGTGTTCTGCAAGATTTTATAAATACAAAAAGTGTTCTGTAGTTCGAAAAAGGTTGAAAAACACTGATATATACAATATAATACAAAATTTATTCAATCACTGTTAGAAACCACAACAGTCTGTTTTATCCTATAAAATCGTCAGGTGGTTGCTGGAAAAATAAAGAATTTGGTTATTTGTGATAAAAAAATAATATATATATATGGAATAAATCATATGTAGTTAAATTAATCAAGCATATAATACAATTCCTGTGACATCATACAAGAAAAGAATAATTCAAAATATAGTAAATGTAAATATAGAGGTTTGCATTTATTTAAAGGTGAGGAAAGGTGAGTTAGGTGTGCTGTAAAAGATATAAAAGGAAAGAAAATAATCAACAAAGCAATAAAAAGGGAATGAGAAAAATTGTTTAAGGTGAAAAAGTAAATGAGTAAAAAATAGTGTGAATGATAGTCAAAGATATAGGCAGATTAAATGATAAACAAGAAAGTACACACACAAAAAAAAAATAGAGGGCAATTTAAGCACACAAAATCAAGTAGGTAATTTATTTAATTTAAATTTGTTTTTGTGGTGACATTTTCCAGTAAGTTCCAATTGTTTGTTGAGTGTTGTTAGTTGGTTTGCTAATAATATTTAACTTTTTGGTTAAGCATAGGTTGCAGCATTTTTGTCCAATATAATCATGTAACAATATTCAGAATAACAATTTTTTAGTGGCCTAAAGAGTAACCAATTTAAAATTTGTTACAATCATCAAAAATAACCATTAACAATTAAAACACGTATCTTGTCCCAGCAATATCTTGTCATTTCTGTGAGTGGTTTGAGTTAATCACTTGCTAATTGCTAGGAGCTTAAAAATTCTGAAAGTGTCTTGCAAAATTGTAAAATAAGTATATACCATAGATTATGTGATAATGATTGTCAGCAGCAAAACTAACTAAGTATGAGCATCCTTTTTACAACAATAAAACCAACATGTTCTTGCATTAACTCATACTCTTGTCATGTTTTTGTGTCCTTAAGAAAGGTCTTTTATGGTACTTTCTTCTGCTTGACAATCTTAGCAATATGTAAGAACTAAAAAATCAAATTCAAAATTTTAACTGGATGATATAAAAAGTTGATATTTCAGATATTTTGATAAAAACCATTCAATTTTTGTTAATTATACTAAATAAGAAATAGATAAAACATTGTGATAAAATATGTTCAGTACTTTGTGAGTGTTATTTTTCGTCATAAACTGATATGATGAAAATTGCAAGACATTCCTAAACTACAAGTAGCAAAACATCTTATACAAAAAAGCAACAAGTCAAAGTTTCTCCTTAAGTAAAGTAACCACAGACATAAATATTTTACCAGGTATGCATAATAATAAGTTCAATTGAAAACAAACAAGAACTGAAAAAGAAACATTAAGAATTAATTTTAGTCTTGTGATTGTGGTTTGATATCTCATATGGTATGTCAATTTTTTTGTCAAATTCATTTTAAAATAAATCTTTTAAAAATTTACTGTATCTATTCAATATGGTAGTAAATTAAATTCTCAAGTTTTTGATACCATATTAATTACCTTTCTAATTGTTTTTGGAGAGATATTTGACTTGTTTATATTTGTTGGTAAAATACCAACTTACTCCATAATCTTTTCAATTCGTTGCTGGTTTTATAATACAAAATGTTGTATATTTTTTAGCTTATATCTTTTAAACTAATTTTAAAAATGAATTGTTGGCATACAAGGGTAGACAATAATTTATATAAGTTCTCATAACTTCAGCTAATTCCAAATTTAAAATTGCATTTTCTAAATTTTTGATTGTATTTGCATTTTTGAACAATAATTTTTTGTTAATTTATTTATTGCAATAATTTTTCTTGTTTTACATGTGTTTGTTTTTTACAATGAACATCAAGTCACTGAATGTTCATTGATAATTTAAGTTATTTTATTTATAATTTATTTCCTAGCTTTTTTGACCATACAAAATAAACTTTTACATTTTTGTAGTTATTTGCCATGGGCAGTGCAGTATTTTCTATTATATAATATTTATTTAAAAGTTTATGCCTATAATCTATATATTTATTTTTTAAGATGCAAAAATGAGGTTATTTTAAAAATGAACTTTCTTGTTATTTCTTCTAATGTGGGTTCTTTGTTTGAAAATGTAAGTAGTTATACTATTATTTCTATTTTTTTTAAATACTTGGACTGTTTTTTTGTTTTTTTTTAAAAAGGAATTTTTGTACTCATGTTTAAAAATTTCTCTGAATATTTATTTTAGTCTGAATGCAACTGTAAGTTAGAATAAGAATCCAAATGATTACGTCAGTTTTTATTTGCTTAATGAAGTTTGAGTTTTAAATAAGAATAAGTATCTAGTTAGAAAAAAGATTAATCTTAAAAATCTTAATCTTAAAAATGTTATGTTGTTTAACAGAAATATACAATCAAATTTATCATCATCTACCTAATTACATTATGAGATCTTGCATTTATATTTATTAGTGTTTGCAGCTTCTTGTCTATATCTCTTATAAAGATAGGCCAATGCAATTGTTTTTACTATTGTTGTTCTTGTATCTTCCTTTGGTGTTCTTATCTTTTCTTTCATCTTAGAATTTTATGCACATTTTTGGTCCATATCTATATTTTTAACTTACCAAACTAGTGGCAGTATTTTTTTATTAATATTAGTGTTTATATGAAATTTCACTTGTAATGTATTGAGTTGCCTGCTCTTTTTGCTTCTGTTGCACATGTTGGGACCTTTTCAAAATTGATGGTACATTTTGACCTGAGTGCAGATCTTCATTTTCATCTCTAAAAAGTAGTGTTTACTGAAAAAAAGGTTGTGGAGCAATGGACCAATGTTTTTTAAAGTTTTATGGCATGCAAGTTGAGAACCACTGCTCTATATAGTTCTTCTTTACTTTTACATTAAATTGAAGAAATTTATATAATAATTATTTATGTAATATTTTCAACAGTGCTTTATTATTCATTATTAGGTGCATGTATCTTTTTATCTGAAGCTAATTTGTAATTAAATATAAAAAAATGAGTATAGGGAATCACTCCTAACTCTTCCACTGCTTTAATGAATATAACCAAAATCACTTTTGGTTGCAATATATTCAAATTGATCGAGAAAATGCACACACAGGGGTAATTTGACCTCGTACCATCGAGGCAAATTACCCCTGTGTGTGCATTTTCTCAATCAATTGAATATATTGCAACCAAAAGTGATTTTGGTTATATTCATTAAAGCAGTGGAAGAGTTAGGAGTGATTCCCTATACTAATCTTTTTATATTTAATTTCTTGCTTGCCATAAAACTGAAGATAATTTGTAATTGTTCTAATACAATATTTTTTTGATGTTTGCTCAGTAAAAATATTTTTGTTGATATATTTTCCTAATTGATGCTGTTTAGTTGTTGAGTAGCAAATAATTGTGTTTAAAATTGTGCTCTAAATGGTTTTAGTTTATGTTAGTGTTTAATTTTTTTAAGAAAAAATGTCTAGGATTTATTTTAAGTTGTTTAATTCAAGTGTTTTGTATGTAAAAATCTCACTAACATGACTGCCTTGCTAATGCAACTGCTAGATTGCAATCCTGTGTCTGGACATTTTAGTAGGGTTCCAGTGTACTTAGAAAATGTCATACATTACCAGCTTTCAAAAGCAGTTTTTTTTTTAAAGGATTGGCACAAAAGTTGGCATCATCCAGCCATTCTTCTATTTTAGTTTCTTTTATCTTTGCAATGACTATGTGCATATTTTCTTAATTACCACTTTAGCTCTTGAAGTAATAAAGTATGATTATTTTAAAATTTTAATAAAATTTGCTTTATTCTTGCAACAAGACAAGAAATTGTTGTTTAAAATGATATTGTTACTGGTATATGTACTTTAAATCTGGTTCTAGGTATATTCCACCACAATATCACATCATATTGATTGTTCATTTTATTTGTTGATTATTGTTGATTTATCATGCTTTAAGTTGACAAGTACAGAGTACAGTAGTTGACAATGCATTTATTACCCTAACTCTAACTCTAACCTGTATCCCTTACCCTAATTCTCTCTAACTGTAAACCTAACACTTAACCCTAACTACAGGGTGGTCACTAGAAAAGTTGGAAATTTATCAAAGGGTGATTTATTTTTATAAAGTTTTTCAAAGACTTAATGGTTTGTTTTAACCCAGCTTAAATATTTTTTTGAATAATTTTTTAAAAATTTTGCTGCAAGTTGGATAGTTCTACATAAACATCAACAAATTAAGAATAAACAAATTTAAATAAATAATTTATAGCCAATACGAACATTCAATAAAACAATTTTAAAATTTATTTTGGAGCAAAATTATTTTATGGATGATTCCTGATTAATTTTTGTTTCTATTTTTTTAATTTTTAAAAATTTACCAATAAACGTTTTCATGTAAATGTCTCATAGCATTTTGATATCTCAGTTTATCGTTAAGTTTGTCAAATGAAAGTACTTACTTTGGCTGTTTAATTTGATTGTAGGTTGCAATCAGTTTGTTTCTTATTGTGATCTTGGAAAAGAATTGTAATGGCCAGCAATAAACATTATTGAGATTTATAGTCAATATTGACAACTGATATTTTCAAGTCACTTGAAATAATAAACATCTTTTTCTACTAATAAAAAAATTATGCAACTTTAAAACTGATTTATGTACTCAAATATGCAATCAAAAATACTTGGCATTGTTCCATCACATTCAATTTTACAAAACAGCTAAGACAAACAATTGAATATTATGTTTATTTCATTGAGCAAATTATCAAAAGCCAAACATTAAGTTTTCACACATTAAATTCTGACATGCCCAATTTTCATGACTAGATTTTAGCTTCTCATCAATGTTATTTGTTGTTCAATATTTTTTAATATTATAAAAATAAAACTTTTTGGCTGTATTTATTTTCAATGCTATTTATAAAGTACTACAGCCTATAGATATTTTTCTAAAAACCATGTATGAAACTGTTGTGAAATCTGTAAATTTTTTTAAATGTTTTAACCCAGTGGTTCTCAAACTTAAGTGGTCCATGGCCTTCTTTCCAGAGACTCTCAAGCACTTCTGGCCCCCTGGTTATAATATTGTCATAAAGGTCAAATGAAGACCAAAAGAAAAGGTCATCACTTTGAAACAGTCTCTGATTTTGTCACATTTGTCTGAAATTTCAAGTGAAGATAAAAAAAAAAGGTCTTTGAAACTGTCTCTGGTTTGGTCAATTTTGTCCCAAAAGCAAATTGAAGTCCAAATTAAGGATTCTTCTTGTGACCCCTTATTAAAAATTCCTGTTTTAATCTGTCTTGATCCTCTATTTAAAAAGTATTTAGAACAATTATTATAACTTTGTATCACTCACAAGCAGAGATCCTTAAACTTTTTTCAATATATACCAAAGGTGGGAAACCTTTTTGCTATTGAAGGCTATATTTTAAAATTTTGTAGAAAGGAGGCCACATAAGTTGAAATATCTAAGATAAGAACTTTGAATTAATCTCAGTTTTCTTGATTTGTGTTGCCAAAAACTATTGATCTCTAAAAAAAGCAAAATGTTTTCACTTTAAAACTGACTCAAAACTGTTAATTTCTGTTCCTAAATTGAAGTGATCTCTTAAGAAAAGGTCCTCACCTTAAATCTGACTCAGAATTGTTGATTTCTGTCCCTAAATTGAAAAGGTTTTCTCTTATCAACTGTAGTCATTGACACATAATTTTATTGTCATTGGAGGCCACACAAAAAAGCTCATAGAGGCTGCAAGTTTCCTATCTCTGGTATATACCCTTCAAGAGAACCTAAATAAATGATGTCCCTTATGAAAAAAAAAAAGAAAATGGCATACACTAGGCTGGCACAATTCAAAATTGTACAGCAGCTAAGCAGAAAAAATATATATTTACTATATGTAGGGCTGCTGAGTCAGAGTCAATAATAAACATTAAAATTTCAGGAGTCTGAGATGGATTGAAAGTTTCAGCTCTGACTCCACAGCCCAAACTGTAAGTTACTTGCTGAATTTATAGAGCAGTTGCTATCTTAAGTACTTGTGACTAGAGATGTGCCAAAACTCAAATAATCAATTCTGACTGGAACCAGAATTGGCCGGAATTGCTACATAAAATCTGGCCAGAACTGGAACTATGTAGAAATGGAGTATTAACCTTGATAATACATGAAACTGCTTAAATACATGTGTTAGATTGTCAGTTGATAATAGTATTGTAAGTGCAGATGATTGATTACTTCAAAAAATACTAAAGTAGAAAGTTTGCTGTCAGTTTTGTTTGAAGTATACATTAAAGCAATTTATGTGAGTACTCCTTGCTGAGCACTAGATATTTGAAACATAACAATCAAAAATATTATAGACACATTTATTGAAGTTATACAGTGAAAAAGTTCATTTTTATGTTATTGTGGCTGTTCAGCTATTTTATGTCTTTCATCTTTGTAGGGAGTACAATAGAGTGATCACTTTACTTGAAAAGGCTTGTAGATAAGACTGATGCTAGATTGATCGAACTGCAATAAAATGTTGCCAATGATTTGCTGTAAGGTTAGGTTTTGCCTGTGCTATTAATGCTCATAACTAGGTGGACTCGTGCCCAAATTTGTTTCCAGATCAATGGAGTTAAGTGCTCTTATCATCTGACCTTAGTTCCTACAATGAATTAGTTCCAATTTATGCTAATGGATTTTACTCATATGACACTCTTGTGTATAAATTTATTTATGTATTTAGCGGTAGTGCATTGTAGCTGATTTAAGGTTGACCATAACTGAGAGGTGTGTAAGTGCACTTTAGCAGGTTCAATCTTAGAGTAAATGACTGCCTACATCAATTTTACCATGTAAACTAAGTGTAGATATGTTTCTAAATAAATCAGTCCTATGGCTACAATAACTTCAGTTCCAGCTGGAATGAAATTGATTCTGGCCAGTACTGAAACCAGAATTAAATCTTTAAATCCAGCTGGAACTCAGACCAGAACAGAATTCCGGAACATCTCTACTTGTGACCTGCCAAATTAAAGTGAAAACCTTATTTTGGTCTTGAGTTTATTTTTACAAAGCAATTTTACAGGGTGCAGACAAAGTCCTTGGACAACATTAAAATGCAATATTTCTGTAAATAGTGAATAAAACTACAAAATATTGAAAAATATATTTAACAAGACATTTTTAAACATTCGTATGTCATTTAATATGTCCCTCTCTGGCCTGAATTACATGCTTAAGTCTGCTACGGATGCCCTCTGCCGCTTTACGCAGAGTTTCTTGAGGCATTTTGGCCCGTACTGTCACGAAAGAGCACTTCTGAGCTTCAACTAACCCATGAAGAGAAGCACAAGCATCTGCCTCTAAAAGGGACTGAACACAACAGTCCATCGCCTTCAGGTCTGGTGATGAGGGCGGCCAAACCTCCTTGCTCCAGAAACAGTCCATCTTGCAGCTTTAAGGAGCTTCACTATTTCAGAGTTTGTCTTGCCCGCACAATGGAGCTCAATAATGGCTGCATGTTTAGCACTCATATTTGGTATTAAAGCAAAATTTTTAAAAATTAAATGATGAAATCTGAAATATGAGGCTTGTTATAATTCATAACACTGAGAACTTACCGCATATACATATTTAAACATCCATTAAATTGAATTTTAAAATTTGTCCAAGGATTTTGTCTGCACCCTGTAGTCAAAATAACACAAAAATGCCAGTGCTTATTAACTAAGTGAATGAAATTTTTGCAAAGGTTAACTAATGAAGAGTGAAATAACATCTTTTTTGTTTTAGCACTCTTGTTCAATAATATTCTTGCTGTGAATAGATTTTGAATTTTGTTTCATTGCCAAAATTTATACTGTGTCTTGTCAACGTTTTGTATAATTGTAGCATATGAGAATAGTGTTGATATTTTTTGTTGCTCTGAAAAAATTTTGTACATGAGTAAATGAAATTTGGCTATTTGTGGAAGGGTGTAACAAAATTGAAAAAGGTTAAGCAGCATTGCTCATGTTACATTAATTAACAAATTTTAAAAACTGAGACAATACCACAAATAATGAAATATCATACTGAAAAACATGCTGTCTGCCACTAGAAGTATGTGTATCTTTTTTCAGAACTCATGCTGATAAGTTAAGGCTCTGAATTGGATTCATACACATCAACCATTACAACAAGTGTATTAATCAATTAGTGAATCAATATTTTTTGGCACATAAAGTGATATCACAAATTGCCTAATAATAGAATTCTTTTGAATTAAAAATTTTATTGATGAAGATAATTTTTGAGAATTTATTTGTTGTACTGTAGAAGAATTTATTTGTTATAAATTTTAAATTGGGTTTTGTGGGTTTTCATGGTTAAAAAATTATGCTGTAGCAGTTTGTATTCAATTTATGAAAGCCTCAATGCATAAAATTTTGGCATAATTTAGTACACAGCATATGACTGAATATGTTTCTTCTTTATTACCTTGGTAGCATACAGTGGCAAGCAAAAAAGTAAGACTCTTTATTTTTTTTAGATTTTTTAAAAATAACTTTGTTAAAATTGAATTATATTTATCAAGTAATATATCATTAAAAAGAGCACAAAAAATTATATTAAATCCAATATTAATTGATTTTTTTTTTGAAAAATATAATTCAATTTTAACAAAGTTATTTTGAAAAAATGTAATAAAATATAAAAAGTCTTACTTTTTTGCTCGCCACTGTATGTCTCCATTAAAAAGCAGCATGTTTCTGGTTTAACCTTTGACCTATTGTCAACCTGGTAGTTGGAACTTTTCTGTGGAGTAGTTCCTAATATTTAGAAACTCTATTCATTCCAGTCTTAGATTTACACAATAACTTCCTTTCCATAAAAATTCAAGCCAAATGCTAAAAAGTCTCATTGAGAAACCTTGTCTTAAGATTTTTCTGTTTCATATCTTTTTTTCAATAATAATTAATTCTGTAAAATTTCAGCAACAGATGATTTGTTAATTTTCTATGCTGGTTATTTTTCTCTTAAAGAATAAGAATGGTCTATTTTCAAAAATTATTATTGCATTTTCATGCTATTTTGTTGTTGAATTATTTATTGTACTCTTTGTAACATACTGTTTTTTTTTTTTCAGTTGAACGGAATAGAAGACACCTGGTTAAATGAAATATTTGATGTAGGTTTAAAGTGAATAGTTTATAGTTTAAAGTGAATGTACTGTCATTTAAATTCAAGAATAGGTACTGGACTGTTTAGTTGTGATCTTGCACTCTAAATATTGCGTTAATTACATAAATATGCTTGATGCCTATATTTACTTTTACTGCTACTGTATGTCTTAATTGAAGTTGAAATTTTAACATTAGTTTAATTTGCACATAGCCTATATAGAGTGGCATGGTTTAGTAGGTTTAGTAGCATCTATCATTTTAATTTTTGTCGCTTACTAACTGACTCTTCATACCCAAACTAAGCAGTGATTCCCAGCTGGGTGCCACGGCACCATTAAGCGCCGTTTTCAAAGTTTAGCCAAGTTTTTCAACATCTTTAGAAGACTTCTGGTAATTTCCAGGCTATATTTTGAAGTGAAATAACTTTGGGGTGTCGAAAGATGTTATCTCTAGTGTGGCCATGATAAAAAACATTTTAAAGCGCTAAATTAGGGTCTCTAAAGTGTCCCTTTTTTCTAGTTTCTCTTGTAATAGAACCATATGATTGCAGTAGTGATTCTAAAATTATACAAAAAATAATTCAACTTTGTCTCTATCAGCCACGAATTTGAATTATCAATAATTACATTTCTATCCGATTTGTTTCTTTGAAGCCGAGTTCTTAAACCAAATGAATGCGACAAGTGCGCTTGTTTCGAATGCGATTCTAAGCAAAGATTAGCATTCAGATTTGATTATTTTAAGCACTACCGTGAAGAACCACGAATAACTCGCGGGAAAAAATATGAATGACTAATGACAGTTCGCATTTGACTAAAAGTTAACAACTTCATCTCTTGCATTTTCAGATCGTTAAAAACCACCGAGCACATTTCGTTGCGCTTCACTGCCAGGAGGTGGGAGGGAAAGACTACAAGGAGTCCCTTGAGCCCGTCGAGCAGTTTTATAAGTGAGTCCTTTTAATGTTGACGCACTTACGAAACTGAGCAATTTATTTTCAAATAGGCTTTCTTAATAAAACTTGAGGCTATCAATTGTTTCTTTTATTGATTTGCTTTTTGACAGATTACCGGCTCAACCTTTAGCAAGCAGATGGAGTGTTAGAATTTTTTAAAGTTATAATAAAACAACAAAACTGGTTTTTAACTCATAATAAACAATGAAACTGATTTTTAAATCATAAAACAATGAAAGTAAACTTCTTTTGATAGAGTACCGTCGGAAGTTAAGGCCCGTTTCCACTACGATCGTGGAAAAGAGCATTCTTTCTTTTATTGATCTTTCCGCGTTTAAAATTAAAGCGGGCGCTAAGCAAAGCAAAAAAAATTAATGAAACAAAGAATAATCTTTTCCACGCTTGTTGTGAAAACGGGCCTTTACGAAATCTGCTTAAATAATTAAAGCGGTCTCTCTATTGAATCCTGAGACTAGCAAAAATTATTTATATTCTTATTATGTACTCGAAAACATCAAAACAAAAAAGGTCGCTTAAATGCGGCTGTTTTAGTAACATACAGGCCTGCCGGCTCTTTCCTTCAAAAGAGGCCTATTTTTGCACTTTTTTGCAAAATTATTTCAAGTTATTTGTGCAAATTTCCAATAGTTTCCAATAGGAAGCCTACTGGCTTCGTATTATTTGATTAGTGAAACTGGCCCGGGTGAAAAATAAGGAAGCTTAGTGAAACTGGCCTGGGCCTTCAATAGCTATATCCGATGGTAGCATGATCTATAACCCAATTAAAATTTCCCGATAAAAAGTTGGGAAACATTTGTCCTTGTTTGAAATTTCCCTTATTGGCAGCATTTTAGTCAGCTATTGACTTGCTAAAATTCCCACCTTGTCTTCTGTGACTTCTTCGTTTCGTTTTTCGCCTTCATTCCAAACCTTTACTCCAATCATTGTTAATCATTACATCTTCGGTGACATTCTCCTGTACTCTCAAAAATTTTTTTCTTTGTGAAAACTTTCTTATAAGTTGTCAAACTAAAAGCCATCATGCGCTTACGGCATCGCTACGTGTTAAACTGCTCCAGTAAACGAAGTGATTTTATTAATTTTAATTTACCTTTGCTCCAGTTTGCTTTATAAACCGTTGGCCTATTTAAGCCAAGTTCACTCCATGTTAGTTTTAAGTTTAAAGGTAGAACGCTTGTTTTAAATTTGTCACCTTCTCGTGAAAAAGTATCTTCAAAATTAATCTGTTAATACAGGGTGGACCATAATGATGGGAAACATTTTAAATGCTATTTTTTCAGGTTATATAAACAACAAAGAGTACTAAATTTATTTATCACATAACTTATGCACAGGAGTTTATCTGAAGATTATATTAAGTTTTATTACTTTCAGGTACTGATTTTGGTGACCCTCATAAGGTCATGGACTCCAAAAAAATTGCATATGTAGTTGAGGATATTTATTGGCCATTTAGGTCACCTGATCGAACCTCAGTGAACTTTTTTCTGTGGGGTTACCTGAAAGATCGGGTATACGTAGGTAGGTCCCACACAACATAGAAACTGAAACAAAGCATCCATAGAGAGATTATCCGCGCTTTCAGCTGATATGCTAAACCGCACTTTACGTGATATGAAAAATCAAGCTCTTAGGTGTTTTAGTCGTGATGGCGAGCACCTCAGGGATAGTATTCAGATCTGAATACGTTAACCACCTGTGCATAAGTTTTGTGATAAATAAATTTAGTACTAATAAACTAATAAATCTGTGATAAATAAATTTAAATAAAGTGCACGAAATCTCTGAAAAACTTAATTGTAGCTGGACAAATGCTTTTGATTTGTGGTAGGATTTGAAAGTTTATATAGGGCAGTGACATGTGCTGTAATCAACCTTTTTTTAGAGTGCTCCAAAGCGCGTTTGCATCTTTAGTTGATCAAATGAAATTCTACTTAACGTTTATTTTACAGAAAGTTGGTTGATTCACCACATCTGCGTGATTTCACCACTGTTCGTGCGTTCATTGATGGAGACGTTAATCAAGTTGATCAATACACGGTACCGCACCTTATTTGCTCAACTCTTAAAATCTGTTTTATTATATCCTTATTTTTGCTTTCATGTCGAATGTATATGTTCATAAATTTCCCTTTTGCGCTTACGCATCTTAGATTTACCTTTGGTTTCTTTTCTCGTCCCGTTAAGACTGAAGTTTGAGACGAGGTTTCTAATGTCACTTCCGCATTAGTGTATAGTAAGTATGCGTTGACGCTTCCCATCACCTTTTACCAGTTTGATTTTATGTTAGAGATTGAAAACAAGCTCTATGGCAGTAAAGGATGTAAGTTGAATGGTTGATGCCTTACTACGTTTCGTTAAATACAATAGACGCTTGCAGACCCTTGAAAAAGTATTTTGCGTTGAGATATTACGATAATAGTTTTAAAGATATGGCTAGTCATAGCATCTTTTAGATACAAGCTCATATGCTGCTTTGCGCTTGTTAAGAGAATCATGAAATTATAAGTAAATCTCTACTACACTGTTTAACACCATTTACTCATTATTTAAGTTTTTAACGGTAGCAAATTTGACAAGTCAGTTGTCTTTTTTTTTGGTTCTCACTAAGACACGTGATTGTGACGTAACAAAATACTTGTTTCGTGTACATTTGGTATTTAACTGTTTAATTTTGTATGTCTGCAGGCATTGGCCAGTTTTTACTTTGTCCACAAGTCCATAAAAGAGGCGAGCTTGTACAATTATAGAAGTAAGTACATTATTTCAATGCTGTATACAACTTGTCGCAGTCACACTCTCTTTTACAGCCGAACGATTTTGCACAACTTCGGGGAAAAAAATCTATGTAAATAATCTTCATAATCTACCTCACGTTAAGAAAGAAAAATTTCCCCCTTCTTTCGCCCCTGATGTAAGTAAACCGTGTTTGGTTGTGTGCCTTTGTACTTTGTATCCAGTCTTGTTTATCGAATATTTATCTTTAATGATTTGCTTGTAAATGATTGCTTTCTTTTGGGTGCTTCCATTTTTAAATGTTTTGCCGTATTTTCTTGCATGGCGAGTTTTTCGTGGTTATTGAATTTTTTTTCAAGCATTTTCATTGTTTCATAATTTATATTAATAACAGAAATCATCTTTTATACCGGATTTTAACTATTAAATAAATGTAAAATGTAACTTTTCTCTGCCTGAAGCGACGTCTGTGCGTAAGCAGCTGTTATGTGCGTATTCTGCTCGATATAGCCTGTTTCGTTAACGTCATCGCTTCGCTGTCATCATTTCACGTCGACCTTCCATTTACTAGTTTGTTTTAGTGTTACCACTGATCAGTATATGTTGTCATCTTTTAGTGGAAATTTGTTATTTTTGGTTTACAAGAAATTTAATTAGATTTCTTACGAATACCTTTGAATAGTTTGATATTTCGGGTTTTTAAATTAAAGTTAATTAAAAGTCAACAGATTTGAAAATATCTGTTCGATTTAAAATATTGCAGCTGGCCATATTTACATTTAAAAAATAGTATTGTACAGAAATTAGCCACGTAAAACATTTCGATTTTTTTCATGCAACGACTTGAAAGTTTATCAAAAGAAATTGTCTTTTTGTCAAATGTCACAAAAGATCACTCCAACTATATTCATTCTTAACAATAGCTCATGCTGTCATCGGTGCAGTGACTGAACAAAAGGTTTTCTGTCACACTTAAAACGTGTTTTTATTTCATAAATAAATAAATCGACATTACTCTTTTCTTGCTGGACATCGGCATTCTTGGCGCATTACCTATATCTATCTGCAGCTTTTTTCAATCGCACAACTAGCTAGAGCTCAAAATAGTTTTAATAATTAATTTCGTTTAATGTTGATTATTTTTAGCTGCTGCTACGGTTTATGACGTCATGTTCTGGTCTCTGTGCGGGGAAAATTGATTTTAATTTTTTTTTACAAAGATACGAAAAAGCGTGCGCTTACTTGAGTTATGAAGTCGTGTTCTTTTGATCATGTGTCGCTTAGTCATGGGTTTTGCGATATCTTGGTGTTTTGTTTAGCGTCAAGAAGTAGGTTAAAGATCGATCTTAAACGTTAATTTTCAGCAGAGTGCATGCACATAAAATATCGAAAGGTTAACTTTCGTGACTTACTAGAGACATCGTTTTATACTGCTTGAATAACGACCCTTACATAAATATTAACTAAATCTTAGTTAACCATATTCGCTTTTTTATGTGTCGTTGAAGCAGAATAGACAATATTTGGTTTTTTAATTTCTTTCAAAAAAGTTGTAGTGCTGAAACCTTTCGCTTCCCTATACTCTTAATTGTAAAGACTCCAATTTCTGTGAAACAAACGATCTATCGTTTGCATGTTTTCTGTTCAAAATTTGATTTTTTTCCAGCATTGATATTATTCTTTACATCATCAATTATCGCAGTTTTTCTGTTTGTCAACTGAATGAAAACACTTGCTATATATGATGAATGATAACCAGTTCATCAGTAATTGGAAAGTGCGACTAAAAGTTACGTCAAAGTCATTAAAAGTGATTGTCTTGCTGAAAGTTGGCGTTAAAACCCTTTTATTATTGTTCTGGTCGATTCTAATTAATCGACTTCGATTTCCCGTTGTACAAGTTTGCAAAGCAGAAATCTTAGTTTTTTCGATTATGGGCCCTGGGGTTTGTGCCGCATTTAACACACTTTACGCAAGTTAACATTTGTTTCACCCGCTTTTCAGAGTAGACGTTCAAGGAAAGGCCACTGCCGCGTGCGATGGAAATTCCACGATAAGTGAGTTATCGCCGCGTGATTGGAAGGGTGCTTCAACTTAGACAAACTCTTTTTTAGATCGATCGAATTCGTCAACGTCCATTTGTTTCACGACGACAGCAATTTAATATCGATAAAAAGCAGTCCTTCTCCCTATACGGTTTATAGAAAACAAGCTTTAAAGCACATATTAAAAAGGTAAGATGGTGCATCGCTACGATTTTTAAGCTTTGGCCATTTGCACAATTTTCTGTTGGATTTTCCATGATTCCCAATATCGTCAGGTGATTACCCTGCCTGCGTTCGGATATGTCAAACTGTTGATGTCCGCTTAAAAAGATATATGACGGCTGCAATTCGAAGTTGCTCAAGCACAAGAAAGCGCCTTTTTCAGAGGCATAACAAAGCCGCCAGTGTGGAAGTTTAATCGAGGCTATGTCGCTTCGGGTGTGCCCCTTAGTTACCTTATGAAGTTCATCGAAACGTCGCTTCTTACCCCTTCCACTTCGTTTTGTACAATTAAGTAGCATAATCGGTGGTGATCGTTCTGATTTGTTCTTTTGTGTCAGGTGATTTTGTGAAATTCAACGCAAATTTAAATTTCCTGTCGTTGATATGCTGACGGGTAAATTCCACCCCGGTTAGTTTCACCCGGTCAATTCCACCCTGTAGAGGGGTTAGAGTTAGGATTAGGGTTAGCGTCGCGGTTTTCTTGGGACAAGGAGAAATCCCACAGTTTCCGATTGAACTTTTGGAATGTATGTGGTGGAATGTCCTGGGTGGAATTTGCCGTGGTCAAATATATCTAGAACCGTTTATATATGCTTTCGTCATTGCTACTATGACGCAAGACAACCTAGTTTGTAGAAAAACTTTTGTCTTGCTCTTCAATTCTTATCATTTATAATTTAAAGAATGCGAGATTAATACAATTGTGTTATGACAAGCGCTTTAATGTTACTTCGCAGGTTAAATGAAGACCAGCCTATCGAAAATAATCATTACTTCATTTTCGGCGATTTCAATTTTAGAATTGACGTCAAAGCGCTTGTAGAGGTAATTATCAAGCATGTGTTAATTGAGCATCGAAACAAACCTAACCGCAAGGAATGCGTCCGCATACCCGCTCTGCAATCCACTTAAGTTTTTGTCGTGGATTCTTTGTAAATTACCTCGGCTTTTATAAGGAAGTAAATTTGCTAACGTCAAAAATGCCAAGTTTCGACAAAAGTTTGGTTTAACCTTCCTGTAATATCAAAAAAAAAATTCTTTTAGATTTATAACTTTAAATTTTCAATTAAAATTCGCCGTTAATTTGCCTTTGCTTGGATTTTTAAAACACTTTTTAACTCCTTTTAGATCAAACTATAAGCTTAGTACAATTAATCAACTGCAAAAATACCCGCAATTTTGAATATTGTTTGTTTTGATATTGAATTACAAATCTGCCTTAAGTGCCTTTGTTGGTATATTCTGGTTTTTCAAAAATGTATTTATAAATTGAACACATGCTGCATATTTACATGTAGAATGTCGTTCAATTTTGATACTTGTACTATAAGCTTTTGTGAAAATTGCGTTAATTCGTGAGTTCTGAAAGGTTAAAATAGAGAGCTGTCTGCACCCTTTTCGCTGGTTAAAATTTTTTTCACAAAGCTTATGGAAACTAGAATAGTGTCCAGGCTTGCTTTACGTTTTGACACAATTTCTTTAATTAGCAAGTATCATGCAGCTTTACTTTTAGCAAAATATTCACAAAGTTTCGAGATAAACCAATACTGGTGACCACACACATGCATGACTTGGCAACATCAATAACAACATGCTATTCGTTATTGATTTGCTTATTTGTTGACATAGCAAGGATGCGGTTGATTCGGTTGTCCATTCCCTACTCTTGATTTATAAAAACGATAGTGACTTTTCATTGTTCCAAACAAAAAACGAGCTGTTTTACGTTGCCGTGTTTTTCCGAAAATAAGACATGGCTTATACGTATTTATTTTCACTCAAAAAGTATGACAGTAGGCCTTATTTTAGGGGAATGTCTTTTATTTTCATCTATCAAAAAAACAAAGTTACAAAGTAAAGAATTATTCCCCTCTAGATTTACGTGTCAGCGTGCTACTTAAAACTATGACGGCATAATTTCCCACTATCAACTCGGGCGTATTTTAAGGGTAGGTTTTATATTAAAATCATCATGAAAATTCACGTTAGGTCTTATTTTTAAGATAAGTTTTATTTTCGGGAAAACACGGTAAGGTATTCAAATCTAAAAGACAGATTATTGGAGTCAAGCACCAAATTTGGTCTTTTTTTGCATTGCTGATTATTTAACTATTTGTATTTTGTACCTAACAGCCCTCAAACATAAGTTTTATCGTTGATATGAATCAACATTGAATTCATCATAGCATATTTTTAATCATAACTTATTTTTTCAACGTAAATCAATCGAAAATGCGACTAGTAACACACATACTTGCTCTATGCAACCGGTAATTTGACGTAGTTACATTCAATACTACAAAACTTAGAAACAAAACTCGTGTCTCACTCACAAATTTTCCTTTTAATCTAGAAAAAAAATTTTTTTTTAAAGAACTAAAAGTGCATTTAGTAAAATCAGTTAAAAGACATTATGACGTAGTAATTAAATGGTTAAAAGTTGCTATGTAAAGCAGTAGTTTCCAATCTTTTTACTATCAAAGAACCTTCTAAAAGTTGGCAAAAACCTTGACCCATCGCAGTACACCACAGATTTTGGGACTTAGAGTCAATTAAAGACAATAAAACATAGATTTTCAATTTAAATTGAGGCCAAAAAAGGATCTTTGTCCCTTCAAAATAGAAAATAGGGTTAATTTGATTTGAGTAAATTCTTTACAATGCTCATAGTCGTCAATAAATCTCGAAAATTTTCTGTAACCTCTTGGTTGGAAACAATTGCTTCAAGCTATTGTATTATATGGATTTTAACAATCGCCAAGCTGATTCTCTCCTGAAAAATACAAAACTCGCCCACTCAAAACCTTCGATATAAGAGATGTACAAGAATAATACGCTATAATAAACACCAGTTTCCTTTTCAGCTTTTCTCTAATTTGCCAGGCTTTTTTTTGCACCTGACGTATACGCTCAGCGTGTATAGGTTTGTTTATTGAAATTTGTAGTCTGAGCATATAAATTTTAATAAACAAATAAACGTAGGCGAGCCTTGATTGTGAAAAAAATACTTTTAGAAGTAGACATGAACTAGGCCGTTCGAATTTTTTGGTTTAGTTTAATGTAAATTTTTTGTTTCGTCAGATTAGTTTTTTTAAAGTCTGCAATTCAGTCAATACAAGTTTACAGTTTCTATTTTATTTGTCATATCTTGTAATCACCAATAAAGCAATAAGCGTTTCCTTTCAACAGTAAAATAACAAGTTTGCACTTTCGATTTTTGGTTATTCATCGATTTATTGCAAAAGAGCTTCCAAACGTCACTTGCGCTGATTAATATTTCATGCTTATTCAAAGCTTGGCGTTCGTTCGGTACCTTATCACCTATAATTTGTGGCGGGCGTGACGTTGCTTCTAGGAAGAATATTCTCGAACAATTGCATTCGAAATCTCCGATTTGGTACGGTTTAAGTGTATCCTATCTCTAATCATTCTTTGACTTTTATTCGATAATTTCTTGCAATTAATTTGCTTATTGTACAATAATGCCTTTTTATAAATGGTGAGCTAGTTTGTGAAAGTTTTTAACTTTTATGTCGTTCATAGCAGCTTTTTACTTAATTTTTCTATGTAGTACTAAAAGTAATTAAAAAATTTTTAAATTTTAACCGAATTCTACCAATATATAAAAGTGATAATTTCTTATGGTATTTTTGAAAGCGTGTCGAAGAATTGGTTTGATTCCATCTTGAAATTTTTCTTCTTTTCAAATGTCAAAAATGTCGCTTCAAGAACGTAACTGTACAGTTCACGCACGGTTAAACTTCAAGAATAACTCGACTAAGAAAACCTTTCCAAACCATTGTCTTTCTCTTATAGTTGCGATAACTATGCTGTGTTGTTGCTATAAATACTTACCAAAAAATTCTATTTTAAGTGAAAACGAGCAGTTATCAGCGCTTTCACAAAAAACCGTAAAAACCGCAGTTACCGATTTTAGTTTGCTGGGTCAGAAACTACATTCTTACCTTGAGCAGCGAGCACAAGTCAATCAGTTAACCCACTAAAACTGCATTGACTAGTTGGTGGAAATTTTTTTTGTCTCAATCTTTCAAAAACTGTAGTCATCAATTATAGTTGTAATATTCGACCATGTTAAGAAGTTGTGCCCGACAAATATTATTTTTTTAACACTTTGCTAGAAATTGCTTTATTCAGTTAAAAAGTTTTGAAACTGTGCAAAAAACTGTACCAAGAATTGCTTCTACGTCACACGAGTTTAAGTTTCGCTTCTAGTTGAAGTTGAACTTTTGTTCTTTTCAATCCTTATATAAATTACTCTTTCAGATTCGCATTGTAAAATAGTTTCTTAGAGTGACCTATTTACTTGAATGAAATTTTCAAAGAGTATTCGAGATACACCAATCCTTGTAAAAGTAGAAAAAGCAGTAGATTTGTTTGAACTTGTTCATTTAGATATTTCTATTATGAAATTAATAGTTTTTTGGTGTTTTTAAACAAGAATCTTAACACAAATAAAAACACCGTAGTCATCATGATTTTCATCATCATCATCACTCATCATAATTTTCATCATCATCATCACTCATCATGATTTTCATCATAATCACTCATCATAATTTTCATCATCATCAACATCATCATGATCTCAGAGCCATTGCCATTCGTTCGAAAGACAAAATTCTAGATTCGCCACGCGTGACTGAAATTTTGTCTTCGTGTGAAATGTTATTGCGGCCAACATTGGAAATCGATCAGGAATTTTTAAACTTTAGCCGATTGGTATTTGTTGAACTCGACTATTCAGTTCTTTAAGTCTTGCTTACCGAGAATGTACATTAGTTGGCACAGCAAAAAATGCTCACGCTCTTCACTTTAGGCTTTTAAAAAAACTATCAAACCTTGGTTCCTTGTTGTACGATATAAAAGGGCATTATAGCTCCAATATTTAATACTCTGCTATTCAGCGTTGTAGACGGAAAACAAAAGAACGCGTTTTTGTTTGATTATTTGGCCAGGAATGCAGAACAGATTTTAAGTTAGTTGTTCATCCAATGACTCACTTAGCCAAATGGCTGGTTGATCTGGCTTTTTTTTTTATTGCAAACTAGTTACAAATGCATAAAAAAATAACTTATCCTTTTTATCTTTACGTATTTTTTCTTCTGTAATTGTGTAGCCTATGATAGGTGGACCCAAGATGTTAATCGTGATTGTTGTAATAGCTTTTAATGTGGAGTTCATTAGTTTCTTTTGTTTAATCCATTTGGTGAAAATGAATACTTTGAAAATGTTATAAGCTTGTTTTGCTTTGGCGGTAATATGATTTGCGTGTTGTGAAGATGCTGGTCTTCGGCCAACCTTCTTACCATTGCGCCCGAAAAACTTGGAATGCAATTGTTGCCTCTCACTATTGCTATATGCAAGGTAAAGCCAAGACTTTTTTGTCGGTCTTCATCCCGCCACGAATTCTAGTCTTCAGGGTGTTGAAATCGGTTAAGAATTCTTGATTTAAACAGAAATTGCTTTTACTGCAAAGAGTATTCTGTTTGGCTCCATTGCGAATTCGCTGCGGCCTACAGGTTGAGAAACCATGGTTTAGGGTTGTTTCTAAAAATTTTGAATGTTTTGTCGCGAATAGAGTTGGTCTGAAAGCCGCTATTCGGCCGCGATCAGTTGGACAGAAAATAAGCACCGGCAACAAGCTCATTGGACACTCGTCGTGGATTTACACACGACAATCGTTGTTCGTCTGAACGCAGCTATCGAATTTTTCGCTTCTGCTCTATAATCGTCGTACGTGGACATGCTTCATCCTTTCTTGTCCATGCTTTTCCTTACCTCTTTAGGTTTAAATACGAGTTCGACCCCCTTTTAACTTAACTTTTTCCGCGGAATAGTCTTGCTTCGAGGTTTAGTTGTTTCGTCAAAGTGAGATTTCTATGTTTCGCTCAATCTGCTGTTTTAAAGCATAGTTATAATATTATCTGCGTTTTTGCGAATAATGTCAGCAGGAGTCTACTTATGGAATTTGTAAATATATCGTGAAATTTCGGGTTTCATTTCGTAGTTCCACGTATCACTTAAATCAGTATAAAGAAATTTTGTTTTAGTTCTACCTTTCCAAATGGCACAAGTGTTAAAATTAGTTTAGTTTGAAATGCCACATCAATCAGTTTCGCATTTAAATGTGTCATTTCAGCGCTGCTTTCTTCGGCAATTAATTTCAATTGAAAATTTGTTCTTTTTCGTTTTCGATATTTACAAAGCCTTTTAATATACAAGAATAGATTTCTCGATAAAAGTATGATTTTTTCTTACTACATATCATTTGTAAGAAACAGCTTTGACACTTTAAAAAAAGAAATTTTTTTGTTTTTTGTCATAATTGTGTCAGAACAGGAACTAAACTTACTTTTTTAAGTTAAACACAAACAATATGCATGTGTCAATTGCCAAAGTACTCGTCGTGAAACTGAGATGGAAATTGTTTCTATTCTTATCACTATGATGTATGATAATGCTCATTATCAATATGTTAATTCGAGAATGACCTACTCAACGATATTAACTTTGCTGAGTAATTGAAGAAGGCTATTCTTATTTAATAAGTGAATCTCAACAGGGTCGGTACGCGATGTTTGTTGTTTGCCTTAAGGACACGTTATCTCTTATAAATCCTTATCTCCGTTTCGGATAAACATTTTTTTCAGTCCATCGGCGAATCGTGGCAGATGCAGGAGGTTTTATCCGAAACGGATCGGGACGAAGTTGTCGGGATCGTTTACAGCAAAAACGAATCGAACGGAACTCCTGCAGGAACCGAACCGGACAACAGCAGAGTGGTCATGTCGCTTGAAAAGAAGCGCTTCAGTATGAATCGCTCCTTTCTCCAGCCTTCTTGTGAGAGGGTGAGTTGCTACTGTGCATTACATTGATTGGAATGGAAGTGCGAATAAAACTGTCATGTCAGCAAAACGTTTTGTTTAAATTAATATCGTAAGTCGGTTTTTAATGAATTAAAGTATTTTTCCTCTTCTATATAGTAACGAACGACTTTTCAATAAGAAAAAATACATTGAAAAGCTTTTTCTTTGTGTAAAATCAGGAAATGGAAGACGTTTTGTGCGCGTTATCATGCTACTTTTCATCGGCAGTAAAATGCGAAACACAGAACAACACTAAACAAATGACTTAAAATTGACAAAAAAAAAAAAAAACACTCGTTAAACATTAACAATTTAGATTTCTATTCGACATAATAGTTTCTTTAAAAAACAGTTAATTAAAACATATACAGTACTGTCGTCGTTTGAAGGGTATCCACTCCAGGCCAGACACAAACAGAACTGGGGCCGAGGGTTTATCCTTTTACTACCCCAGACTGCTGCACTGTTATTAAGCCAGGATCGAGTTTCGTCATCCAAAACCGTCAGACCGCGTGCTCCATGTGGTGCCCGATGTATGGGGCACATTGTTAGTACATGGTCTGCGGTTCGCTCTGAGGCGCCACACTCGCAATTCGGTGAAGGAGCGAGACCCCATTTGTGCATGGACGAATGGAATCGCCCAACACCAGTCCGCAGGTGGTTGAGCTTAACCCAAGCTGCTCGGGGTAAGCCCATCCCAACAGGCCTGACACTGGTCCCGGGCACAAAAGCACGGAGCCTGGAAGCATTTTCACAGTACTCCGCGTTCCATTTGTGATTCGTCCATTCAGAGGCGCGGATGCCAAGTCTGGCAAGATTGTCCAAGAGATTCCGCGCATCTGGCACAAACGGGCGTCTGGATCTTAGTCTCACTTGGCCAGTATCTGAGGACCCACTTAAAATACCATGCAAGATATGATCCGGGTCCAGAGATCCACGATAAGCCAAGGAGAGTGTCGCTCCCAGTCGGCGAAGCTCAGCTGGCTGGATGCCTGAGAGTACAGGTAGGTGGTCCGTTGGAGTGGGACGCAGGCATCCAGTAACTATGCGCAAGGCGTCATTCAAGACACTGTCAATGAGGCGAGTGTGAGCACTGCGACACCAGACTGGCGCACAGTACTCAGCTGTTGAGTAGACTAGAGACAAGGTGGCTATGCGTAGTGTTTTAGCACCAGCACCCCATCCCGAGCCCACGAGTCGCCCCAGCAGTGTGACGCGCGATGATAGTTTTTTGCACAATGCCACTAAATGGTGACGAAACGTGAGCGATCTGTCCAGTTTTACCCCAAGGTATGTAGGGGTTGGACAGAACGGTAAAAGTCTACTATTGTTGTAGATCTTTAGCTCACGTTTGGCCTCTCGGTTATTTAAGTGAAAGGCTGACGTCACCGTCTTAGTGTGACTGAGCTTCAACCTCCAAGTCTGGAGATACGCTGACAGTGTGGACATGTCTTGGCTTAATGTCCCCTCCAAGTCCTTCCAGTTTCCAGAAGAGTGCAACAATGCTAAATCATCAGCATAAGCAAACTTTCTGGAAATCATGGAAGGAAGATCGTACGTATAGATGTTAAATAGGAGGGGAGCCAAGACCGATCCCTGAGGAACGCCGTTTTTAAGACAGCGTAGCCTGCTTTGCTTGCTGTCACCGGTGGTGAGGGTGAAACTTCGATTTCGGACAAGCTCCAAAATCATTTTGACCATGTGCTTATCCGGAAGTAGTCTCAGCAGCTTGCAGGTAAGGCCACAGTGCCAGACAGTGTCATAGGCAGCTGTCAGATCGATAAATACGGCACTGGCCTTCTTTTTAGCCTCGAAATATACAGTATGAAACCCATGTAATTGCACTTTATAGAGTTTTCGAGTGAGCAGTTATTTTAGGCTATATCATTCATGGTATGTTAATACAACTGTTATAAAAAGACTTTAAGAATCTTTTTTTCGTAAAAATCATCAATGTATAGTATTTTTTAAACACTGAAATCGAAGTTTTGTTTTATTAAACACCAACATCAGGATAGTGGTTCTTAACCTTTTTCCGCCTGCGGCACAATTTGGGACTTTTTGAAATTAGTGGCACACTTGGACCAGATTTCTTGAATTTCTTCCCTAAAAAGTAGTGCTCTCTAAGAAAAAGGTCTTCACATTAACTCTGCTTCTAAAAAGTAATGTTTTCTTAAAAAGTGGAAATTTTCTCTTTAAATTTGTTTCCAATTTCTTGATTTTCATCCCTAAAAAGTAATGTTCTCTTAAAAAAAGGGAATTTTCACTTTGAATCTCTTTTAAATTTCTTGATTTTCGTCCCTAAAAAGTAGCGTTCTCTAAAAAAAAGGTTGCGGATCTATGGACTGATGTTTTTTAAAAAGTTTCGCGTCACAAAGGTTGAGAAACACTGCATGACAACAATGCTTAGAAGAAATTTGGTACATAGCATTTCACCAATAAATGAAATCAATAATGTTTTTAAGTTTTTAACATAAAGTTAATACTAAGCTTGTAAAATGTCGTGAACTTTCTATTTGTTTTACGAGTTTTTTTGCGTTACACGAAATTTGTACGAGTTGACGAGGCTTGTTTTTTGTGTGTATTAACTAAGACTATTTCGTGTGTTGACAACTAGTTTTATATCTATTACACCAAATTTGCGTGTGCTCGTCACGTTTTTTGAATTTTTCTTGCTTACAAGGTGCATATTAGCAAGCACAAAGAAAGATTTTTTTTGCAAATCGTTCTGAACCAAGGTTTTAAGAAAATAAAATACGCCCTTAATAAGAATGCGCACAAATTTATGTTAAAACTAACGAAATGCTCGCCTTCTATTCGATGAAATAACCCGAACGTTCGAAAGGTCAGTAAGAACTCGATTTGAAACGAACGTCCCTTCAAAACGTTTGTTTTAAAGCTAAAGCTTTTTATGAAGTTGTTTCGGGTTATATTTGTTTTGATGTTTCATTGATATTGGGGGGCTGCCTTACCTCAGCGCTTTCAACCGGGGATTCGTCGAATGGTTTTCGGGGTCCGCGAACAGCTTTTGCTGATTTAAGAATAAAGGCACTTTTTGCTTGAAAAAGCTTTTTTTTGCTTAGTCATTTTAACGTAAATTTTTGCTGTTTACTAGGAAATAGATGTCGGACGGTAGTTTGACTTAAAGATCAAAAAAAAGGTTTTTACTTTGATTAATACAAATTTTGGAACGAGGTATGCCTGTTGTCCAACGTGATCTTTTTTAGTTTGGTCTTCAACTCAAATTGCCGACCAGTTTCTGATGGGCAACGCTAAAATCTTACGTTGAACTCTAAAATGAAGACCAAAAAAAAGATCATCACGTTAATGATCAGGTATTCTGCAAAGTTATTAGTCAGGGTCAATCGTAAACGATTAGGGGTATCGTAAAATTTAGGGGCCCTTAGTTTGTATAATTTTTGGAAAGGTGGTCTTTGACTAAAAAAATTGGGAGCCACTGTCTTAGCTTGACCGAGCAAATATAGATCGCTAAGCGGTAGACGCTGAAGATTCAGGTTTGATTCCGAGTGTGAGTAAAATAGCCGAGCTTCCTGAATACAAATACCTCGGTGCCGAAAGAAGCGGGATTTTTTAACACGAAAACAACCAAGTGGTTCTTTGGACACATATTAATTTTTGAACGGCTGGCTTTAATCCAAAATTTAAACTTTTTGGCTGAAATTTTTAGACAATTATTTTTTTTCTAAGACAATCTTCAGTAATAATTTTGGTGCTAGCGTATAAGAAATAGAAAAAAGTTGTAACTACCTAGGAGCAACCAAGTGGCCTTTTTTACGAGGTTGCTGTACAGTCCATTAAGGCATAGCAATTCAATGACTCAGCATGTTATTTATTCATTTATCAAAAGAAAAAGATTACGATAGAATAAACAACATTGCTGTTGATTCAAACATCAGTTGTATTATTGGCCTTATTCTATAGCAGTACGCTCCGGCAAAGTCAATCTGTTGCTTCAGAAATCAGCTAATATCGTCACTTGATTGTTCTAGTTAGCTAAGCAATCCCGGTTGTTTTAATGTTAAGAAGTGAAATCCAATTGTTATTGAAGCTGAAATAAATGAAGCTTAAATCATAAATTCTTTGTCTTTTTCAAATCAGTGTGAACAGCATTTGCTCGGACGCACTCGGTTGCCTGTCTACTTCAAGCCGCGTCATTGCTACGTCATTCAAGGGTTTCGCTTATCATCTTTGTAACAACATGGCGGGATTGTCTTTTCTTGAATGTGATTCAATTGACCTCTGTTGCGAGTTGATAAGCGATGGTGGCGGTAGAGATAACCACAGGATTTTTCACATCTCGCGCTTGACTGCCCTGTACTGGACCATCTGCGTCGGGCCATATTCGGCCACAACCTCTCACTTCTAGACCTCTGGTCCCGTCCGTGGGGAGTCGCCCGATTACTGGGACTCCGCGGAGTTAATCCGCGCTCCCCTTTCCTGGAATGGGTCGGGTAAATCCACCACCACCATGGTGGCGGGTAGGCTTACCGGAGGCGTTCTTAAAAATGGGCCGCTAATCAACTACGCGGAGTCCCGGTAATGAGCCATCCCCCACAGACGGGACTAAAGGTCGGGAATAGAGAGGGAACGACCAAAGACCAGGCCCAGAGAGTCAAGATTAAGACAGCCTAGCATGCGATCGAAGATTTGAAATTGCGCTTGCCGACTCGAAGTCACTTTCGCTCACGAAACGACAATTTTCTTTTCAGCTGCGCCCCTTCGACCTGGAATTGCCGGAGTTGGAAGAAACCCTAAAGGAGTTCGAAATTTCTTTCCCGCCCACGTGAGTCCCACGAACTTTTTCCGGTTCCGCGTCCGGCCCGGCGTCAACGTCACGTGATCTGTTTGCAGGTATCCTTTCTCCGAGAACGTCCGCAACTCTGACCATTACATGGAAACAAGGTGTCCCTCCTGGTGCGACCGCATCCTCCTCTCCGAGCCGTGCTGGGATTGGCTGCAGTCTCAGGTGACTTGATCACGTGCGAGATGTTTATTTTCGATTCATTTTTTGTGTGTTAAACTCTTTCAAATGGTTTCGATTGTTTAATTAACCCTTAATAGGTAACCATGGTGCCCCCCAACGCTATAGGTAACCTGGGGTCCAACTAGACTTTAGGTTACTTATGGTGATGAAACATCTAGAAATATTATTTTTTAGTCAGTTACAATACTTTATTGCTTATAGCATGAAAGAATAGCAATGAAACGAAAAAATATAATAAAATTGTGCTTTATTTTCCAAATAAATTCTCCTTTACTGTGTGAAGTATTTCCTTTACTCAAGTTAACAGAAAATTTCAAAAAATTTTCACATGTTACGAATAAATACACTACATTGCTATAACACATGTGCAATACAGTTTCAATAAAGTTTCTCTAAGAACTGAACTAACAACACAATTGGGTAATACAAATAGGTGCTGAAATACCTGAAATGGAAAAACAATAAATCAATATAGGTTAAAGGTAACCTGGGGTCAGGGCAACCCCAAAATGTCTGTATTGCCTATATTATTCTACAAGTTAATTTTTTGGTTCCGTTTTACTTTTCAGATCCCTATACTAGGAGGGTAAATGAAGTAACACGCATGAGTTTCAAATAAAAACATAGAAAACATAAAAAATTAAAAACATGGGGTCTGCGGAGACCCCAGGGTACCTATTAAGGGTTAATGGTGACAAGCGGATAGCTGATATTTACTCTCGGTTTATTTCAAATTCTTGCAATGCTTTAGGAATATTCCTTTCAATGAACTGTCACTACGCAAATAAGCCTGATATTCTGTTCCTTTTACTTTGCTCCCTTGTTCTACATCGACATCGATTGAAGTTTCTTTATAATGAATAATTCGCTCGTATTTATATTATTTCTTTTTTTACCTGCTCTCCTGCAGATGCAAAGCAAGTTTTCTAAACTTTCGCAGCAGAAAAAAATAAAGCATCGGGCTTTTACCCGCTCGTCAGATAAAACGAAACACCCCGGCCGTAGTTCGCACCCTTGCAATGAATAAACTTGGATTTTCGTATCGTTTCGTTTAATGAAGTTCTTGACAGAACGGGAGAAAGGAGTTTACGTACGACTGTCTGGGGAAGTCGGTTTGTGTCGGCGACCACAAGCCCGTGTACCTCGCGTTCACCACCGACCTTGGCGAAAGCACCTCCACACACCGCGAAAGGACGCACCCCAGGATAAGGGGCCTGACCCCCTTTTTTCGATCGTGTTCGTTCCTGTAAAAGCCCCACCCCGGGTTCTTCCAGGCGCTTTTCTCTCTTTCTAACTGCAGTTTTATAGAACTGTTGCGAAATCCTTTTAATGCTATTGTTTTAGCGCTCGTTTTAAGATATTAGCAATTCGAAATGTTATTGCATCACTCGGATTCGCCCGTGTTTGACGTCACAATGCTCTTTGTCTCCATCAATTGCTTGTTGCTTGTAAGAAGCAAAGCACTTAAAGTGGTGCTGACTGTTTCATGCTGTTTCTCTGTAACAACTTCTATTATGTTTTAATTACTCTTCAATGTCAGATTCTATGCGAGTCGAGAAGGAAAATCTTGTTTCTTCGTTTCTTGTTCTGGAATTTTGCTAGATATCCAAAACTATCTTAATCATAATTTTTTTTAATGAGCGCTTTGTGATCGCTTTTTAACCTTTCTACGCCGCTATTTGTGAAAGTTTTGTTTTATAGTGAATTAACGTTTAAAAAATCTTCATTATTGGCAAAAATTCCTTTTGCCATGGAATAGATCTCTCGCAGGGCTCAATGAGTTACCTTTGTTTTTTTGCAAATCTCTGTGGTGTAATCTTAAATTGATTATCTTAATTTAAGCTGCTGTCGCCAGAGTTAATCGGATTTGTTCGTCAATTTCTGTTTGGTTTAAATCTATAGAATGTACTCTGTGGTACTGACGTCACGCCGCGAGTTTGATTATTTGTTTTGTTTTTTTATAATCGTTTGATTTTATATTTCGTTTAAATTTTTTTGCCAGGTTGTAAGTGGCATACGTATATGGGCCTCATTGAAAATCTTTGTCGTTGAGAATGCAGTTTTTATTCGAGTTTTTGTGTCTGTGAAAGACGTTTTGCGAGGGGTGGCTAAACTTGGAATTAATGAAACTTTCGTGCTTAGGCTTTTCGTCCCGGTTAATTAACGACTGATTTGACGCAATTATTGCCGACGGCGTAATAGTGTCACATAAGTGGTGGCGTCTCCCGAGCGCAATTCCAAACTCGTAGGACGACCTGGCGAATGAAGCGAGTTCAAAAGTTTGATTTCAAGTTCAGTAGTTTGTGTCGAGGTACTTGCCGTATTTTCTAGTTCATTTTAAATACGTTTTAGCCACCTCGGGCAAATGTCTTCAAACAGTTCCTTTGAAATATAGATTCTTTAACTTTGGTTTTAAAAAGTCTCATTTTTATCTGTTAGTATTAGTCTTACAATCCTAAACTTTCATTCTTTTTAGAGTTATAACATTATGTTGATATCAAAATCGCTTTTACTAACTATGTTATCTGTTTGTAATTTAAAGAATTACAAGCAATGCTGCAATATAACAGCGTAAAACTACATTTTGCTGCATTTTTGCATAATCTTAAATGTTTAGATAGTGGCTTCCAATTATGCGCCGGAAGCAAACTAAAAATCCAAATAAGAATTTTAAGTTTTTAAACAAAACCGCAGTTTAAGCCTTCATTTGAAAGATAGGATTACTGGGTTCCGATATACTTGTAAAAACAATTGAAACCACTGTTTCGGACTTTTTAGTTATGTCTCTTTATCGATTAGTAGATTTGTTTAAGGTAGGAGAACCTTTTTTCATGGAATAAGTCACAGTGAATACATTTAAAGGGGTTATTATTAGTTAAAGTAAGAATCAAAGAATTTTTTCTATTTGGCACCGACAATTTAGTTAAGACTATTTTATTTTTATTAAGTAACGAATAAAAAGCTCAATAAGACGATTACTCTGAGTTTCCAGTTTTATTTATTCCCTACCAAAAACAGCAGAGCGACACAAAGTATGAGACTGGGGAAGACAAAAAAACGAATCTGCGACAAATAAAAGAAGCTTCTTCGCCTGAAGGCTTCGAAATCAAAGTATTCGGCCATCTTGCTCGAATCGCTGATCCGGTCATGACGGTTTGACTTATCATTGGATTGCCGAGTAGAAAAAATATAAAAAGCTTGTTTATCAGAAAAACAGCGTTTCACTTATGAGCTTCGTCTCGACCTGGTTGTTTGTTTACTCGGTAACTTCGAACTAAAGAATTCAAAAAACTCTTTGTTTCGACTTTTTAACAAAAAAATCAAAAATTTAAGAAATTCATTGATTCGAAAGCGGCTTTTTTCTCCGAATAAATAACTGTTTTCCATATTTAAATAATTTCTCGTAGTCTTTGCGAACTTCAAACTTGGGAGTTCCTTTTCTTCGCTTTCCCTGTAATTTGTAGATACTTTCAAGTAAGGGTTTTCTCACTGCGGGTGATGCGTGCAGACAGCTTGCTTTCAACGAGGCATGGCGATCAATGTCCGGCATTACAACTGTAACCCAACCTAAAAATAATTTCATACTCACTACACTTATCTACTAATTAGTATCTCTACTAATCTTTCCGACTCGCTGGAAAACGTCGGAGGCATTACACTCAGAGGTGGGCACGGTACTTTTGAATAATCCAATTTAATAGTTATAACTATTTACTTCTCTGTCATACATTGAATTTCAATTGACATTCAAAAATAAAAATAAAAAAAAAAATTTCAAAAATAGTTTTTTTATTACTATAAAATTGGATTATTCAAAAGTACCGCGGTACTTTGCTTACACTTAGGGTAATCCCCAAACCATCATCTCCGCCTGCTTGCGAAGATGCCAAGGTAATGCTGGTACCTTCGATTTTTTTTACTATTTATAGATATGATTAAAGTTTAAGTCGCCAAGCAGAGGAAAGTGCCGTAAAGTGAAGAGCAGGAGTGACGTAAGTAGGTTTTGAACTACGACAGCATCAATGCACGGCTGTTACCCGCCCGACAACGCTGCCGACAATACAAAATACCAACACGAAAAAAAGCGACAGAATCCTAAACATTTATTTTTTCGCATGGTTTTTTCAATTTTCAGCCGTTAACGTAAAACCAATAGGGTGCGAACGGAGCGGCCGCACTGGGCTCCCTAAAATACATCAAAAAGGCCCCCCACACAAGATATTGCTCTATTTCCTCCTAGTAGCACCAGGATGGTGGCATGTCCTAAAGACCTTCTTTTTTAGTGAACTTCGTTTTGAGGCACTAAAAAGTGACCCTTCAAATAAAACGATGACTTTTTTTAGAGATCACACTGTTTTGGAACACTTAACAATGGGACCCCTTAAAATCAAGATTTTTTTAGAGATGACTTTTTTTTAGACACTAAAAAGTGGCTCCCCTTACAACAATAATCTTTTTTTAGAGATTACTTTGCTTTGAAACACTGAATAGTGGCTCTCCCTTACTTTTGTTGCACCGAGCCTCCCTTTTTGTAAGGCCATCACTGTTTATGGGATCTTAGATTTTGATTGTTTTTCAAAATTACAGTTAAGAAAAAGATGCTTTGATTTGATCTAGACCTAACTCAACACTGAACAAATAAAATCGTTAGTAGGTTAATAAATCAATTCATTTATAATCTACTAACGGTTAATAAATCAATTTACTCCTTCTGTACACAAATAATGACAAAACTCAATAATAATAACTTGAACGTCTGCAAACAAAAATCAACTTGACGCACCAGCGGACGCAAAGACGATGTCACAAACTGCGTGGGACTTTTTCTGGGACGAAAGTTGCAAGTCTCGGCCGTGAAACGAACCCAGTGCGTTATGTCGTTCCAGAGAAGAAGGAATCTGAAACAAAACAAATATCGAAAGGTCTAAGGTCAACTTTGCCACGCAGTAAACGTATCTCGTCATGTGTATAATGTTAAAGAAAAATATCAAGTGATCCGACATTTGACGCTATAGACCAGTGGTTTCCAAAGTGGGCGCTACCGCCCTCCAGGGGGCGTTGGCGAGATTTAGGGGGGCCGTAAGAAGAAAGGGGGCAGTTAGGGGGCGGTAAGAGAACAAGGGGGCGATAGGTAACAATGAGAAGAAATATACATGAAGGACGATTAAAGACCTTTTATAGGTGATCTTGCAGCAGTGTTTCCCAAAGTATTCAATACAAGATTGTTTCAGGGTAAAGACCTTTATTTTTTTTAGAGATCACAATGAATTTGGGAGAAAAATAGCAAAATTACAGATGAAATCAAAGTGAAGACCTTTTTTTTTTTAAAGATCACCATAAATTTTGGAGAAAAATAGCAAAATCACAGATGAAATTAAAGTGAAGACCTTTTTTTTTAGAGATCACCATAAATTTTGGAGAAAAATAGCAAAATTACAGATAAATATTCTCTGTCGAACATTCTTTTCACTTAAAAAAGAAGCGAGGGGGCGCTGGGAATTGAGCTGAAAACCAAGGGGGCGCCTGACTGAAAAAGTTTGGGAAACACTGCTATAGACGAAGAAAATGCACTAAATCAGTGTGGTTCAAGTCTTTTACTGCCGCCCCCACTTTTCAAATTAGTCAAAGCTTGCGGGTCGCAGTCCGATCAAAAATTGTTGGTTGTTTTGAAATGATGACCTTTTTTTGGTATTTAACTACATTGAAAACCCGAATTTTGCCAGAGAATTGAATTCAAAAATACAACAAAAATTAAGACAAAAAGAAGTCATGACATTAAATCACTGATTTGACACCCGAGTGGGAAGGTTGCTGCAGACCCCTGATTGGGAAGATTTGAAATGTGTGAAAATTGTTCGGTGAGTTGCAGAAAATCAGGTTTTCATGGGCATAGTTTAAAATTGAGATTCACTGCACACTTCAACAATTTTAATACACATAAGAGATCAAGGTTTCGAGGGCAAGTTAAACTTTAACTTTTTCGCCATTATTACCCCAACCACGAATTAAGATTACTTAAATAATTCTTTTTTTAACACGATTAAGCAGTTTATTGGGATATCAGCTTTCGACAAATTAATCAAACATTTAATGCACTTTAAGCAAAAAGTGCCGGTTGAGGATGTTGAAGAACATTTACGAGAGCATCTTTCTAAGATGGTTGGTACACTTCGAGAGAATGAATATGGAGAGTTTGACAAGATGAGTTTGCAAAAAGAAAATGAAGGAAAATACGAGAAGAGGAATACCGAAGAAAACCAGGGAGAAGATTGGAAGCATGATATGGAAAGAAGAAACTTGTCCATTAAAGATGTTTACGACCAAGAAAAGTGGAGGCGTTGATGCAGACAAATGGACGCCCTGATGTATCAGGATAAAGTCCAGGTTTCAACAGACGAATAAAAGAGAGAGAAGCAAAAAGTGGCAACGTCATACCAAGTCCTGCTACCTTGAGTTTTCCTGAAGAAACCCAAGATTGAAATTGTGCAGTCGTATCTTCTATTGTTGCTATGACAACTGGAATTGCAGGAGATGAAAATACAAATAAGATCAGATGATAATCACCCTGCAATTAAGAATGAAATTTTATAACTTAATTAAAAGTTGAAAACATTTAAAAAAACTGATCAGATATGACTTGGAAACAAAAAATATAATCTACAGACCTACAAAATCAAGTCCTAAATCGCACAAATTTTTCTGGAATTTAAGACTTATTTACAATTTTGTAAAACATTGGAAAATTGATTTCACGAGCAGCCATTATCAGTCTAAGACAGGGATGGCGAACCACTGACCCGAGAGTCAATATGAAAAACGTTGAACATCCCTGACTTAGAATTACTGAACTAACAGACAAGATGCAGCAATAAGTTTTTCATTAATGCTGTAAGTGAAATTGTAACCCACTTTTTTCTTTTTTTATGTTTAAGATATCAAAAATGACAAGTCTATTGGAAAGGTTTGCCATCCCTGATCTAAGACTGGAATAAAACTCTTTAGATTTTAATACTTTTTTTAAATTCTAAAAAGTATTGAAATTTGATTTTAAAATTACAACAAATCAGTGAAAAGTTATCTCAGATCGTCCATCTTTTATCTAATTCGTTCCACTGTCCTACAACACGCAGTGACGTCCATTTGAACTTGCCTAACACAAGCGATACGCCGTACAAGCGTTTGTTAGCTGCTGTACAGTGTTTGCAAGCCTCGGCATATTCGAATCAGGCCTGCGTGATCGTGAGACGATTCTTTCGTATCAAACTCTCTCGCTGCTGAACAGCGATTTAGGAAAATGACTGGTTACCAATTTATGAAATAAATACACTAATGCAAGTTGGTATTACAGCGGTGTAGTCAATTCGTCCAAGGCCGCCAAAGGTTAATGCTTGTTGGGGGGAGAGCGAGAATATTCGAGGTATGTATGGTCTGGATGGAGTGACTAATTTCAACTCATCGTGGTCAAGTAGAGGCAGAATCTGCGAAAATCATAATCGATTATAAGACATTGGAATTAGATGATCTGGCCTTAGTTAACACAACAGGTAGAAATACGAGTTAGAACTCTTTCACATTGTTTTGATTGGCGTGCTTGTTGAACAAATATCATCATATTTTGATGATGATATTTGCTGATATTTATGATATGACGGATCTTTAGACTGCTTGCTGAGACAGCCAAGAAGAAAGTGTCTTTTTTCAGAACACAACAGAATGAAGAGTATGAATTCAGCCGAGACCACGTCAATCGCTATCAATAGGGTGCTCACATCTACTCGGCTACAGTCCCAACAAAAAATGTTAGGTTTTCGTGGGCCCCAAATATAATAATTATATAATTTTTCATCTGTTCAGTCCAGTAAGTTCAAATATCTTGTTTTAATTTTTTGGTCTTTGAACAAGTTATTGCCAAGAAGCATATTAAGCCTATTGTAATAAAGTCATTTTTTTGTCATTGCGCTTGCTCGAGAAAGTCCCGTTTCAAATAAATTTATTGGGATCCGTTCGCAACGTTTAAATTCTATGCGGTCCATGATTGCAATGAGGTTCCGCACCGTTGAATTTAACCTTTAAAATTAATAAACAAAATACAACCCCAACACTACCCACACTGCCTTCGTTCAAAACCCCGGGAGTGTCGTGGAACCATCTCGTGTCTTCATGTAGCGCAACGTCGACGGGACTAGAATTTTCGATTTCGAACGGACTTTGATGACGCGAAGTCCCACGAAGTTGGGGCAGGCCCGACACCATGCTACGCTTCACTGAACCTATTAAAATGAGGCGTCAAACGCTGACAGCAAAAAGCCTATCTTTTAATTGATAGGATATCTCTTAAAACCTACCGAAAACATGACGTAATAACCTACCGTAAACGTAACCTTCGTTCAATTCGAATCTTTCTTCTTGGATATCGTCACGAGCCAAACTGGCTTTTCTGCGATTAAAAAAGGAATTAACTTTATCTAACGCAAGAGTAGCAAGCGCAGTACCTTGTCTGCATCTTTCCAAAATTAAAGTCTTGAAGCGGGAACTTGAGAGTGTTTAGCGTCGTGCCGGGCCACATTGATACAGTTGCTTTCTAATAAAAAGTATTTATCTTTATTCTGGTCCTTAATTAACCAATTTTACAAAATTCAAGAAGTCTTTGATGAAAGGAAATTTCGAGTTCTTATCAGTCTGTAGTTTAAAATTGAAACAAAAGTCTCCCCTGGATCACATTTCGCATCAAAAATAGGATAATCATGATGAAAGAGAACTTTTATCAATATAACTACACTTGTACTTCGGTCTATAATTACATGTCTACCGTCAACTATTATTTAACTTTTTCAACTTTATGCTTTTTTAATACTTTTTCAATACTATTTCAGTAATAATACTTTTTCAACTTTAGAAAACAGAAACGAAAATTCCAACAAGTAGATCAGTTAACCGTACTTGAAAGCTTCCCGACGCGGTCGATTCGCTTAGGTCCGAATCGAAAAGCAAATTGAACAGCGAAGATTTGCCAACATTGACGGCGCCGATCAAATAGATGTCGCGCTCCGATCGCCACAATTTTTGAATGGACGAGATCAGTTGCTCGATTCCGAACCCTAAATCGACTATGGGTTCGAGACTCGGTAAAATCGGTTACAGCGCACTTCTTACCTGTCTTGGCGCTTATCAAATGAACTCGTTTTACACGACGATTTAAAAAACTAGCCGATTCTTGGAGCATTTTCCTGATTCTGACGTCATAATCGCCGGAGTCCTTGACAAGAAGTTGTTGCTTTTTTACGAAATTCGCTTAATAAAATTAATTTAAACTTGATAGGTAATTAAAATGTTATAAGCCGCACAAAAATTATCATTAAAAATATTTCCGTGGTTTAAAACCACGCTGGGCAATGGTATTGCATCAAGTCTTGCGCCTTCATTTTTTCGGTAAGTAAATGGCCAGTTAATTTGTCGGAAGCGTGTTCGAATGGTTAAAAGCGCCGTGATTGTGTTCGACATGGTCTTAATCCCAAACCTACTCGAGCCATTCTGTTTTGTCCTTGAAAAAGACGCTTTACGCCGCTTTCTTCTGATTGGCGGTCTTTGCAAGCTATTCTAAATTTCAATCTCATCTCTATAAAATTAAAAAACTAAAATAAAAAATTTTAACCGGTCGGCAATATCTTGGCATCTCCGGAAGCAGGTCGGGGTAACTGCTTGCCCTATGTATAGCGCCTCCAACGCTTTCCGTCAATTCAGGAGAAAAAATATACAGTAGAGACGAAATGGCATGAAATCAAAGATACAGAAACGTACCGGCGGAAGAAGGTCGAATTTATTCCCAACCAAAATCACTTGAGAATTGTGATGTACAGTCCCTTCAAGTAGTTCTGGTAATGTGTTGTCATCGAAATCAGTGACGTCAATCATGGCGATCACAGCCGAACGCTTGTTCGACTTAATTTGACTGGCAATTAATTTCTTAAACTCTTTGGGCCCGATTGCAGTGCCAAGGGCAAGATCAAACGCCTGGAGAGCTGAGCAGCGTTTACACCTGAGAGATAAACAGACAATTTCGCTTTAAAAAATTGGCAAATTTTGCTGTAAGGCGGTGGCTGTCTACCGGTTCGAGACAATCGGAGCGAAAACTTATTTACTCGTAATTTTCAGAAAGACAAACGTAAATCTATTTTGGTCTATGACGTATGGTGTTAGTGCTTCCACAACGAAATAATCCATTAAAATAAAACGAATTTACAAAGTGGAGTTTAGGAAATACACGAAATTCGTTTTAAAGTAAATTAGATCAAGTATGCGATTGATTGAACTAAAGAATTTATTCACTGATTCTCCGCATATTGTAAATAACACTTGAAACAACCAAAAACAAACCGGCTTTCAGGCAACATATGCTTCGGCAAATGCATTTGCTCCAAGGATATAAAGCCCGGCTTCAGTCTGTCATAGCATTGAAGGAAAGCCCCACAACCCATGCATTTGATATTGGACGAGAACCGTTTGGAACTACATGTCCCGGAAAAAACCTTTCAAGAATTGCAAAGTTCTTCAAATATAAACACCAAAATTTTTTTGCTTTAAGTTTTATACCAAAAAATATTAAATACCGGTATGACAAAAGCTAACTAAAAAACTGCGACTAAGTTATAAGAATTAACATATAAAACAAACATAAAAAACAAATGCTTTTATCTAATCATACATACATAAAAAAAAACTCACTTCTTCCAATACGCCATAGGTTTTTTCATTTATATTGATTTTAAGTTTATGTATTGCATCTACGTTTAGCTGATCCAAATTTGAATCAACTGCGATTGATTGAAATAGTTCAAAACTTTTTTCAGGCAAATTAAACTTCGATAAAAACTCTTTTTTCTGTGAATCGGTCTTTACAGTGTTGCAGATTCTGTTTGAGAGAATCGCTATATTATCATCCAATAAACCACTGTTTTGAGACGAATAACGAGGGGACTGAAGGGAGGCTATTTTATTTACAAAATAAATATTTTGGTTTAGTTGAAGAGTACAATAAGAACCAATACTTTTGGGTAGCGCTCGAAACAACCATCTTGATGTTTGCATTTATGTCAACAACAGTTCACAATTAAATACAAAAAATTTATGTCTCTGAAAGCGAAATCACTTGAATCAACAACATAATTACTGTATTTAAACCTTTTTTACCTTAGTTTTTGAATAAGCTTTAGTGGAGGAGGGAGTGTCAAATAACACAAACTTTGAACGCTTGTATCTTGGAAGTTATAAAAACTACAAAAAAATTTATATGGTTCTTTTGGGGACATTTATTGTGCGTAATTTACTGTATAATATGCCGAGTCACTTTCTTGAAAAATTTTTAGCTTTGTCTTCTAATACAATAATTTCTTGCGCTGCCACTGCCATGAGTAGTCATAATTACATATATAACTCATAAAAAAAGTAAATTATTTTTTGATATGCCAAAAAATTAAAAAATTTTTTCAGGTACTTGTCACAAATGCCTTGTTGTGCAAGACTAAGCAGTACTCCCCATGACTTTAAAAACTCAACGACACTTAAATAAATTTTACAAAAAGTCAACAACTCTCATAACTTTGTTGTGATTTTTTTCGATATTTTTTTTTCATTAAATTTTTTTGTGTCGGTTTACATTTCTCCTTCCCCCAGTAAAATATTAGATTAATTTAAAATATTGCATCAGTTTTAACGCAACAGTTTTAAACGGAATAAAAATAGTTTGAAACCGAAAGTTAATTATGGGATCTTATTTAAAAACGAGTCAATTAGCGATTGTCATCCATAAGTTATGAAAAGCACTAGGGATGCACCGATATACAAATTGACCAATAACCGATATATCGGCCGATACCCTTATATTTGGCGTTTTCGATCTGTCTTTAATTTCTCGGTTTTCGTCCCAAAAAAGTGGTCTCTAAAAAAAAAGTGATGTCTAAAAAAAAGCCTCCACCTTGAATCCGTCCCTGGTTCTTCGGCTTCGTGCCAAAAAAGAAATGATCTCTAAATCAAAACAAGGAGGTGTGTCCCTAAGGAGTATCGGCCGTATCGGAATCGGTAAAATATGATCGATACCGATATATTGGCAAAGTGACCATTATGCCGACAATATCAGTGCAGCCCTAAACAGAACTCTTTCAAAGTTGAAAGCAAACTCGACAAAGTCATTAACAGTTTTTTAATTAAATCAAAAAAATTTGAAAAAGTGATGACTGAATAGAATTGAAAGGATTAACTACAACAGGGGGATCTAAACCACGCTCATGGTTTTATGCGGTCCGCAAATGAAATTTAATCATCTTTTCGATCAAAAGCGACGCTAACCATTTGTAACGATTTGGGAAAATTAAAAGTCATGCGACAACTAAAAACGGCCGAAAAAATCTTTAATTTACCCTTAAAGTAAAAACAAAAAAAAAGGTCTTTAATTTTTTTAGAAAAAAAGGCGATTGGAATGTTTGATCTTAAAAGGTAGAAATTAACCGTTTTTTGCCTTTGGAAATAGTTTTTTAATCAATAGCCGCACACAAGTTTTAAAAAATTTGGCCTGCCGAAGCAAACAGCTTTGATCACCCCGAACTACAAACACACATCGAAAACAGGCTATTTTTAACTAAAACAGATAAATTCTTTAGACAAACAAAAAGTCAGTTCAAGATAAAAAAGAAAGAAATCTTGTTGCTAAAGGTCCAAGGATATCAGGCTCTATCCGAAACGGCGCAATTTTTCAAAGATAGATTTTTGAAGTTTTTTTTGACCATATTAATGTACAAGTTTAGAGGAAGGGGTTCATCTCCTTTTTCTGAATTAGCCGATAATATTAATCAAATCAATTTCAAAATACACAAATGCAAAACTAAACACTATCACTAAAAAGTTGCACAAAAATTACGAAAAACTAATCGACACACAACTTTACGCGAAGCAAGACAATTTGGCGGCGCAAATTTGTCGGCAAGTCAATTTGGCGGCGAGTCAATTTGGCGAAGAGACAATTTGGCGGAAAAATAAATAAAAATGATTTACCTTCACTAGCGTTGAAGCGACAGCAAAAAAATTTTGTTATGTCATAAAGACAATTGAAAAGGCAATTGTAAATGTTCAGCTGATAAGAGCGAAAATTTTAATTTAAAATTGTTAAGTGCGTAAAATTTAACGATGTTTCTAGCCCAATATTTATCTATTTAAATTAGATTTTCGAATATTTAAATTAAAAAGGTACTTGAATAGTTAAATTTTCGAATCACGGTCGTTTAACATGCATCTTTTACAAAAAAGTACAATAATGTAGCTTACTACAAAGACGACAGATTAGAAGTTTTACGGGCGTACGAAGTTATGACGTCATACTAAGCATTTAACTATATCAAAACAAATCTATTCTGGTCGGCACGCATAAACAGTTTTACTTTAACTATTTTTTTTTTTAGTTCTAACGGTTCGTTTCGTCTATAGGTCTCGTCAGAAAGCAATCCAAAATTTGAAAAACGAATACAAAAAGTAAAGCTTAACAAAGCGATAAAAAGTCGGCAAAAGAACTTAAAACAAAAAGAAAATTACGGCAGTGAATAAAAGTTAAAGCGGTTACAATTTGTTTAAATTAAATTTTAATGTGTAAATTTTTTTTCATTGCTTACGCTATTGTTTCCAAATTTGAATTTATTACGGCTAATATCATGATTAATGATTCTAGGATAGTGGGTACAGATAAACGGCGAAATTCGGCGGGATAAATGTGTATTTAATCTTTTCGTAATATAACTGAACAAAATTATTGTTGTGTAAATTTGAAGTTGCCATGCTTATTTATTACCTACGTGCTAACCATAAACGCCATCTTTTGTGATGTCACAAACTTCACGCGCTTGCCAAAACTTAGAACAATTTGGTTGCATTAATCGTAGCTGTGCAATTTACGACTTCTGAAAAACACTGATTACCGGTATGAGAAAATGTTTAAAAATACAACGGGAACAAGTCGAAACAAAAGATACAAAAATTCTATCAGGTTGGTACAATAGAATAATTTGTGCAATAGAATAAAAGTAGAACGAATAAAAATCTTTAATTTTTTAAAAAGCATTTTTAGGGCGCTCTGTTTGTTCCAATAAATTCGTTCGTTATTTAAAAACTTTAGCGTAAGTAAAGGAAAAAAACTATACACATTGAAATTTAATCAAACACGATTTGTAACCGCCTTATTGTAAGCTTTGCTATTTGGCTTGATCTAATCTTCTGTTTTGATTCTTGACAATTTTAATCACTGCCGTAATTCTTTTTTTTTTTTTTGTTTTAAGTTCTTTTGCCGACTTTTTATCGCTTTGTTAAGCTTTACTTTTTGTATTCGTTTTTCAAATTTTGGATTGCTTTCTGACGAGCCCTATAGACGAAACAACCTGTTGGAACTAAAAAAAAAAAAAATAGTTTAAATAAAACTGTTTATGCGTGCCGACCAGAATAGATTTGTTTTGATATAGTTAAATGCTTAGTATGACGTCATAACTTCGTACGCCCGTAAAACTTCTAATCTGTCGTCTTTGTAGTAAGCTACATTATTGTACTTTTTTGTAAAAGATGCATGTTAAACGACCGTGATTCGAAAATTTAACTATTCAAGTACCTTTTTAATTTAAATATTCGAAAATCTAATTTAAATAGATAAATATTGGGCTAGAAACATCGTTAAATTTAACGCACTTAACAACTTTAAATTAAAATTTTCGCTCTTATCAGTTGAACATTTACAATTGCCTTTTCAATTGTCTTTGTGACATAACAAAATTTTTTTGCTGTCACTTCAACGCTAGTGAAGGTAAATCATTTTTATTTATTTTCCCGCCAAATTGTCTCTCCGCCCAATTGGCTTGCCGACAAATTGGCTTGCCGACAAATTGGCTTGCCGACCAATTCGTGCCGCCAAATTGTCTCCCGCCAAATTGACCCCGCTAAATTGTCGCGTATCCACTTTAAGATGGTAAAAACTAATATAAAAAAGCTTATAATATATACACGTATTGCATCAATAAAAATACGATTCAAGAACGAATTGATCAGCAACAACCGAAATTTACATACGATAACGGTAACTTCAATATGAAACCGTTTTTTTAAACTAGTAACATTGATGTCTACCAGTTTTTTTTGCAGTTATTATTGAAAATGTACTGTGTTATGAGAATTTAAAATAATATGTTTCCCAAGGTTTTCATTACTCGAAACTGTAAAAAAATTTCTCTGCATATTTACTTGATTAAGAGTCACGAATATTTATTGTGGTTGTGCTACTAGTTACTTCTAAATTGCTTTCGTTAGAATATCCGCAGAAGGCTTTTTTTTTATCACCATCATGGTCATGAGTAGTGCATTCGTTAAAATAATTCTGGATAATCAGCAGCTTTGTCAATACGATTGACATGTTTAATTAAATCTCGTCCACCAATTATTCGAGGTGGCTTAGAACATTTCAAATTAGTCTGGGACCCATAGTTTCTATATGCAGGATGAACTTTTACAAACTTTTTAAAATTTTTTGACTTGGCAAAAGTTTTTGCACTGGAGTTTAAATGTAAATGTGGTAACGGCTTTGATTTTACAAGAGATACATGCCTAACAATAGACAAATTGTTAAAAGGCAAATCTGGATCAAAGTTTGGCAAAATGTTGCTTCCATCATCTTCTGGAACTGAAGCAGGAACAAAAGCCTTTTTCAAAATAAAGTTTTTTTTATTAGAATCTGGTATTTGTGATTCAGAAAATAAATTATTTTGAGTTTTGTCATTTACAATTTCAGTCTTTAAAGTTTTTGTTTTAAAATAGCTAGAAGGAAGATCATCATGCATCTTTTGAGAATCTGCTTTATTTGTCCATAAATTGTCCCCATAAAAATAACTGTCAGGCACTTCCTTCTTTACAATATCAATGCTTTCTACTACTTTCTCAAAAGAACTATTTTCCTTAGAAATGTCACTATGAGTTTGTTTTGTAGTTTGCATATCCAAAAGTCCATCATTAGAAGTCAACTTACGTTTCAACAAAGGTTTTAAACATTCAGACTCTTTGTTTTCAAATAATTTTGTATCTTCATTAGCTAAGCTTTTATCTAATTTAATTAACTTTTCTGGAGCTTTAATTGAAGAAAAATTATCATTACTTTGCATAGCAGCACTGTATGATCTTTTTTTAGATGATGAATCTTCTACCATATCTAAATCGTTTCTAATATTTACAGTTTCCGGCACAGATGATAAAAATGGCATCATGGCATCATCTAGTGACTCGCACTTAACAGTTTCAGCAAATCCTTGACTAGCTCTAACTTCAGATGAGCTTGCCTCCTGGACAGAGTGCTGAGTAAATGTGTTATCCATAGTTAAGTTAAATTCAGGATTGGTATAAACATCAATAGAACAATACAGCAATGCAAGTGCTATTTCATGTTCTAGTATAAATCGTAAATCTTTACTCAGTAATTCACTTTCTAATTGAGAAAACAATGACTTTGAAATAAGAGAAAAGTCTGGTGAATTTCCACCTAGAAATCTTGTTTCACATGAATTCTTTACACATTGTAAAAGCTCATCTTTACTAAAATCAGAAATAAGTTTTACAGAGGCACCAGCAGCTTTGCACGTGAAACCTAATCTCTTCAACTGTTTATTACTAAAAAACACAAACATTTGATCTTTAAACAGCGACTTTCGAGAATTATTTGGAAGAAACAATTTAATATCAACATTTAATCCTTCTTCTGAGATTGGTGGAAGAAAATTTTGTTCTTTTGGATGTTCTTTCTTTTTTAAAATAGCTTCAAGCAAATTTTCAAAAAAATAAACAGAAACAATATAACAAGCATTAGCTAGTGCTTGAGCTACTTTGACATTTAAAACAATTTTGTTCATAACTAAATGAGTGACTTCATTTTTCCAAGAATCAATTACCATTCCACCTATTTTTGATAAAGTCAAAGTAAGCTTGTCTTTTGTCAAATGATCCATCATTGATGTAATAATCCAAAATTTTTCTAGGATAAGTTTCAACTTTGTATGTTGCACACCAATACGAAGAATATCACCATCAGCTAATAATGTAGAACCATCAACTTTTATAAAATTATCTTCTTTGTTTGCATTTTGAACATTTCGACAGTAAAATGAACCAAACTTTGAATTGTCTGAAAGAGTTACTAAAAAACTATTACCACTTGGAGTTATCTTGATAGAACCATGCTTTCTACTAATGGAACTGTCATCTGCTATGACAATATCTGTATCTTTTCTTCCAATTGTGTAAACTTTATTAACAATCAAGGACAACTTTTTGCCAGTGCTTTCAAAAATTAAACTCCACATGACTTTAATATGTACTAGTGTTCATCCAAACAAAATTTATGATCTATTTAAAAACAGATTGTTAGGTAGTAAAAAGTAACTAATATAAATCAAGCAAATGTCAAACTGTTAATTTGCACATTTACTAACTAGTGCTCCTGGTTTTTGATAATGTAGCATCACACATAACATGGCAATCAAAGACTCTTTAAATAAATGAGCACAACACCACAAGGATGCACAAAAGTTCATCACAAAACATGCACATAAATAGTAGATGAGTACAGACATAAAATTCCATTACCATTGCAAACCATACTGCATGGAGTTATGTAATTTTTTTAGAACTTTTGGTATATCTCAAGTTTACATACATTCCACACTTTATGAAATACATTTCATATGTTCACCTTCAGTTGCTCTCATCATGTCAGGTTGATATTATATCTCCCCCAAACATGTTGGGAGTCTCTTGAAAAAGTCACTGTAAGCGATTTTTTTTGGTGAAACTAACCTGAAATCCACCTTTCAGCATTAAAGTGGAATAAAGAAGAAACCAAGAGAAAAGGATCTCTCAAGAAGCAATAGTAACTGCAGTGGCATCTGGGTGACTTCTTGAAGAGACCCACATGTTGCAGCATATCAACACAAACTGTTAAAACAACTTAAGCAATGTAGTGGCACAATCATAAACAGGATTCTATAAACATCATTGACAAATATGACAAAAAAAATCAAAGTAAAATCAAGAGAGCATGGTGAAAATGCAGTTCATACTTTAGGAAAAGTGCATCCAGACTTTTTTTTGATATTGTAAAAGAAACAGGAGGTGAACATGAGAAATGTTTTTTATAAAGTGTGGAATGTACATGAGCTTGAAGATATGTAAAAAATTCTGCAAGAACTGCATTTCATTTTGTTACTGAAAATAAATACTTCTAATTGATAATGGGAATTTATGGATGCTCCTATGGTGTTTACACAGGTATGCACCAAGCAGTGCTTCAAGGCCATGTTTAGGATTAGCTTTCAAAGGTTTCAATCAGTAATAGGATAAAATGATGTCACAAAGAAATTAAATTGCTACAACAAATGTTATGCTTTTTATTTACATAGTGGCTTTTTCTAGTAGACTAAGTCAGTTATAACTTATACTACAATTTTTTATAAAAATTAAAAGAACACAAATAATAATTTTGCTAAAATAAAAAAAGTTAAAAGTATTTTTAGGCTTTTAAAAAATAATCAAAACACTGAATGGTTTGGTGATATATTTTGTTGTTCGGAGTTCAATTAAATTTGAAACAATTTTCATTTGCTAAATGCCCCAATATTTGCATGAAAAATTCTTTTTTATTGTTTTTTAAAACACAATAAAATTTATTTGGGTTGACTAAACACAAATAAAATGACAAAAGTTGACCATTCATTTTAATTGGCAAACTCTTCACAATAAAAAAATTTGGGTCTCCTCAACAAATCACTGTAAGCAATTTTTGTTCATAAAACTAACCCAAAGTACCCTTGTGGTTACTATCATTTTTTAAAAAAATTCTTTTCCTCTTGGTCTCTTTTTTATTTTCTTCTGGTGCTGTGGGGGGTTCCAGGTTAGTTTGATCAACAAAAATTGCTTACAGTGACTTCTTGAAGAGACTTGAAAATTCTGCAGTTACAGTGCTATAGACAATTCTTCCATGAATAAGTGGAATAACAAAATTGGCCTCTTAGGTAAGACCTAGTAAAATTGGTATGATTATTACTTCAACATAATTACATCAATCAACAATCACTTTATTAAACTAACAAAGATTTTATATTTTCAGAAGCAGAAAATCAAAAAGCAAAACAATTATGGTATGATGTTGTTTTAAGTCTGCAACTATACAAACAAGTAATAAAAACTTAGCCTGCTAAAAAGAAATTAACCTTCTAAAAACTCTAGTCTGCTAGTTACAAAAACAATTTGAAACAAAACAAAAGTCTTAAAATCTCACGAAAGTCACCACAGCAAATTTTTTTTTAATTAAAGTTTATTAAAAATTTAACACTTTAATCCATTTGCATAGGTGGTAAATTTTTAATAATCTATTTGAATAAGTGTTTAATTTTTAATCAGCTTTTATTTGAGAAAAAATTTTGCTGTGGTGACTTTCTCAGTTTTTTGTAAAATGATTAAGTGACTTCTTAAATAGACTTGAATATTTTACCTGTAACTGTTTAATCAAATTCTGCTTCACTTAACAATTGCAAAGTATATATTTTCCAAAAAATTATTTCTAAAAATTTACATTACAAACTACATCGCCAAAATCAAACTCATTAGCAACCTAGCAGACTTTCTTCGCAGCCTAGTGAAAATCTACTGTTAACGGCCTAACAGATTAGGACTGTTTAAGCAAGAGCTAGCTGTTTACTGTTAACCTTAACCTGATTAAATTGTTTTAATTTAATTTAATTTTAACCTGTCTAAACTTAAATGTCGGTAGCGTGGTCAAATGGTTAGAGCGCCGTGATTGTGATCAACATGCAGTGATGACCTTACAAAAAGGGGGCCTGGTGCAAGAAACGTAAGGGGGGCACTATTTAGTGTACTAAGAAAAGGTAGCTGAAGCCATTTTTAGTATATGAAAGCAAAGTAATCTCTAAAAAAAAATCTTTAATTTAGGGGTCCATCATTGAATGATCCAAAGCATGGAAAGGCACTTTATAAAAGTTTATACTGCCCCAAGACATTGTGATCTCCAAAAAAAGGTCAGCAGCCCAGGAAGCCGTTTTTTTTCAAAATTTTTTTCTTTTCTTTTTCACATGCCATCGGCGTCTTGGTGCTACTATGAAAAAATAGAGCAATTTCTTGTGTAAAGGGCCACTTTTTAATGTATTTTAAGCACGGCTTGCTGCGGCCGCACGTTCGCACCCTATTAAAGCATCACTGTTGACATGGTCATGGTTCAAAAGCTACTCGTCCCATTCTGTTGGGTCCTTGAGAAACACACTTTACGGCACTTTCCCCTGCTTGGTGGTCTTGGCAAATACTTCTAAATTTCAATTATATCTCTGTTAAATTTCAACCAGACAGCAAGATCGGCATCTACGGGAGCACGTCGGGGTAATTGCTTGCCCTATGTATTAGCGCCTCCCGCGTTCAGAAGGATAAATACAGAGATAAAATGAGTAAATTTTTTTTGAAAGAAAAAAATTTTTAAAAAGAAATAAAATCCGCAACGCAAATTTACGGTGCGCCTTAGCGGATGCGTAGTTCGCCTATAAAGGTGCCCTTCATACCGGAAGGATTTACCCAGTTTGCTCCACAGTGCGACAGGAGAGTTTATGCAAAAAGTAAATAATTGCCTTTTTCAGTTTTTTATTGTAAATTTTCAGAAAACGTTGGGATATTGAATGTTTAGTTCTCTTTTTCTATCTTGTAGTTTTCTATCTTCTATCTTTTTCTCTCTTTTTCTATCTATCTTCTCTTTTTCTTTTTTCTATCTTTTCTATGAAGGTCTAACCCTAACCTAACCCTATTGTTTAAAGTATTTATTTAAAACAGCCATATAATAATTTAAAAAATCATTTTCTTCAGATCAAAAAGTGACCGAATAGTTTAAATATTCAATTTACAGTAAGTCGGTTTAAGTACTCAAATTACAGAACTAATCAAATTTTGTATTTTAGATGAAGTAGGCCTAATATTACTATAGACACTTTGTATGCGTCTCCAAAGGGCATCAGGTGAATTGAACTGCTGTCCATCTGCATAACTCTTCTCTTTGTGATCGTCCAGAAGTTCTCAATTGGATTTAGGTCCGGGTTATTGGGGGGCCAATCCCTGAGATTCGATCCATGAAGATCTTGAGCTTTAAGAAATTTCTTAGAGAACTTTGAAGCATAGTGTGGAGCATTATCCTGCATAAAAATCAAATTCTTTCTTCTCTCAATCGGTTGAGCTTTAAACCATGAAAAAATTTCTCTCGAGAAATCACAATAAATAATAAAGTTTATCTTAACGCCTTGTGGTACTCTAAATGGGCCTACTATTTCATTTTCAACAATTGCAGCCCAAAACATCACTCCCCCTTCCCTGTTGCCATCTATAACGATGTTGAGGCTGACGGACTAATGCAAGCCATCCTTTTTCCCAACCATCAGGTCCATCGAGTGTTGCTCTGCACTCTTCAGTCCATATAATTTTATTGAAATCTTGCTTGCTATACTTTCAGGCCGGGTCTGGGGAGTTTGTCTAAAGCAATTTGTCTAAGACACAATTTGTCTAAAATACAATTAATTTGGCTTAATTCCCTAAACGTTAACCCTAACCCTTACTTTTCTAACTCTCTAACTCTCTAACTCTAACTTCAAATTGATTTAGACAAATTGTATTTTAGACAAATTGTTTTAGACGAACTCGTCGGATACCCTTTCTGGCCCATCAACTCGCTTTTGTTTGTGTTTTTTTGGTTAGAGCAGGGGTGCTTATCTTTTTCTAAACGTTTTCTATCTTTCTTAAATAGTCATTTTTAGTTGATTTTGAAACTTCGGAAAGACCTGAAGCTTCAAAAATGGTTTTGCTTGTTGAATGAGGCATTCTTAATGCATTTTTTACTTTCCTTTCATCTCTTGGATTAAATGCTTTGAGTTTGGTAGATTTTTGCTTTGCGCGAGTCACTTTCCCTTCAGTCAAGAATTTCTTGAGTGTACGATGATCTCTCTTGAATTTTCTAGCAATTTCAAAACTGCTTTTTCCTTTTGAACTCAATTGTACAATGTTCTGAACTTCATCCTGACAAAGTTGACTTCATTTTCCCATTACACCAACTTTGCTTAAACTATTCGGTCACTTTTTAATCTGAAGAAAATAATTTTTTAAATTATTATATGGCTGTTTTAAATAAATACTTCAAAGTAGTAATCTTACAAGATAGAAAAGAGAACTAAACATTCAATATCCCAACATTTTTTGAAAATTTACAATAAAAACTAAAAAAAGCAATTATTTACTTTTTGCATAAACTCTCTGGTCGCACTGTATTAAAAGTAGAAATAATAATTTAATTAATTTCAATATTCATCTAATGTACGAGACTGGTGACTTAAAAAAGTGACATGCTTGAAATTAATTTTTAATTTGAATAAACATTTTAAAAAATGCTAATTAAATAGATACTTTTTAATTATAAAATTTCTGTAAAACGGAGCCATATTGGATGAAGCATTTTTTTAAATCCATTTATTTACATTATTTAACCAGGACAGAAACAAAAAATTAGACATTGAGACAGAATAAAACAAACGTTTTCGGCTAAAAATAAATAAGACACGATAATAAATAACACACTAAAAAGTATGACTCTGAGACAATAAAACAAATATCGGGGCAATTTTCAAACTGGGAGATTAAAGTTCGATATATTGCGATCGTTTAATAACTGTTTCTTTTTTATTAAGCTTAGTGCTAAAAAATATGCAAAAATCTTTCTTATTTGAGATCGTAACGTTTCATTTTTTCAGCTCAGAAAAATATTTGACAAAAAGATGATGCCTCTCTTGAACAGCAGATGTTTAAATTGTTGTTAATTTTTTGGGTCTATTCAAGAAGTCTCAGTAAACAATTTTTTTGGTAAAACTAACCTGGAATACCCTCTACAGCACTAGGATAGAATAAAAAAGAAACCAAGATAAAAGGATCTGCAAAAAGCAATGATAACTACAGGGATGATCTGGGTTAGTTTTACAAACAAAAGTTGCTTATGGTGACTTCTTGAAGAGACCTAGTTTTTCTTTTGTAAAATATGTTAATACATATTTCAGCGATTTTGCTCAAAAAGATGCAATGTTTCTAGAGTAACAGTTTAATTTTGTTACAGTGTTAGGGTACAAAGTTCACTCAAATAATTTTAATATGTTGAGAATGCTTTCTAACAATGTAATATTTTCTCCTTTCAACAATTTTTTTTAATATACATTGAGAAGAATATTTGTAGCATGAATGTAATGGATTTTTCCAAAGTTAAACTTTTCAGAACTGTTGAAGTTGTTCTTCGGTTACCTGGGGTGATTTTGTTAGAAATGCTGTATATGGAAAGTATAACTCTAAGTAATTTGATTTCACCAACCAAACCTACATACTTCTTGTTGCAATGGAATATTGATATCATTTTGTATATTCTTGCCTGGCTTCTCATACTTCTTCCAAACAGCTCTCTTGTATACTTTTATTCTCGTGCAATATCGTGTGCTTCAATGGTATTGAGTCATATACTTTTTCGTAAGCTGTTTATAAATTTGAAGATTATTGAAAATTATAATTCTATTCAACTTGTTCCTTACAATAAAACTGTGGAAAATATTCGATGGGTTGATATTATTGCTAAAGACATTCAAGCTATTGAAACATCTGCAACTGTGATGCTGTTACAGTTTACATTAGCACTTTTGTCATGCAGAATTATTGATGCCAAGCCAAAAGCTTTATTGTTATTATCTACACCTCTTTATCCTTGGTTAACTTTTTTATATACCCCTACAGTACTCTGTGAATCAATTGCAATTTCCTACATCTTTTCTTGTTTAACAGTGTTTGTTTATTATTTTCAATCATTGGATTTATTTGCTATTCAATGTCAAGCAAAAGTTTTTTGGATAAAAATTCAATTAATTGTTCGAGTTTTTGGATGGCAAGGAGTGGTCACTTGGATTCAAGATGAATATCAAATCCAAAGACTATTAATTACTTGTTGGTTTCTACGTTATATACTGCAATTGATTGCAAACTTATATTTTTCTTTTGATCTTAATAAACTTGATCAGACAATATTTAACAATTTGGACTTGAAAATCTTTGACTTAACTTCATCATTTTCCATTGTTTTGTTTTTGTTTTTTACTGGTGTGCAATGCCTAACAACAACAATAAATTTATTTGGACTTGCTTGCATAGTGAAAGATATTGTAAAATTACAATATTTTTTTGCCAGGTGGGTGTCATATCATGTATATATTAATCTTATTAAAATTATGTTTTAATTATTAAAGTTTATAACTTCATATATCAACTCTTCTATATATCAAATAGTTTGATTTATATGTATAATTTTCTATGTACAGCAAAAAAATAAAAATTAAGTTTCTCATTCACTATTCACCAAGTTTAGTTGATTACCTTTTAATTTTTCAAAAAATCCCTAAACAAAATCAAAATTAACTTATTACATTTAAATACATTTTGATTTTCTCAATATAAATAAATTAAAACTAAAGTTTATATTTAGGTTCATAGCTATTCAAGAATAAGTTGTTAATTTTGATCTCAATTCAATTAATAACCAACAACATCAATGACCAACCAGGAAAACAATTAAAAATATTTACAAAATTTTTTTTTCGCAAACCTTAACAGTTACTTTATATACGTAATTTTTGACACCTAATAAATAGCTATACAGTATTAAATTTTTTCCCATAGTCATATTTTCTTTTTCTTTACCGATGGTTCATTATGCAATCAGCAATAAACGTATAATATATAATCTATCTAACAAATTTCAATTTTATTTGTCACAGTAGAAGTACATGATAGAAATATCAAAACTGCACATAATTTTTGAGAAAGACAAGGTTTTTAATTTTCTGGCTTAAACAATGATCTGTATCACTTTGTAAGGTATAATATGTAAATCATTAAAGTTTAGGATCATATCAATGAGTTGTGTAAATGATAATCTGTTTAGCAGGAACATATAACATTAACAGATAAGTTTATCAATGTCTTGATTTTGAGGCTTTATTAGAAACTAAATTATTTTTGAGTAATTTATTTAGTATTCAAATTATTGGTTTAGGTTTACTTTTCAAAATTATAATGATTACCACAATTATGAATTAGATTTAATGGTGGCATGGGGCAAAAACTGCAGAACAGCTAGTTTTTAACAAACTGCTCATTGTTGTAAACAACATAAAATTTAAATTAATTTATTCTAGATCATGGCTTCATTGGTCTCTCAGCAATCATCCTCCTGATTCTGTATCTGGACCTCTGACTGGTAAATCAGCAAGTCTTTAATTGCAGTTCTTTGTTTAATTCACATTTTCTTTAGGATTCATTGATGGCATCACTCTATTAATTATGACTTTGTATACTGATGCCCTAAATACTAAACTTGAAGGAAGAATGGTTTTAATGATTTATATATTGTTCACAATTGCTTCATCTCAGGTTTGCTTTAACATATCATATTAATGGCATTAACAACAAAAACTTTTTTAACTTACAACCAGGGCCTGGTAAAGTAAATATGTAAAATCTTTTTTAATTTTAATATTTTTTGTTCAATTTACACTAATGTCATTCATCTAATGAGTTTTATAAATAATAGTTCACCATAACTTACTTATTTTTTATAAGTCAAAATATGATAAAAAATTTAAATAAAATTAAAAGTTTTATTTTGTCAATCATAGCTTCTTTAAATTAATGCAAATTTTTATTTTTGCAACATTTCAATCAAAATATGTCCATAAAAATTTTCATTGACTAATTTGTTAAGATAAATAAAGTTAAAATTTAACAAAAATAAGCAAAGAAGTTATTTTTAGATTATAAAAATGACTCTGCCCATAATTTATTTACTACTTTCATACTCTTAATTTTTAATTCTAATGATATATCTAATAATTGAAAATACTTTTAGTTTCAGAGCATGTTTAGCATTGTTGATCCTATTTTGATGACGCTAGCAACTGCTCATAATGGATCTATATATAAGCATGTCAGAACAGTTGTTTTTGCACTTGTTTTGCTGGCAATATCTGGTGTTTTTTCATATATATCTTTTTTTGTGATGAGGTAGTATAGCCATTTGCTTATTAATGCTGTTTTGTAAATACCTGATCTAGTGCTACATTGCATGATGCTTTTATTCTTTGTGAGAAAAACTAAATGTTTGAGTATCTGTATTTTATCAAGATAAACCGATTTTGGTTTACTGCAGAGCAACTGCATTTATTGTTGAATGAATTTGTATGATGTAGTCTATCTGGCAGTCGGCAGCATGGTCGAGTGGTTAAAGCGTCATGCATATGATCAACATGGTCCCGGTTGGAAACCCACTTGCCCCATTCTGTTGTGTCCTTGGGAAAGACACTTCGCGGCACTTTCTTCTGTTTGATGGTCTTGGCAAGCAGTTCTAAATTTGTCGGCAGCGTGGTCGAGTGGTTAAAGCGCTGGGCTCGTGACCAACACGGTCTCTGTTCAAAACCCACTCGCGTCATTCTGTTGTATCCTTGGGAAAGACATTTTGCGGCACATTCCCCTGCTTGGTGGTCCTGGCAAGCAGTTCTAAATTACAGTCAGATCTCTATTAAATTACAAGCGGACAGCAATATCTTGGTATCTCCGGAAGCAGGTCGGGGTAATTGCCTACCCTATGTATTAGCGCCTCCGTCGCTTTCCTGAAGTCAGGAGGATAAATATGGAGATAAAAAAAAATAATAAATAAATTACAGTCATATCTCTATTAAAATTACAAGCGGACAGCAATATCTTGGCATCTCCAGAAGCGGGTCGGCGTAATTGCTTACCCTACGTATTAGCGCCTCCGTCGCTTTCCTGCAAGTCAGGAGGATAAATATAGAGATAAAATTAAAACAATAAAAAATCTATAAGCAACATAAGGCTTGTGGGCCAAATTAGGTCTGCACAAGCTTTTCATCTGGTCCGCCAATATCCTACTCATGTAGAATATTGCAAACTTTTTAGTACTTCACAATTATGTGTACTTTTTTAGAAATTATATTTATTTTTAAAAATAATCATTTGCATTGCATCGTTGTACAACCGTTTGTTAAATATATTAAATTATGAAAATCATAACCTGACATTTTAAAAAATATCCAACCAATTGACAAGCAGTTCTAAATTACAGTCATATCTCTATTAAATTACTAGCGGACAGCAATATCTTGGCATCTCCGGAAGCAGGTCGGGGTAATTGCTTACCCTATGTATAGCGCCTCCGTCGCTTTCCTGCGAGTCAGGAGGATAAATATAGAGATAAAATAAAAATAATAAAAAATAAAATCATGTCATTATCAAAAAAGTAGAAAGTGGATAACAGCAGTTATGTTTTATAAAAATCTACTTAAAGAAACTCTCCTCAAGATTTTAGATTTTGAAAGAAAAAAATGTTGCTGTTTGGTAATACTTAATGAGCAACAGTTTACAAAAATAGAATATACAAAAACAAGGTCAAGGCTGACAGTGATGACTTGAAGTAACCTATAAGCAGCATTTCACCAAGTATTGAGACACCAAGACCAAATTTTTCGTTAAGATAGGGTTTTGTTACAATATTTTTTATGTAACTTTTAAGATTAATAAAAGTGTTTTAATGAATTGATTTGATGCATAATTTTGCCTTTTTTGTTTTTATTTACACGCTTTATACAAAGCAAAGTTTAGATTGATAAATAAATAAAAAAAATTAGAAATTTAATAATTGGGAAGATGCAAAGTACATAAAGTATAAGTACGGAGGCATACATATTTTGTAAATCTCTAATTAGAACTCCTGTTTCGTGATTCAGCTTTAAAACATAATCCGACCCGCTGTGAACAAAGGTTGAGCATGCATGTTCTAGTCTTTTAAAACCATTGCATGAATTTTACATAATTCAATATGTTTTTACCATACATACATGACTTACAGACTGTAAAATTGTATCATTGCAATTGCTTTAAGTACAAGTGAAACATTTGCAAGAAAAACCCTGATTAAATGAGAAGAATGTTTTTATCCCAGTTACATGCCTCTTCAGGCCACACACTTTACAAGACTAAATTCCCTGTCTTTACAGGTCGACGTTTTGGGTTTTTATCGTCGCGTACAACTACGTCAACACCTTTTCGCTCATGCTCGGCTCGCTCTCCATCTACTGCATTCTCATGATCGATTACTTGACCTTGCGCGGCTGGACCAGTCTCGATGACGTCATGTTTTATATCCGGGGCGCATGCAGGGCTGTGGAGTTTTTTGTGACTTTGTGCATGTGTGGTTACATCATGATGACGTTTTATTCGGAGATGTCAAGCTTTGCAGGTACGAGTTGTTTGTTTGTCGTTCATTATTCAGTCGTCGGCAGATTTTTTAGTTTCTTTGCTTTCAAAAAACGAAATTTTTCTTTTCCCGAGTTTTTTTTCCGGATTAGAAGTCTATCATGTTTACTTAGTGGGTATTTGTGAGTGTCTATCATGTTTACTTAGTGGTTATCAGTGGGTATCTGTGGGTGTTAAAGCATTGCTATCATAATCATATAATAGATTTTAGAACTAACGCTACAACTCATGCATCGGTTATACTGTATGAATGACGCTGCGATAAACGGTTTGCAACTTTCAAAGATAGCCGTATCAGCTAAAAAAATTTAAGAACAATGAAGTTTTGCCCAAATCATGATTGTCCAGTACTTAACGGATAGGACAAAAAAATTGTCTGAGATTATCGGACGAAGAACAAATTTCATCCTAAAATCATGGTGATCTATAAAACAAAAAGGTCTTCACTTGGAATCAGTCTCATATTTTTCAATTTTCGTCCAAAATCAAGTTGTTCTCTTTAAAAAAAAAAAGGTCTTCACCTAAATTTGGTAAATATTTTTACAGTTGATCGTTATCACTGCCCTGAAATTCCTGACTTTGCCCAAATTTTTCATATCGCTTCCTAAAAAATTTTGGTTTTGCCCGAATATTTTAAATACAGTCAACTTCGGATATAAAAGATCCGCCGGGACCAGCTCAATTAATCCCTTATAACCGACTGACGCAAAGTTCGATCCGATTCCTTAACAACGCAAGTTTTAAATGCGCAAAACACCCTTTTTGAAGCTTTTTACACATTTCCCTCTCCAAAAACCCCGCGAAGAAAGCGCGCCCTCAGAAATGCCCGCGAAATTGAAATCGGAACGCGCGCTTTTGGTTATTTTGACGCATCATCAGAACAAAAAATCGATCCCTTATAACCGACTGAAATTACTAGAAAATTATGATTGAGACTTAGAAATTTAATTCCTTATAAGCGAAAATCCCTTATATCCGGATCCCTTACAAGGTGGGGAAAAACTCCCCGGAATTATTTTTAAGCTTTAAATTTAAACAAATTTTAATTGCTCTGAAGTATAAATTGATGATCAATTGAAAGCTGTACTACCATTCTTCATTTACAGTTTGGTTTTTTAATTTTAATCGCCATAAAATTTGTCAAAAATGAGTAAACGTCATGTCATTATTGAGCTTCATCGTGCGGGAGTGTCCAATTCGATGATCATCAAGCAGCTTAAAGTACCAAAATCAACTGTGTACGACACTGTAGCAAGATTTAAGGAGCTAGGTGATGACAAAGACCATCCTAGAAATAAACGCCCCCGCACAGCTCGTACACCTAAGATCATCAAGGCGGCTCGTGAGAGGGTGACACCAACAAGACGGTGCTCCTTCCCACACGTCCAGAAAAACTCAAGCGTGGTGCAGAACCAATTTTCCGAATTTTTGGAGCAAGGAAATGTGGCCCCCTGCTTCACCTGATTTGAATCCTCTGGACTTCAATATTTGGTCGATATTAGAGGCTGAAGCCTGTGCTAAAACACACGACTCTGTTGAAGGTTTGAAGGTGTCTCTGAAGAAAGCCTGGGCCAAAATACCACAAGAAAAGCTCCGTGTTTCAGTTGAGAATTTCAGAGGAAAACTCGAGAGAGTAGTAAAAGCTAAAGGAGGACATATTGAAATATAGACACATATTTTATTTTGTGATAGTCCTAGTAATAATAATATAATATGTTTATTTAATATTCCTTTACCATAATTGAAATGTTGTCAATTCAATTTGTCCGGGAACTTTTGCCCCACTCTGTATATCCGAAGTTGGCTGTATTTTGTCACTGCCCGAAAAATTTGAATTTTGCCCAAATGTTGGAAACTTTGGGGGCAAGTGCCCCCCTTCCCCCCCCGGTAGGTACGGCTATGCTTGCAAATACAACATAGTTCGGCTAAATATTTATGAATGCAAAGTTGTTGTTTGCCATCCAAATATTATTCGCTTGCTGTAACTTGTTTTTCCAATGCAACTGCGCAAAGTCCAGAATTGAACTATTCGAATTAGTGTTTTTGTTGCCGATTTTAATCATCACATAAAACTCAAAAAAGTTTTTTTCAAATCTGCCAATGTTAAATATTATTTACTAAATTTTTAATAAAATTCAAAATGTTTTTAACGTCTTCGTGCTTTCAGGCATTATTATGCTCGCTGTTTACACTTATTACTGCATTGTACAACGCGGTGGAAAAGGCTGGAGAATATGGCAGATGAGGCGGCAGGCCGGTTACAAAGTTCGCTCGCTTCCTCTGGCATCAAAAGAATTCTTAAAATCTAAACAAGAGGATCTTTGTCCCATCTGCTACCAAAGCATGGACTCAGACGTTCGGATCATGCTGTGCAAACACTGCTTTCACGAAAACTGCTTGAAAAAGTGGTTCTACATTCAAGACAAGTGCCCAATGTGCTACGCCGAGTTTCGGCCGAATCGCAACAAGATACCCGGCTCCTCTTTGGAGGACGAGAGAAAGAAAGAGAAAGGTGATTGTAGCGGTGACGTTCAGCTTTCGAATCCGATTGGACGAGAAAAGGGTGACGAATAATTCTCGTGATTTAAAGTAACTTCCTCGTTTCCAACTTGCATACTTGGTTTTTCTGCGTCGAACCGTTCATATCAGTAGATGATTAGTAACGCGAGAGAAAAAGTCTTAACTTTTGCCAGCCCATTTTTCCGGAACATCAAGCTAAGTGGGCGATCAAGAATTTATGAATCATAATGTAGAAAAGCTTTATCTTGCAAGAAAGTCAAATCTTCAATGTTACAAATTCTGACACATGCAATTTTACCTTTTACCACCATCTACTTTTTCCTCGACTACCTTCACATCCTAACAAACAACGGGTTTTTCTGCTTTATAATCTGTTACAAGTTTACAACGTATCTTGAGATGCGATCTCCAATCGTACTTGTAAGGTTTCTAAATTTCAAATCAAATAAACATTTGAAAAGAAAACATGGAAACAAATACGAAAAATCGAAATAAAAATATTACAATGCACAAGTTGGAGAGATAAAAGCGTTTCCGAATTGGAAGGCGCTTTTAAATGCCTTGCTTAAGCTGTAGTGTTATAAATGGCAAGTTTTATTAGTTGCTTTCAGTATTTTCTTGCGTGTTTTTGATGGAAACATTTTGTTTTTATGCTCATCTCTTTGCCTAGGTTCTTACACTGTACTTGTTCGTTATTTTGTCGTACAATCTAAGTTTCTTAGCAAGGGCGATCTGTACGTAAATTGACCGAAATCTTTGGTGCTTGGCCTGAAACTTCCTTTTGGTTCAGTCTAGATACTGATTGGCTGATAGGTTATTGCAGCAAGGTCTGCTGTCAAGGTTTCCGGCTTATCTGCACTGCTAGAAAATGACGTCATCTTGTATTTTATTTTTGTTCGTGCTTAACATGCAGATTTTTAAACACACTCGTACTATTTGTATAGTAATTTTATGCTGGCTATGTTTAGCAAACTCGCCATAGGTTATTTGAATTAGCATTTTGTAAGTTTTGCTTGCGAATCATGGCAGTACAAATAAATTTGCTGGCCGAATTGATTGTTATTAAAAGTAATGTCGTCGGCGTCGTTTTGAATAAATTCTTTATGTTTTAATTTTGTGTCGAAATATGATGACTGAAGTTTTTGTCGGAAAGCAGTCTAAGGCGCCGTTTCCGTTCTATTTAATTTCGCCTTCTGTTTTTGCCTCCATGAAATTCACGTCTAACACTGGGATTTTTTTGCCAAGATTTTTCAGTCTTATCCTTCCGGCTGATTTCATTTTGTGTCAAAAACTTCATCAGCGTTGGACAGTGTTGTAAAATTACTTATTTTTGCTTTGCAATTTTTTACGAAATTGTACAGGGTAATTCGTAAGTAACTCCCTATTTTAAAATAACTATAACTTATTCAAATACTGTAATATGTTTCTCAATTTTTGTGTGTATGTTACTTAATCTATGGCAATAAAATCTATGCTCTTGTTTTCTTTTCTCATGAAGATCCCCGTGTTACTAATGAAAAAATGCAGAATCAGGGTGATCCGTAAGTAACTCCCTATTTTAAAATAACTATAATTTATTTTTGAAGTGTAACTTCTCCAATTAATAAATATGAGAAGAAAGTATATTGCATGGACTTTTATTTAAAATTTAATATGGGCACCATCATTCGCCACCAACTTCTGGTTGTCCATTCGTGCGAACCACGACAACCCATCCATTTTTCAGGAAATTGGGCATTCAGCCATTCACGAACAACAATAGCAAAGTGTGGAGGAGCTCCATCTTGCATGAAAATTAAATCTTCAATATTGTCCCAAGCACTGATAATTGGCCAAACTTTATCTCTCAGCATAGTGAGGTACCTTTCGGCGTTCATGATATCATGAAGGATGAAGATACCCACAATCCTGTTAAAAGTCATTATACATCATACTGTTATCTTGGGTCGATTCTGCATTTTTTCACTAGTAACACGAGGATCTTCACGAGAAAAGAAAACAAGAGCATAGATTTAATTGCCATAGATTAAGTAACATACACACAAAAATTGAGAAACATATTACAGTATTTGAATAAATTATAGTTATTTTAGAATAGGGAGTTACTTACGAATCACCCTGTATAATGAATTCCAATTTGTTAAATTACATTTATAATCTTTCTAACCTTAGTAACAGCAAAGCAGATGCATCCAGTTTAAACCCGCGAGCGGTGACTAAAAAGGGTTTCCAACTCTAATCGAAAACTTTATTTTAACGGTTTCTGTTATAAAATTAAAACGATCGAAAAACCTAAACTAGCTAAAATTTAACAAAACAAAAGTTTAATTGCATTCCTCATTTTGATTTGTAGCTATGATATTAATGCGGCCAATAAACGGTATTGGCCTCTGGGAATGGGTCTTAGTGTGCGCTCTCATGAGCGGCCCGAAAACTTTTCAAATGTCGATTGCCGGTACTAAATAAAAAAAAAACGGCAAAAAAAAGATGTTACGTTAAAAAAGTTCTTTTTATAGTTTCCGTCATTACTGCTGCTAGAGGTCAGTATAGACCCCTTGGTATCCTTGTAAAAAAAGATTTCTCCAGCCAGAACCGTGTAGTACATAGTGTAGCTTAGTCTCAGTGTCTTACAAAATTCCGCAATTACAAGAGAAAGAGTTTACTGTACCGGTACGGAATGACTGGTCTGAGGATATGCTTACATTGCATATAGACTACTATACAAAAAATTTTTCATTCATTGAGCAATCATCTGCAATATTTGAAACTATGTAAGCTAATAGCTTGAAGAAAAAGGCATACAATTTTGCGTAAAGCTCTAATACAGTGTTTTTTAAAGTGAGCCACTTGGCTCCCTAAAGAGGAATTTGAAATTTCCAAGGAGTAAAAATTACTAGGAGAGGAATTTGAAAATTTCACTACAATGTAAATGAGGCCAAAAAATTGGTACTTCAAAGTGAAAAGTTTGTTTGGAATTACTACTTTTTAGGGATGAAAATATAAGCAGTGTGGTCGAGTGGTTAGAGCACTGTGATTGTGATCAACATGGTCTCAGTTCAAAACCTACTTGCACCATTCCGTTGTGTTCTTGGAAAAGGCACTTTACGGTACTTTCCTTTGCTTAGCAGTCTTGGCAAGCAATTCCAAATTTCAATCATATCTCTGTATAACTAAAAAAATAAAATAAAAAATTTCAACCAGACAGCAATATCTGGGCATCTCCAGAAGCAAGTTGGGTTAATTGCTTGCCCTATCTATTGTGTTGTGATGCTTTCTGCGAGTCAGGAAGATAAATATAGAGATGAAATAAAATAAATAAAATATTGAGAAATCTGAGAAAGATTCAAAATTGAATGTTAATTTTTGAACTTTCTAAGATAACTGGAATTTGAGTCACAAATTTGGATGAACACAAAAAAATTCTTCACTTTGATCATCGAGGTATTCTTTTTTAGAAAGGGAAAATGATGGTATTTAAGTCCAGAAAGGGAGGAATGTAGCAAAAACTTTTGAAAACTACTGCTCTAATACAAAAGCGTATTTAGCTTGCAATATTAGCCTACAACGAAAAGTAAAAATCGACTTAGTCTAGCTAATCTCCTGTAAAAGACCATATGCCATTGCTTGTGCGTGTGTGTCAACTTTAAATTTATTAAAAAATCTGTTTATTTTTCCCAAACTGATGAAATTCTTTCCGGGGAGGAATTCCTGTTTGGTCCAAAAAAAGTAAAGCAAAGTGTCAATGGTAGTTGGTTCCTAACCAACTAACAAAGCTTATTTAATTTTGACAAAAGTTATTAGGAAAACCAATAATAGCTTAAATCAAATATCGGTTTTAACTGTAAAACATTTTCAAAAAACTTTCCTTTACCAAAAATTTGTCTAGGCCAACAATAGCCTATGTTGGCGTTGCAAGAGATAATTTGGCTTCCTCGAGTCTACAAAAATGATGCCATCATTGCATCATCTATTAATTCTTTTATACCGGGCATGTCCAAACTTTTTTCATAAAGGGTCCAAATTCTACATTTAAGTTGGCTGACCACAAAAGTACGTACTTGTACATAAAACTTCCTCTTTTCAGTATTAGATGCCATGACCAAGTGATGAGTATAAAAATATAACTTAACATTGATCAATTAATTAGTAATTTAAATGGGATGTGAAATTATCAAAATCATTACGTAATTTGTATTAAAAATATAAATTTAAAATTGATTATGTAATTATGAATATAATTGAAATGTGAAACTATTAAAATTATTATGCAATAAAGGCCTATATCTATAGCAATATTAATATTGCTGAAGTAAGAAAGGTAAAGTAGGCTGTTAATTAGCGCCTTCCGCATGAAGTATAGGCAATAGACCTGACTAAATTCCTTGATTGTACCTAGAACCTTTAAAAATGCCTGATCGTCTTTTTACCCTCCCAATAAAACATGTTCTTTTTTTTTATCACTTGCAGCATCTTATTCCAAATCACTTCGCATTGGTTCAAACTTACTATTCACCACTAAAGTCATTTACTAACTATCACTTGATATTGTAAAAATACAATCAAAATTAATTCAATCGCAAAACAATATGTCTATAATGAAAATGACAATCGAAGCAAGCATCTTTATGTCAAGCTCCACACACAAAAGTTTTCATTGGTCAGTTCCTTGGACGTCACTCGACGTCAGCAGTAAACTGACGTTTTCACTTTGTTTTCCTATACGTTACTATTACAGCACTGACATAGAATTCTATATACGAGTTATATATACGTAGTTGTCTATGTATGTATGTATGTTTTTCTATTTCTCAGCCGCAATAGCACAAATCAAAGTACAAAAACAGAATAAAAACTGACAATAAGAAAGCAGTAAAAAAACGATATACGGTATACGACATGCAAACAATACTTTGTACAGATATAACAAATGTCATTATAATCTGCATGCTCACTGCGCCTTATGGTAACCTAAAAGTCTGAATAAACAGTGAGCGGCAGTTTGGTAATCCTTGCTCTAGACTTACTATTAAAACAATTAAAAAACAGTGTCAATTATTTCAATGAAAGTTGGATAGGGGTAGCCTATGTATGTTTTTCATTTTTCAGGGGGACTAACACAGATCGAAACACAAAAATATGTTACAGGCTGATTAAAAAGAAGCAGTGAAAAACAAAAAAATCAAGACACGCAAATAATTAATGCATTGTTCAGTAAGAACAAATGAGATCATGATGTGCATATTCACTGCATCTGAACATCAAAATATAACATTGTTGTGTAATAATTTTGATTGTACAAGCCAAAACAAAAAATAACTTGGAATGCAAAACTGTTAGTTGATCCTTTTTCACCTTTATCAAAATACTTTAATGCTGACCAGGCCGTTGCCTCATTTTCCTCCTGACAATGCCCCGTGACCATGAACCACATGAGAATATAAAGGAGAAAAGACTACAGATAGCGCAGCTTAATGTAAAGCTTATAAACATAAAATAATATCTGGCGACCCAGTTTATAAACTCGTAATACGTTTGTTGTGTTGTATATGGTTTTATTGAGAAATAATGCAAACCTGCAGGAATGCTTTAAAAAAAAAAAATTTGCTAACCAAAGAATAGTAAAATGAAAAATTTAATAAAGGAAAAAGTTTTTTTAGATGAACTGTGATCAACACTTATTAAAGTCTTTACCACTCTTTTAGGCATTAATTATTCCTTGAAGTGACTTTAAACAAATCAAATGAAAATAACTCAAAAAATAAAATTTTGACAAACTTTGAAAATTGTAACAATAATTTACGGCACCCTGTATTTTTTTTGATGAGATCTTTCATTACAAGTAAACTTGACGGAGGGATTTTGTTGAATACCCTTTTGCATTCGCCATACCTCACACCATTAGGTTTTTTTAAGAGCATATCAAAAAACGAAGTTTATGCAATAAAACTCGCAATAGTTGCTAAATTGAAAACAAACAGTCCACTCAAATACCAAAAAAATTGCTTCATGATGTGAGCAATTTAATCACATCTGGCTGTTGTCAGCAGTGTCTGGACTAGAATCGACATAAGTTTAAGAACAAGCAATAACAAAACAATAAAATGATGTTTATGAAGTATTTTACATGTTGAAAAATTGTGCAATTATAATAAAAAAATATTTTACAAGTATTTAAAGTGTGTATATAGATTTTTTCGAAACACCCTGTATTTATATCAAAAGTCCCTAGTTAGAGTAACTCCTTGATAACGATTATTACGAAACTGATATAATATTGTGTAGGATCAAGTGCGGACCCGAAGGACTGATTAGTCATTCAACTCTCAAAGCATCACAGACTGTCGTTGCTGTGATTCATTCAAGATTTTGCTAGATTGTGGTCGAGTAGTTAGAGCGCCGTGATTTTGATCGACATGGTTTTGATTCAAAACTTACTCGTGTCATGCTGCTGTGGCCTTGGGAAAAACACTTTACGGCACTTTTCTTGCTTGGTGGTATTGGCAAGCAATTCTAAATTTCAATCATGTCTCTATAAAATTAAAAAACCAAAATAAAATATTTTAATTGGACAGCAATATTTTGGCATCTCCAAAAGCAGGTCAGGGTAATTGCTCGCCCTATGTATAGAGCCTCCGTCGCTTTCCTGCGGGTCAGGAGAATAAATATAGAGATAAAATGAAATGAAATAAAAATATAATGTGGGCAACCCCCATCATGCTATTACATTATGATATGGAAATGACTCAGAAAACATTGTTAGTGCACTTTTTGTCTTATTAAACTGCTAATGGAGCTTCAATTGTTCAACAATTACTTCATCATAACAACCACGAGTTTTTATTTGAAATTCTGCTTGCTTAGAGCAGTGATTATCCAGATAAGTTGTCGACAGGACATTTCCAGTAATAAATCGTCTTTAAAACAATGATGAGAACAACAAATAAAACCTGGCTGGAAGAAATTTATTTGGGTATACTAACGACTGGCAAAACTTTAAAATGCGATAGAGAAAAAAAACAAACTTAATTAAATTTTTTTCCCTTTTCTTTCAAGGGTCAAAACAATTGCCGCTATTTGAGTGCGACAAGTTGACAAAAAATGAATGACGACATCGCACTTGCCCGGCAAATGAAAAAAGAGACAACAACAAGAAAAAAGAAAACAACAAAAGACAAGGCACTTCAACTGCGCTAATTGATTTGAAGTGTCAAGCGCCGTTTTACAAAAAAAGTTGTTTTATCCATTTTTTTGCCTGCTAAAGTTTATCTTGAAGATAAGGCGAAGCGCGATCGAGCTTTAAGCATTTCATTAAATAAAGACAAGATTTATTGAAGTTTAGAGGTTTTTGCTTTTGTCAGTTTAAACACTGACGTCAATATTTAATTTGATCAGAATATGACCTGAAAAGGAACCAGATGTAGTTAGAGCAAGGAAATATCGATTACCAAGTGACAATGAAAAATTTTTGTTGACAGGAAAGCTTTTCACACCTGATTTACAATTAATAACCCCATTTGAGATTATATAAATATTTTAATTGAGGTTGGGTTGATAATTGACGAATATGAATTCCAACAAAACTTTAAGAATTGTATGTTCAACTTGAGTGGATCCAGGGCACTATGTGAGCTTATAAAGTCCTCCCCCTAAATTTCAGGCAGTTTTTTTTAGTCAAAGCGGAATCACGAAAACCAAAAAATAAAAACAAAAAAAAGTTTTAGCTTCAACGTTAAGTGAAGACCTTTGACCTTTGCTTAACTACCAAGGTCAAAAAACAACCCACCAACCCCCGGTTCGCAAGCTCTAACAATTTTAAAAGTTGACCCGTTGGGTTTTTTTTGGTCTCGCTTGACTTTTGAAGATGAAAAGCCGTTTCATGTGACCCCCGGTTTAATATAGTAAAATACTTAAGGCCCAGGCTAACTTGAAACTTACCCTCCTTTTACAAAATTTCTGGATCAGCCACTAATAAAAGACTATGTTTTGCAAGTTGTGTAAAAGAAAATCGATTGGAACACGAGTTAAAATTAAGGTTTATCAATAGAGATTTTAAAATAATACTTTGGCTTCTAAAAAAACATCATCAGTGTCAGGTTTCATAAGTGTAAATTTAATTTTAACTCGTGTTTCAATCGTCTTTGAAAGTAAGTGAAGACAAAAAAGTCTTCATTTCAATTTCGAGATCGTCATAAGCTTTTTAAGGGCTTCTTAGGAGGTTAAAGTGGCTGTGAGAAATTCTCAAAAACTATAACCCCATAAACGTCTGTACTTCTAGAACTGTTGTTTCATATGATGTTTCGTCTGAAGAGTAAAGGTATTGCTTTTTTTTGCAAACTTCTAAAACTGTGGTTTCATATGATGTTTCGTCTGAAGTGTGAAGGTATTGCTTTTTTTTGCAAGCAGTCAACTTTTCAGGAGTTCAACTATTTTTTTAAAACTGTTTATCTGGCCCTGAGATAATACGTTTCTTTATTGTTTTTGTTTTTTATGAAATCTCGCGAGAGAAATCGTTTGAAGCATTGTCTCGATTTCAGTAAACAATTACGGTAGTGGAGTTTTCCAAACCCAGGGTTTTCTTATTTATTGGATGTCACGCACAGTGTGAAATTTCCGGGCCAAATCCCTGACACTCTTTTATGATGAAATTTTTAAAACTAAAGTCTTAAGACTCGTTTCCACTACGAGCATATTCATCCAGCCGAACTTTGCTATGGTCCCACCATTGCACCGCCCCCATAGCAGTGTTTTATTAAGCAAATAACCTCGGTCCTATACTTTATTCTTTTTTTTTCTTTTCCTCTTTCTATTTTTTTAAACAATTTTATAATGAGGTGAAGCAACCTTGCTTCTATATTAAACAACAAGTCACACCTTTTATCGCTAATCAGCAAGACACAACGTTAACTCGTTTTGTTGCTTCTTCCTTTTTCTAACCCCGTCTTTAACAACACACAAACTTTTCAACATTTTGTTATTTTGTTCATGTGGCGGGGCAGAAATAAAAGAAAACTGAACTGAACTGAACTGAGCATGGAATGGAGCATTCTTTCTTTCTCTTATTGATCTTTCCGCGTTTAAAATCTAAGCGAGCGCTAAGTCAAGCAAAAAAATCAATAAAACAACAAACAAGAAATATTCCATTCCACGCTCGTCGTGGAAACGAGCCCTTAAACTTACAAAGGGACCTTCAAACTAAAGTGTTAACGTTTGCTTAAAATTTGCTAGATATTACTCGTAGATATTTAACAAGAATGTGTTGGCTCGAAAAGAGAAAGATGTTAAATGTTTTTGTTTATTCTATGTTAAAAATAAATCAAAATAGAGTCAAGTTGTAGACGTGTAGGTTACTTAGAAATTAAGATGTTCAATCTATAAAGAAGTATTTTTTAATAAATGCGTTAGTACAAAAATATTTATTTCTTTTTAGGCTGAACAATTAGCTGGCAAGCCCAATCTTGGTATCATTGTTCGCTTACCTTTTTTGGTTAAAGTCTGATTTGAATTAGAAAAGCACGAAAGATAAGAAAATTAAAATCTTTGAAAAATTTTGGAGCGGTCATATTAAACTATTGTTGTTTTCACAATGAAAGCAAATACGTTAAGATTGAAATGCACTGTTATGCAAACAGCGTTTACGTCTGCAAATCTTTATTGTTTCTGTTTAGTTATGCGATCGCAATTGAAAAAGTGCTGAGAAAAATTTAATTTTTTTTTTTTTTGACTAATTGATTTGCTTGGAAATTAAATAAAGCATTTAAATATAAAATTTGGTGGGAGGTGATGGCCTTTTTTAAGTTTTTATGATTTGAGCCATTTCAGACCATTTTTCAAGTAGGATATATTCATCAACACATGACTTTTCCGGCAGTTTAGAAAATCTTTTTACGACAAACAAAGATAAAAGTTATGAAAGTGCTGGAGTGCATTCCTACTAGTACTAGTATTTAAATTCTCAGTGCTAAAGCCTGTATTCACTTGAGTTTATGATCAGCTTATTTTGAATTTTTTAGTTAAGACTTTATAAATTGTTATATTTAGCAATATCGCTGAGGTAGTTTGTGTCGATGAGCTTTCTAGTTTCAACAATGCCCGATAACGGGGCCTGCAGGGCTTTTTGGCCTGGTACTACTGGTCCAAAATAGGCTTACTTTTCCACTTTTGCAAAATGACTAAAATTCATTCTGTTCAATTTTAGGTCAACTTTAACGAAACTGGCCCGGGCCTTCAATCGCTGTATCCGGCACTGAGCTGCACCCAAAATTAAAATCAATCAAAAAAATTTAAAAATCTTCTTGCTGAGATGGAGAAAGTTTAGTTTCATTTTAACATAGAGATGAATCGCATTAATTTTACGTACTAAAGTTTTCGTAAACCTTGTGCTTGTTTCAAACAAACGTTTAACCTTGGAGCAAAATTGATTGAAAAAAACAAAAAAAACCGTGAAATTCTGCCAATGTTAATTTCAGCTGAAGCTTGATCTGTGAGCAAGTAAAGGCTCGTATCCACTACAACCGTTGAATGAAGTATTCTTTGTTTTATTGACTTTTTACTTCGCTTAGCGTTTAAGCGCGGAAAAAAGTAGAGAAATGAATGAAACCAACAAAGAATACTTTATTACACTCTCGTTGTGGAAACGAGTCCTTACTCGTAACTTATTAGATGATGAAAAGATACTTTTTTAGTTAAGAGTAATTCTCAGTTGGAACAGAAAATGTAGCCGAATAAGCTCAACTACTTCGTGTGATACAGCCTTTAACAAAGTATTTTAATTTTGTTTCAATTATGTAGCCTGGTTTCCTTCGAGTCACAGCTGATGAAGCGCAATTATTTTAGTGATTTTTTTGTGTGCTTTGAAAAAAGTCGCAGCCTTGTTATTGAAAAAATTAAAATTTAAGTTGTTAAGCTTGCGTGCTTATCTTTTTTTTATTGGTTCAAAATGGGTTCAATTATTTTTCAAGTACGCTAAGCAGTTAACAGAAAGCTGTAATTACAAATCAAAACAAGAGTAAAGAGATTAAACAACCATGCCCAGGAAGTGTTAAAAGTGTGGCTTGAACAGAACATGGAACCTCACATGACGCCTCGGTCTGGATGGTACAAAATGGATTTGTGGAGGAAGCGGAGTTTAAACCGTGAACTTTGTGCCCAAACCACGTTAAGCGGAGACTGCATGAACACTGACACTGTGCCGGCAACACCGGGAAACTCATATCCGCCCGGAAGGAACGAACGAACAGGACGGCCGATTTATGAAAACGAGCTTTTTTCTTGTGAAACTGCTTCTTCCCTCCGTAAAGGCTCTAAAAATACGGTTCACAGCATCCAAAAAAAACTGAGTCCAGATAAAAATGGACCATATATAAAAAGCACCAATAAAACTGGCCTACAGTCGAACGATAAATCGAATTTGTGCTTCTCTGGCCACTGCCTCAACGCCAAAAATTGTATTGCCTACGACCGAGGTAAAGGTATTTAATTATCATAAAAAAAACATCACGTTTAAAGTTTTCACGTTATTTCAGATCGAAAGTCGTTTTTTTCCCGATCTCGTGACAGCGTGACAAGTGACCCCGAAGTTTATACTAAATCGCATTCCAGTGCTGAAAAATTAGGAACACAAATTAAACGGTTGAAAGAGGAAATGGTAAGACTTTTATGTTTTTTGTTGTTATTTACCTTTTTGTAATTTAGATAAAAACTATGCAGATCCGAGAAATTAAAATATCAACTCTTTATAACGTTTCTTATTAATCGTTATAGTTGATGGGTATTGAGTTTTCGAACTGTGGTTTCTGGTTTTGAAAAATGGCCACATAAAAATTTCCTTATTGGTTTTTGTTGTTGTTATTGTTTTTTTATCGGATAGCCAACAATGCTTTTTGTATAGTTTCCTGAGTTTGGGCATTGAATCACTTTGAACCACCATTGTGGAGGTGTGCATAAATTCTTTTTATCCTGTTCGAAATACACGTATTTTGCTATTTTGCTTGATTGAAGCAATAAAAAGGTGTTATATCTCACCACTGCTTGAAAGGCAAGGTTCAAAGAGAATGATGGACCATATTGGAATTCGCTCCTTATAAACCACAGTTTAGTTCGAGCCAGGTTTTACTTCTTCTTACATTGAATAAATTAAAAAACACTTAAACATAAATTAATCCGGTTTTTTAACGCATTTGTAAGCAAGTCCGTTTGACGAAAATAGCTTCGAAATACAAGAACTTTGAAAAAAAGAATTTTTTTAAAAATAAACATCAAGCTTATTCGCCGCCAAATCAGTCAGAAAAGATGCGTAGAAATGGATATCGCGTTACTAGTGGGCACTAGTTTAGACTGGTTTCACTGCGCTGTGCAAAGACCGAATAGTGTCAGTGATTCATTTCCGTTCTCGCAGCTCTCCTTTTCATTGTCGTTTCGCTGTTACATTTTTTTGTTGTTCTTTCGCAAAAATTCAATTCAGTTATAACATTCCAAGTAATTAAATGATGCATTTCGGAAGAGAAACATTTCAAGAGCTACAGATGGGTTTTAGCCATTTTTTTCGTTTTTTTTTGTTTTGTGTTTACAAAAAGTTTAAGCTTTTATTATTTAGCATCTATCTCTACAACTAGTGATCGAGTTAAATTTATACACTAATATTAATTTATGAAAATAAGTTTCGTCAACAATTAGATTGTCGTTCAAATTTCTTCATATCGTGTAGTTGAAGTTGCTGGCTGATTTATTTGGAAACGTAAATTTTTTACCAAAGACATCGAAAATTAAAGTGTTGGCCATACGAATTTTTGATATCATGATGATGACATCAAGATACGCCTTACTTAAAATGCATAATTGCATTTCTTAAACGTCAAAATGATTGCGAAATGAGTATCGTTTTAAAGTGCCTCAAAGTAGACACGAAATGTAACTAGTATGATAGTTAGTTTGTTTTAACTTGGGAAGCATTTCTACAAAAATAACTTCAACCACAAAAAAACCGACAATACATTGACTTGGATGTTAATTACTGCTTTAAACCACAAAGCATTTATATTGCAAATTATAGCAGATTAAGTAGCTTATATGAGAGTGATTTCAAACGCAGTACTTTAACCAAGAATTGTTGTTGCTTCGAAATAACTTTTGGTTATATTAAATTTACTTTATTGAAGTAATTGCAAAAATTCCATTTTAAAGCTCTGTTTTAATTAACACTTTCACCATTACGTAATGATTTATTTCTGAATTAAAAAAATTTGATCCCCACGAAGTCATATTTTTTAAAACTAAGCAAGCTACTTTGAAGTAATGAGAAAATAAATACATCTGATCAAGTAACAAGTTTTATTTTATATTTTTTGTTGTGTCTTTGGATTAAAATATTGAGGTAATTATGTAAAAAGCGCCTTATGCATACTTACCATTTTCTCTGCAAAATAAATTTACAAATTCATGACAAATATCATTTTTAATTTAAACTATTTTTAGCTGGCGTGAGAAAGATACATTTAGTTGATTAGTCGGTCGTTGTTTCAATTTTTCGATGAAAAGGTTTCGGTCTTTTAAATCAATATGGTAATACTGATAGTTTATAAAAAAGTGTTTAGTTACCTTAAGGTTTTCTTTGTGCTTTTCGCGAACAATTCATGCGTGGAAAACAAGAAATATCAGCTTTTTTGAATATCAAAAATACGTTGTGGGCCTCAGCAAAATGCTATTAGGGGGAGGCTTACTTCCTAATTGTAACCCAACAGGTTATGACATGTCTGGCATAACGAGAACAGACTAAGTTTTAAAAACCTGAATAAACATAAGAAACCTTTTTCATCTCGCCATCATGTCATCATAGCATTGCCATGGATAGCAGAAAACAACGCATGCGCTCTGTTGCGAGTAACAATCAAGCTACATTCTTGTTTAACTCGAAGAGGGCTAAATATAACATCCACGGCTTGCCTTCTTCTTTTATGACGAGGACAGAAAAGTAACATAAATGGTTGTTCTTCAACACACAACAGAAACATGACGAGGACGGAATCGAATCCAGATTGTCACAATTCTTAGCAACACTTTTTTGATTGCTTCCCATTTGATATTCAAGTGATGGTGTTCATTGACTTTTCTGTAACTAACATTATATATTTAATTAGTTAACATGAGGATTAGATGATTACTTAGAAATCTAGCCGCTTAAAAGACGAGAAGCACCAGACTCGAGTTTCGCTTTTGTTAGAGCTCATCAATGATGCTTATCTCACTGCGAATTGAACCGGCATACGATAAGGTCTTCCACGCAGGAGACAATACCACTAGACCACACAAGTCGGACGACAATTCGACTTGAAGCAGCTATAAGTAGTTCCCGGCTTTGCTGCACAAGGCGCACCTCATGACTGGGACCAATAATAAGGTACGCCTTGTGCAGCAAAGCCGAGAAGCAATTTTCAATTTTATACCCATGGGATCGTAATCTAAATATTTTCAACCGATCAAAAATCCAAATTTTTTTTCTGCTCATAGAAATTCTATCACTCAACTCTTGGAGCGATCAAGGAGCACTCTATGTTAGTTGTCATTGCAAAGCTTTTTTTTTAGCGACTTTTAAGATGATAAACAAACCAATCTGTTTCTTGTACTGCGTTTGCAAATGTACTGAAAAATAAATATAATTGAACTGTAAAGAGCTGAGTGAGAATTTTTGAGCAGAGAAAAAAATTTGGATTTTTGATAGATTGAAAATATGTAGATTACAATTCCATGGATACAAAATTAAAAATTGCGTCCGGAAACTATTTATAGCTGCTTAAGTCGAATTGCTGTCCGACTTGTGTGGTCTAGTAGTGTTAGTAGTGTTGTCTCCTGCGTGGAAGACCACAGGTAGTCGCTTTGATTCGCGGTGAGATAAGCATCACTGACGAGCTCTAACAAGAGCGAAACTCGAGTCTGGTGCTTCACGTTTTTTAAGCCATTAACATTATATAGTTCATTTGCTGCTTCACTGTCCTATCAAGGGCCTATTTGTTACCTATGCCCAAACAAACGAAACACATTTCTAATCAATGAATTTAAAATGACGTTACAAAATGTAATGATAGTTTATTGCTCTCTCTACCTGAATTATATATAACAAAATGTGAAATATATTTCGTGCAACTAATATTATCTAAAATCTTTTTCTCAATTAAAGCGCTCGGATGTTTAAGTCTTGAATTTCAGGGTTTATTAAGTTTCATGCCGTTTTCTTCAGCTGGCCCTTCGCTCCAGCACGGTTGCTTTCCAACAAACAATGGAGAAGGTGCTAGATGAACTCAGATGGATGAAGCTGGTGCAGCAGTCTGGAAACCAGCGGTGGCCGTGTAATGGCGATTACGTCATCGAATCCTCCGCTTTTCAACGAAACAAAGAGGAAAACTTCGCTTTCAGCCAAAAGCGATCGGCTAACGGGTTAGCGCAGTGGTCAAGAAGTTCTTTTTCGACTTTAATTGAACAAAGGATCGCCCGTTTCTGTCTGAAATTGGATATTTTTGTCCCGGATTGCTTTTTGTAAAAATTTGAAAACTTCTCGATCATTTAACTGAACAAATAAGTCTTAATCGTTATTTCTGATCCTTGTATTGAACAATTTGTAATTTAATCTAATATCGTAATCTGTTTACACTACATACAGTACATAGACGTGTTAAGAGAGCAAATTGTACCGTTCCCGCCTTAAAGTCAGTCTTAAAGTAAGCAGGCTACGACTTTGCCAAAAAAAGTTATGAGGACCAAAAAGATTACCGGGTAATAGTCGTATAGTTAGATGATATTTGGATACTGCGGCTTTTTTTTATTTGCTTGTCAACAGTTTTTTTCCTATTAAAATATATTTAAATACCCCTGGATACATAATTAAGCTTTAGTTAACTTATAGTTGAAAACCGTAAAGTTTGTTTATTGCAGATCAATGGCCATGTCAACGGAAAACTTTGAGCCGAAATCGTATTTGAAAAAACCAGTACACAATTACCACAAAATCGAATCCTTAGCAAAATCGAGTTGTGCAAACATCCCATCGAACAAATACTCAAACATTGACGGCGTAATATTAACTAGACCTTACTCGGATCTTCAAGTTGAAAGCAACTGCAGAGTTTCAGCAAACAACAAAAACATTTCTGAAGCTACTAGCGTTTGGCGTGCTAGTTGTCCAAATAAATCCACGTTTCCTATTTCTAAGGCGACTCAAGAGCATCCGAAATATTATTCTGTTGTTCCGAGAAATTCCAAGCTCCGCGTCAGCAAATGCAGCATCGATTCCGGCTATCAAGATTCATCCGTTCTGATTCCCCATGAAAAATCGACTCGCGAAACATTTCGTAACACGCCAACGTCTATCGCGTCTTACCTCATCGCAAATCAGACGATTCCTAAGCTGTCGATCGATGTCACCGCTTCCCAAACTACCCCCAATTTGTATGTGAACCTCAAAAAAGCCAATATCAAAAAAATCAATTCGCAGCGAAAAGCTGAAAAGCAAGCTGATCGCTTTTTAAACGATGCCAACTTGGTAGAGGAAGCGCCATTTTCTAAGAACACTCAGGCAGACATTGAAAGTTCAATAAAATTTGAAAATGATTCTCGCTTGGACTCGGACCTGAACAGTTCGAAAGATGAAGATCAAAAAAAACAATGGGTTAATGGAATTTCTACCGATAATCATTTTATCCCTCTGCAGTTAACAAATAATAAAAATAATTTCACTAACAAAAGTAAAACAAACAATAGACTGATAAGACCTATTCCAAAACAAAGAACAATGTTTCCACCGCAAAAAAATGTAATAAAAAAGGTAGCGTCTGATTTGGACAGAAGCTCCTCTCTCGATCAGGAAATCATTGATCGTGATATGACTTATAAAGAAGAACACTTCTGGCAAGATGAAACTAAAACGAATATTTGTGAAGAAGGAAGCATTTTTCTATTTGATAAACTCGACTCCACCACTGCTTTGAACGAATCAAACAGCTTTGAATCACAAACGCCGAGATCTACTCGTGTTAGCAAAGCCGCCGACACGGAATGTCCAAAATTAACTCTTGACGAATGTAATTCGCAATTATTGGGGAAAGTTGTTCTTAGAAAAGTAAAATCAAAGTCTCAATGTTCTTGCGACCCGAAAAACCTGCCAAAAGATAAATGTTACGTCACGAAAAAAGAAATACTCTTGGAGGAGGAAAGAGATGAGTCTTCAGTTGTCCGACGTCGCTCCATGAAATTGATGCAAGAATTCCGAGTTTTCGATATTAATAAAGATTCTTCAGCCCCTCCCAATAGTGAGAAAATGTCCAGTTTTTGTGACCCAAATATCGTCTATTCAAGGAGCGGATCTTCCGATTCGCATTCGTTAACTCCTAAAACATCCGAATATTTTGTGTCACCACCAGTTGCAATTACTTCTCCATATATCGGAAATACATTCGCTGAGCAATTTGCCCGCAACGGAAAGTTAAATCCCGATAAAAGTTATTTTCCAGAAGAATCATTTGGATGCCGTCACAGATTTGATCAGGATTTTAATTCCACCCATCAAACTCAAATCCGTTTGCCTTCTCCACTCGATTGTTTTAACTCTTACTCCTCCCATTCAGGACTTCTTTCGACTCTTTCTTATTCAAATGAAACAAATTCTTTTCCGTCATCATCAATTTGGTCGAAACCGTCAATTAAAGAGGCGCACAGCCAAAGTTCTTTATACAAAGGGTTGAAGCTAAATCCCCTTACTAAATCTGCTTTCAAACCAGTTTTAGCTTCGAGTACTGACGCTTCTGAAATACTTTCTCCAAGAAATGATCCAATGAATAATACTCCATTTTTTAAAAAAAGATCTTCTCTTCCTTCTGCTATGTCATCAAACAAACAGCGGTATTTAAATGAATTTGGTCTTGGCTCTTCTAATACAAAGCACCATAACGGTCTAAACGCAACTTTAAAAGTAAAACCGCATGTGGGCTCTGCTGAAACATTTGAAACAGCTGAAACTAAAGCTACTTGTTACAAGCTCAACATTTCACAGGGACAAAAAGAAAGGCTAAAAATGGTGAGCTCTCCGATTTCAAAAAGTGCCAATTCAGAGGTTAGCTTTTCACCTCGCCAAACAGAATTCGAGAATAGAAATCCTTTCGTGACGTCACCGCGCCAAATTAAAACGATCCATTCGGAACTGAAACACAGTAGTGTTACAGATAATGTTGATCCTGTAATTTGGAAAACGAAGGTGAGCTTTCGTAAGATGATTAAATGTTGTGTTTATGAGAGTTTTATTCATAAAAATCAAATCTGGTTTGAAATGTAACAGTGTTTTTCGACTAATGTAATAACTAATCCATGGATCCTAGACCTTCTAAACTTTCACACGCTAACATTAGGTCTTCACCATTTCACTGATAAAACGCTGGTATGACTATAGCCATTGAGTTGATTTTTTTGTTGTTTTTTTATTTTTTTTATTTTTATCTCTATATTTATCCTCCTGACTCGCAGGAAAGCGACGGAGGCGCTATACATAGGGTAAGCAATTACCCCGACCTGCTTCCGGAGATGCCATCATATTGCTGTCCGCTAGTAATTTAGTAGAGATATGACTGTAATTTAGAACTGCTTGTCAAGACCACCAAGCAGGGGAAAGTGCCGTAAAGTGTCTTTCCCAAGGACACAACAGAATGGCGCAAGTGGGTTTTGAACCGAGACCATGTTGATTATGAGTCCGGTGCTTTAACCACTCGACCACGCTGCCGACTGTATTTATTTGATGAATTTTAAAGCCTCTCACTGAAGGTTAAAACTTTATAACTACTTTGGGCATTTTAAAGCAAAGTTATGAAATTTTTTAATTACAAACCCTATATAAAGTTGCATGGTAACTTGTCGATTTAGTTGTTTACTTTTGTAAAGGAGAGTGTATCGCCAAATACTTCTCAAAATGGAATTGTTTCTGAGGCACCAAAAACATTTGCTTCCAAATTTTCATTTCCTTCTGCAAGGTGAGCAAACATTTTTCCATTAAACAATTTTTCGTAAATGTCTTTTCAAACTTTAAAATTTAGTTTGACGCAAAAAAACTTAAACAATTTATTTATTTTTTCAGAAATCATAATGGAAACACTGCATCTCCTCATCAATATGAAACCGTAAAATCGGTTGATTTTTTGAAGGTATTGACAGTAGGCCAATAAAATCTCAAATTTTCCTGACCTAATAAATTGTTTGCAAATCATGAAGAAATCAACTGTTTTAAAATTAGAATTTTTTTTTCAGAATGGATTTTATAACCCAACAGAAAATTTAAAACCAAGTAAAAATGATATTTCTGCGGTCAGCTGTGGTACCGGCGAAAAAAAATCTCAAAATAAAAAATCTGCAGTTGCTTTTATTAAAGCCAGTTTTATGGGAAAACGAAAGAAACAGAAAGAAAAAACAAAGAAACAGGATCACAATTTCTTCGTGTTCCGCCAGGATTGCGCGATGGCTGGCGAGAACAAAATCAAACGCGAGCAGAGTGACGCAACATCAACAGCTAGAAATAAGAAGAAAAAAGCAAAAGAAAAGTTGCCAAAGCCTTCGATTGTTGGAACCCTTTCAAAAAACAAAAAAAGAGAAACGTTAACAAATATAAGCAGTAGGGAAACACTCCGGGACGCAACATCCGTGCTTCCGGATCAAGAAAAGATGCAATACGGAAACGCGGATGCGGAAGTGATGGAGAGATTTTTAGAAGCCGCTGTTGCCTCACATCATGCTCCAAAATCTCCTCTTTTGAAATTCCGTCGATCGCTCCGAATTCCGAGGAATAGGAACAAGTGTGAACAAGAGAGGCGGATAAAAGATGATTTACATCTTGACATTCGTACCCAAGCTTATCCAACTCCCAGCACCTCCAAATCGAGAAATGTACACAACGGTCAGGAATTTACTTACGTCTGATTAGCCTCAAGTTTTGTTGTAGCATCGATTGCAATAAAGTTTTTTGATTTAACTTTGGTTGAAGCCATTGTTTGTAAATGGTGTTAATTTTTTTCAACAACTAGGATTATTAAATTTTATTGCCTACAATTCTTCGGCGACCTGGTTTACTTTCTTCGTCTGCCTACATTTTGAACATGTGCCAACTTTCGCTAAAACCAGCGAAATTTGATCGTAAAAATCCGTATCTCTTTTTTAAGATTTCACTTGTATGTAGGCTATCGTTTAAAAAAGCATTCGGTCGTCGTCGTTTGGAAGATCTGCGCCTGGTCAGTGACAAATAGGGCTGGGGCCCGAGGGCTTATCCTTTTACTACTCCAGGCTGCTGTGCTGTCCGGATCGGATGCTAACAGTTTTGGATGACGAAATCGTCAGACCTCTTGCTCCATGTAGCGCCTGATGTATGGAGGTTAGTTCAGCGGCACCGCACTCACAATTTGGTAAAGGAGCGAGATCCAGTTGTACATAGATGAATAGAATCGCCCAATACCAGTCCGCAGGCGATAGAGTTTAACCCAAGCTGTTCGGGGCAAGTGTACTCCAACAGACCTGGTACTGGTTATGGGCACGAAAACACGAAGTCTGGATGTATTCTCAGAGTACTTCGTGTTCCATGCTTAATTTATCTACTGAGAAGCCCGGATGCTTAGTCCCGCAAGTTTGTTTAATAGATTTGGCGCAGTTGGTACAAACGGGCGTCTAACGAGTATCTGAGGACCCACCTAAAAGACCATACAGGATATGATCAGGGCTCAGAGACCCACGGTAAGGCATGAGGGTGTCACTTTCAGTCGGCGAAGCTCGGCTTGCTGGTTGCCTGAAAGTATAGGTGTTAGGTAAGTGGTCCGCATCTGGCATTCGGTTATTCACCTTTGTATTGGCCTGTGTGCTGCATTCCATTTTAAGCGAAATTGTTGTGAAGAGCAGGGTTGTGGAGTAGAGTTATATTTTTTTCGGAAATATTGATTCATGTCAAATTAAACTTTTGAGGTCGTGGAGTTGGATTCGTTTTCTGGAAACAGAGTCGTAAAAAATTTCTCCGATTCCTCAAATAAGAACCTTTTCTTAGGGCATTACAGAAATCTGATAGTCCGAGAATTCTTTTGTTTAGCTATCCCGCCGACTCTCATCTTTTTTAACTTTATAATATCTGATCGTTACACTGGGTATCCATATTGGATATGATATGTTCGTGAAATGATTAGCAGGTCAAGTTTTTATTAAACACATAGTGTCTTTAATGCTATTTTACTCGTAAATAAACACCAAAACAAAAATAAGTCAATAAAACTACAAATACGCTTTATAATTTTTTATTTCGCGTAAAGTTGTATAAATTCAAAAGGGTATCCGAAATGTTATAAAATCTAATTCCACGACGTCCACAATTCATCTTGAACGTTTAAAAATAGAATTAGCAACATTTTTGACATATATTACATTCACAACAAGAAATGGGTATTGCACAACGATTGATGGGGTGGGGGCTGGCGACAAATGCCGCCGAAGGTGCAAATAATCTGCAGATGAAATCAAAATAAAACATACTTGGACTGGATTTTTACGATTTAAGCTAACAAGATTGAAGATACTAACATCTGAAATCACGATAATAAATTAACTAGCAAATTTTTGAAAACGAAGTATGCTTGTTAAGAAACAAACCAGAGAAAGGCTAGCACTGAGGTCATCTTATATTAAAATAGATCGCGCCAACTTTGATGAATGAAATACACGAAACAGATGTGAAAAACACAAATTAAGTTGATTCTTGCGGAACAGTCATTGTTTTCCCCTTTGGATCGTCGAAACGATCCATCGTAGTGACGTACGACAACATACAGATTCCGTAGGACAAGATAAGGAGCAGCAAGAAGGAGACGATAAGTCCGCTCCATATCGGGCCTGTGTACCAGCCGACGCAGTCGGAGGCTTCGCTGAACGTCGTGCTTGAATTGAACAAAAACGGTTGGACCTGGATAGAAACCGCGTTAGAGCGCGAAGCCTTGCAATTAACGGAAAAAGGCAAATCAAAATCTCAATTAAACTCGTTCTACTCGTACATCAGCATTCAATGCAAAAAACAGCAAGTTTCGAACCTGGAATCTATTAAATTGTATATTGACGTCGGTGTTGTTGGGGCTGGTGGATTTGGTTGATACGTCAATATACGCCAGCCCAGTGGTGTTCGCGCAAACAAACGAAAATTCGGCCGGAGCCGCGATGACGTTCTCGAACAAGTAGGGGTTGAGAGCGAGCCGAGTCTGATTCGGGACGGCGCTAGAGTTGGTCGTGTAGGTGACGTAGACCTCGGACAGTCTCCACCAGTATCTGAAGCTCATGCCGTAGAAGCTCTTGTTGAAGACCATTCTGAAGAGAAAAGCCAATAATCGTTGCTAGATAATCTAAAATGCACCAAATTTCATTTTCCACTTAATTTACGACGAATTATGTCAAAAAGGCGACCTTTCTTCAAATGGCACTTATCCTCTCGCATTTCATTTTGTCTTGCAAGTTACAATCAGGGCTGTCGAGTCAGGTTATGAAAAAACGGGGGTCGAATTTTTTAAACCAGTTTTCACTATTTTGTAAGTGAAAAGAGGAAACAATAAACTACAATAGAATGATTCTTCAAAAAGTTCGGCATTGAGGAAAATTCAGAGTCGGATGCGATACTTCCTTACTCGACAATCCAGGTCATAATGTTATATCGTTCGATGCGTCTCTATTTTAACCGCACTTTGAATCACGTAATGATATTTGTGAGCTGACGTACAATTTGTACAAGCGGCAGATAAACCAGAAAAAACTAACCTTGGCCATTGGCTATTTCCGTAAAACCACATCAATTGTCGATTAACACATAAGCGGACTTAAGCTTGATATAATTATTACAATAAAAAGCTGAACCATTGTTCTAAAACGGTGGTTTTCTATCAACTCAACTTCGACTTTCATCATCTGTTTCGAACTTGGTAGGACAAACACATTAATATTGCGTCAAAAACAGTAACATGCAAACCACAAATAAGCGATGGACGAAAAGTTATGACACAGAACAAAGCAACGTACAAAGCGGTGCAAATCTTTAGACTTACTGTATCTGAGCTGTTAGAATGGGTGGAGTTGTGGCTTTAAAATCAATCGTCACGCTGTCAATCAAGTATACTTTGCTTAATTAAGGTTTTAAAAAGAAAAAAAAACAGTAATGAAGGTAATTAGGAGTAAAGCGTCCGTGGTCCTTGTAAACAACACATTATTTATTAGTTTTGCTTGAGACTTTTCTTTTTAACATTATACATAACAATAGAACAGAAAGCAGTTTACTGCTCCAAACATTTAAAACTTTACGTAATTAAGCAAGTAATTTGCCAAATTTAATGAGCTTGAAGAGGAATAACTGTTCGATCTTTTGTTTTATTTTTTGTTCCATGATGCGAAAATTTTTGTTATGAAGCTGAAATTGACATGCTACTATCAGTTATAGTACTATTACGATACAGCACATAACAGTATTTATCACCTACACCGAGAACAGAAAGGTGTTACAAATTTAAATTCTTTTAAACAAAACCATGGTAGTGGTGGGTTTACACGACCCATTCCTAGGGATGGGGGCGCGGATCAACTCGGCGGAGTCCTAGTAATCGGGCGACTCCCCACGGACGGGACCAGAGGTCCAGAATGGAGAGGGAGTGGCCGAATATGGCCCGACGCAAATGGTCACGTAAAGGGCAGTCTAGCACGAGATGAGAAAGGTCCTGTGATCTGCTGCAAGAAGGGGTTTCGGCTTGACCAACCCTGTGGAGATAAGTGCCAAGAGTGCTGTGCCCGTTGCAGCGTAAACGAGAGAGAGCAAAGCGAGCGGAGCGAGGGAGGAGTAAGCTCCTCAGAAGATACTGGAGAGATTTGATGATGAAAAAGACCAGATTGGACACTGCGTGTGCAATCTGGTCGTGTAGAGGGATAGTCTGTGTGAGGAAATAAGGGGTGAGAGGGACACTGAAATCTTGGAGGGGTCAAAAGAGGCTCCAACTTTAATAAGAAAATCAGCTAATTCGTTGCCAGGGAGGGAAGAGTGACCAGGTATCCATTGAAAGTGGACTACCTTAGATTCAGCTAGAGCATTAAGGATAGATTGTGTGTCGGAAAAGGGATTTGGAGGTTAAATAGGGTAAAGGAGCGGAGAAGGCTGATAGGACAGATAGAGAGTGAGAAAATAAGGTGATAGATTCAAAAGCACGTCTTGGAGTGAAAGATACAACATTCAAGGCCATGAAGAATGGCGTAAGTCTCGGCAGTGTAGCTGGGGGCCCAGAGTCCAGTGTAGAAGGAGAGGGAGGTTACAGTGACGCACTTTGTACACTTCATGTGGATCCCTAAACCACCCCGCCCCAGCCCGCCAGGACCAAACCATCAGTCCAGGCAGTGATGTCGCTGTGGGGTAGGGAGGATAGGTGGGAGGTAGCTGTGGTATTGCGAAGAGGGTCATTACGAGAGCATGGGGAAGAGAGTTGGAATGAGATGGTGTAAGTGGAATGGGTAGACCAGAGGGGTTTAGGAGGACAGAGGATTAAAGGTTCGCGAGCAAGATGTAAGTTAGGGGTAAGGGTTATGTGATCAGGAGGATCTCCATAAACCTTTCTTGAGACATGTGCGGGGATTAGAATTCGCGAGAAAAGCTAGAGGAAAGGTTGAAGGTAATCGGAGGGCTCGTTCACAGAAAGGGATTGGTGGGTGAGGGTGACGCGCAGTGGAGGAAGAAGCGCTTCTACGTGAAGCAGAGAGATAGGAGTGGACGATAGACAGCCTGTAATTACTCTACAGGAAGATCTATGCATCCTCTCCACAGAGGTGATGTGGGTAGGAGGTGTGAATGAAAACCATCCTGGGGAAGCATAGGTAAGGATGGGGCGAATGAAAGCTTTATATAAGGTACATAAAGATTTCTTAGATGGGCTCCAGGAGGCAGAGGCAGAGGTGATAGAACGGAAAAACAAAACCATTTAAGTACTTTTCGAATCAATATTGAATAAACATGGGCTAGATCCATTTACTATCTACTATTATTTTATTATTTGAGAATTGCTGTAATCACAACGTCAAATTGTGTGTTTTTCAATTTTTCAGTGTTATCGTCAATAGAACTCATTAAATCGTAAGCCAAAGTGTGATAATAATAAGAGAAACGTGTATTTGGTGTGAAGCCGTAATATAACACTCAACTTACTTTTCGACACCGCTGGTTGTGTTGCTTGGCAAACAAGATACTTGCGAAAAATCGGTGCTATTCGGATCGTTCAGTATGAGTTCGGTTGTGTAAGTCTTTTTGGAAGCCGAAGTTTTCGGAGTCACAGACATATTGACCGACTCAAAAGTCATGAGCACGCAATCACTGATCAAATAAACTAAAGACGACTGGGCGTCTTCACTTGACAGTAGATGCCTTCCTGTATCTCTGGTGTATCTGAGCTTGACATCAGTCTGACAAAAAAATTTAGGATTATAACAGACACAAACTCCTGTAAATATAAAATTTGATTATTTATCTTCGTGGGTTCGCAAAATTAACTCATAACCAAACAACAGCGAAAGTTTGACTTCAGTTTTAACCACCAGTAAAAAAATATCAAAGGCAGATGTACGAATTTTCAATTTATTGGAAATATCGCAATATCAAATAAAACAATGTGGAATTTCTTGACGATATTACTTACAGAGACAAATAAAAGGTTTTTTTAAAACCTTTTAATTAAGTAAGTTTAGTTTTTATTGTCTCTTATTTTCCCATTTTTTAAAAAATAACCAATGGTATGACAGAATTATTAACTCATTAACGGTTCCGTCAATACCATTGGCTGTTTTAAAATTCTGTACAAACAAAAATTTATTTCCATTTTTTTGTAATACGATAAATAAAATTTGATAAATAATAAATAAAATACTCGTATAAAAAATAAAAATTTGAAGTGAACCACTTCATAACCTTTTAATGGAATTTCAGTATAATTAGTAAAAGTTGACGTTGTTTGTTTAAATTGGGTTTGCTTTTAATACAGAAGGACTTGAAAGGAAATAGACAGGGCAGCCGTAGCAAAGTTGTTGTGGATTTTGAACGATCAGATATAATAAATGTGGGTAGGTCTTTTTATGTCATGTCTATATTTATCCTCTTGACTAGCAAGAAAGCGATGGAGGAGCTAATGCATAGGGTAAGCAATTACCAGGACCTGCTTCCGGGGAGCAATTTTCAATTTTGTACCCATGGAATTGTAATCTACATATTTTCAATCTATCAAAAATCCGAATTTTTTTCTCTGCTCAAAAAATTCTCACTCACCTCTTTACAGTTCAATCATATTTATTTTTCGGTACATTTGCGAACGCAATACAAGAAACAGATTGGTTTGTTTATCATCTCAAAAAGCCGCTAAAAAAAAGGCTTTGCCGTGACAACTAACATAGAGTGCTCCTTAATCACTCCAAGAGCTGAGTGATAGAATTTTATGAGCAGAGAAAAACATTTTGGATCGGTTGAAAAAATGTAGATTACGATTCCTTGGGTACAAAATTGAAAATTGCTTCCGGGGATGTCAAGATATTGCTCTTCAGTTGAAATTTTTTATTTTGTTTTTTTAGTTTAATAGAGACATGACTAAAATTTAGAAGCGCTTGCCAAGACCAAGAAGGAAATAGTGCCGTAAAGTGTCTTTTCCATGGACACAACAGAATGAGTAAGTAGGTTTTGAACCCAAACCATGTCGATCACAATCACGGCGCTCTTAACTACTTAACCACGCTGCCTTTAACAGTGCTTTATCTACTCAGAATGTGCGATAAAATGCAATCATAGAACTCGCTAACGGTCGATTTCATTCGCGAGTGACTAATCGAAAATCCGGAGCGGCAAAAGGAGAATTGAATGCTCAAAAAAAGAAACGAGTATTTTCTAAATTTTGCGATATCTCCACCATGCATCGGTAGCACGTGGCTAAATTAAGTTGCTGCAATGTTAAAATCAGCATGGAGAATCGCTCGCCCAAAGAACAATTATGAAACCGTACCATAAAACTTCACGCAGTTTACCACCTTATAATTGGCCGTAAGTCGAAACTCTCGCTAGTTTCTTGGGAAAAAAGCAAATAACCTGGGTTTCAAGCTGGTTTCGACTTGATGAGGAGTCGATTGTTTAAAGTTTTGAGAAACACTAATTTTTAAACTTAAATTTCACAAAAGCCTTTAGGTCGTGAACTGTGTGATCGAATCTAGTTTTACTTTAAAAATGTATTCAACTAAATCAAACTGAAATATTATATTGACAATGGAAATATGATCGAAAGTTTTTGTACGATTGGATGGACAGTAATTAGTGGATAACACGAACAATTATTGTTCACCCATGCTTTAGCTTTTTTAGAACCTTCACAAACGAACTGGTAAAAGCTAAAACCATTCCAAGTGGGACACAGAACATGCCAAGCATTCGTAGTCAACCAATAGATTGAACTTGTGAATAGGAAGCGACAGAAACATAAAACACAGACGTACGATGTCATCGTCGATTAATTAGCCGTTAAATCAGTCGATCCTACCGAGGGGCTTTCTGAAGTAACGATGGCGATGTAGTTTCCTTCAATCGTATTTATGTCTTCGACGATTTTTTCATCTACATCAAAACATAAAGCGATGTTAATCAATAGACCTAATCAAAACAATGCTTTAGAAAAGTCGATAGTCTACTAATTATAAACGTTCAATCCACAAACATCAAATCAAATCATTTGCAGATTTGATCAAAAAGCAGAAAATGTTTAAAAACTTCAGGGCCAACTTGAAAGTCACATAGCACGTGCTTACCGGCTCGCTTAAATCCTTTGGCAATCGATGAAGAGTCTGTGCGATCAAACGAGGGGAGATGAACCACCTCGATTCTGATATTTTTTGAAATTTTGTCAAATTTGCCCAATAAGTCTTCGAGAATGTTCGACGGTTCCACGGCAGGTATCATAAGAGACTCATATTGCTCCATCGAGGACTGTAAAATTAACAAGCTATTAATCACCACAATATCATCGATTTATCCTCATGACTCGCACGCAACATTGGAGGCGCATTTCTTCCACGCATTTTGGAGTTCCAAGATATTGCTGTCTGGTTCAGAGTTTTTTTATTTTTCTTATTTAATAATTTAAGTTATTTAATAGTTTAGTGATGTACAAAATAGATTATATTGTGCACCAGTATTATATATTTTTGAGGAACTGACATCATCAGTGGTATTATAGAATACGATAGAAAACAAACCTTTCTAAACTTTTATAGTATACCTTTACCAAGCAGTCTTTTAAAATAATTATTAATTATTTTTGAAAAACTTGGGACAAAAAGCTTATCTTTTTTTTAACTGACATTGCTAAAGTTCTCACGAATAAAAAAGCATTAAAAATTTTGCATTAATGTGGAAGCTAATAGAAATTTAACATATTATATTGTGCATAATGACATCAAAACTAATAGATACTTAAAACACTCGTTCATTTCTTAACGAAAAGCAACAAAATAATATAGCATAAAAGATTAAAAGGTATTTATCAAAAATACCATTTTGTGTTAACACTTTATGATTAATTGTATAACTATTGTAGTATCAAAGGTTCATTGTTTTGAGTTGAGTTAAACTTACTTTTAAATTAAAAAAAGAATCAGATTTATTCTCATTGGTTTGTCCATATCGTGTAATATCTTCAATTCCAAGCTACACAGAAAAACAAAACATCAAAATACATATAAAAACTTTACAAATTCAATAAATAAGGTTCTTTTTTGATTTGCTAAGTTATTAAAATCGGTAAACTTGAATTTTTACAAAAATAAGTGAACAAGTGAGTATTTATATTAGTTTAAAAAATTAAGAAGCAAGTATTTAAATTACTTGCATAACTGATTTAACTGAAAAGATCAATTGTGTTGGTTCAAGTATAAAAAGTCAAAGTGTGGAAGGTGAAGAAAGGTCAAAGCAATCGACGTTTATTGCTGTATTAAAAATAATTGTTCGTGATCTGCAGCTATATAAAATAAATAGTTGAGTAGCATTAACGTTTACGTTAGCTATATCTCAATAAGAGTAAAATTGTAAAGATCACCAAAAACATAAAATCTGATGTTACAGAAGCATACAGGACTTCTAACCAGGGTTGTGGGGTCAGAGAAATTTTTCCGACTCCACTTATTCAAAATTTGACAACTCTAACTCCAGAACATCCGAAAAAACGACTTCAACTGCACTAAATATAAAAAACGATTCCGACTCCACCAAATCTAAACAACTCCTACTCCCAAATTAATCTCCATCAAATCTTAAAAAATGACTTCAACTCCACAATTCCGCTTCTAACCAATGTAGCAATCCATATTACAACGATAACAATTTTGAAGACTATGCAAAAACAAGTTAAAAAAAAAAGTGCAGCATTACGTAAATCAAGCTTATTTTTAAATCCGGCTTTTAAAAACGAATTAAAGCCCATTTCCACTATGAGCATGAAATGGAGCATTCTTTCTTTGTTTTATTAATTTTTTTACTTCTTTCTGTGCTTAAGCACAAAGTGAAACAAAAAAATCAATAAAAGAAACAAAGGATACCCCATTCTATGCTCATATTGGAAATGAGCTTTTAAGGTTGAAAAATAATAAAAGACTACTTTGTATTCACATCTATTAGTAACTTAACACACAAAACAATACAGTATCCAATTTTATAACAAATTTTCCAATTTTATTACTAATCTATTTAAATAGAAGCTATTCTTACCTGATCATACACAAATATAACTACACGTTGAGGATGTTTTTTTGAAAGACATTTCATGAAATCTTCCGTGAATAAACTTGTTACTGTCTCTTTAAAGTTGTATGTTGATTTTTGACATGAAACACCTCTTCAAAAAGTTAGAAAATTAAAAAAACAAAAATATTTACTAAATATAAAGCATACTAAAAATTAAAAACTAGACAAAATATTGTTTTTTAAATTCAGTTAATATGGCCAGTCTAACTCTACATTTGTTTATCTATATAATTATTAATGCTAGAAATTTGAAAACCTGCATTTCGGTCCATCAATCCATCACTATGGTTTTAGCCAAAAAACTTAATAAATTCATTAAAACAGAAGCTATAAGTGAATTTATAGAAATTGCATATTTCTGATTTATAAAGATTTATCATATGAACTGACGAAAAAATAAGCACAGCCAAATATCTATTTTTGTCTCCCAAAAAAAATGTCATCACTTTCAATCAGTGTGCTATATCTCTATTTTTTTCCCAAAAACATAGTGATCTCTAAAAAAAGGCCATCATTTTCAAATCTCTTATTTCTTCCCAAAAATGTAGTGATCTCTAAAAAAAAGTCATCACTTTCAATCAGTGTCCAAACTTTTTATTTTTATTCCTGAAACATTTGGCACAAGCAATTGCACCCCACCCCCACTTCCAGCAGCCCTGAAAATAAGCACATTAAAATTTTTGTCAGACAATTTTTAAAAAATAAGCACAAAATGGTAACCCGGGCTATATAGCTTTTAAAAAAAGTGAATTCTCTTTTCAAACGAATACAAGAATATATCAAACATTTACTAACCTGGTGTTTGTCCACATCAACAAAGGTACGTTGCTAAATGATGATGCATACTTTAAACATATAAGTAATGCTAAAAAAGTAAACTTAACAGATAGCATATTTAAAAGTCTAATCTCCCTGCAAAAACCATATTTATTCACTTAAAATATGTTTTGAAATCAAACTAATAAATATTAAAAGTATAATAAAAAAGTTTCATATGATATATATTTAATCTCACTGTAAATTGTGCAATTCTTAGTATTGCAAAACACTATTTCAAAATAGAGTAATAAGAAGTCTGTGAGTGGAATTTAAATCAATGTTTACCACATTGATTGTCAATATATATTGTCAATATACAAAATATCTACATTACCAAACTAGATGATTGTTTATAATATTTTTTGCAATATTAAACCTGTTTGACAGCAACAAAATGTCACTTTTTAAAAAAAAGCAATGAGTTCAGCTTTGCTAAAATTGGCTAATAATAGAATTGTTTATTCAGATAAATTTTTTTTATTCAAATAGTGATATTGTTTATTCAAATAAGCTGCTGCTACCAATGATCAACTACTCAGTACAAAAAATTTGACTGCCCAAAATTATTGAAAATTGTTTAGTATTTTGAATATCTGACTTCTTTTTTCATGTAAACTTAATAGATTATTTAGCTTTTACCAGTACCAACAATCAATGTTTAGTTTAATTTTGTCAAAAATCAAAAAAAATTCTGAAAATTTTTTTGATGTTACTAACAAATTATATGCATTTTAAAAATTACAACAAAACTTCTTTTAAGACAGGCAGAACTTACTTTTAAAAGATTAATTTACAAACAGGTTAATTTTAAACAAATACGTAGAAAACTAAAATTATAATTGCATATGGCACAAATTATGATAAATAGAAAACGTAACATGAAAAACTACTTAAAAAACCTTTAGTACAAATAGATACACAGTTCAGTTCGAAACCACTTATTGACCCATTTTCAATCTAATAATAAGCAACCAGGTCACAACATCATTTTGAAATATTTTATAAAAATATAGGGTCATGGAAAATCTTTACAAAGTTTTAGTAGTCAAATGTGTAAACTGCTGTTTTGAAATTTAACGTTAAGATTTCACTTCTATACTTCACATTTACTGCAATATTCTCTTGTGTCAAAATGTCATATGCTGCTAATGCAACAAAAAATACCCCACAATGAGCACTTTATTTAGTTGATCAGCCACAATAAGTGATTTAGTATAAAATATTTTATCAACTTTTATTTTCACTTGAAGTCAATGTGTTTGTGAATATTATGCCAAAATTTATAAAGTTTAGTTGAACAAATATCAAAACCAAAAATTGATAAACAGCTATTCTATAACGTGCCTCCTTAAATATGTTTCTTAACCTTTTTGTGCCTATTGGGGAATTAGTATTCCAATAAAATATTGTTAAAAGCTTTTGGATAAAAAGGTGTCCCAGAACACTGATTTTAAAATGAGTCAGTCTTTCCAGACATGCATTTTCAAACTGAGCAAAAGAAAAGCTTGAAGGTGTGGCAGACCAAGTAAAAGAGCTACAATGAGGATCAATATAGGGAGTCACATTCCTTTATGTGGTGAGACAAAAAAAAGATGCTGAAGTTTTACCATATTAAAAAAAAATATGCACCAAAATTTTTTGTCAAGCATGTGAAAAACTTTTGTATAGATTGTTTTGCCCAATTTCATATGTAATTAAAAAAAAACTTGTTTTAGTTGATTTTTATTCACTTACAGGGTGTCAAGAAAGTTCCCGATCCTAAACAAAATTATATAGGGCTAATGACAGAAGGTTAAATCAACAAAAGGTTTATTGTGGTGATAGAACAAAGCTCCATGAACATAAAAAAATCTGGTTTATTCAAAATGACCCCCATCTGTATCAATAACATGTTGGAGCCTCTGTCGGAAATTCTGACAAGCAGCACGAAGGGCATCTTGAGGAATTTTCTCCCATGCTCGTTTCAGGGAAGCTCGAAAATCCTCCAGATTGTTATGGGGTGAAGAACAGGCTTCTTTTTCCAGAATACCCCACACACAGAAATCCATAGGATTGAGATCGGGCAAAGATGGTGGCCACAAATCTTTGGTCCAGAATGAAGGAAAGTGCTCTTCGCACCACTTCTGCGTCTTCTTTGATGTGTGAGAAGGCGCGCCATCTTGTTGGAAGGTGAAGGACTTATTTTTGAACTTTTCCTTCATCGATGCGAGGGCAGGGGTTAAAATATCATTGACATACGAATCTGTATTCACTTTGACCCCCTCTTTAACAAAAATGAGGGGAGATTTCCAAGATTTGGAGATCGCACCCCATACCATCACAGACGAGGGTTTCTGTCGGCGTGAAACGAATCGAAGATGATCAGGGAGGTCCTTGGGCGACTTTCCGAGAATCCTGTCATTCTGGGTGTTGAACTTCGCCTCCACCGAGAAGAGTTTTTTGTCTGAAAAAACGATTTCGCCTTTCTCCGTGCCTCCCTTCAGACGGTTCAGCAGAATTTTGGCCCTCTCCTTTCTTTTTCGCTTCTGGAGGTCAGTTAGGAGTTGTCTTGTCCTGATTTTGTATGGGGACATTTTGAGATCCTGTTCAACAATTGTTCTGACAGACTCATGGCTGATATTCATGTCTTTAGCTGTTTTCCTCAAGGATCGTTTGGGGTTCCTCCAAATTCTCTCCCTGAGGGCCTTGATCTTCACTGGAGTGCGAGCAGATCAAGGTCGTCCACTCCTATCCCGATCCTCCATGGTTCCAAGTTCTTGGAAGCGCAAGATTGTATCGCAAACAGTCGATTTTGGTGCTTTTAGCAACTTCATAATTTTAGAATTTGAATGTCCTGCATGATGAAGTTGAATGATTGCAGCTCTTTTACTCATTTTATTATTATTTTAGCCAAAAAAATTTGAAAAGTGTATCTGAAACATTGAAAAGGAGGATTAAGTGGAAAAATGACATACAGAACTTATCATAATTCATTGAAGTTTTTGAATTACATTAAATTTAAAAATCGATTGGGAACTTTCTTGACACCCTGTACAACAATCTCCAACTTGTAAGGACAAATATCAGCCATCACAAAATCATTATTTAATAACAAAAAAGTGTTTTTAATGGATAAAAGTAAAACCTTAAAACAACATTGTAATAAAATTAACTAAAATTAAATTTTGGTTTATTAGAAAATACATAGTGAAAGGGTTAATGATTTTTATTAATGCCATATTTATTATTTATTATTTCTAACCTTTTTTCATGTCAATTTTCCAAACTAAAATTTTTAAGATCTATAATCACACAAAAGGTACCTTTGCATTAATTATTTGTGCAGAAATCTCTACATTACAACAACACAAAAATCTATTATTTTTAAGCACACTGGTGTATCATTCTGTGTTTTGGTTAATATTTGTTTAAAATTGTACAAATTTTATTCAACAATAAACACAAACTGTGTATAAACACAAACAGCAGTTAAAATTACAGTGTTTCATGATTACCATGCTGTGGTGTTAAACTAACATCCATACTCTTAAAAGCAAGAAAACAAACACATTAAGAAAAAGAAAAACACAATACAAAAAAACAAAAAATCAAGAATGTAACAGTTTGCAAATAAGATATTTACACTTAATTTCATCTTTTCTATAGAAAACATTAAAAAATAAAACCAATTTTTACTTGATTTTATTTGCATAAATTGAACAGCTTGGCCAGGCTTTTTAAGATCACCAGTGGCCATTTTAAATGCCTTATGTAGAACTAATGTCAAATGCTTGAATCCTCAGTCCAAACAAAGAGTTTTCTAGATTTCAAAAAAGAACTAAGGTCTACTCAATTTTTTGACTTACTTATTGCAATTTTTAAAAGATTTTAATAATTATGTATTCATAAATGGATTTAGTTGATTACAAAAATCTAAATTCAACCTTTAATTATTTAAAAATTACTCATTTTCAGAATTACTGGTTTCAGATATAAGCTTGTATTAGATAACTACATTACAGTTCAGTCATTTCTAAATTAATTTGGAAAAAATAAGTTTGAATAAGTACAAAAGCAGCAACTGAATACCGCAGTGATTATGCTTAACAAAAATTGTTTACTTTTATGGTGAAGCATTCAATAAGGTTTTCAATTTTCATAATGGCACTTTGTACAAAACATTTTTTTGCTTCAAAAAACGGGTTTGCCAGCTGAGAAGAAATAGACATAAATTCTAATTTCTAAATTAAATTGCCTTATAAATTGGCTCTAATTCCATCTCACAAAACTTGGCTATGAGCTTTCAATATGGAAATGGCCCTTTTATCTTCTGCTTTGGAATTTTAATATAAATTTTTTTTTTTATTGAAATTTGCAATGGGCTTACTGTTGCAATTTCATACTATGTCTGCAGTACTGTTAAAAAACATGTCAACTTTTTTCTTTTGTTGCTTTAGCATGGTGTTGCCATATGCATGTTATATCAATTAAAATTTGACAAGATCATAACAAGTTTTTGATTTTGCAACTTTTTTACCAACATTGTTTTTTACAGTAGTTAGATTATCAAGTTCAATAGCCTAATTATCAAATGCCAATTTTTAAAATTAGTAATTTCAACTTTAACCTAACTTTAAACCAATACTAACCTTACTTTAATTACATGCTAGGTACTAAACTTTACTTAATGCTTCAGCACTATTTTTAAAATATCAGCTATTTCAAAGGTTAACTATAAATCTAAAAAAGCAATTAATAGAAGGCAGTGGCTAGAGGTCCAATATTAGACTCAAAATTTTTTGAAATCTAGATTTATTTTGGCACAAGGAAAGAATTAGACAACAAATTGCTTTACCCTGATTTTATGGTTCTCATTTACTAATCATCAAGTTTAGTTCATTCCTTAATAAATTTTGTGGAATTTTCAAAGCCTGCAAGGATAGTAATAGCAAACGGTAAACTTCACCTGATTTGATTTCTATCAGTAACTTTTTTCTAAGTTGTAGGTTACTATAAAATAAAACTTTAAAAATAAAGTAATAATCAGGGCAAGATTATCAAAACTAAGGTTAAGACTAGAAATTAAAATGTGGTTAAAGGTAGATTAGTTTAAGGTCAGTTTAGACTGAAAGCAAACATATAAAAAGTAAAGCATGTGGCAGATAAGTGTAAATTATATTAATTTCTTAGAGTTTATTAAAAATTTCAATGCAAGGCTGATATAGTCTACACCTACATTAATTTAAATTAATCTAATTTGACCCTAAGTTAGCTTTAAATTCTCTAAGCAATTTTTTATATCTAGTTTTACCTTTAATTTTGGTAATCTTGCTCAGATTTTCAAAGCACTCAACTGTATTTTTTAAACTTTATGGTAGTCTAAACTTGAAAAAAAAAAATTTCCCACAGGAATCAAACCTGAGAGTAGTAATTCATTGTCTGATGCTATTCCTGTTGCACTATTATAACAGCATGATGTAAAATAATAAAAAAGCCATTACTGGCCTTAGACTTCGAAAAGTTTTGGCATACAGTACAGGACTTCTAGACATAGTCTTCATAAGACCATTTTACAATATCGATTCTTCTGCTTTCAAAATGTTAATCACTACACTAAAATAATTGTGACAAAACTTTTTAGATAATCGTATTGCACCATAAAATCCATTAAAAAATAGTTAACAAAAATTTAGGATCTTATTCAGTGTTTGCCGTTACCAACCTCACAGGTCTTGGTGATTCCTTAAAATTTAAAAGCTTTTTAAATAAAAGGAAAAAATAGTGAACAAGAATCAAAATTTGTTAAGGTTATAATATAATTATCATTGTTTAAAACAAAAAAATGTAGAACATACCAGTATTGAAAAATTGTAGATATATTGGTAGATATTATTCATTTTTTTGTTTTCTTTTGTTTAAAAAACACCTGATTAATTCAAGTAAAAAATAACCCTAACTTAAGGTTTAATAATTACTTTTTCAGCTGCAAACTTTAGGCTATTTAGTATTTTCTACCATATTTTATCCACATTACCAGTTTACTGAACATATTACTAAAAGAAATAATTGAAATATTAAATATAAAAGCACAATGTTTAAGTTTAATTCTTGTTTAAGATTTTGGTTCTTGTTCACTACTCGTCAAGTTTTGTTCATTATCGTTTAATTTTTAGGGAATCCCTAAACCTGGTGAGGTTAGTGACAGCAAATAGTATACAAGACCAAGATTTTCTCTGAACTGTTAAAAGATTTTTATTTAGGCTAAAGTTAGATCAAAAGGCTATTTCTTACAAAATACAACATGTTTCTTACACACAAAATTTTTACAAACAACGAAAATATTTCTTACACACTTTTACCTTTAAACAAAAAAGCCTTAAAACCAAGGGCTAAAACTTTGCTTACCATAAATCTAATTAATTGCACTTAGCCAAGAGTGTTGAACTCTAATTATACTAAAATAAAAAGATGATATAAAAATAGAAGTATGATATTTCACAAACACTTTATCAAAAAAATAAAATATTTAATATGATACAATGATACTAGACTTAAAAACATGTTGTAATTTTTAGCAATAGTTTTTTTATTTATATATAGTTTCATAGTTTTATATTAAAAATAGACAAAGCACTCAAAAATTTGTTAAAATATGCATATCTGTGTCAAAAAAAACTTTCAAAAAAAGACTATAAATTGAATATAGAGACAGGTGTATATACACCTATCTCTACATTTAATTTATAGTTTGCTTCTTTTAAACTATACCGACGCCTGCAAAGAAAAAGTTCACACAACTACTTATATTATTATCCTACTTTTTATTTTAAGTGACAAAACGTTAATAATCTCTATATTTATCCTCCTGACTCGCAGGAAAGCGACGGAGGTGCTAATACATAAGGTAGGCAATTACCCCAACTTGCTTCCGGAGATACCAAGATATTGCTGTCCGCTTGTAATTTAATAGAGATATGATTGTAATTTAGAACTGCTTGCCAGAATCACTAAGCATGGGAATGTGCTGTAAAACGTCTTTCCCAAGGACGCAACAGAATGGCGCGAGCAGGTTTTGAACCAAGACCGTGTTGATCATCAGTCCGATGCTTTAACCACTCGACCATGCGACTTAAAATCTATTTAGCAAATTTGAGCTCAAAAGCTTTTGTTTATTACAACTTTTCCCTTTCTAAATAATTAGGTTTAATTCTTGTAATAATCTAATGCTTTAATTTATTTGTTATAGGTTTAATATTGATATTGCAAAATTACTACAAGCAAAGCTTTAGTCCTTTATCTTATACTTAATTTCATGATTTTATAAAGAAAAGCATATCCTGACAGTATCTTTAAAATGTACAGGTCAGCATGTTTGGCATTGTCACTGGTCTGCATAGCTGATGTGATAGACATGCTTGACATGGTCAGCATGGTGGATGAGGTAAGCAAAGTTGGTTGACTTAAAATGTTTAAATTTTGTTGAAACCAATTACCGTATATACTTGCCGATAGGTCGCACTATTAGTTTTGTGTTAAAAAAGTTTAATTTAGAGTTGACTCGCACATAAGTCACACTGAAAATCTAGGGATTTAAAAGGCCCTTTCCCTAGCTTTTTTGCACAGATAACTTCCTTTTTTGTTTTTTTTGTAGGGCTTAATATAATCAAAAAATGTTTAAATATATCATTGCCAGTACATTCAGACCCCTAACCCTGTTTGATGACAAAAAGCGCATGCACCCGTATTCGTTGTTCGCGTTATACTCAAATAAATATGTTATGTCCGCCCAATAAGCCAACCCCAAAAAATTAGGTCAAAAACGTAGGTCCAGAAAACGTCGGCTTATTTGCCGGAAAATACGGTACTTGCAATAGCCGAAAACTTTCAATTTTGTTCCGATTTGGTGGCGATTTGCACTTGTGTCGAGCGGATAGGTCGCACCTATATTTTTTTTAAAAAAATATAAGAAAAAAGTTGCAACCTATCTGCCAGTATATACGGTATATTTGCAAGCCTAATGTAAATAAATATAGAAAGCAGAAATAATAAATTTTTTCAGTTTTGAAAAAACTTTATCAACTATGCAAACTTTGCTGAACTAGTTAATCTAACCAACCTAGCCCAGTCTCCACATATCAAAACAATTCTACCTTATCAACCTTGCCAATGAAAACCTTGCCAAATGATTATGCTTTCTATATTTATATATATTCAGTTGGTTTCAACAAAATTTAAGATCTTATATAGGTAACCGTGCCAACTTTACAAAGTAAATAATTAATTTTACTTATTTACATTACAAATGCAACTGATTTCAATGATAAATATTTTATGTAACTAAACAAGTCAACCTTGCCAACCTAGCTGTCCATTCCAACCTGTACGTTTTAAAGGAGTCCTATCCTGAAAAGAATTGATGAATTCAGAGCTATACCAAGGAAAAATTTATTAATATCTATTTCAAAATCTGCTAGCCAAAAGACCCCTTTTATTACAACTTTTCACCCAGGAATACACAAATTTAATTCAATCTTTATTAAATTCAATAACTTTCTATCAAAAGATTCTTGTTTAAAAGCTATTTTTTTTACAAAAAACCATAACTGCTTATAGATGACGTCTGACTCTCAAAGATATTCTAGTTAAATCTACATTGAAATCAACAACTGCAACTTTTTTATCACACAAATTTTTCATTGCAACAGACATATTTGCTCTACATGCAAACACTCTTCTGAAAGTTCAAGCTTTTATTTAAACCATATCAGTAAAACATTCAACATACATGGACACATTACTTGCAACAGTACAAACTAGATTTAAATAATTATTACCTGTTCCAAATGTCAAAAGCAATATGTAGGCAAAACTGGAAGAAAATTTAAAATGTGGATAACAGAACATCTTCGTAATATTTGCAAATGCACAAACCCTATTAGTGGTTTATATTTCAACACTACAAGTCACACCATTGAACACATGCAAGTCAACACCATAGATAAATTTATAAATCTAGTAATTATTGAAAAGCAAAAAAACTATTTTGGATTAATAAACTACAATCATTAAAACACAATCTTAACAAAGATTATTATTAAATTTTATTCTTTAATGCTATTTTTTTACAAACAATAATTTCATACTTATTGCTTTATATTTACTCTTTATGTCTTTTATGGAATATATGTAAATCACCTGATATTAAAGCATTTTATTTAATTAATCAATTAATAGAAATTGTATAGCCAAATTTATTGCCATTTTATGATCATTAATACATTCCATTATTACTGTGAATCATAAAACACCATAAATTTAATATGTTTGATAGTTACTGCTAGTGATGTACCGATACTTAAGTATCGGTATCGGCCTATTTTTGTGGTATCGGCTAGTAGTATCGGTATCGGCAAATATAGCCGATACCTGCCAATACTTTTTAAGCACAAAATAAATATAAAATTTTTTTTGTCATATAAATATAAAAAAAATTTTTGTTTCCCCCTGGAACATAATTAATGATTTCTTTTACAGATTTCTAATAATATTGTAATGAATAACACAGGTCTATGAAATTTGATGGAGTATCAAAAACAAGAATAAAAACTATGCTTTCTAGCTAATTTAAGAATGCTGATTTCAAACTGCCATCGATTTCGCCATAGCAGGTCAAATTTTTCTGAAAATACAATTTTAATTTTTAGTGCTGCACATTGAAAAGCATTAATTAATGTGAAGCTGTGAATACAAAAGCACATACTTAGCACAAAAGAGAAAATAAATGGATTGAATACAATTTTATTGCAAAAGTTTCCTTCTTTTAGATTGACAAGAGATGTCTTAGAAGTAATTCTCAACGCAAGAATCTGAACATTCACGTATCAAACCCCAACAATACTCTGCTCTCATACTGACATTCCATTTTCCCTGATACCTTTTTTCCATCACTTTTATATCTTGGTGAAATCTTTCACCCTATTCCTCACTGAATGCCCCTAAGTTTTTTGAAAAATACTTCATATGGCTATGCAGGAAATGTACTTTAACACTCATGTTACAGCGTAAGTTATGAAAAGCCTATAATAAGCTTTCAACAAGTTTGCTGAAATTTGGGAATTTTATATTCCCTGGAAGTTTTTCACTACATTAGAGAATGCTTTCCATGCATTTAACTCTTCATGGTAGAAAGAAACGCCTGGAAACGCATCATGGAAATGCCAAACAGAGCAAAACACAGGATGATGCAGCACATAGGTAGGTAAAATGTTGCGTTCTAATAAAGAATGTTGTTGTGGACGATTTACAAAACTTATCAGCCAACAGATTTATGCAAGCAGCTTTTAAAAACTGCAAAGAATTGGTGTATGCTATACAGCATTTTAAAGCTCTTTGGGGGAAAGTTAGTGTAAGATTACTTAAAAATTAAGGCTGATACAAAAAAACGAACATCAGATTTGAAATTAGTGTCCCAAAGTTAGCCAAGGGCACATCTTTTCTACTTTGTTTCCAAAATTACTTTCCAAAATTCCAAAACTACTTTTTCTACTTTGTTTCCAAAAAGACTAGCGTAATGATAGATATATACCTGGAAAAAATTCAAAATGCAATAACAAGCTAGATTTAGTAAATACATTCTTTGGTGTTACTTACAAAAACTTTTACTGATGGTTCTCGGTAGATAAAAAAGTATTGGTGGTATCAGCAGTATCAGTATCAGCTCTAAATGGTGGTATTGGTAGTAGTATCAATATCAGCTTAAAATGTGGTATTGGTACATCCCTAGTTACTGCACAATTTTATTAGCTGATTAAAGAGCTGATGATTAACAGTTTTTCTTCTTTGTATTATCTCAATTTTTTTAAGCCTCTTCAAGAAATCACTGTAAGCAATTTTTTTTTGATAAAACTAACCTGGAATACCCTTTAATGCATAAGGATGAAATAAAAAAGAAACCAAAAGAAAAAGGATCTCTTTAAGAAACAATAGTAATCACAAGGATATTCAGGTTAGTTTCATGAACAAAAATTGCTTATGGTGACTTCCTGAAAAAGACCAAACTTTTTTTTACATTTGATCATCAACTGTTTTTTTTATCTAAAGTTATCTGAAGAAATTGTAATAAACAAAAGGTTATAGTTGCATTCAGCTGGAATTTTTTGTTCAGAAAAATTTTTTAATTAATTATCCCAGTTTATGCATCCTACAATAGATCTACCACTCATAGTAAGTTTGGACAGGTCTCTTTTAGAAACCATCGAAAGCATTTTTTTGCAATGAAACCAACCCAGAATTCCCCTTTCAGCACCAGGATGAAATTAAGAAGAAACCAAAAGAAAAAGAATGTCTCAAGAAGTAATTAGTAACTGCAGGAGAATCTGGGTTAGTTTCACAAACAAAAATCATTTACAGTGACTTCTTGAAAAGATCCATTTGAACCTGGTTAAGTTTTCAACAGTTTTGGATTATTTTTATAACTTTTTTTAAGGTGCTTAAAAACTGAAAACCTGGTTTTAGACTATTCTTTTAGACTAATTTATTTATTTATTTATTTTATATACAATGCTATGGTGCCCACGTCAACATCCAGGCACTCGTGTGGAGAGACAAGATATACAGCAAGAAAATGTAACAAAATATGCTTAAAACAATTATACATACTAGTAAATGAAAAGCAATAGGAAAACAAAACAAAACAGGCCAAATAATAATAATAATAATAATAAAAACACACACAAAAAAAATGCACATATTAACAAAGAAAAAAAAAATAATAATAATAAATACATAAAATAATAAGTAGCTATTCAATCATTTGCAAACACTAAGGAAGAAATCTGGTGAAGGTTAAACGTTTTTAATTTGCATTTAAACTGGGTGATACTGGTAGCATTTACAATACTTTCAGGCAGATTGTTCCAAATTTTGTAAGCTCTATGAATGAAAAAGTTATTACCGTAAAAGCTTTAATTGAGCACCACCCTGTTTTTTCAAAAATCACCGTAAGCAATTTTTGTTTGTGCAACTAACCCGGATTCCCTTGCAGTTACTATCGCTTTTTCAGAGATCCATTTTCTCTTGTTTTTTTTTATTCCATGCTAATGCTGATGCTAAAAGAGGGATTTCGGGTTAGTTTCACTGCAAAAAGAAATCGCTTACGGCAATTTCTTGAAGAGACAGGGTAACACTAAATTAGAGGTTTTACAGTATATAAAACAGTGTGGGGTCTAGTTTTAGGTCTAATATGATGAGTATGTCTATGCAAGTCATAACAGTTGTCATTTTTTATAAAATAGTCATTAAAATCCAAATCAATCATATTATAATACATTTTATACAAAAAAAACATATCAAATTCAAGCCGTCGATATTCCAATGATTTAAGATTCAGCATATACAATCAATTAGAATATGATGAGAAATGTAAGCTACAGCGCTTGCAAATCATTCTAGTAAACTGTTTTTGTACTGATTCAATTTTAATTATATCTTTTCTTAGGTAAAGAGACCAGATCACATTATTATACTCCACAAATGTGTCTAACATAAGTAGTATATGCTTTAAGCAGTATCCAAACATTATTACTGCTGAAAGAGTGTAGGATTTGATAAGCTCTGGCTGAGGCTTTAGCAGTGATACTAGAAATGTGACTATGCCATTTGAGATCACTAGAAATATAAATGCCTAGGTCACAAACAGTAGAACAAGTAGAAATATTTTTGTTACATAATACATATGTGTTATTGGTATCATGAGTTCAGTGAATAGGTAGATGTTTACATTTTTCCAAAACAAGTTGAAGTTGGAGATTGTTCATGGATGACTGAATGCTGTCCAAACTGGTTTGTAAGTCAGTAGAATCAACGCTAAAAACTTTAGTGTCATCAGCATAAAGATAGATGCTACTATTGGAATGGTGGGGATGACAAAATTTTATTAAATGGTTAATATAAACAATAAATAAAATAGGTCCCAACACACTGCCTTGTGGGATACCATTACTGATGGGTAAATATGAAGATAAAACATTATTAACACAGACACATTGTTTCCTATTACAAATGAAAGTTTGTATCCAGTTTAAAACATTATTCAATATTCCATAAGATTTTAAGACATCCAGTAATTTTTTGTGTGATACAGTGTCAAAGGCTTTAGATATGTCTGTGTAGACAATATCTACATTAATACCTTGATCAAGATTAGTAAACCAGTGATTAAGGGTTGTTAGTAGCTGTGAACAAGTAGATCAATTTGGTATGAACCCAAATTAATATTCTGACAAGATATTTGAAGTTAGCAGATGATCCATTACCTTATTGGCAATAATGTTTTCTAAAATCCTACACATTACAGAGGTAAGAGAAATAGGTCTATAGTTAGATGAACAGTCATGGGAACCTTTTTTATAAATGGGTGTTATGATAGCTTTTTTTCATTGGCTGGGTATAATACCTGTACATAAAGTGAGATTAAAAAGGTGAGCCAATATAGGCAGTATGGAGGAAGCAATTTCTTTAAAAAAGTATGCTGGGATGTTATCTGGAGTTCTAGTTAATGATCCTTTCAGATTGTTAACAGATTTGATAATATCTTCTGGGGCAACTTGAATATCTGCCATATGAGGTAACTGGTATGTAGAAAAGCTTGCTAAGTTCACTTTAATATTGTTGTCAACAGTAAAAACTTCATGAAAAACATCATTAAGCATATCAACTTTATCTTTATCAGAAGATGCTATGTTTGAGTCTGCAGTTTTGAGGGTAGGTATGCTATATCTAGTTTTCATTTTTCTATTAACATATCCATAAAATCTTGCTGTGTTACTATTGTTACACAAAGAAAGTTCAATTTGATCATACCATTGTTTATAAATAGTTTCTTTGAAAATTTATAATAAAAATAAAAGCACTTTATAACAAAATAACAAACATCATTTGAACAGTTGACTACTTCACAAATGATATATGAAATGATAATGCCTATTTTTTTTAAATAAAATTGACTCGCTTCAAAATATTTTAAGATGTACAAAAATAATAAAAATTTTTTCGAATAAGCTACCATTACCTTTGCATTTAAAAGAATATATAAAGTATTTATTATATATTTATTAATATTTAGTTAATTATTTACAGTATCCCATTTTTTGCTTAAAATTTATTTTGTTCTAAATGGACAAAAATTAACAGCTAGAAATAAGTAAAATGTCGCGTGACTTGATTATGGTAATCGTATGAAACAAAATTCTGTAACCACCGATTAACAGTAAAAATACAAGGTGATGACAAAAAACTATATAGTAGATGTTTAAAAAGTAATTCATCGTCTTTCAAAACGTAAGAAAGCGTACTATAGGTTTATTTTTAAAAAATATTTATTTACAGAAACTATGAAACATTTGTTTAGATTCTAAAAACGTCACAAAAGGACTTCCATTTGAACAATTTTTATAAAATATTTTTCTTTATGGCTAAATTAGACCTTTATTGCAAACTGATAAGCATAATAAAAAAAAAGTGGATTGTAAAATTTACCCAATTTTGAGAGTGAAAAAAAATTCACACGTGTTTTACGCAAAGCGGTACCAGACCAAAACATTTGGGAGGAAAAAACAATGCTTCCGGAATTTTGTATAACGATTGCCCGAATCATGATTTTGTATCATTCTCAGATGCCCGAATATAACCAAAATTTAATTTCAAGACTTTTTTGTCTTTTTTTGACTTTTTTTTTATTTTTAAAAGGAGCAGAAGCATAAACAAAACATAAAAACCTGGAAAACCATTAATAATCTTTTAGGCAATGTCAAAACACCATTGTGTTCCTTTTTATCAATAAATGGTCAAATTATTCAAAATCTTTTTAAAATAACCAATCACTTTAAATCTTTAAAGATTTGTTGGCAGTGTGGTCGAATGGTTATAAGACTCCCGTGACTGCTCGGTTGAAAATCTTTTTGTTATTATGTTGTATCCTTGGAAAAGGTACTTCACGGCACTTTCCCCTGCTGGATGGTATTAGCAGGCAGTTCTAAACTTCAGTCATATCTCTATAAAATTAGAATAACAAATAAAAGTTTTTTTATCTCCGGAAACATTAAGTCGGGGTAATTGCTTATCCTATGTATTAGCTCCTCCGTCGCTTTCCTGCCAGTGATATAGAGAGGAAATGAAAGTAAAATGACGTAGGCCTAAATACTGGTATTCAATCTGCTACAAAAATAATCAATTAATATCAAAAAGTTTGCCATCATCAACCACCCAATCAATTCACCTTCTCCAAAAAATCCGTTTGAAATAAAAACTACTGTATAGCTAGTCTTAAATAAAAACCAACAGTATGATAGATAAAATTCCACCAAGTGTCCTAAAAACTAATCCTATCATTGCTATAAATAATATTTCCTCTTTTTAAATATTTTTATCTGTATATTTATCCTCCTGACTCGCAGGAAAGCGCTGGAGGCGCTATTTACCCCGACCTGTTTCCGGAGATGCTGAGATATTGCTGTCCGCTTGAATTTTTTTAATAGAAATTTGACTTTAATTTAGAACTGCTTGCCAAGATCATCAAGCTGGGGAAAGTGCCGTAAAGCGTCTTTTCCAAGAACACAACAGAATGGCGCGAGTAGGTTTTCAACCGAAACCGTGTCGATCACAATCCCGGCACTTTTTTAACCATTCGACCACGCTGCTGACATAGCAGAGCTATAATGTTTCTTTATTTGAAAAATCCTTGAATTCGAATCTTTATCGGTTTAGATTAAATTTTAAACCGTTTATTATAAACCACAGAATTGAATTGTATGAAATAATATTCTAATTCAGTTCAGGTTTAGCAAACTTTATTTTAGAGATTCAATTTCGGTTTGAGTTTGAAGAAAGCAATTAACGGTTAACAGAGGTTTTCGATTTGGGTTTGGTTCATGTTGTAATCTTATAAAACATTTTTTGGTTATTTCTGGAAAGTGAGTAAACTAAGAACATTGTCGTGGATTGTGGCCATAGACGTACCATACAAAAAAATTTAGAGATGGGGTAGGGGGTTAAACAATTTTTCCGAAATTTTATGTAATGATTGCCCAAATTATGGTTTTATACGATTTCTTCTAGAATCTTGAAGCATAAATTTAACAATAATAACCTAACTAAGTAGAATACATTAGCTTTGTTATGTAGACTTACCCAAAAAATCAATTTACAAGTTTTATGCGTTAAAATAATTAATTATGATTGAATCTTTATAATTGAAAAAATTTTTGTGATTGAGTCTGGTGTACAGCACATTAAAATAAACTAACCATTTTGAAGTCTATTTGGCAAAAATGAAATTCAATTTGGCAAAAATAAAATTCAATTTGGCAGAAACGAAATTCAATTTGGCAAAAATGAAATTTGATTTGGCAAAAATGAAATTTAATTTGGCATAAATAAAATTCAATTTAGTGTTAACGAAATTTATATCCTGTTTCTTACTTGCTGTTTTCATATTTTGACATAATTTTAAAAAAATTTCTTTTTTTAATTCTTACAAAATATATATATGTACGTAGCATTACAAAAAAGAAAATTTTTTGAAATTATGCCAAAATAGGAAAATAGCAAGTTAGAAATAGGATATAAATTTCATTAATGCTAAATTGAATATCATTTATGCCAAATTAAATTTCATTTTTGTTAAATTGAATTTCATTTCTGCTAAATTGAATTTCAATTCTGCCAAATTGAATTTTATTACTGCCAAATTGAATTTCATTTTTTCGGAATAGACGTGTATATGGTATTTCCAGCGGCAGACGGACCCGCCAGATTGTACAGGCGCGGTCGCCTTATTAATCTGCCGCTTCGCCACCGCAACTGATGGCAAACAATTTTTTGTTAAACTTTTCTAACTTTCTTTTTTTTCCGTCTTATTTCGTTTTTGCTTAGCTACTCTCGTTGTTTCATGTTTTCCTTCGTTTGGCATTTAAACAGATAGTGACGTGATAATGTGCTTTGTGTAACCTAACTTTAATTCTTTCGTTTAACGTGGTCATTTTTTACCTTAGCTAGCTTAGGGTTAGGTTGGGTTAGGTTAGTGTTTTACTTGTTTATTTGCTAATTTAGCTAGATTAGGTTTAGGCATGTTTGTAATAATTTATTTGCGTTAGTTATACTAATTAATTCTTTATTTTATTTGTTTCTATTTGAATAAGAATAAAAGTAAGGTTCGATAATTTGATTAAATTTGTAATATATTCTGAGTTTAACACCGCGCCAGGGTTTCTGTGCCCCGAATTCGGCTAATTCTATGCCGCACAGAAACATGGTATATTTGGATGTAAAATAACTTTCCTTATGCGACGAGAGATTTTTACAGACGCAAAATTCTATTTTTACGATCAAAATTCTCAGGGCCCCAAAATTAGATTATTCTTAAACTTTTTGCTGACGAACAAGTTGAGATGGCGACTTCCTCCATTTTCCCCAATTTTGTAAGGTTTGTTTGTAATTACATAATATCAAGTTACGGGCGTCGGGTGACACTTTCTTGGAGGGGATGAAAAACGGCTGTATACACAAAAAATTTTAAAGTTGGAGGCCATTTTCGGGGTAGATTTTAAAAAATTAAAGAATAAAAACTAAATGAATTTACCCACAAGCTATACAGAATGTCCAATTTTAAAACCAACTCTGTATTTCAACGAAGTTAGATAAATATATGGTAATGATTTCGGAACCACAAAAGTGCAAGAAAAATTTTTGTACTTTTATTTTTGATACCAAATTTTTTTTGCTATTTTACACCGGCGACAAGGTCCGAAAACTTGTGGTGTGTGTCCGCATTTATTAGATCCTTTTTGGATCCTATTAATCCTATTCGATCCTTTAAAACTTAAAACTTGTTAAAACTTGCATTTCTTAGATTCTTTTTGGAACTTCACTTATACGCCTAGAGCAAATTGTCATTCAAAACAATAATTCCTAATCGTTTAAGTTTATAATAAAAAATTAAAGCATAACTTTCAGGAACAAAAACAAACAACAATTTTGCTAAAATTTTAAAACCAAATCCTTTTTTAGACCCTTAGCGGACTCCTATCTATCAAGGTGCCTTGTCAATCGTGTACCGACAATTTGTCCACATATTTTTGTCCAATAGGGTTTAGGGTTAGGGTTAGAGTTAGGCTTTTATTAACAAGACTTCTTTTTTCTTTGAAATTGGACCGAAAGTCGTTGGACAAAAAAAATGGACTAAAAGACGTGGTCGACGTGTCGTTGAACAAAAGACCACCCACCTGGATCAATACTTAGAAGACGGGGTAGATTTTCTCTGTTTCAATCCAATACTCAAAAAATCGTTTATGACGTTCTCATATTGCAACACAACAAATAATTAGTGACCGAACAAATTGCAGCAACTTCCAAAAAATACTAAAGGCGATTTCATTAGAAACATAGTAGTGCACCTATCATGTCGGCAGTGTGGTTGATAGCCTATACTCAAAGTCAAAACTTTCTGTAAGTCTACCACACTTTTTTTAAAAACTTCTTAGCACACCTAAATTTTATTTTAGCTAAGTTGTTCTCAAAATATGTGTCATTTTCATTTTATTTTATTTATTTATTAGGCCTATTTATGATTAATTTTTTAAAGCTGTCGAATAATTTTACTTCGTAGTTTAGGCAATTGGTACATTAACAATTTTTTGATTTAATTTTAACTTCTTTCTATTTTTACCCTATTGCTACTGATTGTTATTATTCATCAAAAAAATTGATCATGTAGCGAAATCTATATTTTTAAGAAAAAGTGATTCAAATGCGATCAATTAATTCTCATTGTAGGCCATCTCTATCATAAAAATAACGAAGTAATTAAGGCTAAAATCTTGGCTTATAAAACGAGAAAATTTTGTATGAGTTAGGCCAAGTCAGTTATATTTTGTTCTTTTTTTTCACTGCCATGGAAAGGGACAAACGGTATATTGCAAAACATGCCTAAAAATTCTTTTATATATATAACTTTATTTATTTAAAGATTATTGAACTGTGTTGACCAGGGATGTCCAACCTTTATTCGTAACGGGGCAAATTATAAATTTAAGAATATTTGGCGACCGCAAAGTTGGCTACATGATATAAAATTTCGTCTTTTTGGTTTTAGATACCATAACCAAATGATGAGTATTAAAATATATTTTAAAATTGATTAATTAATTAGGAATCTATATGAAATGTGAAATTATTAAAATCGGTACGTAATTAGTTTTAAAAATGTTAATGATATTACTGCTTTGAAGTCCGAATTATGTGACTTCTTTTCTTCCTGTTTATAATTCCCAAACTCTGGAGAAGAGCGCTTGTAATCGCGATCCCAAAGCCGATGAAGCCTAGAGGGGACCCAAAGAGTTATCAACCAATATCTCTGCTTTGGTCTCCTACAAGATCTGGGAAAGGCATATCTACACTCGCGTCTAACCAATTTCCGATCCATTGCCTCCAAAGAGCAGGCTGGGTTTGGACGCTAAAAGTCAACCGTGGATCAAGTTGTTTTATTGAGAAAAAACATCGAGAATTTTTTTGTCGACTTGTCTATCTGACGGCAGCATATGCCACTGTCTGGCACCGTGGCTTTACCTGTAAGTTGCTTCAGACTTCTGCCGGATAAGCACATGGTCAGAATCATCATGGAGCTTTTCCCAGTTAATTGTCATGAGGTTTCTCCCTTACTACCTGTGACAAAAAGCAAAGCAAGTTTTGCCGTTTGAAAAACAGCGTTTTTCAGCGTTGTCTTCGCTCCCCTCCTTTTCAACTTCTATATATACAACCTGCCCTCCACAATTTTTAGAAAGTTTACCCACCCAGACAATCTAGCATTGTTGCACTCCTCTGGAAATGGAAAGACCGAGGGACTTTAAGTCACTTTTGGGGTATATTCAGACTTTTATTTAAGTAACCGAGAGGCCCAACGTGAGCTAAATGTTTACATCAGCATTTTACTTTTATCATTTTGTCCTACCACACTTATTTTGTGGACAGATCGCTTGAGTTCCGTCACAATTTAGTGTCATTGACAGATCGCTTGAGTTCCGTCACAATTTAGTGTCATTGTGCAAAAACTATCTTTGTGCATCACATTGCTGAGGCAACTTGTAGGCTCAGAATGAGGTGTTGGTGGCAAAACACTACGCACAGCTGCCCTATCTCTGGTCTATTTAACAGCTGAGTACTGCGAACCAGTCTGGTGTCGCAGCGTTCATACTCGCCTTATAGGCAGTGTCCTGAATGACAACAAATCACTCCGCAATTCACATTGGGTTCAAAGTTTCTCCCCTTACTACTATTAGTCTTCAACTAACTTTATTAGTTAATGACTGACTATCACATGATATTGTAAAAAATGTTTGGAAATAACACAATCAATACTAATATAATTGCAAAACAATGTGAATACTAAAAATGATACTTAGGGAAAGCGTTTTTATACCAAACTCTGTCCACAAAAGTTTCATAGATCACTTCATTGGATGTCACTAGACAACGCAATCAATTGACGTGTTTACTTTGTCTTCCTATACATTACTATGACAGCAGTGACATCGAGTTCTATACATCTATAAAAATACAGTGCAACTTAAAATTTGAGTAAGCAGTGGGCCGCATAAAAACATTAAGTTGTCCGCAGGTTGGACATCCCTGGTGTAGCTCATCCAATACAACGTAAGAAGCAAAAATTGTGCAATTTGCAATTTCGGTTTTGGTCCTAGACTTTAGTGCTATTGTATTAAAAGTCAGCTTGCTACTAAAAAATATTTTCCACAGCACTAGGGCCTTTACAAATTTTCAAAATATAAAAAGCAAATCACAACTTTAATTATGTTAAATTCAAACAAAACTGTCAGCTGAAGTGTTTCCGAAAAAATGCAGGCCTAAAGTTTAATCATAATATTTGATTTTTATTTCAAAATGAATATCGACCACCAACAACGCTCGAAGTCACTTAACCACGCTGCCGTAACAACTGTATGCAGACTGCATTGGTAAAATTTTTACTCAAAAACTTTGCCGTTGGCTGCAATCGGTTAGCAAAGAAGATGATGATTTTTTATTATGTATCTATTCTTTGCTCTTCACTTGAATTTCAATGTAAAACCTTAAAATTTCTCTTACTCGGTTCAAAAACTTGCGCTTTAAGTTTACTTTTTTTCAATTTTTACGTTAAAATCAAAATGAAGACCAAAATATATATTGCAAAATAGAGGGACAATTAGTGGCCTTTGAAATTCCCAGTGTACTGTAGAAGCATTGGTTTAGATTTTTTTTACAATCATGTAAATTTGACCAAAATTAAAGCTAACAAAATTCATAAAACAGTAAATTGACAACAGCAAATAACAATATCTTGACTACGTGTTTTGGCCGAAAGTGTGAAATCGATTGCAGATTTAAAGTGAAGATCTTTTTTTAGTCTTCACTTTTACTTTTGGACGAAAATGGACAAATCAGTCACTGATTGGAAGTGCTGACTTCTTTTTTATAAAATTTGGGAAAAATTGTATTGCCCCTCCCCCCAATTTTTTCGGCTGGTGCGGCTAGGTCTTCTGCTATATTTTGAACAATTAAATTTTTATTTCAAACCGTTCAATTTAGTTTTGAAATCTTGACCAAAAATTTTTCGGTCCAAGAAAGATGCGTTTGCTTTAAATTTTGCCCCATTTGTAAAAAATTTTCCGGCGCCCCTATTTAGGCAAAGTCAGTAATATTTTGTTTTTGTTTTTTATCATCGCCATGGAAAGGGACAACCGGTCCATTGCAAAACATGCCTAGGAATTCCTTCAAGTGTATAACTTTATTTATCTAAAGATTGTTAAACGGTGCAGCCTATCCAATACAACGTAAGAAGGAAAAATTGTGCAATTTGCAATTTTGGTTTTGACCTAAGATGTTAGTGAAAGTAGATCAAAAGTCAATCCCCCCTACTAAAAAGTAGTTCCCACGGCACTGGGCTCTTATAAATTTTCAAATTACAATATTGCCTGAAATTCAAGAAAACAAATCACAGCTTTAATTACATTAAATTTAAACAGAAATATCACCCGAAGTGTTTGTTAAAAAACGTAGGCCAAAAGTTTAATCATAACATTTGATTTTCATCTCAAAATAAAGATCGCTTTCATTATCATAACAATAGAACCGAAGTCGAATTGCAAAAACTTGTACATTGGTTTGACATTGAACTTGTTTACATATGTCCAGTACATCAAGCACAACAAACCACTGATCGAGCGTATACAAGCCGCAGCGCTCAACGCTGACCGCAATCCGGATAGAAAACAAAGTGATGATCTTTTATTTATTTATCTAATCTTTACTTGAATTTCAATGTAAAATCTTAAAATTTTTCCTGTGTTAAAATCAAAGTGAAGACTGAAAACCAAAATGAAACAAAAGAGTTTTCTCTTTAATTGGGTGGCAAATCTCGGGCTCGCAAGCAGTTGCGTAAACCTTTTTTTTTAATTTACAGCTCGTTCTCACTACGAGCGTGAAATGGAACGTTCTTTGCTTGTTTTATTGATTTTTTTCTTCTTTCTGCACTTAGCGCTTAACGAAGTAAAAAAAAAAATAAAAAAAATTTACTCTATTTCACGCTTGTAGTCTACCCTTTCAAGTAAAGTGGTGCATTTTTGCATCACCTATAAATTTACCTGGTCTACCTAGGTCAAGGCTGTTATCGAATGCATACTTTGTTTCAGCTTTATTCAAGGTATTTCCATTTAAATAAAAGTAATTGCTATGCCACATTTCAAAAAATGTTGGCACATAGAACGAATTTACCTCAACCGCTTTTATTTGTTTATTCAATATTAACTTATTCTTTTTATGTTATCGCAACTCAATTTTACTGTTTTTTTTACTTAAGCATTTTTTAATCTTGTTAAGCATAATGAATTGTAAACAAACTAAACAACTAAAAGTCCTAGGTTTTCTTTATTATAATTTTTTCACTTTAGGACCACGTTTGTCAAGTTCCAACATTAATGCATCACCCCAAAAATCATGTTTGTTGTGGAGGAAAATGAAAACTTTTGAAAAATGTCCTAATAGAGAGCCAACAGCTACAATAAAAATAAAATAAAGTCAAAATTTTAATAAGATCTAATAACTGACTGGAAAGGGTTTATGTTGAAAGCAAAGTAAAGGCAAAAAAGCCATATTCCTGTCAGTTTTTCCAAATAAGTGCATTTTATTTTCGTAAATGAAACCTAGTTTTGAATTAATTGATATTTGGATTTTATATTGAGCATCTGATTAAAAAATTCTTCAATTAACTTCGCGAGCCGCGAGCTTGACATGCCTGCACTAGAGCTTGAGGATAGGTAAGCAAACGTAACGCAGATGTTTTTACTCAGTATAATCAACTTGGAGTTTACATTATGCAGTTTTTGAAATATTTATGATCAGTTATAGCAATTAAGTAGCTCTAAATTTTAGTTAGATCTCTATAAAACTAAAAAGTAAATAAAATGTTTTAATCGGACAGCAGTATCTTATCATCTCCGGAAGCAGGTCGCTTGACGGTTGCCCTAAGTACAGCGCCTCCGAGCTTTCCGCTCGTCCAGCGGATAAATATAAAAATGAAAGAAAAAGTAAAAAAAATGATGATGATGAAATTTACTTTATTACCCAAGAAAGTAAAATGTCAATTGACAAAAAAATTGAATAGCAGAAACTCTAATAGCAAAATATTTTTATTTTTTGTTCAGGTTAAATTACATAATAAACACAAAACGAATGGATTAAATTTTTGTTTCAAAGCTATTTGATAAAAGAATTTATAGGGAATGCAAAAAGTTTTTTTGCTTTTGTTCTATGATCGTAAGATTCTGCTACTGCTACCATGAATTTTGTTACAATCTTTATCCATGTTCTTCCAGTATATTTAAGCACTCCAAATTTTCAAAGAGGCAAACCGGGACGTTCACTAATAGAAAAATATTCGTCCCTAAAAAGTAGTGTTCTTTAAAAAAATAGGTCTTTACTTTAAATCATTCTCGGATTTCGTGATTTTCGTCCCAAAAAAAAGTGTTCTCTAAAAAAAGTCTTCACTTTGAATCAGTGTCCGATTTCATAATTTTCATCTCCGAAAACTAGTGATTTCGGAAAAAAACAAGAAAAATGGGGTTCTTACACATGGAATCTGTCTTCGATTTCTGGCGGGATTTCCTCCAAAATGGGCGGGACAGAGCCCTAAAAATTTGGACGTGTAGTAAGTCTAAGTATATTAAAAATCAGAGTTCAAAATACTGTCAAAATTTTTATAAAAACATTCAAACAATAAACAAAAATTCGATGTTTTTGCATAAAATCAGTAAACCTTATTCAGGAGGCAATTTGATTAAAGGACAGACATAATCGGCACGATAAAAATAGTAAAGCAAAGAAAAAAACATTTTGGAATTATAAAGCAATAACTCGCGAAATAAAATTATTATAAGGGTTTGGATAAAAACAATTGATTTTATCGTTTAAAGCACGATTATTTGAAATAATAAAAAAACGACTTTAAAAATTTTCGTCTCGTAACTAAGTTTTCTTGCTAAAATTTTCAATTTATTCAAATCAATATATTGATCTTTAGAATGCACATGATTCACTAGTGCAGATTTGTTAACAAAATCTAACCAAGCTAATTTTTTTGGGTTTACATCGCACAGGAAAATGACTTGCCGTAGTTTTAAACAGTCCCGTCCCAGAACGCAAGCCACGAGGGGGACATCGGGGCAAATTAGAATCGGACCAGGAAAACCAGGTGAAACCTAAAAATAGTTTTTAATTGTTTGAAACCATATTTATTCGTTTTTAATAGGTGAAAACCTTTTTTTATTTTCACCTGGTTTTCTGATTCCGATTCTAGTTTTTTCCGAAACCTCTCGCTTATGATTACGCAGCCTCAGCCGAATAGTGTAAACTATTGAAAATTTAATTACATGTCAGAAAAAATTGAGGAGCACAAAAAATTTGGCTTGGTCCCCTATTTCCCTTTCCATGGGAACGGGCCTAGTCTCAATACCATCATAATGTAAACATGGAATTTATATTCAACCTGGTGTTGTTGTTTTGATTCGTTAGGATCTTTTAAGTTCGGTAAAATTGGCTGTATTGTTGGGTACGCCTGATTTAACTGATAAATTTTAAACATATATTTATAAAACAAAAAGTCAGAGTGCGGTATGCATACGACCAATAAGAACAATAAAGCGCCTATGACACATACTCATATTTTGTACACACCCAGTCTAAATTTTGGACCTATAACCTTTTTTTCATGAAAATAAATACCAAAGAGAGCAATTGGCAAAACAAACAAAGTGCAAAACGAAAATCTTTTTAATACGAACTCAAGCATAGGACTACTTAATTTACCGCATATCAAATTACGGTAAGGTATATTTCAACACGTCTGCGTAACGCAAAAAAATAGTAGATAGGTCTTATGTTAATATTACAGGCAAAAACTTTTGGTTTTACGAAACGGGTTATTTGTTTCATAAAAAAAGTTAAATTTATTTATTTGATTAGAGCTTGAGGGGGATTTTACCTTATTGCAGTAAAAGCAACCGATTGTGTGATATGTTAAAAAATTGATTTGTATAGGTTTGTTTGATTAAGCCAAACAGTTTTAGAGCAAATTATGATTGAGCAATTTTTATAAAAACGCGTGTTTATTACTCTAATTTTTTTCTTTTTGTTTTTGAACTTATTAAAGCAAATATAAAATGTAATTTTCTTCCTATTCGTAAAATCATTGTAATAATAATAATTAATATCGTACTTAACATTACTGTCTAAATCAGAAGCAATTTACCCATAACCCGCGAATCAAATGCGGCCAGCGTGTTGTTGGAAAGGGGAGGTTAAGCACCATCGAAGCGTAACGATGATATGGCGCTTTGAGTGGTGATCATTTGTTATTCATCGCGCTTGATTATAGGCAGGGTTGCCACTTCGTGCTTATTTCTAAGTTTTGTTGTTACTTTTATGAACGTTGCCTTAGAGAATTTTAATTTGCTTATCTTAAAAAAACCGCGCTTATTTTAAAGAAATTTTTTTAGTATTTATTAATATTATTAATATTGTTTTAGTTTTCAATAGTATTTCTAAAAATTGTGCTTATTTTACCGGCAACTTTAAGTGAAAAGCAAAAAAAGATTTTACATAAAAGACCGTTTTTCGGTTGAATACCAAGTGATAAGTTTTTTTGGTCTTTACTTGGGTTGCCAGAAAGAGCAGTTTCAAAATCACAACAGAGCGTAAGTTTTGGTGCCTTTAATTTTGGGTAATTACCGGTGCTTATTTTTTATTCAAATCGGATGTTAACCCTGGTTATAAGTAAAAAATCGGATTACCAAATATTTGTATCTTTTATAAAGGTTATTGAGGCCTACCCGCAATTTCATGCAATTGATTCCCACCTTTGGTCTAAAAGTAGGTTTACCATACGTCCCAATTTTGGCGAAACAGTCCCGATCCTTAAAGCTCTGTCCCGCATATTTTGGCAGAAATCCCGTCAGAAATCCAAGACAGACTCCAAGTGCAGGACGACCCCTTTTTTGTTTTTTTCAGAAATCATTAAGGGACGAAATTCAGAAAATCAGAGACTGATTCAAAGTGGGGACATATTTTTTCAGAGAACCCTTTCTTTTCTGGGACAAAAATCATGAAATTCCAGAATGGTTCGAAGTGAAAATCTTTTTTTTCAGTGAGCACTACTTTTTAGGGACGAATTTTTTTCTGCTAACGAGCTTCCCGGTTTGCCCCTTTGAAAATATGGTATGCCTATCTAAAAGTATCTATCAGCTTCTCTTGAATGCTGTTTTTTGTGCTAAATATATTACTGCAAGTGTTAAAATTTAACTTCACATGTCAATAATGAGCGGCCTTTATTGCTTTCTACATACGAGTTATTGCTTTTATAAGATTTTCAATTAAATCACTTACTGTATATTATCAATTTTGCCGCGTGATGGTGCTATAATTCTTACCAAACAAGATTTGTAACAAGAAAATGCGTATCAGTGAAGAAGCGGAAATGAGCGCCGGGTCTTTGCAACCAGTTCTCGTAATAGATTATTATCAAAGCAGACAGTCGATTTAAAGCAAGCTAGATCATACACAAGGAAGCGAATCGCTTTTTAGATATTTGATATCGATTAGCATAATGTGTTGAATTTGGTTTATATTAAAAATCGAATCAAATCAGATCACACTACGCAATAACAACTTTTATTATTTTTACTTTGATTAGGTTTTTTACTTTGATAAGATAGATTGTGTTCGTAAAAGAAGACGATTAAGAAAGCTGCCAAACGAGAAAGTATATAGATTTTAGAAAAAGTAGCATCAATACAAAGGCGATTACAATCATAAATCCATAAAAGATAGCTGTATAAACTTCTGCTGGTAAGCCGCATAGTCTTTGCAATCTTATTAACTTTCTATTAGTTGGTGAAATTTGTATTTTAATTTTTATTTATTTGACAAATGACAATATGCAAGCAATTTTTCTTCAAACTAAGCATAAAATAAAAGTAAAAAAACTTAAAAAATAAACTAAAACCATGCTTTGACCGAAGAATAATACCGAAAGCTTTCGTTTTAATTTTACTAGGATATAGTGTTGCGTTTATGAAAGCATAGAGAAAACGGTCATTTCCTATTAATCAGCCTTCAGCTGTCTGCAAAGTGCTGCACGGGCAGGAACTGTGACGTCATGGCGCATGAGTGTGTTCATTCACAGCGTGCTTTTATAGTAGTTGAAACGCAGTGAAACGTTCAGAAATTGTCGATTTCTTTGTGTTGCAGTTCAGGTGTCAAGAAATTAAGTTTAGCAATATTTGTTTTAAGCTTTGTTAGAAGTACGTGCTAAAAAGATTTTTTGTATTAATTAGTTGTTCTTTTTTTTTTTTTTTTTTTTTTTTTATTGGAATATGTTGTGCATACATCTAACCAAGCGCTGATCGAAGGTTAAAAAATATTCAACATGATTTTTTTTCAAATTAAAAGCATGTTTGATTAAAAAAAAACTTCGTGAATATTTTTTTTTTTGAGCATAAATAAAAACCGTGTTACTTACGAAATGTTTTTCTTGTATTCGCAACGTAACTGGTCTTGAATTAAGAAAAAAGTTTTATCTTATTTTTAAATTTAGAATGTTGTCGTGTGCTCCTGGCTGCTCTCAGGATCAAATATTTTCCTTTATAATTATATTGATGAATTAAAGAAAAAATTACCATTCGTTTTTTAATGCTAGCTTATTTGGTTTGTCTGTACAGGGAATTAATTAACTCTACCGAATTTATTTTAAGTTGGTTTAAAATAAATTGATGCTAAGCCTGACTTGCCTAAATTTATAAGCTTAGGCGTAAAAGTTGAGGAACTAAATAGCTGCACTACCTTGTACAATTTTCTTTTTAAAATTTTTCCATTACATTTTCAGAAAATTCACCGTTTCTTTAGTCCCCGATGAAACCTTCATAGCTTTTAGAAAGAAAATACAATTGGAAAGATTTTTTTTTAGTCTTTACTTGAACTTCAGAGACAGACGTTAGCCTTGTTTCGCCCCTACAGCACAAAGTGTTACGCCAATGCTTCAAACAAGTTTTTTTTGTTTACTTTTTTGTAACTCTGCGTTATTTTTAACCCAAAAAAATAAATTCTTCACCGTGAGATTATAAGTGAAAATCTTAATTATCGAACTGATTCAAATAACACATTTTATCTAAAACAGTTATAATCGCTACCAACTAAAAAGTCAATTTTCCAGTATTGCTGTCTCATGCAGTGCTTCTTTTACTAAACTAGAATAATTGAAGGGCAACAGTAAACATTTGTTATACAACACAAACGGCAGGACGATTACGGTACTTGGGCGTGGGCTACGATTTGGAGTTTAAGACCACAATTTATAATATAAACTAATCAGAAATTTAAAATTGACATTTGAGCAATCAATAGATAAAGCCTTATCTATCGAAGAAAAAGATCATTAAAATGCACACTACCGCAATACAGATCAAGGTAAATGTCACCAAGCAACCAGAACAATTTTTTAGCTCTCTCTCAATTCGCTTGGTTATATATTTCGATTGGCCAATCTTCTAGCACTTCTCAAATTTCCTGCAAGATCTGAAACACGCCCTTTAGTTTTCAAAACTTCACTACTCTCAAGTTCCACATGGCAGCTCTTACTTTAATCGCCGACGATTTTACCTCCGGCATGTTTTGCTGGCCGCCTTTCTATCATATCAAATGATTGTATTGACACATTATGGACTTTTGATTTCGCTTATTTTAAAAAAAAAAGTTTAAATCTTCTATGAATGATAACAAAAATTTCTCATTTTTAATGCTGAACAAAAAAAAATTTTTTCTCATGTATAAAACCAAAAAAAAAAATTTTCCGTTTTAAGCTTGCAATGTTGTACCTTCATAAATCATGAAATTTACCCCGGGTTAAAAAATGCTGAGCTATAACATCCAATGAAGTAAAAAAAAGACATTTATTTTCGGGCTTATAATGTTTAACCTTGATAAATGTGACTAAGGAGTAAGAGACGACTTTTTTTGGCTATACTTGATGTTTCGCGTTTCTAGTCCATAAATTAACAAAAAGTAATTAAATAGAAAATACCTGTACTTTGGGCTTGCAATAACGTAACCTCCAAAGTCAGTAAATTTACCCCAGGTTAAATAATGCTGAACCATGGACCAAGAGCTGCAGAAACACAAACCAGTTGCACCTAAGTTTGCAGCTGGATCTGTTGGCGCAGTCTTGACAAGCTTTTTACCGAGAAATCTATAATATTTTTAGTTTAGTTTATTTCATGGCTTACTATAATATAGGTCAAGAAATCGCACAATATTGGAAAACCGGGAGCATATTTCATCTTAGTTCGATTGTTCTCATTAGACTGACTGGTAAATACTGTAAGAAAAATGTTTATGAACTTAATTTTATTATTTTTACCGTAGCTCTTTATCAGATCGCGGCAAAAAATTGACAGTAGTCATTAAAACAGTGGTTCCCAATCTTTTTTATATGGCGGAACACTATTAAGCTATTTAAAATTTTCGCAGTTCACCCATTATATTGGTTAATAATAAAAAGGTCTTCACTGAAAATCTGTCATTGATTTCTCAATTTTTGTCCCAAAATCATGGTGATCTCTCTCTAAAAAAAAAAGGTCTTCACTTAAAATCTGTCTATGATTTCGAAATTTTTTTCCCGAAATCATGGCTACTTAGCACTAGGAAGCCAAAATATTAAGCCAAAAAAAGCCAAAAAGTCAAACAAAGTCTTTAATGCTTCAAGAGCATCGCTTCGCGGCACAGCGGTTGGGAACCACTGTACTAAAGTAAATACTACTCAAAACAAGAAGTGGCTTGTATTCATGCCTAAGTAAAAATAATCATTTGAAAAAATACTACTGAATGACGACAAACAGGTTTATAAATGAGCAACTTTTCACTGTAAAAAACAATATAATAAAAAAATAATCATGACATATGGAGTCTCCAGCAATTTGCCACTATCTTCGGCTTATATGCTTGAAATATAATCCATATCGAATATACATATAATACGTATCATTAAAAACATCATTCTTTTTGACTACATACTAAAAAAATGAAGAGCTATTTTTACCACATCTAACAAACCTGCTGCAATAAACAAAAGTTCATTTACAAGATTGCACAAATTTTCTAAAAGTACAAACAAGATTAGTTGAGGCTATTCTTTGAGGGTAGGTTTTAAAACCCAACACAAGTGTCGGTGATCCACATCCCGGACTAAAATCGCATATTTCAACCTCTGTTTAGATCAGGTGGCCATATTTTTAAACTGATAAATCGAGACTTCGTTAAAAGAAAAAAATTCGTTCTTTAAAAGTAATGATTTCTAAAAAAAAGGTCTTCACTTTGAATATGTTTCGGATTTCTTGATTTTTGTCCCTAAAAAGCAGTGACCTCTAAAAAAAAGTCTTTACTTAAAATTGTAAATTTCTAGACATAATTGTAACCGGGAGATACACCGGGACAAGGCCTATACATCGGGATGTCCGCTAAAATGGGACGTAGGCTACCCTAGGCTTGAGGCATGAAAGTGAAATTCAACCAATAGACGTATCGTAAAGCTTATACATTTCTAATTGAGCATTTACTTAACTGGATCTAAAAACACGGAATTGTCAAGCCTTTTTTTTTTTATGAAAATAAGTTTTAATTAACAAAACAATGCTTAAATTTCCTTAATACAGCTAATCTTGCCGCCAACACTGTCCTAACATTTCGGTATCACGATTAACTGACCTGTTACAGCCTAATTTTAAATATTAATAAATCAAAACCGCTAATCCTTTAGTAGAGGTAATTGCTGTTTAGCTTTATGCCTATTTCCATTGATTTAATGCTTTGATTAAAATTTATTAAAAACCTGCACCCTTTAAAAATTACTTTAAAAGATTGTTCACTTAAGTATAAACTATTAGTTTTTTGCAATTCATTTTGTGCTAGTATTTGTACCTCATTGATATTTTTTGTTAAAATAGTGAAATTATATTATGGACGAATAAACAAGTTTTTAATGATATTACAGCTGATATATCTTTAAATGTATAATAAGCACAAGGGTTAAATTTTGTAAAACACCACAATTGATAAGTTTCAAATTTAAATTTAAATTTGTAGTATTGATTCGGGTGAATTGAAACCTATTACGAAGCTAGTCACAACGTAAATAATTTAAAAAAAACGACGTACGTACTCCAGCTAATCAGATATGTAATTTGTGAGTAACAATTCGTAATTATCTTATTCCTCCCCTTTCATTGAACGTCACTGCTTCTAACAAAAATCCTGCTGCACCTATCAGCTTGCTGTTCAGCTAAATTAAGCATGGGCCTACAAACGAGCACTTCCTTAGAATAACCATTCTGAGTCATAATCTGACAAACGCAATTAGTTATTAACCTATGTCACTAATAAACACCATTAATTATTCACATAAGGCAGTTTACTTAATTAGTTTTATAAAAGTTAAAATTTCGCTGCGTCCGCTTCCAACGAATTTATAATTTACAATAGTTTAATATCGACGCAACATGCCTCAAAGACACAAAACCATTTTGCTGTTCTGCTTCAGCTTGTGCAAAAAATGACATTTCATACATGTGTTTCTTGCGAGTTCTTTTAGGTAGTGATTCGTCCTGCAACTGCGAAACCTGTTCTTGATGAAATTCATATTTGAAAACACTGACTAAGTTATGGTGAGAATATATGCTGCTGATTTGCTAAAAATGGGAAAATTGTTTGCAGAAACTTTCTTCGACCAAAACTTCTCAGGTGTTTTCAACCAGATGGTAGGTACTTTCTCGCAGTCTGGGCTGTGAGTAAGTCTATTCATTGGTGTTAAAGATGACAGACCGAAATCGAACCTACCAAAACCGAAGGGTATCCACCCATTCCGATGTTCAGTGTGGGTCTGGTAATCGGCAAACGTCCTTTTCAGGACGGGGCAATGCCAGGATAAAACTGCCCTTTTCAAGGCACATTGCCAACAAGTTCCGAAGACTTACTATTCTTCTGCTGAACATCGAAGGCCTCACTGCAAGCAAGATGAACGTTCTTCATCACCTCGCTATGCAGTCTGAGGCACTCGTCATCCTACTGCAGGAGACCCACTGCACTGATGCAGAGAAGTTGGTACTACCAAACTACCAACTAGCTGGGTCTTCTTTAAGCAGGAAGTATGGCCTTGCCACGTTTGTCCACGAGCGATTGAGATACACGCTTTTGGACCAACCTCCATTGACATCGGAGATCGAGTGGCTGTGTGTGGACGTTGATGGCTATAAAATAGTCAACGTCTACAAACTACCGCCAACGCGATTGCGAACCCTGGATCTCCCAGTGTTTCCTCACCCTGTCTTTACGCTGGCGATTTTAACTGTCGTCATGCTGACTGCGGCTACGAGAACAACAGTCCGGATGGTGAGTGCTTGGCTGGCTGGGCAAGTATTAATTGTCTTGCCCTCCTATATAATGCCAAGGACGTTGCCAGTTTCTATTCCGGCCGCTGGAACACTGGCACCAATCCAGATCTAGCTTTCGCTAGCGCAGGTCCAAACAGTTGCTTACCGGATAGACGTGTCCTAGACAAGTTCCCCAGGTCACAACATCGACCTTCGCTTATTACACTACCAATGTTTGCTATGGCAGTGCCAAGCATGCCTGTTAAGCGATGGAACTTCCGCAAGGCCAAATGGAGTAACTACATTGCTTTGACGAATAAATTCGCAAACACTTTGTTGCCGCCTGATTCACTTGATGTGGATGCGGCTTACCAGGACTTCTGTAACACCATTAAGAAAGCAGCCAAAATACTATCCCACGCGGGTATCGAAATAACTATATTCCGTGTTGGGATGCAGAGTGTGAATCCCTCTATAAAACCTTTCTGCAGTCTCCTCAGGGAGACGACTCAAGTTTGGCTGCTACAGCTCTGCTTGCCAAACTTGACAGAAAGCGAAGGGATCGATGGTCCGAGGCAGTTCGAAGCATTGACTTCTCACACTCTAGTCGAAAAGCGTGGAGTATTTTGAACAACCTTACTGGTAGGTCACGACACTCTCCTCTTCACTGTCCCGTTTCGGCCGATGCTATTGCATCTCAGCTGGTTAGAAATGGGAAATACGAGGCTGTTGACCACAAGTCTTCTCGACTTGTTTTTCAAGAAGTGTCTGACCTTTCGAGGGCCACAACACCAGACGCAGTAAATATCTCTGACAATTTTTCACAGAGAGAATTTGCTGCTGCCCTCCAACATTTAAAACCAGGTAAAGCTCCGGGTCCTGATTCCATCTGCCCCGAGCGTATACTCCATGCTGGTTACTGGTAGCTGCTTTGAAGTCCTGGTTACGTGACTTCCTTTCTTTCTGTTTGCGCCGACTCAAAATTCCCCAAAATCTGGAGAAGAGCGCTTGTGGTCGCGATCCCAAAACCAGGAAAGCCCGTTGGCAACCCAAAGAGTTATTGACCGATATCTCTGCTCTGTGTCCCTTACAAGATCCTCGAGAGGCTTATCTACGCCTGCGTTGAACCATTATTCGATCCACTGCTCCCTAAAAGAGCATGCTGGGTTCCGACGCGGGAAGTCAACCGTAGATTAAGTTGTTCTGCTAACCCAGAACATCGAGGATTCTTTCGAGGCTAAAAAGAAGGCCGATGCCGTATTTATCGATCTGACAGCTGCTTATGACACTGTCTGGCACCGTGGCCTTACCTGCAAGCTGCTGAGACTACTTCCGGATAAGCACATGGTCAGAATGATTATGAAGCTTGTCCGAAATCGAAATTTCACCCTCACCACCGGTGACAGCAAGCAAAGCAGGCTACGCTGTCTTAAAAACGGCGTTCCTCAGGGATCGGTTTTGGCTCCCATCCTATTTAACATCTATACGTACGATCTGCCTTTTATAATTTCCAGAAATTTGCTTGTGCTGCTGATTTAGCATTGTTGCACTCATCTGGAAACTGGAAGGACTTGGAGGGGACTTTAAGCCAAGACATGTCCACACTTTCAGCGTATCTCCAGACTTGGAGGTTGAAGCTCAGTCACACTAAGACGGTAACGGCAGCCTTTCACTTAAATAACCGAGAGGCCAAACGTGAGCTAAAGGTCCCAAAACTTGACTCCCAAAACTTGACTACTCCTAATCTTCATCCTTCACCCCGAACTTTCAATTTTTCTGCTTCTAATCCCTTTAACCAATCTCCTCCGATCAACCTTAAGCTTCCCTCTTTCTGGGAAGATGACATCGAGTTATGGTTAGCTGCTGTCGACCATCAATTTCTTCTATCCAACATCTCCACCGAGCAAAAACGTTTTTCAGCAATCTTGAGCGCGCTCGATTACCAGGTCATACGTAAGGTACAAAATATTATTCGGAACCCCGGGAACCAGCCTTATCAAACCTTAAAACAAGCGTTAATCAAATTGTACAAAATCAGCGACGACAACCGTCTTGATCGCCTTCTGCACTAAACCGAATTGGGAGACCGTAAACCTACAGAACTCCTATCGGAATTACACTCGCTCCTTGGGGAATCATGCAACGCCGGCCCTGACTTAGATAAATTGTTGCGCAAGCTTTTTCTCGATCGCTTACCGCCCCAAGTCCGTTTAATTTTAGCTGGTTCTCCGCAACCAACTTTGGACCTGATGGCGCAACGCGCTGACGATATTATGGCCACAATGGCCACCACACCTTCTTTAAATTCAAATCCAACGCAGTTGCTGCAAAATCAAATCTTCGAGCGACGTCTCGACCAGCTCACCGACGCAATTGACGCATCGATCACTTTTCATAAAAAAAATAATTCTAGCTCTGCTCCTCGCGACCCGCAATTTTCCCGTTCATCGCATTTTCACCAATCCAGGCCCAATGACAGCTCGGGTCCTAAATTCCGGCCAAGCCGCGAAATGCCATCAACTTCCCGGCAGAACAATCGCTTCTCTCCTCGACCCACCCTACGAACTACTTCAAAAAACCTTTGCTTCTTCCACGCCCGCTTTGGCGATCAAGCTCGCAACTGTCGTGCGCCATGTTCTTGGCAGCCGCGTCCCCCTCGTAACCCCACTGATCCAAACCATTATCGTCTGGCGTCTCACGCCTGCACCTCTCAACAGAAGGCTCCCATCACGCACCATTTGCAGCCTCTCTTTCATGACACCTGTTCTAAGATGCATTTTCTTCTTGACACGGGCGCTTACATCAGTCTAATACCACCTTGTAAATTCTATAAGCCTTACTACGGTCCGCAAGACCTGATCGCCGCAAACGGCACCCGGATTCGCATATTCGGCACCAAACAATTAAATATCGACGTTGGCGCACGTTATACCCTCAGATGGACTTTCACAGTAGCCGATGTCACCCTGCCCATCATCGGCACCGATTTTATGCGCCACTTTGGTCTCGGCGTTGACGTGGCGAACAACGCCTTTATTTTACCACAAAAAATCTATACATAGTCGACACCAAGCACCACGAACACAAAGTCATCCCATACCTTGCATTTCAGGCCCCAACGTCGACGACACGTTTGACTCGCCTTCCACGTCACCACGCTGGCCTGATATCCCGCATAAATTTCCGCGTGAACGCCATACGGCGTTTGAATCGAGTAACGCAGACGCCGCAAACGTGGTTTCTCACTTTGTTCACAATTTACCTAAGATTGCCGTTGACCCGCCCCTCGTCACCGATGGCGACGTTTCATCTATTCTTCAACAACGGTAGACTTTTACCGTTTTGTCCAACCCCTACTTACCTTGGCGTAAAACTGGACAGATCGCTCACGTTTCATCACCACTTAGTGGCATTGCGCAAAAAACTATCCTCGCGCGTCACACTGCTAAGGCGACTCGTGGGCTCGGGACGGGGTGCTGGTGCTAAAACACTACACAGGAGTCTCTAGTCTACTCAGCAGCTGAGTACTATGCGCCAGTCTGGTGTCGCAGTGCTCACACTCGCCTCATCGACAGTGCCTTGAACGACGCCTTGCGCATAGTTACTGGATGCCTGCGTCCCACTCCAACGCACCACCTACCTGTACTCTCAGGCATCCAGCCAGCTGAGCTTCACCGACTGGGAGCGACACTCTCCTTGGCTTACCGTGGATCTCTGGACCCCGATCATATCTTGTATGGGTCCTCAGATACTCGCCAAGTGAGACTAAGATTCAGACGCCCGTTTGTGCCAGCTGCGCGGAATTTCTTGGACAACCTTGCCAGACTTGAATAAACAAATCACAAATGGAAAACGGAGTACTGTGAAACTGCTCCAAACTCCGTGCTTTTGTGCCCCGGACCGGTGCCAGGCCTGTTGGGATGGGCTTACCCCGAGCAGCTTGGGTTAAGCTCAACCGCCTGCGGACTGGTGTTGGGCGATTCCATTCGTCCATGCACAAATGGGGTCTCGCTCCTTCACCGAATTGCGAGTGTGGCGCCTCTGAGCAAACCGCAGACTATGTTCTAACAGCGTGCCCTATGCATCGAGCACCACATGAAGCACGAGGCTGACGGTTTTGGATGACGAAACTCGATGCTGGCTTAATAACATCAATGCCAGCATCTGATTCAGGCAGTGCAGCAATCTGGGGTAGTAAAAGGATAAACCCTCGGCCCCAGTCCTGTTTGTGTCTGACCTGGAGTGGATACCCTTCAAACGACGACGACGACGACGACGACGTCTCAGGTGTACAATTAAAAAAAGATTTTTTCACTACAACGTTTTCTGGAAATTCAATTAGTTCCAACTGAACTTTTGCTGCATCTATCCACTTGCAGATGTTTTTTGCTTCAATTGAAAATGTTACAATGTTTGTTACTAGAAAATGGTTTTCAATAAACAGCAACAAATATTTTCTCAGAAAAAAGTCGCTAAAGGGTACTGCAAAATCATTCGTCAACTTATTAATAAATTGCACATATCTGTAATTTTTTTACCTTTACATTGTTCTAAAAGGCTCGGAAAATAGATAAGATTACTCTGATATCATGTTTAAAACTTTTGAATTTCTTCTGAAATGCACGTATTGCAGTGATTAAATCTAATATAGGGCGTTTTTCTCCTTACAATTTCACATTGAAGTCATTAAAGTGTGACATCATGTCAGTCTAAAACCCAACAATTTCTAATTTTTTATCATCGCTTACAAACGCCAAAAATCCATTTGCCTTCGCATTGTTTTGATCTTCAAAAAAAATCATGAACTCCTTTCTAATCGACCGAATTTTCTTCAATATTCTTCCTCTATTTAACCATCTTACGTTGTTGTGTACAAGTAACTCCGTATAACTTGCATCGTTTTTTGAAAGAAAATTTTGAAGTAAACAATATCGCAGTGCGGATGTTGATTAAAGAAAGTTTACCAGCTTCATAATAGTCTCCATGACATCACGATATTCATCTCCATCTCACGATATTTCTTCATTTTACTGATTTTCATTTTGAAAATTCTTGCCTAGATCGTTAACTTGTTGCAGTTTTACTAAATCGCTTTTACAAAGCCAAAATTTCTGAAGTCGTTTTTATTCGCTTGAAAGTGCGTGGAATAAAAACCCCACAATTTTCAACTTAATCTAAGATTATGGTAAGCAGTTGCAAATTTGCTTATTGCGACTAATTGTATTGCTTATTATTATCAGGGAGCTCTTGCCTGGTAAACCGTGAAGTTGTTCTTACTTTCTTTTGTTTTAGAAGTTTTTTCTTTTGGAATTATTTTGGTACTGGTTTAGTATGCAGTCTACCTAACTTACCATCTGGTTGAATACACAGTCTACAATCGTTATGCAGTCTACCATCTGATTTAGTAGGTTAGGGTAGGGTTAAGGTTAGAGTTAGGGTAGTGTTAGGAGTTCGGGGTTAGGGTCAGAATTAGGTAGACTGCATTCTTAACCAGTATTATTATGTTTTTTATTGTGTTTTGGAACCCTAAATAAATTTGATGTTAGTTATCGAGTTTTTCAAAATTTGGTCCCATGATGATGTCAAGCAATCGCCACGATTGCAACTGTGGGATTTATTGAAATAAATTGTAGAAATCAATTGTGATTTTTAGCAGTGTTGCCAGATTGGGCGGTTTATTGCAAATTGGACTAGTTTTTGTTTAAGTTTGCGCGGTGAATTTCAAAGTGGAGCTCCGACAATTTTTGGGCGTTCTTTTTAGATTTGGGTGGTGCTTTTAATTGTGTTGACAAAGGCCATCTAGAACAGACGTTTCAAACTCGTAAAGGCAAAGGTTCCCAACTTGTGGGTCATTTTAATACAAGGGCGTCACAGCAAGTTGTATCAAAAAAGGTTAACGCAAAGTTGTAAAATTACACCTGAGTTTCTATCACAAACAAAAGTAAAGACTTTTATTGTCTTCATAGCTCTGAAAAGGGAAATGTACCAAAAATCGTGCCTTTAATTGAGTTGAAGATGAAAAAAAGGTCTGCACCTTTGTTTGCGGTGAAATTTTGCAACTTTTTTGGTTCGATGACTTTTTTTTTATTTAGGGCACGATTGTGTACCTTGCAATTTATCAAAAGGAGTCGTTTTGTAATCAAAATTCTAAAGTTTTGTAGGCGACTCTCAGTAATTTTGTAGCAATTACGAGCAGCATGCTATTACAGCAGCCAATCACAAACTTGGCACATGTTTATAGTTTATCACACTCGCTCAATTGCTAGTTTACCATCCATTGTTACGTCACAGGAAATCTAGTTCTACTACAGTATTTGCTCATTTGTTTCGGCTATTGAAACCAGTTTTGTGTGTGTTTCCGTTCAGTGAATTTTAGCTTAGCTGAGGTTTAGAGCTCATGAATTGAACTGCCAGGTTACGAATTTCGAACGTTTATAGCAAATACACATATTTATTACTTTTGAATACCGCAGTCTACTTAGATAGCACCTAAACAAGCAAGATTGGATAGTTTTTTCGAGATATCAAGATTTTAAGCCCTCAACAACACCAATTAGGCCAATGCCTACTGAGGAAACACCAATTACACCTATTGTTAATATCGAAATTTCTATTCGCACGCATCAACAATCATGTGAAATGGGGAAAACAATCATGTAATCAACAATCAATCATGTGAACAATCATGTAAAAACAAACGATCTTGGGTTTGTCCTTGAATACTATTCACAGCTTACTGATACTGAAAGATATAGACCTCTAATATCTGGTGGTCCAAAAACGTGACCCTTCTTGAGAGCGTTAGACGAATTGTCACAAATTTTTAAAAGCATGGCTTGAGGATGACAGGTTTTTCAGTTGGTTACTCTACTGTACACCCAATTCTCTGGTGGAGGCGTTTGTGCAAGATATGCATTGTAATGCAAGCACGCCTAAACCATAGAAATATCAAAAACCCTGTTTTTGTCAAAAACCATACATTAACTTCAAGAAATTCGTCGAAAAGGCTGTTAATCACCGAGGTACTGGTTACCACAAAGAAGCAACTTATGCTGCGAAAAACTTTGTCAAAAGCATGGAAACTGTCCAAAATGTGTGTGTGCAAGCTTGGAGGCAGCATATGCTTCACAAAGGAGAGAAAACAGAAACATAACAACTTCTATTGTTAAGACTGTGATTTTCTGTGTCTCAAATGACAACCCTTTGCGGGGATATTCCAAAGAAAAAAAATTTTTATGAAGCTTCTTCAATTTCGCATCAACTCCGGAAATGACGATTTAAAAAAGCATTTCCTCGAATGGCCGGCAATGCCAAACATACAAGCCCAACGATACAAAATGAGATTCTTGCGATAGTCTGCAATATGATAGTGCAAGAGATTGTCACTGAAACCAACAAATCTTTTGTTTCAGTGATGGGCTACGAGTCGTGCGATATTTCTGAAAAAGTATAACTCAGTTTGGTTTTGAGATACATGAAAGGTAACAAAATGCGCGAGAGCTTTACAGGATTTGTTGAAATAGATTCTGTTTCGGCAGATCAATTTCATGTAATATTTTTTGGCCCACCTATCTAAGATAGGGTGGATTTGCAAAAACTTCTGGGGCAGGGATATGATGGTGCATCAACGAGGCAAGCGTTTTCCTTAAATCTGCTTGGGAGAAGTCTGGCATGACTTACGCTTTGTATTTAATTGGGCAATATTTATCACTTATAAACCATTAGCGCGTAAGCTTCAGACCGTTGGAGTCAGTGTGCCATGTATGAAGAGGTTTGTTTCTTCTCTTAAAAGCGTTCTCAGTCAAGAACGCATGGACTTCAACATTGCGCCAAACATATATGAAGAAGCTTATAAAATAACTGGGGTCAAGGAGCCGACAAAGCCCAGGGTACAAGTTTATCGTGATGACGTCTGCGCTGGATTAACTTCATAGTATTTCAACGGGCCATATACGTATCTCCCATATGTCGACGGTCTGAGTTGCTTTTCTTTAGGAGCTTTTTGTTTTTGGTTTTGTTGTCAATCCTTCCTCCGAACAAACCAATCCAAATTGATGAGGTTGAGCGTTTGTATTGGTTAAATAATTTTGACAGCGAAGTAAGACTATGGAGATTTTCTTTCAGTTATGAAGTCAACCACAAATGTTTGCACTAGGTTTTCATGAGTGCTCGAGATTACCCAAGCGTGCGCAGTGCAATCTAAATCATCACCGTGTTACCCTCAACAACCGCTGATGCTGAGTTGTCTTTTTCGTATATTAAACGAGTGAAAACATGGTTACATTCAACAATGAGTTCCAATCGCCACTCAGATTTGTGTGTGCTTCATTACTATCATGAAAGGATTAATGAGGAAAAGATAAATCGAGTTACATATAACGTGCCTAGCCGACAAATGAACTTTTAATCGTAGTACCATGTGCTAATGTGTTGGAAATATTTGTTATATTTTATATACAAATTTGTTTGAGAAAGTGAATTTTATATTCTTGGAGTTGTCAGTGATGAGCATCAAGAGAGATTCCATAGGACTTAATGGTAGTAAAAGAACGCTACCAACGCTACCAAGATGGGATCGCCATATGTTGGCAGAATACTGCTTAAGTATTAAACGCGACTGACCAGGAATAGTGTACAAGAGCAAGAGCTGTAAGGGGAAATTTAATCGCTGATACACGTCCTTACAAATAATTTCTATCTTAACAAATTGTTTGCAGATGGATAAGTTGATTGTCTACCCCTTTCTCAATGACGTTAATGTGCAAGTATTGTTCTCTGGATTTCGTACCATTTTATTTGTTAACAATCTCTATTTGCTTCCATGTTTAGTGTAAATTTGCCTGCAAGTGATTTTTCTTATGATATAATACTCACTATCTTGCTCTACATTGTTATTTTTGAGATTTTTGCTTTACACGCTAGCCACAAATGCAATTCATTATAAAAATGTACCTTTGTTTGCTAAAATTTTGCCTTGCATAAAAAATTAAAAATTTGATTTCAAAAACAGTATAGTTTACATAAAAAAAACTACCGTCAGATTTGACTTCAGCACCTCCAAATTAAATTAAAACAACTAATTGCATCAATGCCACAAATTCTTTGTTGATCAGTGTAATTAATAAAAAATACTGGCCGTCAAAGCACTTTCAAGGTCCTAAAGATCGAAATAGTGATACTACCTGCTGTTCTATACGATTTTGTTTTTGACGTTGTACTCTTCGATCAAGTTGCACATTTTTGTGCATGTTGATTATAAAAATTGAGTAGGAGTGCCGAGGAGGCACAAAGGGGCTAGTAGTGCCTTTTGAAATTCATAGTGCAGAAGCATTGGGTTAGATTTGTCTCTTCAATATTGTCTACTCTATTGTCTCTACAATCATATAAACTCGACCAAAATTAAATCTAACAAAGTTATAAAATAGTGATTTGACTACAGCAAATAACCGTAGGTTAGCTAATCGAGAAAAGCGGCATTCTTTCGGTTGATAAGGGACTCACAATAAATGTGAAATATAACAATTTTTCTGCATTTATACAAGAAAACCGAAAGTCCATTAAATGAATGAACTGCCATGAAGAGGTGATGACTTTTTTTAGTCTTCAATTAATCTATCATATAAATTTGTATACCTGTTCGAAATATATTATAGTTGAAGACCAATAAAAACTCATCACTCTGATTTGAACACCCAGGCTTTCGCTTAATGACTTTTTCTTGGTCTTCAACTATATTTTGAACAGTTAATTTTCTATTTCAGACGGAACCTAACTTCAATATTTTCTATCAAACAAAAAAGGTGCCTTTGTTTTAGATTTTGCTCCTACGCCAAAAAATTTATGGGCACTCCTGATAGTAACATAATTTTTTGATAGTATTACAGTAGGTCAACGCAATTGCTTTACTTTTACTTCAATTTTAATGTTTCAATTGTTGTTCTTCGAGTTTCGGGAATTCCCGGAATTTAGAGCCTTTTTACATTTTCTATTTTCCTGTGGTTTTATGGTAATTAATATACAAACAAAGAAATGAATTTAAGAAAAAAGGTACATCTGTAGTATTTTTTTGTTTTAGATTTGATTAAAATTTTTAATAAAGTCAAGCAGTGATATTAGTGATAAATTTCAATAGCATTTAGCTAGCTAATTTGATACATCACTGTGATCAGGAGCGTCAGAAGCTTTTTGGCCGGGGGGGGGGGGGGCAAACTAAAAAAAAAAGCAACTATTGTTTTTAACTTGTTTACTTTTAAAAACATATTTAAAGTTAGTAAATCAAGCCTAAATCAAATAAATTAAGTTTTATCTCGAGGATCCCGTGATAAAACCAAGAATTTTCTTGTTAAAGCGCAGATTTTTTCAAAACCAAAAAATGGGAAACCCTGGTTGGTATGATAAATATTGGGTGTGATTAAACAACCAATAGTACGATAGGGTTTTTTCTATTGATTTTCTTGCTTAGCTATTGTCATATTTTTGACCCTGTTAAGAGTTTTTTTGTTGCAACTGACTTATTCATATATTTAACATAATTTCGCGTTGCTTACCAATCCTTTGTTGCGCTTTTGTTTAGTTTACTAACGCACTCTAAGAATATTAGATGCTATAACGTGTCACTACTTCAAAGAGATTTTCCATCACTCAATAAAAAAATCTTCGCGTTGACCATAAATTATTGATTATGGTCGAAATTCATCATGCTTTCCAATAACCATACTTTTTCTGAATATATGAGGAGGCCATATTCAAGTCAGAGTTGGAAAACCTCTAGTTGTTAGGAAGGTACATGGCAATGTTAACCCTATAGGATCCGAATGGTGCCCTTTGTTTTCTTTAGTCAAGTCGTCGGGTTAAAGAATTCTGTCTCTAAAAAGTTTTTATAGTGAAAACTTTATTGCCGCCCATCACTGCCATAAGTTGTCGTGCTTTGATTTAAACGGTTTGACATGCAAAAAACATTTTTGCCTTAATAATATGCTTTTTTACAGATTGAAGTAAAAACCTGTTAGATTGCAAAAACAAAAATTAATTTTTAAAAGTATTAGGCTACTCTTTCGCGATTGCCCCATACTTCGATTCATCATGCAAAGAAGTCATAGATGAAATGATTTATTGACAGGGAAGTTATCAGAAGACGCTTCTCTAGTGAATTGCCTACTTCCGCTAAATTTTATTAAACTTCTGAAAAAAATGAATCAAAACTCAAATAATGTCGAAACGATTGCATCGACAAACAAATCGGATACAAAAGAAGAAAACTGTAAACTGACTAATGGCGAACTGGCACTGCCTTCCAAAAGAAAAAGCTCGGAAGAAGAATCCGCCTCACATGGCACACCGAGGCAGTCGCATTACTCGAGTGATACAGGATCACTTAAGGAAGAATCATTTACATCCAATGATGAAAACACTGATTACCACGATAAAAACGGAAAATCAATTAGTCCTTTGACCGCTCTCAACTTTCCTCCTCCTCCACCGGATGAGGATGAAGACTGCGAAGAGCTAGAAGAGAAGAATGGGTCGAAAGTTGATTTTCATGAGGCATTAATCTCAAATCTTGCAAACTTTATGGTTAAACAAGCAATAAGCGAAGTCGTTTTAGTGGAATCCATAGTTGTATCCGCAATCAACGACGCAATCTTTTCTGTGAACCGCAAAGAACCGATTTCGACCGTTATTAGCGATGAAAATAGTAACGAAGAAGTTGGAGTGAACGCGGAAGAAAGCGAAAAATGTAATTCGGTAAGACGGATAAATTAATCCCTAAGCAAAATTCGGCTAATTTTTTCTTCGATTGACGTAGTGACTGCTTACAACCATTTATTTAAGAAAATATTTTTGCTGCATAGGCACAACAGTGGTATTTGTTGTTGTTTGGATTGGCTTTAACGTTATTTTCTAATAATCTGTATACAATTGTAACAAGAAATACTTACATCCGTACCAGGCCAAAACATTTTGGGGGCGAAACAGTTTTTCCGAATTTTTTCGACGATTGTCTATAACTAAATCATGATTCACATCATTCTCAAATATCACGAATTAGTGTAAAGCAGCATTTTTAAAACTGTGTGCCGCGGCACACCACTGTGCCCAGAAATATTTCCAAGTGTGCCGCGAAACGTTTTAAAAAACATTTGCCAGTGCTCCGCGACTGCAATGTAAACATAGTAGTGCCATTTTTTAGTTATCTTGCCATGATGACTTTATTATTGAACATTTCTTCTTCAATTTTATTGAACACGTAGATTAACAATTCACCTACAATATCATATTGTTATATTGACACTTTATACCAAAGATTAACTACAAAACCATATTTTTGAAGCTCGGCCAAGTGGCACAATTTATCCCACGTTAGGGGTAAGTAGTGTCATGTGTCATTTTGCTTAGGGGTAAGTTGTGCCAATATATAATTCTAAAAAGTTTAGCTGTCTTGTCCCAATTAATCATGCTGCATACAAAATGTTTGCTAAAATCATTCATATTGACTTTTTAAATTAATTTGTGATTAACTTTTTTGCTGTTTTTCTAACAAACATTTTTTAAATTTCTTGCTCCTAAAAACATTATTGTAGTAATTTTCAGGAATTTTCTAGCAAGATGTGATAAGAATTTATAAAAAATTTGTCATGCGCGACCACACAGCCTGCATGTTTAATTTTTTCATAACCTTTCTGTCGGTTTTTTAGGTATCTTGCTAAGGTCATTCTGTTTATTTCATTGGTCTGAGCAACATTCCTGATGCTCAAACCTTTACTGAGCAGCACTTTTTAGTTGTTCTTCACTAATTTCAGCACGGTTAGTCTTTCTGTGATACTTTCTTGGCATGATTCTAATGTCAAAATAGTTTTAGTTTCAGTATTAAACAACTAAGTAAATGTATAGCCTAAAAATAATGAAATATTCTTAAAATATATTTAAATGTCAGCATTGCACTGTTAAGGATCATTAAATATAAAAAATATGCTTAGTGATAACTTCTTGTATTTTTTTTTTGACAAATAATGCAACAGTAAACTTAGCTACGACTATGGGGTAAGCTGTGCCATTTCTCAACTTACCTCATAATCATTGGCTCTAATTACCCCAAACTGTAAGTTCAAGCAAAGAGTGAATTTTTTTTAAACTTAAATAAAATAAAATAGAAAATCAGATTTAAATAAAGTAGAAAATCAGAGAATTACGAAGTAAGATACACTTTATTCAGCATCAATAAAGTGACTTTGATATTTATAACGTTCACTTTAAAAATTGCTTTAAAAGTTAACTAAAAAATTTACTTTTTCATGGAAAAATCAAAGTTAAAAATTTTCACCTACCAAAAGCGACACGAAACTAAAAAGATATTCAAGATGGCCAACTTAGACCACTACTTGTAAACAGAAAAAGGCAACTTCATATCCTTTTTCTTTTTTTTACAAATGGCTCTGGAACTAGTTAACCCATGGCACAACTTACCCCACCTTCCACTTCTCTATAAGAAAGGAAAATTATGCTTTTTTGAAGCAGTAACGAAAAACCTGTAGAATTTCAATGTAATTCCCATTGCTTGAAGTTTTGGTGAACAGTTATCTTCCAGGCTCGTTTCGTGAACCTGAAATGTCAAATTCGTGGGCCGCTAAGTTTTTTGAAGAATTTTTTAATCAGATGCTTAATTCGAAATCAAGTTGATGATTAATTCAAAACTAAATTTTTTAATAACTAAAATGACAAGAATTATTAGCAAGAGTTGATTTTCCAGCCAAAATCAACCAATCACGTAAAAACCGATTTTTTTTTTGATTTCAATGCAAAATTCAAAAAAATAACAGGTTTCAGCCAAACAAATCAAATGAAGAACATTTTTTATTGGCCTTCACTTTCTTTTGTAACCGGATTGTGGCCCGCGGCAAATTTTCAGGTTAAAATTTTCCCGATGCGGCCTGCATACTCTCGCAAGCTTGACAAGTTTGTCGCAGACGATGTGAGAAATCAAAATGTAGTGAAGACCAATAAAAAAATATTTGTAAAAAGTTACATAGAAATTTGTGGCTTTCAAGTAATACGCTAAACGCCTCAGTTAAAGGAAAGCGTCGGAAATATAGCTAAGAACAAAAAAATCTGCACTCTGGTCCAAAAGTGCCGCAAAATTTGGAAAGGTAACAAAGTGCACCGCAGGCGCGAAAAGTTTGAGAACCACTGGTCTAAAGACTTTTTTTTTGTTTAGTTGTGAATGAAATAAAAACGTAAATATTAATTAGATTAGCTCTGCCGAAATCAATTTTTTAAGAGAAAAAAAGTGTTTAGTCGTTTAAGGATTATTTAAGATTCGTTTAAAGCAGGGGTGGTTAAACGTTTCAGCTCGAGGGACGCATTCAAATGTTGATTTTGTTTGAGGGCCGCACTATAATGATCTCTAAAAAAAGATCCTCACTTTGAGTCTGTTTCGGATTTCGTGATTTTGCATGCCACACAGAAAGTCGTTGCTGTCCATAGTTTGCCCATCTCTGGTTTAAAGTTTTTGCGTCAGAACCGTAAATAGCCGTTGAGTCAGCACCTCCAATAGGTCATTAGGTAGGTTTTTTTTTAGAAGCAAATAAAACAGGGAGAAATTGTAAAATTTATTCATTAAATTTGGCGAGACATTTGTTAGCAACTTCTTTTTTGTGTAGCTAGGTTTTTTCACTCACTTGTATTACAAAACTAAAGTCTTGTTGTTTAAAGTTTACGTTCTTTTCCAAACGTTCGTTTTTGAAAATTGTGGTTTTCATATGACATCATTTCACTGTGTTTCCGATTTATCTGGTGGATTTTTTTTGGAATATGTAAAATGCTTTTTGCTATATCAAAGAAACCGTTGCGACGTCATTTATTCTTTGTCACGTGCTAAAAAACCGACTAATTGATTTCCTTTGGGACAATTTATTCCCTTCGCATCAATTGGGCGTTTTCTAGTTATTAACCCATTAATGCCCAGCGTATGATTTATCATACGCTAAACTAAGTTTTTATAACTTTCATAAAAATAAGCAGGCGGTTCTAGAATTTTAGTTTTTCAAGATTTTTAATTGTTTTGAATTAAATTTTTATGTTACAAAATTTAAAACATATGTATTTCAACGTTGAGCAGTGAAACAAGTAATTTTTTACAACCGATATTTTTTTATTTTAGTTTTAGGGGGTGGAGATTTTATATTGTCAAAAATGAAATGACTTGTAGATGCAAATGATTTTTTTGCTTGATATATTGTTATTTGAGTTGCTGAGCCATCTTTTGCAACCAAAGTGATATTTTGGTTTTGTTTATACATAAAGTTATTATTGTTTGTTTATTGCGTATGATAAATCATACGCTGGGAATTTGTGTGTATATAAGATACGAAATAAAGTTTTTAAGATTTAAACAACAATCGATAATTCTGTTAATTATAAGTCAAAAACAGTAAAGCAATTATAAATTTAAGATATTTTGTTCTTTAATTGTCAAATTTCTATATCTGATATTCATTGCTTTACATAGAAGTAGCCTATTTACTGACAAGTAATGGTTGTACAAATGAAAATGAAATACTATATATATTTCATTTTTTGCTTCCAGATCCTATATAAAAATGCCTAAGAGAAAATTATTTCATATTGAAAGAGAAATTTTAAATATTATTGAATCTTGTCATGGTGCTGAACATTTTATTGAAAAAATTGATAATGCTGAAAAACTTCAAATGGTGCTACTTCCACCAATAGATGGAGATGATTCGGATGAAGACGATGCCTCAAGTGACTGTGACGAAACTTCAGCAACTGTGCGAGATATTGGTAAAGGTATTCTTGCAGAGATAGGTGAAATTAGACCAGTGGTTCTTAACCTATTTACTTGCTGCTGCACCCCTTTTAAATCACCAACCAATTCTCGCACCCCCTTTTAGAATTGGTTAAATATAACAAGTTTCAAAAAACGTAAGATGGAACCATATTTTAAGCTCAAAAAAAATAAATAAATCAGCATAGAAAGAAATTGCAGTAATATATTTAGAAGAGTGTCTCAGTGACTCTTTTGTTGTTGCTTCCTATTTATAATGACATCAAATCTTGGTGTCTTGGTGCTAAGTGCTACTCGCATGTCGTGTTGAGGATCCAAACGATTTCTAGATTTTGTTTTAATGTGAACCAGGCAAGAAAATCCTGTTTCACACAAATAAGTTGTTGCGAAAGGCACCAACACAGTAAGAGCCTTTTTTGCCAAAACAGGATATGTTTTTAATTGAGAAGCCCAAAAGTTCTCCAGACTATCATCAGAAAATTCCATTTTAATTCCAGTATTGTTTCTCATATCAATGAGATCTTGCATAATCTCGCTATTATTATCAATTTCTTCCAAATTCACCTTGAAAGGATGACGGGTCCAGTAGTCACAGGTTTGTATCTCTCCACATGAGAAGTAGCCATCGAATGCAGTACTAAGTATTTGTAAATGTTCAGCAATTGTTGAAACAAGGGGTGGATGCAAGGAAGCACTTTCATCGAGTGTTTCTTGAAGGAAAGGAAAATTTACCAAGTTTCCTTTCCTTACACGTCTAATGCACAGCTGAAGCTTTTCTTTAAATGCAGACAGCTTCTCACATGCATGAATTACGCTGATTCCTTGTCCCTGCAAAGAGCGGTTGAGCTCGTTGAGTGCTGTGAACACATCAGCCAAATAGGCAAGGTTTTGAATAAATTCAGGGTCTTCAAAATATTCAGCCATTTCATTTCCCATTTTACAGAGGAACTCTTTAATTTCATCTCGCAATTCAAACAGACGAGATAGCACACGACCACGTGACAGCCACCTTACTTCGGTGTAATGTAAAACCACGGTTTGTTCTTTACCCAACTCCTCACAAAACAGTTGAAACAGTCGGTGATTAAGTGCACGGCCACGAATCGTATTCACAACCTTAACGCAAATTTCCAAAGCTTTCTTCAGTTTGAGGGGTAATGTTTTTGCTGCAAGAGCGTGCCGATGAAGAAAGCAATGGGTAATTTTTAGACTGGGAATTTTTTTTCTTAGTAATGCAGCAAATCCTGAACGGTTGCTCAACATGGGGGTGCTCCATCAGTGCATATCGAACCAATCTTGTCTAAGTGAAGTTGGTGTTTTATGAAGAATTCTTTTATCATATCAAATACGTCTTTGGCTTTTGTTGTAGTTTCCAGTGACTGACAAAACAAAAAACTTTCTTCAATTTTCTTGTTTTTCACATATCGGACTACTGCTATTAGCTGACTATAGTTTGACACGTCAGTAGATTCATCAAGCTGCAGTGAAATCGTTACTGGACTTACCTTAATGTCAGCAATAACCTGCTCCAGAATATCTTCACTCATATCGATGATCCTATTGTGGATAACATCATTAGATAAAGATACTTGTTGCAACTTTTTTGCAGCTTCCTTGCCAAGAACAATATCTGCTATTTTAAGAATACATGGCTTGATCAATTCCTCTCCAACGGTATGGGGGCTTCTTTAACAATTTGGTATGCAGGTTCATAAGAAGCTAGCAATAGTGGTTTTTCTGATGCTGAAAACCCATACATACGTAATGTGCCGGCACGGTCAAATCTAGCCCTCTTGACTTGTAATGTCGCAATGTCATTTCCTGCATTCACACCACCATGCCTGTTCTTGAAATGTTCATCAAGTTTCGATGGTTTCAAGTTTGAGTTTGAGAACATAGTGCCGCACAGGACACACTGCGGACGTTGTGTACCATCTTTTTCGGTGATAAATGTAAAGCCATAATGAACATAGGCATCATTCCTGAAAAACGGAGAGAGAGACACACACAATTTGTCACACAGACAGACAATCAAAAGATATAAGAGACACAGAGACTCGCTAGATCTTTCTCTCTCTCTCTCTCTCTCTCGTCCTATTTGAACACCGACCGTGAGGGTATGGAGCCAGCTAAAACTTCTCTCGCACAGAAGAGGTTACCCGACACAGTTTATATCAATATTGTAATTTAATAAAGCTATCGTAACTGGTCCGGCGGTTTTAGACTAATACTTCACAGTCTGAAACAAGTACAATATAATATTAAAATATAAAGTTAATTTAACAAATAGAATATCGGTGATTATCTTCCAAATTAATAGATTAAAATTGATACATAAAGAACACAAGCATATCTCAGCTAGCACCTCGCCATGTGCTTAATTCAGTTAAGACAAAGAAGAATTACGCCACCGTGTTGCCAACAAAAAAGATACGTGACAAATTAAAAGTTTAAGGGCGAAAATAACACGTATATCGACAGCAATTCCACTTTCGTTTTTTAGACATACCAAAAACAAAGTTTAGTGATATTAAAGTCTGTAACAACACTCAATTCTGTTATTTTCCACTTGTAAATTTGAAGTCTGTAACATAACGTTTTTTTGTATTTAAAAGAGTAGGCCTAATCAACATTAATGATTCAGCATCCCCGCACCCCCTAGAAACATTTTTCCCCTGGTTAAGAAACCCTGGATTAGAGCCTGTAGTAAAGCTGGTGTTGAGGTTTTGGACGTAGACAAGAAGTAACACAAAGCTTTGCTAAGAAGCAATGTTCACGTGCAAAGAAATGCTCTCGCAAATGGCATAATAAACCATTGAAACAGTCTTATGAAAAGTATAATTGTGATTTTAGTGAAACTGAATCTTCGATTATAACAAAATTTAAAGACCAAAATTTTGAACCAATTGATGTTTTCAAGGATTGCTTCTCTGAAGATATAATGAATTATATTTGCAGAGAAACCGTTAAATATGCCGTACAAGGCGGTGACTTTCAATTTACTCTGTCTGTAGATGATCTTTACAAGTATTTTGGAATCCTACTATTATCAGGCTGTAATAAATTGCCTCAGAGAAGAATGTATTGGGAGACAAGAACTGATTCAAACAACTTTTTGGTTCGTCACGCAATGAATAGAAATAAGTTTGAGAAAATACATAAATATCTGCATTTCAATGACAACATTAAACTTGATGCTTGTGATAAGTTACCCACTTGCGCCATTCTGTTGTGTTCTTGGGCAAGACACTTTATGGCACTTTCCCCTGCTTTGTGGTCTTGACAAGCAGTTCTAAATTACAGTCATATCTCTATTAAATTACCAGCGGACAGCAATATCTTGGCATCTCCTGAAGCAGGTCGGGGTAAGTGCTTACCCTATGTATAGCGCCTCCGTCGCTTTCCTGCGAGTCAGGATGATAAATATAGAGATAAAAATAAAATAAAATAAAGGGTAGGCCTCTATTAGATTACCTGAATGATAAATTTTGCCAGTATGTAGAACCAATGGGCAACCATTTCTCTCTTAATGAAGCAATGGAGCCTTATTTTGGACATCACGAGATGAAGCAGTTTATAAGGGGCAAGCCCATACGCTATAGTTTCAAGTTTTGGTGCCTTGCCAGATCAGATGGATTTTTAGTGAAATTCTATCCCTATACAGGTAGGAGACATAATTCCAGGTAAAACATTGTGATCTTCAGTTACAGAAAAACTATGTTTACAGTTTGTGCCAGTGGGGTCATGCATTTATATGGACAACTATTTTACCTCTCTACCTGTGATGAATGCCTTGTCAAATAATGAGCTCTTTTGTTTCGGGATTATTCGAAATGATAGAACAGAAAAGGCACCACTACAAGATATAAGCAAAGCTGAACGGGGTACATGCTGTGCAGTTGAAAATAAAGAGAATGGAATTACACTGCTAAGATGGCACGACAATAGTCAAATAAATCTTGTTACCAATTTGAAAGATGAGAAGGCTTTTCCTGTTGGCAGCTGTAAACGATGGAAAAAATCAGAGAGAAACAGAGTATCTGTACCTCAACCAAACATTGTAAAGCTATATAATAAACAAATGGAAGGCGTTGATTTATTTGACAAAATGAGAGGTCATTACAAATTAGAATTCGATCGAGGAAATGGTATTGGCCTTTGTTTAGGTTTTGCCTCAATGGAAGTATTGTAAATTTATGGATTCTTTTCCGCTCTATTCAGAATAGTATTTCTCTGCTAGAATTTACAAGAAAAATTGTTGTTGCATTGCTAGGGGCACCAGACTTAAAAAGTAGAAGAGGAATACGTCCTAAAACAAAGAAACAAATTCCGCAAGTGGTACAATTTCATAACAGAAATTACCTTGTCAATAAAATTGAAACCCAAAGACGATGTGTAGATTGCGGCAAATGTACCAAATTTGTTTGCATCAAATGCAATGTAGGCCAACATCCTGATACATGCTTTCAACATTTCCATCAATAAATGGTATTTTTCTATACTGTATGTTAATTTCACTTCATATCAGAAAGTTTTTGAAATAAAAAATAATAAATAAAAAAGTAGTTTTTCTATCATAATTTCAAAATTTTACTCATTAATTTCCAGCGTATGATATATCATACGGTCTCAAAAACCACTTTATATTTAAAATATTCGCAAAAAAATTATGTAGGCTTCTAAAAGACACAAATATATGCAACACTCGTATATGAATAAAACAAAAAAATTCAAAAATTTTTAATTTCGGGCATTAATGGGTTAAGTTGATGCTGTTGCTATAAGCAGAGTTGGAGATTTTTTCTGGCTTTAAGAAAGCGAAGCGCAACTTGCGCAATGCCACTTGAAATTCATCTAAAGCGCAATGTAATTATTTAACACTATATTTAGCGCGGCGCAACGTGATTTTTAAATCAATAAAACGTCATTAAGTTTGTACTTTTTCAACTCATAAGCGCAGCTCAATCGGATTTCCAATCGCCTACACTGAAAACAACCAAAGTACTGTAGATTGCGCTTTTGCAAAATAGGACTATATAAAGCGCAGCGCAACAAAGCGTAATAATTTGTTTTAATCTTTGATGCGCAGCGCGACTTCCGCTGTTGCGCAAATTGCGCTTTGCGCTTCAAATTCGCTCTGCCCATCTCTAGCTATAAGGCAAGCTGCAAGTAATCAATCAAATCGTTTTATCTTGTTTTCAAACTTCTCAGGTAAACGCTTGATGTCCCCGAAGAAAGCGAGACCGAACAGTTCGAAGGGTAGTTTTATATGCACTAAATTTATATTTGCCACTTGATTTAATCTCTTCTGTGCATTGTTTGCTCATTCGCACTTTACGTTAACTATTTCTTTTTTTTTTAATTAAAAATACTACCAATTTGATTGAAAAAATTGACAATATTTTGGTTTTCAATTTGCTTTTGACGACCTTCTGTCGCCATGAATACATTTGTTTACCTCCAAACATGAAGTTTGTGCTGATAGAATTTTTTTAACTAATCGATTTATTTGAAACAAAAATCTTATTCTTCTTTATTAATTCAGTCGCAGCTTTTCGAGTTAACTGTAACTGTCTTGTCTTCATGACTTGAATCAGTCTGGTTCGTAAGCTATTCGAGATTTTAACCATAAACCTTTGCTTTAAACTGCTAATCAATTTGCTTAAATAGAATAGTTTTTTTGTTTATCTTTATAATTTAATGGATTATTTTGTATTTAATCCATACAAAAGGTTTGTTTTAGGCAGGGTTGAAAACTTGATAGATTTTTATTCGAGTTCAAGTTCGAGTTCGAGTTTACAAAAAAAATTTGCAAGTTCGAGTTCGAGTTCTATTCGATGCTGTAAAAATCAAAAGCGCGATTAAGCCCATCAACACAGTAGCTTTTAAAAATTGAAAGGCTATCACGAAGAAATAAGCAAACTTAAACTTACTAAACTGATTTGATCTATGGTTTACTAAAACAACCAGCATTCTCGCTCTCATTTCATGTACTAAAACTTAATCAAAACTAATGCTGTAGTTCAAATGCAAATTTTTGGCTTAATTAAGAAAAACAAGTTGAAAAGAAATTGAATTAAAAAAGCAATAAAACAAAACTCAGAGAAAAGTGAAAAGAAATAAATCATGGACAATAAGCAAAAAAATTTCTTCGTGGTTCATAACAGAGAGAGAGAGAGAGAGAGCTTTTTTATTTGCATCAAATTTTTAAATATATAGCAGCTATAACGAAACACAATGGATTTTAAATAGTGAAATTAGAGAAGTTGATTAATAATAAGAAGCAATTTATATAAACCAAAATCCACTATAAAGATATGATGAAATAAAAAAAATAATGAAACAGGTCCTTATGTAGGCGTACCAGCCGAAAAAATGTTAGGGGGTCAATACAGTTTTGACAAATTTTATGACTTTACCGGAATCATGATTTTTAGTACTTTACAGAAATGAGAAAAAATTTTGTCTCAAATTTAGAGGGAAAACCAAAACAAAAATATCGTCACTTCGGTTCTGTTTCAGATTTCTCGATTTTTATCCCAAAAAAGTAGTGATCTTTGAACAAAATCTTCACCTGAAATCGTAATCTTTTTTCTGAATTTGGAAACTTGGTCCTACAAACGTAGTTGGTTTTCTGAGTTCAAAAATTTTTTGGTTGCACAAACAATTTCCTGTGGCTATCTGAAAAACTCTGACTTTGCCCAAATATTTTTTAAGTCAAATACAACGCAGTTGTATGTGAAGTTGAATAATTTAGTATCAAAAGTAAAATCCAAAATATTTATTCTCTTTTCAAAAATTTTCAATTAATCAATTCAAATTTGATTATACATTTTTTGAGTTCGAGTTCAGCAATTTTTATTTTTCGAGTTCAAGTTCGAGTTTGGCAAAAAAGGGCTGAGTTTTCTGAGTTCAAGTTTGAGTTCGAGTTTGCGACCCTGGTCTTAGGCTTATTCTTTTCTAATCTTAAAAAGGCTTTTATTTATTAATTTGACCACCAGCATGGCAGCAGTTTAACTTTCGTCATTTGTGCTATCAAGCCACATTGATGTGATTATTATTATTTGTTCATGTTGCAGACAGAGACCACTCCAATCGAAGACGAGTGTCACGACGATATTCTGACTACACAAACCTCAAAAAGTGAAAAAACAGCAACATTGCCAAATTCTCCGGTTCCTGAAGTTGAATCTACGTCCGACGTAGCGGAAAACGGTGAGCCAAAAGACGATTGCCAATCAGAGCCAAAGAAATCAAAAAGTAAGTCCTTGTAGTTTTTAAAAAAAATTTTGGAGAAAAATTAAAAACTCGTTCAGGTGAAACCACTTGTGAATCGAACTCTTTAAGCGATGCTCACTTGAAATCTGACGGTGAAAATGAAACAGCAACTGAGCCGCAGCCGATCTCGCCTCCGCCTGCGACTGCAACCAGTGAGAAACCAGGAAAGAACGACAGCGAAGAAGTTACACTTTCACAAGAGCAGCCAAACGAAACGAGCTCGGACAAAGACGAGACTCAATTATCATCGAACGAGCCGAAACAAGGTTTGCATTTATGCATCGACGATGAACCGCAGAACAAAGAAAGTCAACCAAAGGAGCAGATCATACCGTTCATTGAACAAACTTCTCAACAGGCCCGAAACGAAAATTCAATTTCGGAACCTGGTGCCCTAGATAAAACTGATTCAAATTCAAAAAAAGGGTGTTGTGTCCTTCTATAATTCGTTTAATATTTTCACGAGCATTTTAAATGATTCAAAGCTTTGTTTGCATCGAGCTTTTTTATTATAAAACCATTTTATAAGCATGGTTAAGTTTCGAGGCACGCTTTGACAAACCAGCAAAAATTTGGCCTTTATTTATTTGAAGTAGGGTGTAGGTCAATATTGAGGACGCTTTGAAGCATCCTCAAGATAAAGCAAATATCAGTTTTGTCAAGAACGAAAATTTTTATGTAAACTTTCACATTCTTCTTTAACAGTTTCTGTTGTTATTTTATTGCTTTTGTAATGTTTCCATGTTTTTATTTTCTATGTCCGAAAAAAATTTGAACAAATATCTAATCGTATAAACTTTACGAAGCTTAAAATTTTTGTACAGCAGAGTGCAAACAATTTCATAAAATTATCTCTTGTTTGAACCGAACAACATTTTATCAAAACCAATAAAGAATGTTTAATCAATTTCTGACGTTGTCAAAACTTTATAAATGCAGAAGAATGTTTAACAAAAACTTTTCTCATGAAACAAAGTAGTCTTAATTAGTGAAAGTGTTTGTTTGCGATCGATTTCTGATGAAAAAAGCCAATAAGACAATGCGTCTTTTATCAAAACCTCTTGAATTAACTTTTCATTTCTCAACAAAAATGATGTTATGCTTTTCAACATTGTTTTTACTTTGCTTCAATATTTCATCTATCTCTGCCTTTTTTAATCATATTTCGAACCTCATTTCAAAACTTGATGTTGATAAAGTGGAAGCGGAAATTTCACCTTTCGTTGTTCGCCGAAATAAACAAGCGACAAAGTTTGTTAAAATCTTTGTAAAAAAACAAGTTTGGTAACGTCACTTACTCTCAATCTAGCAACAGCATGAACAATGCAAATGATAACCCCCCTTTTTTTTATTTTAAATTGTTTAATTTTTGTTTATCCGATAGTATGGTCTAAAATTATGACACAGCTTTTAGGGTTTAAAACTGAACATAGACAAATGCATTTAAAATCAATTGCTATTTGAGTTATTGAAGAAGTTTAAATTTCAACTTGTTCTGCTGATATAAAAAATAACTTGCCGGTTAATTTTTTATGTTTCGATCATATTTTAACTTACTGCTACATATGTGTCTTTTGAATTTTTAAACTGCGGTTAAATTTTTTGATCGAAAATTACTTCAAACTTCGTACCGATAATGCATTTTATAATTTGTGAAAATTTCGGTTTTAATTTTTTTCCTGTAACTAGTATTTATTTGTAGTTGCACCGATTTTTTTTGTAATTTTTTGTTTTGCCGACGTAGTGGGTTAGTGTGGATTTTTTTATCGCAATTTTTTGTGCACATTTGTATGTTCAGACAGCTGCAACATTGAACTTTTTAAGTTGACTGTTAGTTCGCGTGGAATCTCGGAGTAACGATGTTACTTGTTTATGGTTATACGGAAAAAATTTTCTTGTAAAAGTTGATATTAGACCTATTTTGAAAGTTCTGCTATGGAACCCACGCAGTTAATCTTTAAAAGGTTATTTTTCTGTGTTTTGTCAGTTTAACTTACTAATTAAAAAAATGGTTTTAATACTTTTTTTCGTCGCCGCATTGCCGAAGGAAGTTCTTTTTTTCATTGGTAAAAGTTTTTTTGGAGCAATTATTTCGCAATCGATCTTAGGGTCCAATCTAACAATTGATTCAAATGTAGTTGGTTCGAGTTTCATCAGTAGTTTGTTTTATTTCAAAGGCTTTCAGACTCCAGAAATGGAAGGACCAGGTCTGGCCCCACAGTATTTGTGATTCTTTTTCTGCACTAAGCACAACGATTACTGAAGCAAAGCCACGAGTTACTTGGTAGGAAATACGTAGATTATTGTGGCAACACTGCTCCTCGAATAAACGCGAAACAAACGCAACAATCCGACAATCATTTCGTTTTTATTTACGAGATGAGCGCTTAAAAAGGGCCGCGATAAAATTAGAAAGACAAAAGGAATCCTTTCACCCACGAAACATCCCTTTCCACCGTGACCGGGAGGACCTGCACACACACACATACACACACACACAATCGGCAAAGCTGGGGACCAGCGGAGGCGCCAAAGAGCTGTTCGTATCAAATGTAAACGCGTCTTCTTCACTCGACGTCGACCTCATCGTCGCTGTCGGCGAGCGAAAGCACCGCGAACTTGCTCTGCGACACGAAGTCGATCGACTGTTCCTTCTCCGCCTGCTTCAGCTTCGGTTTCGACTTGGTCGCTTTTCCGTTGCTGGGGGCGGGCTGTTCTTGGCCGGCTGTGGCGGGGTCAAAGGTTAGTATATGACCGTAACAAAGTAGAATTAAGTCAGCAATTCAGTTTCATCGGCGTAGAAACGATTGGTTTCGGTAATCCAAACACGTTACGAAGTCGCTTTAGCACACGGATTGATTGGTTATCAAAGTGATTCATTAAAATATTAATTAAAAAGTTTCTCTTTTTTCAATTTCAAACCTTATTGATAGCATATTATATGTTGCTATAAATTTTTACGAGCGTTAGAAAAATTTCAGTCGGCAAAGCGAGCAGCTCGCGTCATAATTAGATTAAATTCAAGAATTCGAAATTTTCGATTCAAGTTGAAATCGATGGAAGAACCGAATGCATTTTTCTGAGGCGACTACATCTGACAGTGTCGCCAGTGACACTCCAGCGTAAGCGGCAATATTGCGAAGGCGCAATGTCGCGAGCTGGGTACACGAATTCGTTCCGCGTTACAGACGCACAGTTTAAGTTTCAGACGTAAAGACGCGAGTATCGTGGAATGTTTAGTTTGTTTTTATCGGGCTCGTTGTACTTGAATTAGAAAACCTACCTCCATCTGATCGATCGCACTCGGGTCGGGAATCTCTGCTCGAATCGCGACGTTTCTCGTTGTATTCGCTCCTGTCGGCAAAAAACACGTGATGGTTATTGGGACAACAACACGTGACCGTTGTTTGGACATCACGTACTGCAAAGGGATTCCAACGAGAGCCGAAGCAAATGACGTTAAATATACAAGCAACGGAGGGTCACCTTGAAAAATAGTTTATAGAGGGTTCGGTCACGTGATCAACACGACTACTTCTCGGTTGATTTGAATCTGGTTCTTGATTAAAACTAAGCCTAAAGGTGCCTAAAAGATTCAGTTTGCCGTTTTTTTGTTTCGCATAAATTCAAAATTTCCTTTCAAAAAAGGTTATACAAACACTAAATTTCCCTTAAAAAGAATACTCATGGGGAATTTTCTATCAAACCAGAAAATACGGGACTGTGGACTATTTTTGCTTCCTTCAATGTCAGTGGAATTTTGTCAATAGAACAAAGGCAACGTTTGCAGCGAGACACTTTTTTTGAAATATTGCAATCGAGTCTAGAATGATTTTCTGATGTATGTTCAGGAACAGGAACAATCTGCTCCTCACGCATGTAAATTTAATTGGTCGATCAAACGTCAAAAACTACGAGTAGATGTATGACTCGAAATTAAATCTCAGCTTCTCATACCGTGATTTATTTCTTCCTCCTCCGTCTCTCCTGTTTCTTCCGGAATTATTTCCATATCCTGATCCGCTCCGATACGACTGGCTGTCTCCGTCGCCACGACGACGGTTGTCTCGGTAACCGGAGCCTTCGTTATAGTTCCGGTTGCGGTGCTGATTATTTCCTTGTCCGTATTTATTTCCATATTTTGCTCCTCGATAGCGATCCTGCAAAATCCTTTAGATTACGGAGAGGTTAAGAAAATAGAAGTGAAGGTGATGACGTCATGATCTGGATTGTGATCGAGGAGGAATCCGACAATTAACAAGAAATGGTCACAGCAGATGCGAGGGTCATGTTGAATTTATAATCGCATTGATAAAAGAAATCACACAAACAACAATTCGAACGACTCGTGTTAAATAAGATGACGCGAGCGAAGCGAATCGACGTCAACTTGCAGCTGAAGCCGCGATTGATTTCCCAACTGTGAAGCGGAAGTCGAAAATGCGAGGTCGTTACGACTCACGTCATTGCCGCGGTCGGATTTGTAGCGGGGAGGGTCTCTTCGGGCCGCGTAACTTCGTTCGTTTGTTTCGCTTCCGTCTCCTGGCTGACCGCGATTGACCGGAACCACTTCTTCATCCGCTGCTCCTTCCGGCATCCTTGAAAATTCAGATTTCCGTCAAAAAAATTACAATTCACATAAGATAGCAAACGTAACAAAATAATGTTCCCAAAAATTTTTTATTGATTTAGGAGTAAATTTGAAACTTGCAGAAGTGAATTTTGAAATGGTCACCTTTCTTCGGCGTCATCCTCCCGGGATCCTTCGGCTTCCTCTCTTTCTCCGCGCTGATCCGTTTTCGGAGCAGTTTTGTTCCACGGGCTAGGTGCAGAAGATATTGCGACAGAAACGTTCCGATTAACTGAGAACAGAGACAAATTTGTATAGTTTTGTTTAAGGCTGAATAAAATTTAATAAGGTCAATTATGAATGCAAAAAAAACCTGGTGGCGGCACTGAACAAACCCGACAAATTGAGAGAACCTTGGATTATTCGATTATGAAAAAAAACGAAACTGATGTAAACGGGGTCAAATTTTTAGTAAAAAATCCTAATTCTCGCAAATTAAAAAATGTCACGTTATACTCCTCGAACATATTAAAATAGACCGAGAAATGTTTGTATTGTATAATAGTTAAATGCAAGTTTTCCGAGTAGAGCTGACTTCTCCGAAACATTCCAAGATCGGTTTTAAAACGACAAACATTACGGCACTGCTTTAAAATATGCCGCCAAAATTATTTTTCAAACGTTGTACGGCAAATCGTTTATGTTCACTAAATCCACGGTTATTTTGTCTGCCTCCAGCACGGGAGGTCCGTGCTTTAAAGTTTTCCGCTATATTTCTATAATCCGCTGATTTTCCGCCACGGCTTCCGCTTGCTTTTTCTGCGTCCGCTTTCAGTCTGAACTAACCTTAAAGGTCCGTTTCCATTACGAGTGCATGATTATTCTTTGTTTATAGATTCTTTTCACGCTTAAATGTTGTGTTGAGAAAGTAAAAAAAAATCAATCAACAAAGAATAATCCCACCAACGCTCGTAGTGGAAGCCGACCTTTACACGCTTCGGCGTAAAGATGTAATTAATAAAAAAGTTAAATCTTCAAAACGTTCTCATTTATCTTGAATTTCAGTAATTTGGAAATTTAATTCAACTAAAATCAACTGGCTTCACCAGGTCAATCAACACGAACAACCAACATACGAATGTTGACATAGCTGCTGCCGATAAAAGAAGTTTCTTACCTGCAGCAGGTGGCTTGTCGGCAGAAAATGTCTTCTTCCCCCAGGCATTTTCCTTCGGCAAAGGAGCAGGTTTGTACTGCGACTTCGGCGGTTCTTTAACAACCTCCGTAGATTTGAGCGGGGCGCTGTTGCCTAGTCATAAAATTCACTGATCAATTTCGATTCAAAAAAGTAATGAAGCAGCTACAAGATTAGTGTAAAGTATCGACTAAAACCTGTTTAAAAACAAAATCAGTTAACAATTACTAATAGCAAAACTAAATTTCTTGCTTCTCCTATTTTCCCGTCAGGATTTCAAACTAATATTTCCGGCATACAATCAGGAAGCAAAATAATAATTGCAGGATCCAGGAAACGAAAACAGCTTCGAATCTAAGTCATGCTTTTGATAGGAACGGTTAATCGCCGAAAAGATTTATATTTTGGGAGCAGGTCTTCCTGATTCAAAACTTACTTTCAGCATGTTCCTCCGAGGATCGAACCGAAGAAGTTCTTGACCGTCGGGGTGATGAGGAAATAGGTTCGTCCGATCTTTGACTGGACATACGAGATCTGCGATTTGTGTTCCCGTCGTCTCTGGAAAAGAGAACCAATTACGTAACAACGATTATAAAAAGATCCCGAGAGATAATTACTATGAGAAGCAACAATGCAACATTGCAATATAACATCACATAACGTCAGCACCAATGCAACGTCACAAGACAATGGTGCCACTCCACATGGCGGAAGGATGTTAAGACCAAGATTATTGCTTAAAATAAAAAATAAGACTCTTCAGGAACACCACAGAAAAAAAGTAAAAATAACAATGATCGCAGAAAGAGAGGATATACGTGGAGTTTCTTAAAGCAAAAAGAGTTGACATTAAATAAGAGTAACCAAACAAAGTGCCTTTAAAAGAAATAATAGTATGACGTAGGCAGAAATACTAGAGGTCTGAAAAGCGCCGTATTGGCTGAGGAAGCACTGAAAAGGATATTTCTAAGCTCGAGACAGGATTGAGAGTAATGCAAAGACTTCCTCATAACATTAGAGCAGCGTTTTCCATATATCCATCCGTCTTAAATTTGTATTAGTGTCCGAAAACTCACTGTTGACAATATTAAACTTGTAATGGAAAGTTTCACTGTCCGAGTTTTAAATTCGGCACCTTTTGCACATAGACCTACTTGCTCGCCAAATGTTCTTCTCTTTGTCGTATCATCTTGCTTTCGATTTCTCTTTCGCGAGCAGTTGTGTCGACCGGCTTGGCGTCGCCGAAAATCGATGATCTGGCTGACACAGACGGCTGTTGCGACGTCCTGAAAAAGCGGGATTATTTCAATCAAGTTCGCCTTCATAAAAAGCACACAGAAAGATAAAAAGATGAGGGTTTGATATTTTCAATTCCAGTAAAGTGTTTGTATATATCAACATGCCAACAGCGCATTTTTTTAAAAAGCAGGAAGTAGGATTTCAAGGTTAGGACATTGGCAAAAGCAAATAAAAAAACTATAATACAAAATTCACAGATGAAAGACCCTCCAAATATTTGCTTCACTTTGAACAGTCGAATAAAATGGTTCGATAAATTGACGAGGAGGAACTATAAACGCACGCAACGCCGCAAGCGGTCAGATCTGACAATTAGTGCAGAAGTGAATAAGGCAAAAACTAGTTTTCTGTTGTTCTAATATTCTAGGAATACGGCAAATGGTAGTTTGAATAGCAAACGCTTTCAAAAGCAAGGCAAAACTCTATTTTTATTCCCGTAAATATAAGACTCGTAGGAGATGGTCTTCTAAACCCAACCAGGACCACAAAGAGCTGATTTATCAAGTGGTTTTTGATTTTAAGTGATTGCGCCTGATTATTCTATAGCTAACAGAACAGTTTCTCGACGGCGCTGGTGTTTTTGGAGAAAATGCAAGTCCTTAGTCATTAGTGCTTTTCAACCTTTCAACCAGCGACCCGAGTATTAAGTTTGTTTTAAAACTTTGATGACTCGAATACATCTTTTCACTTTTGAGTTGACTAGCTGTACCACCCATCATCATTACGCAGACTAATCATGCACTGGTTACACCAGTGGTTCTCAAACTTTTTACAGTCTGGGCGCACTTACGATACTACAAATAATTCTGGGCACACTTTATATAAAAATGCACCAGAATGTCATAATTAAGTCAAATACATACCACTTAAAAATAACGAAATTATCTTTTTGTTAATGGGAAACATGTGCTTGATGAGCCTGTGAGATTTTCTCAATGTTCGGTCTTATGTTTGAGAGGCAAACTCTCATTTCCTCATCGATGCATTGCAGAGTTCCTCTCTTTTTACACTTAATTGTGGCGAGGGTAGAAAAGCCAAGTTCACATAAATATGACGTTGAAAATTGCAATAAAACAGTCAGTGCTTTTTTAGATATCGCGACATGTTCTTTTCTGATAGAAATCCAAAAAGCTTCAAGAGACCACTCTTTGTATTTCATCATCAATCCACGATCTGTGGACACAGCTGCCAGTTCTTCTTCTTCTGTCAGTGTTAAACTATATTCAGAGGTACTTTCTAAAAAAGGATTTCTAATCCAGTCATATTGCGCAGTGTTAAGTGATGGAAAGTAAAAATTCATTTTTTCTTCTAAAGTTGATAAATGTTCAACTACAAGTGGAAGGATTTCAGTTTTGCAAGTATTAGTTACCAATGGGAACATTTCTAAACTACCTTTAATCGCTGTACTTTTCCAAACGTGTAATTTTTTCTGAAACGCTTTTATCTTGTCAGTGGATGTAAGAACGTTTTCCCCTTTCCCTTGCATACTGGTGTTCAAAATATTGAGATGCTGAAAAATATCTGCCAAATATTGTAATTTAGCAATCCAAAATTTACACTGCAGGAGGTCACAAAAATGTGATTGCTTCATTGCTTCAAAAAATGCAAGAAGTTCTTGTCGTAACTCGTGTACACGAGTAAGCACTTTGCCTCTTGATAGCCACCTCACATCGGTATGTAAAAGTAATCGTTTGTGTTGAGAATCCATATTGGTACAGATTTTTTCAAATAGCCGCGATTTTGCAGGTCTTACTTTTATAAAGTTTACCATCTTAACAACTTCATCTAAGACCTCTCTTAAATTCTCTCCTAAGGTTTTTGACATCAAGGCCTCTCTATGCAGAAAGCAGTGAGTTACAATAACATTCTCGTTTTTCTTCTTTATAAAAGATACAAGTCCCTTGATACAACCTACCATAGAAGGTGCTCTATCTGTGCAAATGCCTACACACGATTTCCACGATAACTGCCACTTATCAAGGTAGTCATTCAGAATGTTAAAAACGTCCTCACTTTTAGTAGTCACACTTAATTCTTTGCAAAAAAGAAACTGGTTTGCTATTTCGTTTTCGTTAATAAAACGAACGAATGCTATGAGTTGTGCCTGGTTGGTAATGTCCGTAGACTCATCAACTTGCAGAGCAAAATCTGAAGACTGGAGTTTATTACCACTTACATTTTTCTCAATATCAGAAGACATTTCCAGAATACGCCTGCGAACAGTGTCGTCGGACAGAGGTATCTTGCTTATTTTTAATGCTGCTTCGTTTCCTAACATCGTACTGACAATCTTTTTGCAAGCAGGCAAAATAATTGACTCACCCAAAGTATGAGCTTTCATATTTTGAGCAATCAGTTCAGAGACTTGGTAAGAAGCAATTTGAGCTTTATCAGAAACAGTCACTATACTCTTAAAGGAACTTGCTGTTTTTTGTTGTTGCTCAGACATTCTCTGAAAATAGCTTGTGGGTTTATCTTGTAGATTAGAGTGTTTATTTTTAAAATGTTTAGCAAGTTTACTAGGGACCATTGATTCATTGGCCATCTTCATTCCGCAAACTAAACATACAGGCAAAGGATTATCATGACTTCCGATCCAGGAAAACCCAAAACTTAGATAGCTGTCATCGTATTTACGAGTCGGTCGTGGTTTTGCTTTCTTACTAGTACATTTTTTTACGCTTAAATTTTGGTCACTTTCGGCGTCAACTTCATCAATGTCACGCTTTCTCTTAAGAAACTTATCCATATGTAAGAGTAAATTTTTCTAAAAAAAAAGATATTTACATCAACAAAAATTATTCTTAACTGATAAAATCCACATTACGTTTATTTACAACTATACTTCATTAATGACTGCCTACAGTACACTACTATTAACACCTCTACCACCTTTTCTATGAACACTAACTCAGCAACTAGCAATTTCTTTCTGCTTTACAATTACATTCTGAATCTACTCCAACACTAAAAAACACACATAGACAATTGCTATTGTGAGCAACAATAGAAATACAAGTTTTACCGAATGTCTGCGACAGTGCCTGAAATTATCGTAATAATGCTGTTAAACGGAAGGAGCAGATAAAAAAATTGATCTAATATGGTAACTATTCTTTTTGTTTTTCATATTAGGATACTTTTTTAGGAATGCTGCTGGGCACACCTAGACAACCTCTGGGGCGCACCAGTGCGCCCGGGCACACCGTTTGAGAACCACTGGGTTACACAATCTTTTAAATTGTTTGATTATTTTCCTTGTGAAATTTCATATATTCTTCTTTTTTTTTTCGTTTCTTGTATTTACTTGATCAAGGTATTGCGGCTATGCTTTCTACCATTTTCTACTTCCATTTTCGAATTGTCTTATGCACGTTTTAACGTTTGACGTTGTGCTGCTTTTTCCTTTCTTGATCTTTTTCAATATCTATGATTTTTTGTGTAAACTATTTAATAGTGACCAAGAATAAAGAAATAAAATCTTTTTTTCATTGAAAGTAAATACTAAGAAAGCAACCTCCTGCTATGGATCACTGCATTCAACATCTCAATGGTTCCGTAAACAACTGGTGTCGGCGAGCGGAGAAAATCAATCGGCATCTCACTTTGGAGTCGCTACCCAGCGATTTCACACTCACTGATATTTTTTTCTTTCATTGGCTATCTTTTCTTCAATCTCGCGCTCACGCCCAGACGTGTCGACTGGCTTGGCATTGCCGAATATACTCGATGATCTGGAACAAAAATGTTTTGATTTCTAAACGAAGATATTTATTAAATATATAAGCAGATTATGAATAAAAATACACTCTAATTTCAAAATCAACATTATTATTATAAGTCAGGCCAATTTAATTAACAACTGACCAGGTAAAACAAATAACGAGATAGCGAGTTAATCTTTAAAAATCGTATTTACACAGGAAATATGTTGTTATTCTTTGATTTCAAACTAAAATACAAAGACACGAAGTCGCAAAGAATAGAATCTAATTAAGAAACTAAATAAAAATTTACTGCAGGCTACCCAAATACTTTTAAAATAATGATTTTTCAAGTTCTTGCTTTTACCCAAAGCTTTAGTCAAAGTAACTATCAAAATTAACTTACTTTTTTTCAGCTGTACTACTTTCTTCCAAGCTTCTAAAAATCAATCGAAAAAGGTAACAGTGAAAAATAGAAAGCAAACAAAAAAACTTACTTCTGCTGTAAAAACAGCTTTTCCTCAATAGCACGTTCCTTGGCCGTCGTATCAACGGGTTTAGCCGAACCGAATATAGAAGACGACCTAAATTAGCGACCTCTATAATGATGAAGACGACCTCTATAATTAGCGACCTCTATCATTAGAGACCTCTATAATGAAATCTTATATCGTTGTGAAGTTCTTTTTATTGCAGTTGCTTGCTAGAGCAAGTCGCATGAGAGCGCAAGCAATTCGATCCATGGCCTACTTTAATACATGTGATTAAGTAGGCCGTGATTCACATGACTATCTCCATTGACTTTGCTGCATTGCGTCATTTTATTTCGCACTTTTATAGCGACTAAACGCTTGATTTTTTGTTTGTAAGCTTAACGACAGCCTCAATAGTTCAAAAATACAAATTTTGACTTGTGCAAAGGGGTCCACAAAAATTCGGCGCTCGACTCTCTGGACCATTGCTGATGCATATGTAAAATTTGTTCGTATTCGACCTTTTGCAATACTATAAGGTTGATAAACAAATTGATGTAAAAAGAATTTATAGACGGTTAATAGATAATTTCACCAAATTATTACAATGTGGCGATTTTTCAGCATCATTGGCCATAATAACAATCTTGCAGACCAGCAAAGACGAAATTTTAAACTTCCTGGAGTAAATTTAAAGATTGAGGCACCCAAGTTTTGTTCGCCGAGTTTTCGGCGCCAATTCTCGCAACCCTGGTCGAACACATAGAAATTCAATCAAGGCCGAAGAAAACCTTTGGAGTGCACACGACATAAAAACGGAATGAAGGCGCATTCAGGAGCAAACTCGATATGGTTGTGGTACCAGAGTCAAAGAGTGCCTTAAAGACACAGGAGCGGAGTCAACAAGCGCACAGGAGCGAATTCAAAGTAAAAGTGGAACCGGCGCTTCCTTAGTCCGCGGCAAACAATCCGAGCAAACCTTGAAGATGTCTCGCTGTTTTCTTCCAAAGGCTTCTGTCGCGGCTGGAGACGCAGTTGCGGACGTTCACGGGGGGGTTCGTCCTCCCGTCCGTACCGACCGCCGTCTTGCCTGGGACGATCGTAACCGCGATTACCGAACCTAGGTCGATCGTAACCTCGATTACGATCATATCCACCACGATCGTCGTAACCGCGATCGTTGTAGCGATTTCTGTCGTCGTAACCGCGATCGTTGTATCGATTTCTGTCGTCGTAACCGCGATCGTTGTAGCGATTTCTGTCGTCGTAACCGCGATCGTTGTATCGATTTCGGTCGTCGTAACCGCGCGATCCATATCCTTGCCTGTCGTTCGGCCTTCGGTCAAACTGACAAGTAGAAGTAAATAATAAGTCGGAAGTGTCGATTGTAATGATATATTGACTCACGCCGTCGTAACCGCGGGAATTCTTCCGGTAGCGATTGCCGCCGTCGTAATCGTCGCTTCGATACGAACCTTGAAAACAATCAACTTTAACGCAGAGACCGTTATCCTTCGTTTGCAAACAAAATATTAACACATGCATTTGGAACTTGTCCAATCAGCAAAAGACAAATGGTCAATTCAAATAAGATTTGTTTCGGAGCAATTAGAACAAGCATAATACCATTTTGCTCTAAACCCAGAGGCGTTTTTTTGAATTGACCATTTGTTTCAATTTATAGTCGTTGATTTTGCGGCCAGCAACAGTTTGGATTAAAAATGTCTAAAACAGTGGTGGGCAAACTACGGCCTGCCAAGCATTCGATGTGAACAATGCAACAAATCGAAGTGCAGCTTTTTTTGTCTTCGAGTGAATTTGAGGCACGAATTTACGTTGTAAATACTAGTGCAGCCCTCGGTTAAAATAATTTTCTGAATCTGGCCCTCGAGTTAAAAAGTTTGCCTATCCCTGGACTAAAAGGCGTCTGATTCAAACAGTGACAATTTCGCAAATGTAAATTTCACGAACAAGCGGCGATCGGATGTCAAGCCAAGTCGACTTCGGATAAAGATCCTCAAAAACTTTCGCGGAATTTTACTCACTTCTCCTGTTTTGAAAATCCGACGGCTTTTCCTCAGGCTGTGCCTGTCGCCAGTTTCCTTCGGTAGGGTCCGGGCCAGAGTTCTGCCTTCCATAGCGGTCACCCCCTGAACGCCCCCAATTGCTTCCCCCGTCTATAAAAAAAAAACAAACTTAAGAAAAAACACAAACAAGTGAAACGGAGTTTTATAGAATGTTTTTGATCGACAGAATTTTTAACGAAAGCGTTACACGACTTTTTTTCTATTGTTTTCTTTAAAAAATGAACCAGGATAAACTTTACGGACGTGCTGTTACTATTTCTGCTTGTAACGAAAGACTAAGTTGAAAAGGACAAAAAAAACAAAACAAAAAAAAACAACAAAAAAAAAAGGCTTTAAGTTGACTCTTTGAGAAAAATAGCATTTCAAAGTTTTATTTCTAAGCCTAAAGCTGTGACATAACTGTATCAATAAGATTAATTTAACCAGCAATATTTTCTTAACAGCATAACTCGAATATGAAGAAAACAGGACTTTCCACAAGTGAATTCGTTCCAAAACCAAGTTTTTGCATTGACTGTGTACTACTACAGGCCGTGCAAAGTTATATTTAATTACGCTGTGACATGCAGTAACCACTCAGCACAGAAAACCAAACACTTAACCCTTTACACTTAACAAAGCAAACAAGATACTAGATAGAAGGCAAGAAAAGCGCGTGTTGTGACAGGCAAAAAAAGCCGATACCTTTGTTTTGGTTATCCGCAATATCGATTCGAATGTTTCGCTTCTGCAAGGATTCCTCGTTCATTTCCAAAGCTTTAATGAGCGATTGCCGATCGCCAAATTGCACGTAACCAAAACCTTTAAACCTTCCATTCTCTTCCGGTAGCCTTACGTTGACAATCTGAAATGTTCAACCATCAAAATTTAAAAAACCCCAAACAAAACGTTGGTTGTCTTTGTTTATGTTCTTCGTCTTTGTTTTCTGTTTGTCTTTGTTTAGCATTACGCGATTAAAACAACCTTCAGGCAAACCAGAACTTAGCCGCAGTCGGAGCGGTGCATGTTCTCTACTAATGTCGTTAAAAATTCGCAAACATTGTCAGCCTGCTTGGGTACATATACTGTAGACCAGTGTTCTTCAAACTTTTTTCATCGAGACCCATTTTGCACAGCTAAATTTTTTCGCGACCCCTAAAAAAAGGTCTTCACCTAAAAGTGATTTCTGATTCTGCTATTTTTCCCCCGACATCAAGGTGTTCTCTAAAAAAAAAAAAAGGTCTTCACCTAGAATCGATCTCTCATTCCGCTATTTTTGCTCAAAAATCAAGGTGTTCTCGAAACCAGCGTTTCCCAAACTGTGCGCCGCGAAAGTATGCGGAAGTTGTTGTACTTACTGCTCTTCTCACAATAATTGCAGTGTGAAGGTTATTAGCAGCAATTTCCATTCAGAGAACGATTCCGATTGAGGACCTTTTGCAAACAGCCTGATTTTGGGAGGGAAATAGAGAAAAATAAGGAAATCGGATATAAAATCGAAGTGAAGACTTTTTTTTTTTTTTTTAGAGAACACCCTGATTTTCGGAGAAAAAAAGATTATTCAAAGAAGTAATGGAACACCTTTTTTCATTACGGCGCCGCCCGAGTATTTTTAAGTCTTCAAAGGGCGCCGTGAAAAAAAAAAGTTTGGGAACCGCTTGCTCTAAACAAAAAAAAAAAGAAAAAAGGTTTTTACTTCGAATTAATCTTGTATTTCGGTACTTTTCTTCCAAAATCATCGTAATCTATAAAATCTAAAATTTAAAATCTCGCGACCCCCATTGAACCACTTTGCGACCCACCAGGGGGTCGCGACCCCCAGTTTGAAGAGCCCTGCTGTAGACGATTCTTCGCGTCATTTCTCAACTCCACGGACAAACGCTTCGATACAAGTCGCTGGATTAAAACACTTCGAGTCATTCAAATTGCGCAGAATTAGAAACTAAATCAACTCATAATAAACCTTTCATCATCAAAAAACTAATGAAAAAGCATCAAAAGTCATCAGGAGCAACTACCGTTAATCCGTTGAAGAAGTCCTCCAAGACACGCTGGTCAACCTCGTACGGGAGGTTGCCAACGAACGCAGTGAATGGCCCATTCTCCGGGATTCGGCTGTGATCTATTTCAACTGTCCGAGAGGCACGAGGCGCTGTGGGCAACTGAATAGTCTTGGGCGCTGACGTGCTCTGGTAGGTTAAAGCTGAAACAATAAAATCAACGGAATTTTGAATAGTTTTTAGAAGATTTTTGAAAGCATTTATCTCAAACATAGTGCTTATTTATGTAAATCTAACAAGATTCAAAAAATTTGAAGAACTCGACAAAGGATTACTTTTTAAATTTTATGAAAAAATGGGAAACAAGCCAAGGAAATTTTTTTTATGCCCTGTCTTACAGGAAAAGCTATAAGACGAACCTCGAAAGCTCAGTTTTAAATAGATACTTCAAAAGTATGGCACCGATGGACAGCGCGTCGTTGCTAAACGCAACGTCAGTTTACAGTCAGACAGACATTTGTCTTTGTGTGAATGGCAAGCAACACGAGCTTAGTCATGAGAGTGTTGATTCTTTATCACAATTGCATTTTGTCACCTCTCCATGTTATAGTAGATACATGTTGAAGTGACAAAAACAACAAAAATGATGAATGTGTCAGAATTAGAAAATTCAAAATCAGCCGCTTGTTTTTTGCAAAGGATTCAGTCTTGCTCTAGATAGTTTTGAAGCTGCATGTAAAATTGTTAGAATGAAAATTCGTACAACCAAGAGTGAATTCTTCATATTATTTTATTAAAACAAGTAAAAATCATATTTAAAAGTGGAAAAAACTTGCAGTAACACAAGCTTTACACCAGTGATGTAGAGCATGCGGCCTGCTAAGCAAAATTATGAGGCCTGCAAAAAGCTGTGGTTTTAAAAGAGTGATGGGCTTTGTCACTCAAATAATTTTTAAATTATTTTATGACTTTACAGCTCTACTTCTTGTATTTAAATAGAATAATTAGCAAAATGTGTCCACTTCAAGCTTTTGTGGTAACCAACCCATGACTGATAAGGCTCAATCTTGTTGTATACATTGGCCTGACAGTGCTAGAGGTTGGATCCACACTTCTGTTTTACACAATTCAATTAAATTTTTTACTTTGTCACAATTTTCACCTATTGGCATAAGTCATTGGTAGTGGATAATATGTAAAACAATATATTGCAAGTGAAAGCAGTAGGAATGCAAGTTACGTTGAAGTTGCATTAAAAATTTTTATCCTAAATCATTTGAGCATGTGAGCAGAATGCACTGCGATATGCTTTTTATACTAGCTTTAGTTGCAAAAGCAAGGAAAAAAGGCTTGCAGGACAACCAACCATTGGTTAAAATTTATTAGAAACCTTGGAAGAAGTGGCTCAGCATTTGGTCATAATGATATGAAAGAGGTGGTTCTTGAGTTGCTCTCACCCATCCCAGAGAAAAAGAGGCAGAAATACTAAGAATTACAATAGTAAAAAATTAACCAATTACCATTTCTTCTCACTGTCTGCACAAGTGATTTCCAATTTTTTTTGTTGGTGACAATTTTTAAAACACAAATAGATTTATAAAACAATTTGATTAAATACACAAATAAAAGCTTCTAACAGTAAAATCTCAAAAACCCATACAAACAAAACTTGTAAACTTTACTTAACATTTTTTATCTACTTCATCTTGTATTTCATCACAATGTGACCTTTAAAAGCTTTCCTTTTCTTAATTTGGAATTTTACCCTGAGCTATAATTAGTTTAGTAAAATAAGGGTAGCCTAAATACAAAAAGGAGGCTACAAAGTAAGATAACATCAATTTAGTGATTTTAAGTCACCATTGCATTGCTAATTAAAATTTTGATCAAATTCTTCAGATTATTAAGGACTTGCTATTTCATTCTTTTTTTAAATCAATCAAATTATTTTTTTAAATAACTAAAGAACAGCAACAAACTTGAATGATGTTAAGGCTAAAAAGTTTTAAAATTGGACATACAGGGTGTTCAATATTTAGCGTTACAGTTCATTTTAGATTGAATTTTTTCTATATTTTTTCAATGTAACTTAACTTTTGACACTTTCTAATGAATCTTTATTCTTTCAGGTATTTAAATTTAACTATGACTGTAGGTTTAGGTACATGAATCGCAATCGTTGAGCTTTTTAAGGCAGGAAAGCCTCAGAAATAAATTTGCAAGGACCTGAAAGTGAACAGAATGCTGGTCTGGAGGACTCTTAAAAGGTATAAAGAAAGTGGGAATGTGCAAAATCAACCAGGACAAGGCCGTCCTAGAAGTGCTAGCACTTCGAAATTCATAAGGAAGTCCAGAGAAATAGTCCAGAGAAATCTGAAAAGATCCATCCGGAAAACGGCAAAGAGAGTCTGGAGAAATCCAAAGAGATCCATCCGAAAAACGGCAAAGAAGGCAAATGTTTTGTATGGACCATGTTTACGGTTCTCATAGAGATCCGAAGATGTCCCCATTCAAACACTTGAGGAAGCGACCAAAAAAACGACATTATCGGCCAAAACTGTGGGGAAACGCCTTGCCAGAGCCAGAAATTCTCTTCTCCCGCCTTGAGGCAGGCACGCTTTCTAACCTTGTTTTCAGCGACGAAAAGAAATTTGACGTTCAACACCATGTGAATCCCCAGAATGATCGTGTTTGGTCATGTGATGGGGAGGTAGGACCTCGAAGAGTCACTCGGGTCCAAGGGACAGCATCAGTGATGGTCTGGGGGGCCATTACCAAATCTGTAAGAAGTCCTTTGGTTTTTGTAGAACAAGGCCTCAAGCTGAACCAAGAGAATTACCAAAATGACATCCTTGTTGGTTCATTGTTGCCCTGGGCAAAAGAACAATTTAAAAAACGTCCTAGGACGTTTCAACTAGATTCGGCACCGTCACACAGAGCTAAAAAGACGCAGGAGTGGCTATATCAGCCAATGTTCCCAACTTCATTTCCAAAGAGGAATGGCCCCCTTCATCTCCCTATTTGAATCCTCTTGATTTTGGTATCTGGGGGTACCTCAAGAGCAAGGTCTCAGCAACACATCATAAAAGTTTGGAAGCACTGAAGATGAAACTATGGAAGGAATGGTTGAAAATGCCCCAGGACGTGATTCGTGACTCTTGCAGGTCATTTTCAAGGCGTCTTCAGCTTGTAATTGATTCGAATGGAAAGCATATTGAATAAATTGTATTTGTACTGAATTTATATTCATTCTGTAACAATATGTCACCTGTGTTACTCCAATTGTACGTATCATTTCCCAAATACATTTATTTGAAGTTGTAACGCTAAATATTAAACACCCTGTAGTTACTTGTAAAAAAGAAAAAGCATTATTGAACAGCATAGAAATACATGTATAATATATGTCATGACATATTATTCTTTTTAACATTATTTTTATAAGGTAAGGAGAGTAAAAAAATACAAATTATTGAACTGAAAATAGGTACTGTCAAATATAGTTTCAAGTCCAGTTGGCAACACAACATCATTCTGAAAGCAACACAATAATTTGTCATAATACAGAATGGGAAAAGCTTTAATCTACACATTCAAAACATAGTCAAGATTGCTTCCTTGATAATTTAATTTTTCTTAACTCATTCACAATCTTTTTATAAGAAACTTTTGTTACCTTTATTTAGTGCTTCAAAAAAACAAATATTTGCAAATCACAAATAGCTGTTAGCTGTATCGTTTTTTTATTTTTTTATTAACTGGTCATTATTCAAACTCTTTCTCTGTTACTTTGACACTATAACCATTTGATATCAATGCAGGGGAGAGCACAGATTAAAGATAGTAAACAACAATTAGACCTATTTTTGATTTTAACACTTTATAGCAGGCTTGCACTAGACCTGTATAATTATGGGTAATTCCATCAACCCATACTTGGCCTGGCTTGCAGGTAGGTGGCAAGAGGGAATCTGAGGGGTAAAATCAAATAAAAAAAAAATTTATCATACTCTTAAATCCATCATGGTTGAAAAAAATATTAGTTTTTTGTGTATTTAAAGTTCAAAACAAAATAAATTATGTGGTAGTACTCAAAGATGAAAAAGTTATAAGCTAGGTTATACAAAAATAGCAGTGGGTATGGGCTAAAAAATATATTAACCTATGCAAGTCTCCAGTCTGCACAACGTAAGGTCATTGAAACCTCTGTGCAACCCACAACATATTCAAAACAAAATTTAAAAACTATTCAAAATTATAAAAGGTATTTCTGTAAAAAAACTAAAGATTAATCAAAAATTAAAAACAAGAATGTTTTTTGTCCATCAATTTAAAAATTTTTTTTGTTTTAGGTGACCCTTAATAGCAAAAATGGTTGTCTTTTTGACCTTTGCCATTACAGCATTGATAGTATGTACCCAAGAGCAGCTGTTCCTATCTTTTTATAGATATTAAAATAATATTAATTCTTAAGTACACAAGTAATTTTGCTGTTGTGCATCTGACATTCAATACACAGTAATTTAACCATAGAACCTTTTTTAAAAAATTTTACTTACAACTATTCACAGATCGATATTCACTATCCGCTTCATCAGCCCAATCAATTTGCTTAATCACACCAGGTGCTTGAGAGTCACTGAGGAAATCATTCAGTGAAACAGTTTTTGTTTTGGCTTTCTTTTTTCCTTTCTTACCTAAAAATATATTTTAAAAATTATACATTTCAATCAAAATTATGATTTTTCTTGAAACTAAATTTCAATAACTGTTGATGTAATAGCTAATGACTGCTTTTTTAAAGTACTTTTTTAAAAATTTATAATTTGCTAAAATTTAAAAATGTTTATTTTTTTATAAGCAAGCTTACAATCTCAACTGACACATGCCCCAATGTCAAGACATTTTAGCAAAAAGAGATCAACTGTCACATAGTTTAATTCTTTTTCTCAAAATTTTTTTATTTTCCAATGGAGCCAGCCCTTTTACTCCAACTATTACTTGGTGGCTCCCAAAACAAAAACTTGAGGGTTTTTGCAAAAACCAAAGTGAAGACCTTTTTTTGTCTTTAATTAGATTTAAACAAATGCTTATTTTCATTAATAAATTTTTGAATTCATTATGTGGGAAAATTTGGACTACAAATGCTGTTAAAAATTAAAAAATCCAACTGAATTTTCGAGTGGAACTGTTTTGCAAATTTAAGTAATAACCTTTTTTCTTTTTGTTTCTTGGGAGGTGAATTTAAAATCTTTTGTTGAATGTGTTGTTCTGTGACAATCAAATATTATCGTGGAACTCCAATTAATTTTTTTTGTGTGGATTTTCTAAAATTTTCTGTGGACCCCAATTGAGAACCCTTGCTTTAAAGCAATCAAAATATTTCAGCAAACTTCAAAAAATATTATAGCATTTAATCTAATGATTTGCATTTTCGGCTTTAGTGACATGGTTTTAATATTCATATTGGCCTAAACAAATTGGAAGCAGTATTGCAATCACCACTGTGATAATAACATGTAAATGACTGCATTGTCCAGATGTAATGCATGGTCACTGCAAAAATAGAAAAAAAATGGTATGTCGGCAGCATGGTTGAGTGCTTAAAGCACCGGGCTCGTGACCAACATGGTCTAGGTTCAAACCCACTCATGCCATTCTGTTGTGTCCTTGGGAAAGACACTTTATGGCACATTCCCCTGCTTTGTGGTCCTGGCAAGCAGTTCTAAATTACAGTCAGTCACATCTCTATTAAATTACAAGTGGACAGCAATATCTTGGTATCTCCGGAAGCAGGTTGGGGTAATTGCTTACCCTATGTATTAGCACCTCTGTCACTTTCCTGCGAGTCAGAAGGATAAATATAGAGATAAAATAAATAATAAAAAATATAAAAAGTTTAGTTTGTCATATAGCTGGGTCATTGTATGTCAAGTGTAATAAAAGCCTCAGTTTGACCCTCTCCCAATTTGAAACACATATCAAGGTGAACCATTTAGCAGAGGTGCACACTGAGGGCTGATTTGGAGGTCATGTCAGCCCCCTTTTCACCTAATGTCAGTCCCCTTTGCATGCTGATATGCAGCAAGATAAAACTTTTGGGCTGATAAGACATTTTGTGCAAACTTAACTATAATAACTGGTTTGTTTTTTTGTTTTTTTTTGAAGAATAAAGCCGAGTGCATTTTTGCTGTGCACCTTCAGTATTTTTTTCAGACAGTGTCTGAATTTTTAGCAAAATGTCTAAAAATATTAAGCATTTTTGGCAAGATGTCTGAAAAATTTTTTAAATGGTTTGTACAAAAGTTCAATCTATAATTGTGTTTGCTGTTTTTAATGCAATGAGGCCCCCACAACCATGCAAAGCATCACTTATGCTTGCCGAATTTACTAAATTAGGTGCTTATTAAGAAAAAAACACAGAGGAGTGTGGGAGACTTCTGTCAGTCCCCTTTTTTTGGGGGCTGGTTGGGCCCCTGCCATTTAGTAATAACTTGATTGATCATGTCGGCAGCACAATCGAATGGTTAGAATGCTGTGATTTTGTTTGACATAGTCTTGGTTCAAAACCTACTTGTGCCATTCTGTTGCATCCTTGGGAAAAACACCTTACAGCACTTTTCCCAGCTTGTTGTCTTGCCACACAGTTCTAAATTTTAGTCATATCTCTATAAAACTTAGAAACTAAAATAATTTCAACTGAACAGCAATCTTGGCATCTCTGGAAGCAGATCAGGGTAATTGCTTGCCCTCTTCAGTATCTTTTCTGCAAGTAGGAGGATAAATATAGAGGTAAAATAAAATAAATAAATAGACTTATAATCACTCAAGATCAAAAGTAAGAAAACAAAGCTGCAGAATAAAGCTTTTCTAATAGTTTGGATAAAGACTAAGGGTATAAAATTTAGAGATAAGACCATCTTGGAATAAAATTAAGTTGCTTTAAAGCTGAAGTTCTAATTCTAATGTTTTGCCAAGGCTTGCTAATCAAAAAATGTCTTTTTCAGGATGAAGTAATGCATGCAAAAAACTCCCCTTATCAGGAGTTATTGCCGACAGGTCCAAAGACCCACCATTCTTCAGCTGAACATCAAAAGCTTTAGTGCAAGCAAGTGCAAATAAGGTTAATCCTCAACAGTTTAAAATACTCCTAAGTTACTAGAGGAGACCAAATGCACTAGGTCTTTTTCAGGTATAAAGCATGGCCTTACCACACGGTGGATGGTTTTTTCGTCCAATGACTTTCTGTCCAACAACACTTCATCCAACAACACTTTGTGCACACCTTTTTGTCCTATTTTTTTGTCTAATGACTTTCAGTCCAATTTCAAAGAAATCTTGTTAAGGGAACCTTAACCCTAACCCTAAACTCTATTGGATGAAAAGACATGGACAAAGTGTTGTTGGACAAAAAGTCAGTACACGTTACCACACAAGTCCATAAGCAACTAACATAGAGTTTTCTTGATTACTCTCTTTTTTCCCCATCTCTATATTTATCTTTCTGACTTGCAAGAAAGTGACAAAGGTAAGGGCAATGAATTATCCTTACCTGCTTCTGGAGATGCCCAGATATTGCTGTCCAGTTGAAATTTTTTATTTTGTTTTAGTTTTATAGAGATATGGCTGAAATTTAGAACTGCTTACAAAGACTGCCAAACAGAAAAAAGTGCCATAAAGTGCCTTTCTGAAAGACACAACTGAATGGCAAAAATAAGTTAGGAACTGCTTGTCCACATTGCTGACAATTTCCTCAGACATCAAAGATTGAATGGTTGTGGATTGACATTGATAGTTAAAAAATAGTCAATGCCTACAAACCTTAGATCTCCCAGTTTTTCCTCACTCCATGCCAGATTACTTGATTGCCTGCATGTTTGTTCGTTCGTTCGTTCTATATTTATATGTTTAATCTGCCTTTATCAACCTCCCTTTACCAATACGTTAATCTATGCTGATGATCTGTCACCGTCGCATCTTTTTGGAGATGAGAAAATTTTAAAGATTTTCAGTCAAAACATGACTACACACTCAGCATATCTCCAGACTTGGGAGGCTGAAAGTTAGTGGCACCAAACTGTAATGGCAAAACAACTTAGATCTAAGCATGATCTAAAAGTTTATAATAATAATAAACTTTTACCTTTCTACCCATTCTCAACCTATCCTGAGGAAAAATTAGAAAAATTTCTTATGTTCTACCACAATCCTGTTGGACTATGCAAAAAAATACATTGTACTGCCAAAGCAACTTGCAGGCTCAAGATGGGATGTTAATACCAAAACTGTGCCAACATTGGCTACTGTGAAACAGTGTAGTGCTGCAGCACATATGTTCATCTAGTAAAACAGTGTCTTAAATGAAGCCTTGCAGAGTGTCACTGGATGCTTGCATTCCATTTCAACAGACCACTGATCAACTATTTTCGGCATCCTGCCAGCTAAGCTGCACTGACTAAAAGTACACTTTCCTAGGCTAACAGTGACACTTTAAACCCAGAAAATATACAGTATGATTTATTAAGTGGGTGTTCAGTGCCTGTCAAACGAGACAGAGATCTAACACTGTTAGCAAAAACAACATAGTTATCCACTTTTTGCTCTAAGTTTAGATGATATAACTTGAAAAAGTACTGCCAGCATTATTAACAGATACTTTTAAGTGATACAAGACAAATTTTTAACCTTATATTTTTTAGCAGTAATAAAATACCTACTTCTTTATTGAAACAATGACAAAAACTAGAAAAATAAAATGTGTTTAATTTAAAAGAAAAACTTAAGAATTAACTGAATCCATGATTATTGATAGCAATATATTGTTGCCACTTAATGTTGACACCTTAAATATTTGGGTCTTTTTTAAAAAGAACTGTAACTGTTTTTTATTGGTGAAACTAATAAGAAATCCCTTTACAGCAATAAGAAGGAATAAAAAAACTATGAAAAAAAGGATCTTTTTAAGAAGTGATAGTAACCACAGGGGGATTCCAGGTTAGTTTCACAAATAAAAACAGCTCACAGTTGCGTTTTGAAAAAACCCAAATGTTTGACCATTTTGGCAACAAATACACAATTGGTATTTTTTGAGGTGCATTGAGATTTTTGGCAAGGTATTGATATTGATGGCTATTTTGCTGATATATCAAGATCAGCCATATTTTGCTGATATGGCCAATACTCTTTTTGCTGATATGGTGTGCTTTTTTTGTTGATATCAATGTGATGATCACTACTTTTTTTGGGACAAAAATCAAAAATCAGAGATGGATTTACTTTTTTTTAAAGATTACTACTTTTCTGGAATGAAAATTAAGAAATAAAAGACAGATTGAAAGTGTCAATATTCTTTCTAGTTGATATATTGGTTATTGGCCAATTTGCATACTGGTACATCCCTTTCAATCAAGTTCAATAAAGAACAATATTTTGTTAAATAATTGGATAATATAATCTTCTTGTTGTAATTTTTTAACACAATTTAAAAAAGTGTGAAAAAATGGTATCTTTTCAAGAAGTTACTATAATTGTTTTTCATTTCTGAAACTAAGTGGAAACCCCCCTGCAGCACCAGGAGGGAATAAAAACGAAAGTAAAAGAAAAAAAGATCTCTTTAAGAAGCAATAGTAATCACAAAGGAATTTCGGGTTAGTTTCACTAACAAAAATCATTTTTTGGTGACTTTTTGATAAGACTTAAAAAATGCAATGGCAAAAAAGATATGATAAAAAATATTTTTAAAAAATAATAGTCAAAATTACTTGTATTTCTATTATTTATAATTTAGGAGTTAAAAGTTGTTTTTATAAAAACTTGTTTAGCACCATAAAAAGAGCCTAAAGGTTAACTATATAACAATTATTTTAGTTTTATAGGTATTAACTGTTTTTGGTTTTCGTTCACTATTTGCCAAGCTTACTTAATAAACTCTTAAAATGTAATAAATCCCCAAAGCCTGCAAGGTTAATATGGCAAACAGTGAACATGACCTTTATTTTTTTTAAGTCTCTTCAAAAAGTCACCGTAAGCAATTTTTCTTCGTGAAACTAACCCAGATCCTCCTTTGGTTAATACTGTTTTTTGAGAAATCCTTTTTCTCTTGGTTTCTTTTCTTTATTTCATTCTGGTGTTGAAAGGGGGGATTTCAGGTTAGTTTCACCAAAAAAAAATCACTTACAGTAACTTCTTGAAAAGACCCTTTTCTTCTTAATATATTTTGGTTATTTAAAACAACTAAACAAAAAAACTATTTTTAGAAGATTTACATTTCAAATTAGAATCTATTTGTTTTTTATATAATCCCATCAATTTAAAGACAAAGCAGTTTTTTGATAAAAAATAAATAAATAAACCATTGTTTTTATTTTAATAACTAACAGCAGGATCATTAGACAATACAAATAAAAGGTAAAGCAAAAAAATCTTAATCTATTAATAATTGATAAGCAATCCAAGTACAAAACTAAAAAACTTTTTATTTATCAACTAATTTGGTGAATAATTACCATACCTGTTTGACCACTCATGACAAAACAAATTTAATACAATAAAAATTGCTCCAACACTTTTAATAAACCTTTCTTAGTATTAAATATCTACACAATATAACAGGTTTTCACATTAAGTTAACAAATCAAAAAATTAAATTAGCAATACCGGGATATTAACAAATTAGTTATAATTATTAAGTTTAACCTTAATACTGAGAACCCGAAAACAAACGTAAAAATTTTGCTAAAATGTAACCTTCTTGTTGCCGTATTTCTTTCACAACCCTCTCAAATTACGTTGAAAAAATGTGGGCAATAAGGTTACAATAATTCATTATTTCGAAAAATTCCACATTCTACTTTTTTTGTAAATGTGATAGTGCACAAAATATGATAGCGCACGGAATATTGCCAGTAATATTGCACTAATGCATAATAGCTATTTATTAGATTTAGTTAAAGTACACTAAAAACAAAACAACACTGGTACTAAAAAAATTGGAAGGTAGAATCTAAAATGCTATATATCAATAAAGTATCACGTAGTAGTGTTTTACCGTATGTCATGTATGTGTGTTTTACGGTTTTTTAATAAAGCAGCGAGTCGTGACACTTCAGAGTTTCCACTGCTATTGTAGCAAACTTATTCTCATGAATCGCAAATAATGTTATCTTATTTAGCTCAAGCTTGTTCAAGTCGCTTTTTGTTTGCCAGTGGGATGTTGTGCTTTTCAGATTAAACTCATGACTCCTTACTACAAACAAAATTTTTTTGTCTAATTTTTTTTACCCTCTTCATTTGGCTGTGAGGGTGTTGACGAGTTTACCCAACCATTCTTGAGAAAGCGTGACCAACTCCACGGAGTCCCAATAATCGTCGATTTTTTATAGATAGAAACAAAGGTAAATAATGAAAATTATTAAATAGCCTAAAATGGCTAGACTTAAAGATTCAGGATCAGGTCAGTCCAGACCAGAGTAAGAAATACATCACTATAGGGCATAAAGATTAAATGGCACAAGCATCAACACTATAACTATGGCCCAGAATCCCGGTGATAAAGAAATAGGAGAAGCAGGGAAACATAGAACAACTGAAACAAAACGTTGGTCGCTCGAGCCAGCCAACGACCGAGGGGGATTAGTTCATGCAGTGATGTTATTAAACGAGAGAGTCCCAGTATACATATTTTACGGAAAAATAACACACATAGTTGTTTTACGTTATTTTAACTAGTTCGAACGATGTGGCTTATAAGTTTAATTTTGGTAACTTTTTATCAAAATTGAACTTTTTTATTTGAAAATACATGCTGCTACGGTCTTTTTTTGTTACCTACGCAACCCCTTCATATACGATAGGCCTACAATAATTCATCAAGCATTCTTATTCATTCAAAAAAAAGTTTATTAAATAAAGCCTTTATTTTCAGTTATCTCAATTTTAATTTTGATTAATTTTTTTGTAATTTTTAAAGTTTAATAAGTATTTGTTTTTTTGAGTCGAATATGAATACATTTTAAAAACCTTAAGTAAACATAATTACCGGTATTAAAATAAAATATGAACAAAGAATGTGGAATAAAAAATATGCAACAACATGACAACGTTTCATAAAAATATTATAAGATAATTTTTTTTATTTTTTTTTATTTTCGGGAAGACCAAGTCACAGTGTTGTCCGACTTGCCCGACACAGTGTACTCAGTTAGGGTGATAAATACCAACCTCTTAGCACTTAATTTTTACTTTTTCTGTAAAATTGATTAAATTTTGCCTATTTATTTACTTATTTTTAGTATTTATATGAATTTTTAAAAATTTGTAATAAAATCTATTGACAAACCAATTATTAATTTTTCTTTATCAATTAAAATGGTTAATTTTTAAAACTGATTGCAATATATTTGTAAATGATTTAGCTCCAAATTTAACTAAAAAGTTTTCTTCATACGCATACGAGATGCTTCATAAAAGTTCTTGGACTCTGCTTTCTGTGTAAGCTTTAGTTGAACTATAAGACTAAGTTAAGTGGCAGATGGTTTAATAACTTCTTGGGAGTATTTAACCGCAAGTTCAACTTACTTTAACATTTATTTAGCATTTTGGTCCAGACCCTTTTTGGTCTTTAAGTTTGTTGTTTCTCCCACCCATGATTATACAACATTCTCTGAACATGGCTCGGATGTGTTATTAATTATCTTCTTTTCGCTTTCCTTTTCTTATTAACATCACATCGCTTTGTTTAAAGGTACGGCGACCATGCACAACGGCAATTGTGCATGTAATAACGTACTTCGTTTAGTCGCTGCTTCCTTTATTCACAATCTTTATTTCTACATGCACTATGATTAATTTTAAGTTGATTGTGAGTAAAAATGAAAATAAATAAATAAATAAAAAAATTTCAGGTCTGGAAGAAAATAGTTTACATATTTACTGTCGTTTTACAATGTTTTTTTTTTGCTTGATAATTTAGTAATGACAACAGAACAACAAACCAGCCTCAAATTTCTAGTCCGTTTGGGAAACCTCTTGCTAATCTGACTTGTTGAATAAAGTTATTACTAGTGATAAAATATGGGTTTTTGAGTATGACCCAGAGACCAAACCTCAGAGTCGCCATTCGAAGAATCCTCACTCACTACGGATCAAAAAAACAAGACAGTCAAAGTCCAAAATCAAGAAAATGTTGATAGCATTTTTTGAAGTCAGAGGCATGGTCCATTATGAGCAAAGCAAACGTTGCAAGATCTTTTTATAAACAAACTGATAGACAGTCTGAGCCTGCGGCAAAGATTCATAATGGACCATGCCTCTGACTTCAAAAAATGCTATCAACATGCGTCCAGTTGTTGGTTTGTGCAGGCCAGAGCAAGATTAACGCTAAAGTGAAATAAGTCTAAGTTCGGTTCAGACTGAAAGCGTATTTTTTGAAAGCTAGCAAAAAACTCCGTTTTTTGTTTCCGCTTGCTTTTTCGCAGCTGCTTTCAGTTTGAACCAAGCTAAAACTCTAATTAATTCAATTAAATTTTTTTTCTACTTAGGTTGAAAATTTTTGTGCTTTGTCATGTTTTTACGCTTCCACTTTTAGCCCGAATAGTCTTTCCGCTTTTTTAATGCGCTTTCCGTCACACGCTGTACTGTTTACGCGTCTGCTTTCACTCTAAACCGACTTTAAGACATCAACGAAATGGAGCACCATAAAAATGCTCGTTATACCATTCAAAAGGACAAAACAAAGTAGCCTACATAAAAATAGCTAAATTTGCCACAAAAAATAAATGATATTTTCTAAAAAAACAATTATTTTTGTGCTTGGTAGCAATAGTAAAATTTTCGAAAGTGTTTGACCTTGAAATTTCTTCGCCTTTTATCAACAATTTATTTTAACTACTTGTTACCGACTTTCCGACTGCTTTAGTCCTAAGCGGAATTTAAAAGATATCTTCTAATCGCTACACTCTTTCTATTTCACCGCACTGTTCGGAACTTTAAAGTTAGTAAGGCAGAGTTGAGCTTCATCTACTGACCAGAACTGAGGCCACAAGATATGTTTTGAAGAAAAGTTATATTGCAGCGGAACCGATTTCAATGCGACAAAGTTCCCAGCTTTCAAATTCACGTGAAATACGTCCGCACTAAATCATGGGAACAAAATGCTATCGTTCCAGCCTTTTCTATTATAATGTCACTTCTCGTAAGTTTGATTAAAATGAGCAATCAAAAAAATGTTTCAGATAATGAAACTTTTACCCACTTTATTGTTTAAGTTTCACAGACTGAAAAAAAGACGTCTTTGTCTCATATTGTTCACTACAGATCTACTCAATTTTGTAAGACCAATTTATGGGTTTTCAGAACAGACTGTCGGGAACAATACAGAAGCCTAGCTTATTAAATTAATTGGAAAGGCAAAGGTTTACGTATCGGTTTAAGAAAAACGCGTTTTTTGTTTAAAATTTAAATCATTTTAAACATTTTAGCAACCGCGTTTAAAATTTTATTTTTTTTCCGCGACGAAAAAGGCAAAAATAAAACCAATTGCGGCCTTCACGATGATCTAAAAGAGATGAGAGATATTGAATTGAAGTTTCACTTTTTTTTGACGTCATAACTAAAACAAACTATATAAACATAAAAGGCTGAAATCAATTTGATTTAACATCGTGTTGCCTGAAAAAGTTCAAAAATAATAACAAAAGCTGCAGAAAATTGTAGGACTACAAAAAACTTTGAGTATTTGTTTACAATATATCAACATTAAGTAAAAAACATCAAAACAAAATTTTTCAATAAACATTAAATTAGACCGCAGCCTATTAAAAGCGAGCCGCTTCTGCTTTTAGTATTATCTCTCAATTTTTAAACTCTCTCCACAGGAGCCACGGGCATATAAACGAGACTAATATCTTTCAACTGCTTTCAAAGCATTGTTGCTCGGACCAAGTGCGTCCTGATAGCTTTTCTCTTTTACTGGATTGAAATTAAAAGCGAAATTTAATCTTTTTTGGGCTGACGATTATTTAGTAGTTCAGCGGAAGATTACCCAACCCTTCAATATTGAGCTCGATTGAAAAGCACGGCATTCACTCACAGATCAACACAATTTTATTTGAAAAACGTGGCGACTCTGCCGTTTCGGCAAGATCGCATGAAATGTGGCGGCGCCACTCAAATTGCTACATAATTGCAAATAGCCACGGCTTATACTACTGCTCACCTCTTGTCGTCGTCGTTTGAAGGGTATTCACTCCAGGTCAGACACAAACAGGACTGGGGCCGAGGGTTTATCCTTTTACTACCCCAGACTGTTGCACTGCCTGAATCAGATACTGGCAGTGGTGTTATTAAGCCAGCATCGAGTTTCGTCATCCAAAACCGTCAGAACTCGTGCTCCATGTGGTGCCCGATGTATAGGGCATGCTGTTAGAACATGGTCTGCGGTTTGCTCAGAGGCGCCACACTCGCAATTCGGTGAAGCAGCGAGACCCCATGTTCCTGACGCACGTGGAGTCTGCGACAGCCACAGAAACGAAATAGTTGGAAAATAGCTGAACTGAACGAAAGAAACAACCAATCAGTTCAGTCTGATTATTTGAATTAATTTCTAATAGAACCAGTCCAATTTCTTCAATTATTTCTATTAATTTTTTACAATCCAACTCCAAATACAACAACCAACTGTTCAATTATTTTCCTTTTTAGTCAAAACTGAACCAGTGAATTTCTAAGGTTGCTTGTTCGAAAAGAACGCATTGAAAGGGATCTTTATTTATTTTTTTAAAATTTTTATCTCTATATTTATCCTCCTGACTCGCAGGAAAGCGATTGAGCCGCTATACATAGGGTAAGCAAATACCCCGACCTGCTTCCGGAGATGCCAAGATATTGCTGTCCGCTAGTAATTTAGTAGAGATATTACTGTAATTTAGAACTGCTTGCCAGGACCACCAAGCAGGGGAAAGTGCCGTAAAGTGTCTTTCCCAAGAACACAACAGAATGGCGCAAGTGGGTTTTGAACCGAGACCATTACAATAAAAAAGGCGATGAACTTGGAATTAAACGTGGTTAGCGTGAGTCATCTATTACGTCACACGCGCCAAATGACTCAGTGTTTTACAAGCTATTAAGTATCAGAAAATGAAGTTTACTAAGTTAATCGTTCGGACCACCACATTTGTGCATGGACGAATGGAATCGCCCAACACCAGTCCGCAGGCGGTTGAGCTTAACCCAAGCTACTCGGGGTAAGCCCATCCCAACAGGCCTGGCACTGGTTCCGGGCACAAAAGCACAGAGCCTGGAAGCACATTCACAATACTCCGTTTTCGATTTGTGATTTGTCCATTCAGAAGCGCGGATGCGAAGTCTGGCAAGGTTGTCCAAGAAATTCCGCGCAGCTAGCACGATCTTAGTCTCACTTGGCAAGTATCTGAGGTCCCACTTAAGAGACCATACAAGATATGATCGGGGTCCAGAGATCCACGGTAAGTCAAGGAGAGTTTCGCTTCTAGTCGGCGAAGCTCAGCTGCTGGATGCCTGAGAGTACAGGTAGGTGGTACCCCTGTATATATAAATATACACACATAGGTGTATCAGCCAAAAAAATATTGGGGGTACAATACAGGTTTGCCGAAATTTTGTGACGTTTGCCCGAATCATGATTTTTGTACTACCAATACTTTACGGATTAGAGAATAAATTTTGTCCAAATTTAGGATGAAGACCAAAAAAAAAAAAAAGATCTTCACTTTAAGTCTGCCTTTAATTTCTCAATTTTCATCCCGAAAACAAAGTGATCTCTAAAAAAAGCCTTCACCTTATATCTTAAACTTTTTTTATTGCTTGTCGCTTCCCTAAAATTCCTGATTTCGCCCAAAATTTTCCTATAGCTGGCAAAAAATTTTGGTTTTTCCAAAATATTTCCTTGGTGCTGCTCAAAAAATTTAAATTTTGCTCAAATTTTTGAGCCTTGAGGGCAATTTTTCCCCCTTCCTGGCAGGTACGGCAATGTATCAAAACGATAATGTTTTTATTCGTAAAAGAAAAAAGCATAAATTAATAACCATTCTAAAACCATTCGTCTGTACAGTTCTGTCATATCTACATGACTTTATTTCCAGAAAACCGACTTTAATTTTTTTTTGCGTTAAACAAATTCCAAGATTAAAACTTAGTTGTGCAAAAAAACTGAAACTTGTAAAGGATAAGCAAGAGAAGCGTCTTTGACCAAAGTGCAAATTTAAAAAATTTGACCTAGTTTTTTAGGCATACCTTATCATTTTGTCCAAAAACATTATCAGAATTTATAAATGAACGCAATAACAACAAACCTTTCAACTTAAAAAGGTTGAACCTATCAAAAAAAATAAAAGATGACTTTCGATCAGTCGAGGTGACATAACACAAACCATTAAAAGATTTTCACAAAAATTATTTTTTTCGATTGTAGTGATGACGTATGATTTCAATTATGCAAAGATTTTCTAATAAACTAATTTTTTAAACCAAAGATTTTTGAAAAAATAGTGCAAAGAGGCACCAAATCTTTTTTACGTGCTCAAAGTCATAACCATACATGCCGGGAGCAGGGGGCAACTGCCCCCAAGTTTCTAAAATTTGGGCAAAATCAGAATTTTTCGGTCAGCCATAAGAAACATTTGGGCAAAATTAGGAATTTTTGGACAGTGACAAGAATCAAAAAATTTTTTTGTGCCAATCGCAGAAAAAATTTTACGTATTTTGGTGAAGAACTTTTTTTTAGAGAACACTATGTGTTTTGAGAAAAAATTGAGCAATCAAAGAAAGATTCTTAGTAAAGACTTTTTTTCTTGGTCTTCATTCTAAATTTCAGACAAATTTTCTAAAGTTCTAGAAAATCAAGGTTTGGGCAAACGTTACAAAATTTATGCTAAACTCTATTGCCCTTCAAATTTTTTTCCGCTGGTATGCCTTTGCTCAAAGCATTACATCGTATAATCTGTCCCTGGTTTTGACAAAGACCGAACCCAAAAAAATATGTGGAAAAGTTTTTTACGAGTTATTAAAGCAAAATTCTGAAACTTCAAACCTTTTTTTGAAAAACGCTACAAGTTTTGGTAAAAAAAACTTAAAAATTTGCATTATCACAAGCGCGAAAATTTTAGTAGTTTTATAAGGTCTATTATTTTAAAAGAGTGTTAAATTTCCAATGATAGCATTTTAATTTCGATGAAGCCTTACTTTTTGATACAGTTCTTTTTGTTTTAATTATAACTAGTTGTCTAGGACTGACCGTATTTTCGACTGAATAGACCAAATTACATCAACAAATTTCTGACAGCCGTCAATTGCTTTATTGTCGGACTTTTGTCTTTTGTTTGTGTCGTCTGGATGTCAGCGGCAAATTAGTAGCGGTTTGTTTTTATTAGCATTCAAAAGAACGATTGGTTTGAAAACAAAATAGAGCAAAGGTTGTAAATAGGGAGACGGCAACTACACGATATACGTTATAACATGCACGAAAAAATTGTGCATAGCCACCGCACCAGTGTGCTTCTACACGGATTCATTCCCTTGGTTTGTTTCAAAAACCCATTTGCTTTTATCAAGTAATGAGCAAATTTTTTCTAGTTTTAAGGTAAACTGTAAGTTTTCTGATAAAATTTTAAAAAACATTGCAAAACTATTTGGAAAAGTTTGAGAATAAGTGATAGGCTATACATTTAGTCATACAAGCTATGATTCTCAATCGAATTTAATATGAACGTATTGTCAACACTACATACAAGTAGTCAAGTAGACAGTTTAAATATGAACTCAACTAATAAAACTAAGTATGAAATGTTTTACAGTAATGTTTTTTCCGTTTACTTTTCTAAAAACAAAACGGCTATTGGCATTTTATTTAAAGCAAATACCTATTTTTTAAATTCTAGTTTGACTTTCAGCAACCCACTATGTTTTGAAGAAACTTTACCCAGACTGTTTAAAAATCTAGTGCTGCAACTGCTTGGAAAGGCCCCAGATAGCATACAAACGTTAAATTAACGTTGAAATTGGATAACCAAATCATAGTTCGCTTTTTAACCCAAAATAAACTTTTATCATTCAAATGTTTGAACAACGTTTGAATAACGTCTGCATGCTAACTAAGTGACAAGTTAAAAAAACAACCATATCGTTGTTAAAATATTAGTTACTTTTTCTATTGATAAGACAGGTTGCATTTTAAAAAAAAAGTAAAATTTTTATTTAGTTTTACAAAATATTAATTTTGTTTGCTTGTCGATTGAAAACGATATAACGTTATAATGATTTTTTAATTTTTTCGCGAAGCGAGTTCGATTATGCTTCAATAAAAATTTGAAAAACTTTTTTTAAATCAGGCACAAGTTTTTGATACCAGACATCGCATTGTTTTGAAGTGTGGTGCTTCAAAACGAGCTGCAGCAGCCGCCGAGCTATACAAAGCATTTTCGCGTTAATTTTAACGTCATCAGAATTAATTCTCGTTTTCAAAGAAAGTTTCTGTCGCGTTTTATTTAAAAAAAAAAATACAATTGCGCTGTTTAGCTGCTTGCAGCTAAAAAAAGCTGTTACATAAATTAAACTATAAGCGCACAATTAACTGCAGTATAAGAAGATTTTGCTCAATATTAAAAAATAGAAGCTTTAAAAAAGTCTTTTTAGAAACGAAACCTTTTAAAAATATGAACAATTGTTTAAAACTAAAACGGGTTTGTAGCTATGTTTAGTATGACGCAACAATATGTCTTGAGCGCAATAATGTATCAGTTTGCCGCGCTCGTGTTAGAAATTCAGTCGTAAAAAATAGAGTTGTGCAATTGAGTCGTAAAGTAAAATCATTTAAACAAAAGTCAATCTGCTAAGTCAGGGTGGTCCAACTTCTGTACTCTTGTGGCCCACTTTTCAAAATTATTGGAGTTTGCGGACCTCAGTCGGCTAAAAACACCTATTTTCGTCCCAAAAGTCATAGCGTTCTATAAAAAAAAAAAAAAGGTCTTCGCTTGGAATCGGTCTCCACCCTAGACTCTCTTCCATCTCTTCCATCAGCTCGCCAAGCCTTGTTATACAAGCTTGTCGCTGCTTGCGATCGACAAGACTTGTGCAAAATTGTTCCGCGGGCCGCACAAATTCCATCGGTAGTTGGATCAGCCCGTAGTTGGACCACGCTGTGTTAAGTTATTTTTAATTAAGTTAGCTATATCGTTACAGTCTCGTTTGAAGCTTAGCATAATAATTGTTTATTTTTTTATTACAGGCGCGCATAGGCGTACCAGCTCAAAACATTTGGGGGGCAATGAAGTTTTGTCCAAATCATGATTTTCTAGTACTTTATGGATAGGACAAAAAAATTGTCTGAGATTCTCGGACAGAGAAAAAATTTCGTCCTGAAATCATGGTAATCTCTAAAAAAAAAGGTCTTCACTTGAATTTAGTTACATATTTTTCAATTTTCGTCCCAAAATCAAGGTGTTCTCTAAAAAAAAAAAGGTGTGCACCGAAATTTGATAACTAATTTTTGCAGTTGATCAATGTCAATGCCCCGAAACTCCTGACTTTGCCCAAATATTTTCTTGTCACTGCCCGAAAAATTTGAATTCTGCCCAAATCTTGGAAACTTGGGGGGCAATTTCCCCTCCGTACGGCTATGCAGGCGCGGTTAGTTTTTTTGACGAGTCACAGTAAGTTTAAATGAGATCCAACTATTTGGTTTGAATACAGTTGAAATTTATTTACTTTTGATTATAAAAACCCCACAGAAAAGTGGCAACATCATTTTTAAACTATAGCTTAAAAATAATTGAAATGTTTAAGAGTTTCGTTTCAAAAATGTTAGACTAGAGGATCGACTGCAGTATTGCCAGATTGGGCGCTAAGAAACATTTATAAAGATTATTCAGCTTAAATAATTTTCAGTGTTTATCAAAAGCTTTCGCAACCTCCATATAAAAGATTTAATTGTTTTGTGCATAAGTAATTCATGCTAATAATTTATTTTTAATGATATTATAAACAACATGAAATATTTAGGAATATTAATAGAAACCAAACTGCTTAAAATGAGAAGCACCAGACTCGAGTTTCGCTCTTATTAGAGCTTGTCAGTGAGTATCTGGGTAAGTCCCGGTCATGAGGTGCGGCCTTGGTCTTACCACACAGTGGATTCTGTGTATTCCTTGCGCGGCAAAGCCGGGAATCATTTCCAGCTGCTTGTGATCGAGTTGTTGTCGGGCTCGCGTGGTCTAGTGGTGTTGTCTCCTGCTTGGAAGACAACACGTAGCGAGTTCGATTCGCAGTGAGATATGCAACACTGACGAGCTCTAAAAAGAGCGAAACTCGAGTCTGGTGCTTCTCATTTTAAGCAGTTTGGTTTCTATTAATAATTTATTTCTTTGTTTCAGGCATTGCTAATGTTTTTCTAAAGTTTCTTAGTTTAATTAATAAGGGCTGAAAGAGCAAAAATGTTTGTGGCGTCTTTTGTATAAAAAAATTGTCATTATAGATAAATTCTATTATATGCTGTGGCGACTTTTATTTTGTGCATTGTATGATTGTGGTTTTTATTTGCAGGTGCTGTTCAAAACAATCTTTTGACGGCTTCCGCCACTGACTTTGAAATCGAAGCCGTAATAAAAAATTGGTTAAAATTTGCATCAGAAGAGACGGTGGCCGTCAGAAAAGAGAGCAATTGAAAAAAATTCGAGATGTTTAAAGTGTTTATACTGTTTGAACGTTATTTAATAATTCTTTTATAAACTTGTTAAAAATTGTAATTTTGAGCTTGTATAAAAGTGCAGCAATCAGAAGTGAGTAGTCTTCCGAAGCAGAGGATTTAAGCATGTTTATTTATGCTTATTAATAGCAAAGTTCATTTAAACATAACTCCTGAATCACAACATGAAAATTTGTAATATTGGTTTAAAAGTTATAGGTTAACAGTAGTTACTGTTACAGCGAACCAAATAGTAACTTAAGAAATTAATCTAAATCAAATCTTATTAAGTCTACCATATTTTGAACGTATGAAGTGGTTAGTAGTAGTAGAAGTTAACCATAGCTAACGTTAAATAAACCAAATTCAAAAGTCAGAAGTTAATCAAGCTAACCAAATCTAAACGTTAACTTATGAGCAAACTAACCATAGAGTTAACGTTTGCTTTCGAACGTTAATCTAACCAAAATGCAAATTCAAATCGAACGTTAAACTAACGTTAGAAATTAACCGTGCTAACCAAAATTTAAACGTTAAATTAACGTTAAACTAATAACAAACTAACGTAAAACAAACGTTTACTTTAAACGTTAATCTAAACCAGGGGTTTCCAGACTGGGGTACTTTTTTTTTTTTTTTTTATTTTTATCTCTATATTTATCCTCCTGACTCGCAGGAAAGCGACGGAGGCGCTATACATAGGGTAAGCAATTACCCCGACCTGCTTCCGGAGATGCCAAGATATTGATGTCCGTTAGTAATTTAGTAGAGATATTACTGTAATTTAGATCTGCTTGTCAAGACCACCAAGCAGGGGAAAGTCCCGTAAAGTGTCTATCCCAAGAACACAACAGATTGGCGCAAGTGGGTTTTGAACCGAGACCATGTTTATCATCAGTCCGGCGCGTTAACCACTCGACCACGCTGCCGACAAAATAAAAATATAAAAAAAATAAAAAAAAAAAATAAAAAAAATAAAAAAAAAAAAAAAATAGAGATCACAATGGTTTTGGGAGAAAAATAGGAAAATTGACGAAATTGGAGACGAAACCGAAATGAAAATTGGAGACGAAAAGGTGAAGATCTTTTTTTTTTTTTTAGAGATCACCATGATTTTGGGAGGGAAATGGCAAAGTCGGAGACGAAATCAAACTTTGGTTTCCCCTTCGAAAACTTTCTGCGTACGCCACTGGGTATATTATTATGTAAGAGAATGTCCTTATTTAAGTTAAATTTCATGTCCGGAAGAAATAATAGACTCAAATGTCTAGAATTTTCGAATCCAGTCGATTGTAATTACGTCAAACAGGACAATTAAGAGGGAAAACTTTTTTTTACAGATCACCGTGATTTTGGGTTTAAATGGGGAAAATTTGTGGCTGCTGAAAAGTGAAGATATTTCTTTTTTTTAGAGATCACCTTGATTTTGGGCATGAATAGGGGGAAAATTAGTGGCTGATTCTAACTAAAAGCCCTTTTTTTTTTTTTAGAGAAATGTCACAAATTTTGGGGGCACATGCAAACCTGCTATAGTGTCCAAAGGGTACCGATGAACTAAAAGTTTGGGAAACCCTGATCTAACCAAACTGCAAACAAAATCAAACGTTAAAATAACGTTTTTTTGCTATCTGGGGCATTGGTTATTTGCTCCAAAAACAACGCTGGGTAATTATTAAAGCAAGCCACAATTTAAAGTCGTTTCGGCGACATAATAATTATGTCTACATTTTCAATTAATCTGTAATTCATATCACTGTTAAAATTCCGCTAATTGTATCATGGGTGAATTTTACCGGAGAGCCATTTTTTAAATTTTTTGAACAACAAATAAAAGGAAATTGAGTAATTTTATTTTTACAATGCATTTTATACAGTAGTATATAAAGTGATTAGCTAGCACAAAATGAAAAAAAAGAAAAATCATCCCTTGGCACAGAAAAGTAAAATAATTAAAATCTAAATTAATTAATCAGCTATTACCCAAAAGTAGTACTTAATAAAAAAATACAAAAAAAACAAACCGCTGTTACTAATTTTATTACTCCAGTTTTTTTATGCAATTAATGCATACACTTAGTTTGTGTTCAATGTAAATTGTTTTTTTTTGGGAGTAAAACTCACCCCCTAATAATTAAGTATATCATATTGTGGGTAGACTTTACCTTCCAAAATTAATAACTCCTTTGTAGAAATAAATGCCATCTACTGCCTATAACACTCTGACTTCAACAAAAGAATACCTAGAATCTGAGTTTTTTCGAATTATTATCGCCTGATATATGATAATGTACAAAATTTTCAAGGGTAAAATTTATCTATGATACCCTTTACAGTACAATTTTTATTTTTTTTGAATTATTTTTGTAAACTTACATCAACAGCAGCTTATTTAGTGAACGTTTTACCCCCAAAAAATAATACTTGGCAACTGAGAAAATGTTATCAATTACTTATTTTGAGGTCGCTAAAAAAGTCGATCTGAACAGAAGAACTTTTGCATTTATAGATGTATTAAATCCTTTTAAAACGAAATGGACAAAAATGTCTAACTAATTAAAACTAAAAGATATTGTTAAACTTGAAATTAGAAAAACAATGTTTTGCTTTAATAAAAGTTCAGCAAAGAATAAGTCCCAAACTATTATAAGTATAACTCAAAAACATCATTATAAAACAAGACTGGCAGCGAAACAAAATTATTTTAAACCTAGAAAGAGAACAGAATTAGGTAAAAAGGCGTTTCTTACATTGGACCTGAAATATGGCGAGAAGTACCATTCAAATTAAAGTCACTTTCTTATAATCAATTTAGGAAGACATTTAAACTTTTTTTAACTAGTCAATATTAGATAAGATGTCATAACAATTTGATGAAGTCAGCTGGTACGTGAAAAGTTATTTAATAACAACTACTATTGCTATTAATTCTCTATCATTTTTGTAAATGTATGTGTGTTTCGTAAATGTACTGTTGTGTTCTTCTGATACAAAAATTTTTTTGTCCCACTATTTAGAGGGAGGCAGTTGACTAGAAGACCGCATGGTTATTTCGCCGCCTTCCGGTGCTTTTAAACATTTTTTTCGTGACATACTCGTATATACGTATACTGGTGTATTTTTCGTTTTGAAGCACAAAACAAATAAACTGAACTGAACTAACCTGAACTGGACTGTCTAGGGTTAAGGGTTAAAGTTTCTTTTGATTATATTTGACTTATAGCCTACAGACGCAGAATTAGGTGCATGGTTTTAAAATAGCATTCGCCAACGTTACCATTTTAGAAACTAGTTAAATACAAGAAAAGAAAGCAAAAAAGATTTGAAAAAATATGATAATGGAAATAACTTACTACTTGTAACGGTATTTAAAAGATACAAAATTTCAAAAAGCTTTTCTAACATGTGTTTGACGTTTACTTTGGTGAGACAGAAATGTAGTTTTTGCGTAAAATTATCACTTCCAAAAAAGTTAAACATATTGCATATAATTTATATTGTTTCGAAAACATTACTCTTCCAATAACAAAACTCAAAAAATATTTTTAGAATATCGTTTATGTATGTCTATGTGTAACCTAAAACTCCAGTTCCCATTTAGCTGAAAGCCCTCTGACAAAATTTCTGCTGCCCCTAGAAAATTTTCAGCCCCCTTCAACCCCTTGACAAATTACGTTGCTGGGATCAAGTTAATTAGATTTCGCACCTCAGATAAATTAATGTAGGCGTATCTAGTGCTGGAGAGAGCCCGGGTCAATTTTGTGAAAGTTACTTATCCATTATTTTAGGCTTTTGAAAAATTGCAAAAAATAAAATTTCTGTCATTTTGCGTTTGGAAATAAAAATGTATAATTAAAGTAAAAACTTTTCTTTTGGTCCTCACTTGTTTTTTCCTTTGAAGTAGAGTGGGAGCCGAAAAAATCAACCTAGTTTTTTAAAAAATCAGGGTTCTATTTAAGTCAAAATTAAAAAGGTTTTCACTTGTAAAAGTAGGCCCCCTCTTCATCAAAGTCAGCCCCCTGCTGAAAAGTTGTACCAAGGCCACTGTTAACAATTGTTCAGCGGGCCACAAAAAATTAGGTCGCGGGCCAAAGGTGAAAAGTCAAACTACGCGATTCGTTTGGTAAAAAAACTCACTCCAACAAAAAAAATAATTAGTCTCTCCAGTGGTGAATATTCCAATTTAGGGGCCCGAGGCAAGAATTTTTAAAAATTGATGTTGTCTGAGAAAAAAAAAAAGGTCTGATCTTGGCTTGCATACTTTCGTCCAAAATTCATGGTGTCCTCTAAAAAAAAAGTCTTTACTTCGATTTCATCTCTGATTTTCCTATTTTTGTCCCAAAATCAAGGTGTTCTCCAAAAAAAAAAAGGCCTTCACTCAGAATCGTTCTCTGAACAAACATCTGCAGCGGATGGAAACTGTATATGCTATTTTCGAGGGGGGCCCCCAAAAAAAGGAGAGCCTGAGGCGACTGCCTCATTCGCCTCACCCAATATCCACCACGGACTCTCTCCAACAAACCAAATGCAACAAACAACCCTACCAGCAGCACGTGCATAGCGGCACCTGCCGGGGGAAGAGGGCAATTTCCCCAAGTCTCAAAAATTTGAGTAAAATTAAAATTTTTCGGGCCACGATAGAAAAATTTTAGAAAAATTAGGAATTTCAGAACAGTAATAAAAATTATCTGCGCAAAACAAAGTTCTTGTGCATCGAAAATGAAAACAAAAGGCAGAAAAATTTTAAGATTTGAAGTGAAGACTTTTTTTTAGAGATTACTATGTTTTTGGAACAAAAATCGAAGAATTAAAGTGAAAACCTTTTTTTTAGTCTTCACTCTAAATTTTAGAAAAAATATTTTCTCATATCCGTAAAGTACTAGAAAATGATGATTCCTGTAAACGTCACAAAATTTGGGCAAAACTGTACCCAAATAAGGTACGTCTATAAGCACGTGAGTGTGCAACTGTACCCAAATAAGGTACGTCTATAAGCACGTGAGTGTGAGATTTTTGTAGCAAAAACAATTTAAAATCTTATTATAACAATTAATTGATATTGTTGGTCAGTGGTTCAGGTGTTGGTTCTTTATTGAAGCAAAGAAACTTTGAAACAAAATTGCTGTATAGATCTGCTCACAGACCATTTTTTGCCTTTCTCAACTGAAAATTTGGCACCAGGATGGGTGTTACAACAGGACAACGCCCCATGCCACGAAAGCAAAAAAGTCTTGCAATGGCTTGAAGCAAATAAAATTAATCTAATTGATTGGCCGGCCCAATCGCTAGATCTAAAACCGATAGAGAACCTTTGGGGAATTATCAAAACCCAAAAATTTGGAAGATCTGAAGTACAAAATTGTGAAAACTTGGAATAAAATTGCAAATGATCTGTGCTTAAAGTTGATACACCCAATGCCATAAAAGACTTCCTAAAGTGATTAAAAATGAGGGTTATGCGATTAATTATTGATTAAAATAAATATGTAATTTTCATACTTTATAAATTTTTTTGAAAAGTCTTATTTTTTTGCTTGCAAATATTTTATACTCTTTAAACAAAATAATTTTTTATTTTAAATATACTAAAAAATTAATTTTTAAAGAAAATAAAAACCAAAAAATGAGCTCTTTCCAATGATATATTACATGAGTTATATAATTCAATTTTAACTAAGTTATTTTGAAAAAATCTAATAAAATAAAAATTGCAATTAATTGCAATTAATTGCAGTTATTGATTGGTTGATGCACCAATTAAAATTAATTGATTGATAGAATAATAATTGATTGTGGACGCTCCAATTAATTTTTTATAACCCCTGTCTTTATATAAATTCTTCCTCTTCTTTCGACCTTTCCCTTTAATCAAGGGTAGCCACAGCGTATCATCTTTCTCCAAACCGTCCTGTTTTCAACGTCCGTCTCCCTCGCACCAACTTCCCCCATATCTTCTTTCACTACATCTAGAAATCTTCTCTTTGGTGTCTCTCTTTTCCTCTTTCCCGGTAACTCCATTTCCATCATCTTTCTTTCTACATACTCTTGGTCTCTCCTCATGACATGTCCATACCACCTAAGCCTGCCCTCCCTCATTTATTCCTCCGCAGTTTCCATAGCACTGTTCGCCCCCTTTGTTTTTATAAGGTTGGGATAAGGATAATCTCCTTCTCCATTCTTCTGGCATCCGTTCACCCACTAATAGTCTGTTGAACAGTCTGGTCAAAACTTTATCCCCATTTCTCCCATGCACTTCCAAACTTCTACTGGCAACTTATCTGGTCCAACCGCTTTACCTTTTTTCATCTTCTCAGTGCATTCTTTACTTCTTCACTACTGACGCAATTTACCTCTTCGTTAACCACTTCTGCTTCTTCTGTCCTAGGGTCTCTGTTATTTTCCTCGTTCATCAATTTCTCAAAGTATTCTTTCCATCTCTTTAACACTGCCTCCGAATTTACCATAACATTACCGCTTTCATCCTTTATAACCCTCACGTGCTGTACATTTTTCCCTGCTCTGTCTCTCTGCTTAGCCAATTGGTACAACTCCTTTTCACCTTTTTTTTCCAATCTAGCATACAAATCTTCATAAGCATGTTCCTTCGTCATCGCAACTGCCTTCTTTGCCTAATTCTTCTTTTCTTTGTAGATTAAAAGCAGACTCCATTAGCAGGTCGGGGTAAACGCTCGACAATTGCCCCAGTATAGCCCTTCCGACGCTTTTCTGTGGGTCAGGAGGTTGTATATAGAGAAGAAAAATTAAGTTTGTAATTGATTCAGTGATCGTATTCGAAAAGTGTCATTGATAAGTTATTGACTAATTCGCTTTGTTACGTCACTATCTCTCTTTGCAGTTCATTAATTTAAATAAGTAATATCGTTAAAAAATTCCACAATTTAAAAGTATTGTAGCGTTCTACGAATTACAGTATAACTGCTTGAAACTATAAGCTCAAAACAACTGCCTTTTTATTAACATAACGAACAACGACTGAACTGTAGCAATACACGAGGCAAGGTTATAACATACGAGTATTGCGATGTCATAATACTCTACACTACCCTTTCCCTCTTAAAAGAAAATTAATAATAACAAAAAAAATAAATAAATAAATCATGAATAACCCACAAGCATTATCGTGACATACGTAAAAGAAACAACAGGGGAAAAAACACTGCAGACAAGTAACGATAACACGGAATCATACAGTTAGTGGCGGCTCGTACATAGGGGCCACAGGGGCCGGGCCCCACTAAAAATTTGACTAATAATATGTGAATTTCTAAAGAGGACCCTATACTAAATATTAAAATGTTTACATGCATGCCCAGATAACAGTTAACCGAAAACAACAAGAAATATTTTCAAATATTTCCTGAAGTCTCTTCGAAACGATCCAGAGGGGCCCACATATTCTGGCACGTTTACTCCTATATATTTACACCAAAATCCAACCAACTCACGCGCCGCGCTTTGTGAAGATTTTACTATGCAAGTCAATAGCACAAAATTGGGGCCAGCGATGTCTGGCCCAAACAGCAATCGTAACTTATAAGCGGACGTTAGCTGCGCCTGTGCCTGCTCGTGTGCAGCCTTAGAGAATTAGTTGTTTTTCGGTTGATATTGGGTGATGTTGTGTATTCTTTTGTGAGACAGCAGTTTCTGCTTTTCAGCGCATGTTTTTTCACAGCTGTGATTGTTTATTAGTTATGTTCATTTTCATTTATGAATAACAGGCTTAGTTTATTTATATTTTGTGTGATTTTTGTATTTCCAAATCAAAGTAATTTAACTTCAAACAAGCTATTCCAGTAAATGGTGTCAAATTGCTCACTAGCGAATACTACATTGTGGTTTGTTTTCTCGTAATTATTGAGCTTAGACGTTACGTTTTGCATGATTCATATTTGTGATTCAACACCCCTCACCATAAATAAAGTTGATAATTTATTGGAAAATCCATATAAAAACTTAAAACATGAGGAACAACTAGAAATTAAAAGGCTAGGTCCATATTAATCACGTGACATCAATATCTTCCAGAAAGATGGTAGGAAATCGAGGACATTTTTATTGAAGTGGTTTGATAAAAAATCGTGGCTTACGGCCTGCGATGAAAGAAATAGCTTATTTTGCTTTTGTTGTCTGTTATTTGGAGGTGAAAGTTTATGGACAAATAAAGGTTGCAACGACTTAAAACATTTGTCAGAACGAATTTCTAAGCACGAATGCAGTAAGGCTCATATGAACAATTGTGTTTTATTACAAATGTTTGGAAAAGTCAATATATTATCTGCAATTGATGCGAGCTATCGTCAAAGCATGATTAAACATAACAAATTAGTTGACAGAAATAGGCACGCTTTGAACAGGGTCATTAACTGCAAAAAGTTTTGTGGCTTTCATGAATTACCAGTAAGAGGACATGATGAAATGGAAGAGTCTGCTAACCGAGGTGTTTTTCTTAATCTTGTAACGTACACGGCAGATTTGGACGGTGCATTTCGTGATCATTTTGAAAAATATGTGGTAAAAAATACATTGACATCTATACAAAATGATCTTTTGTCTTGTATGCTTAAAGTATATACCAGTGATGGCGAACCTATGGCACGCGAGATCATAAATACTGGCACGCGACGCACGCTGGAATTATATATCTAGAATAATCTCTGCAGTGCATAGCAACAGGGAGCAAATTTTAGAGTGCTTTACCAGCATATTTAAAATGGAGACGGTTGGGATCAGAAGAGTTTTTGTGAATCGATTGAATTCACAAAAATTTTGAAAGATTTTTGTAGAATTTTTTGATGATTTGTTTAAACATGTTAGTGTACTTTTTGGAATCTTACAGTCTAAAAAATCAAGCAGCATAACTTCTAAAGAAGCTCGTAAGTCTTTTCTCAGAGCTGTTAATCACTTGCGTGGAAGTGTGGTCAAATATTTTAATAACAATGAACAATCAGAAGCAATAACAGAATATATAACATCCCAGCAAGCAAAGAGGCCTAGAAGAGCTGCAACTCACGCATCTGTTTCTCATTTGCAATTGCAATCATGTGTAACAGAAGCATGTGATACAATTCCAGAGGAAGTTAAAGAAAGCTTCGGGTCTTAAAATATATTTCGTTCATTTTCCATAGTGAATCCAGCTGAATTTGAGCTTTACAAAAACTCTTTTCCCGACAATTACGTTAAAGAAATTGCTTCGAATTACATAATGTTTATTATACGCTTAAAAAAGATAAACTGAAGTGTGAATTGTCCGTTTTATATGCGAATGATAATTTTAGAAGAATTTCTAATACTAGCGAGCTATTAAAATTCATAAATAAAAATGAATTTGATGAAACATGGCCCTTTACTATTCTCAATTTATGTAAATGATTTAATTAATTGCTTAACCTTAGGAAAATGTATTATGTACGCAGACGACACTAACATATTTTTAAAAAGTAATTGCTATGAAACCTTATATGAAGCTGCAAATAAGGAGTTAGGGAACATAGATAAGTGGCTTCTGGCAAATCGGCTATTTCTGAACACTGACAAAACACATTATGTGATCTTTCGCACACCCAAAACAAAGCCTCCCTCAAAAAAACTGACAATTTCAATTAGAAATAAATTTATCTCTCAGCAACCAAAAACGAAATTTTTGGGAATAATATTTCATGAACATTTAAGTTGGAAATTGCATATGAACTTTGTTCTACGAAAAATCTGCGTAAGTTATGGTACTATCAAAAAAATTTCAAAACACTTTGACAAAAAAACTTTGCTTGTATTGTATAACTCCCTGATAATCAGTCACATAAGATATTGTATTATAACTTGGCATATTGGTAATAAAACCACAGCCTCAAAAATTCAACGAATCGCTAATAAATTCATACGAATAACATTTGGATTACATCATAGAGCTAACGTTACTGACATCTTGCGAAACAACAACATAATGACAATTGATCAAATAACCGAATTAGAAATAACTTGTTTTATGTACAAATATATAAAAGGCATGTTACCACCATGTTTTGATCATTTTTTTCAAAATAACCTGATAAGCGACAAATTCACTAAATGTACAAGAAGCCAGTCCAAATTCTATCCTTCATTTTGTAGATTAAATGTAACTAAACAATCTTTAAGATACAGAGGTCCTCTTGCTTGGAATAAAGTCCCAACAAGCATTAAACAGATAAAATCATATAGTAAATTTCGTACAGAATTTCAAAAGCATCTTATTGCAACGTAATTTTTAATGGTAATAGACTTCATAAATTTTAAAACTTCTGCTGCTGGTTTTTTATGTTACAGGCAACTCCACCAAATTGTACAAAGAAATTGAAGGTGATAAAAGCCCGATGCGACTTCAAAGGCAACATCCAGATCATTTCGGCCCATCCAGTTTGATGAAAATTCACATAATTTAATTATTTTGCACCTATTCTTGTTCACTATTTGTATGTTCTATCTTATGCATATAAATTTTTTTTTTTTTTTGTCCAGCCATATGCTTTTGAAATGGTCCTTTTGACCCGTGGCAGGATTTCTTTTGGTGGGTTTCTTTGCCTGCCTGACCCTTTTGGTCCAGACCCTTTTGGTCTTTGAGTTTGTTGTTTCTCCCACCCATGATTACACAACATTCTCTTACTATGGCTCGGATGTGTGTATTAATTATCTTCTTTTCGCTTTCCTTTTCTTATTAACATCACATCGCTTTGTTCAAAGGTACAGCGACCATGCACAACGTCAGTAATAACGTACTTCGTTTAGTCGCTGCTTCCTTATTCACAATCTTTATTTCTACATGCACTATGATTAATTTCAAGTTGATTGTGAGTAAAAATGAAATAAATAAAATAAATAAAAAAATAAATAAAAATGTTTTTATTTAAAAAATAAATAAAAACATTTTCTGAAGTCTCTAAACTGCTCGAAATTGTTCTCGTGACACCGATTTCAACTACTGACTCAGAGAGACGCTTCAGCACAATGAAGCGAATAAAAACATTTCTTTGAAACACCATGTTGCAAGACAGACTGAACAGCCTCGCTTACCTGTCAATACAAAAGGGTACGTATATTAGCAACATCAGAGATTACAGCAACAAAGTCATCAACATTTTCGCGCAGATAAAGGACCGAAGAGCTGACTATTTATACAAATAAAGGTTAGTGTTAAATATCGCATTTTTTGCTAAAAATTTATTTACCCCGCCTTTAAATTTATTCAGTCTACGAATGGAACTTTTTGACATTTCAATAATTGTTTTGCTGGCCCCACCATTAATGAAAGCCACGAGCCGCCACTGCATACAGTCAACAATAATCACTCAAATACTTAGGAGGGTGACGCACCCTACCAAACCTGAATATCCCCTTTAAATTTTGACCTGACCGTTGGGACCCTTTGGTATCGCAATCACTATCACAACCTTCGCGTTCATCTTTGTCAAACTCGTCATCACTATTGGTTTTATTTGTAGATAAAAGATGTCGCCAATCGGTGGGCATGATTTCTGCCTCATAGGGGCGCAAATTATCTACGTGTACAATTTTGGGTCTAGATGAAGATGAGGCCTGGATCTGATACAAAACATTGGAAACCTTATGCGTTACCAAGTATGGTCCAGTCCATCCTTGGCCCAACTTTTGCTTGGCCTTTGGGGGGTAAAAATACCAGACCCAATCATCTTCCTGCATTTCATTTAAGGACACGCGCTTGTCATAATTACGTTTTTGTCTCAGCGCTGCCTTCTTCGAATGTTCATGCGCAACCGCATACGAGCGTTGGGTGGCTTTCTTCACCCATTCTACATACTAAACGTAACACTGTTCTGACGTCGCGGACGGGGGTTGTTCTACCATGACGTCTAATGGTAGGTTGATTTCACAATCTTTATCTCAGGAAAAATTTCCTTCATATTTCAAACACTCTAGAGTTATTCCTCTTTTTAAAAAAAAGGTAGTACCAACAATATTTCGAACTATCGTCCCATTAGCCTACTCTCCAACCTTTCAAAAATTCTTGAAAAAATTGTGTACAATCGAGTTTACTCTTTTTTTACACGCTTTAACCTATTTTCAGATCACCAATTCGGTTTCAGACAGGGTCATTCAACTTCACATGTAATTACTTTGTTAATTGAAAACATTACTGCTGCTTTTGAGAAAAAACAATCAACTTTGGGTATTTTCCTAGATTTATCCAAAGCTTTTGATACCATCGATCATAATATCTTATTAAGCAAACTTGAACATTATGGTGTTCGAGGCAATGTTTTAAAATGGTTTGAAACTTACCTTATTGGAAGGACTCAGCAGACCGAGTGTTGTAGTGCTAAATCAACTACCATAAACAAACTAACTTCTGGTGTTCCTCAAGGCTCTGTACTCGGCCCACTTCTATGTGAACGATTTTCCTCGTTGCTTAAATCAAAGCTCTTGCCTGTCCTTTGCAGATGATACCTATCCTACTGTCCGACAAAAATACTAAATGCTTATTTAAAAAGGGTAGCAACGAATTCCTCAACATTGATAACTGGCTAATTGCCAATAAACTTTTTCTAAATTCTGACAAGACCAAATATATATTGTTCAGAACGCCTAACTAAAAAACACCTCCAATTAACCTATTTTTAACCTTTAGAGGATGCAATATAGAAAAGGTATCATCAATAAAACTTCTAGGCATTATTGTTAATGAACATTTGTCGTGGAAAGAACGCATCATGTTAATATACAAAAGATTAAGACAAATTTTTTGCATAATAGTAAAAATAAAACCTAATCTAAATGAAAAAACATTGCTAATGCTCTACCATTCTCTCTTCATGAGCCACATACGCTACTGTATATCAAGTTGGTGCTTTGGAAATGAAACATTAATTGATAAATTACAAAGACTGTGCAACAAATTCATAAGAATAATTTTTAATCTTTCTCACAGGGAAAATGTTAGTCACACGATGTCAGAACACAACTTAATTACTATAAAACATATGTACAAAGCGGAAATTGGTATTCTTATGTTCAAATATCATAAAAACCTACTGCCTCGATCTTTCAACAAAATATTCATTCAAAAATTGTTTCATATGAAAACCAGAAGCAGCAGTAATGTTGTTACCAGCTTTTGCCGATCTACTGTTATTCAACAATCATTAAAATTTATTGGACCAAAAGTTTGGAATAATATTCCTCTTATGATTAGAGACTCTAAAACAAACAATGCTTTTAAACAAAAATTAAACCAATTCCTCTTAAATTCTTAACATTTTTGATCAATTTTCTTATATTTGATAAACTTAAAAATTCTCGCTTCTGATGCTTGCTTTTGTTGCTTCTTTTTTTTCAGAAAATTCGTACCCTATAAGATGACGCACCCACTTCTACTTTCCTTGTATTACGATGAATAGAAGACATTATCACAAAGCAGATTCAAATATCGCTTTTATTTTATTAGAAACTTTGTATTATTTCTAAAATATTTGCGCATTGCATCTTGTGTTTTCCTTTTATTTGTTTGTTTGTTTTTTTTGTTTTTTTTTGTGTGTGTGTGTTTGTAATTCTTAATCTGAAATTTTTTTCCTTGTCATATGAGTGAAATGGTCCTTTTGACCCGCGACAGGATTTCTTTGGGTGGGTTTCTTTGCCTGTCAGGCCTTTTTTGCCAGCGACCTGTTGTGTATCCCACCACATTTTCCGCCGACACAACAGCGTCTACATATGACTCGGATTACGCTTTTTTCTTTTTATTTTATTTTATTTTCTTTCATTTCATTTCTTTTTTTCTTTATTTTTTGGTTTCTCTTAAAAGGTGCTGCAACCATGCACACTTGTTCTTAAAATTCTCTTCCTATCTTGATTGCATGCCACAACCTTCATCGTTTTGTTGCCTCTTCCTTTTTCTGTTCTGCTTTCTACTACTTATAAATTTCCTATTTCACTATGTTTTTTTATGGCGCAACTGAAATAAAAGATTACTAATACTGATACTAACCAAGCATTAATTTATTTGGGGAAAATTTTGTGGATTCGTGGACGGTGGACCTGTAAGCCATGCACAGGTACGGCAAACGGTCGTCCCAATCATTGCGACTTTTATTCACATATGATGCCAACATTTGCTGAATTGTTCAATTAAAACGTTCAACTAAGCCATCAGATTGAGGTCTATATGGAGACGTACGTGTCTTTTGAATGCCAAGTAAGTCACAAACATGCTGAAATAACTGAGATTCAAAATCTTTTCCTTGATCTGTATGCAGAAAATATGGTACTCCGAACCTTGTAAAAAATTTAGTGACAAGTGCGTATGCGACAGCGTATGCCTGCTGATCTGGCAGAGCATAGCACTCTATCCACTTCGTAAAGTAGTCACTGATGACCATGATGTATTCATTACCTGATACAGTTTTCGGCAAAGGACCTAAAATTGGTGTTTTGCCGAAAACTGTATCAATCGCAATTCTTTCCATTGGAGCCGTTGCTACAGATTGTTTGAGCAGTCCACGATGTCGCCCATGAGTAGGTTTTCGTTTCGCACAAATAACACACCATCGGCACCAGATGCGAACATCACTTTGTAGGCCTGGCCAATAAAACCTTTGCAATTGATAGACAGTACGTTTTATCCCAAGGTGGCCTCCAGTACGCAATTCATGTAAATGGCGAAACAGCTCCCGACGTAGCTGTTTGGGTGCAACAATAACGCGCGACTCACAATCTGAATCATGCTCGTACCAGTGTCTATATAATACGCCATTTTCTACCGACAACAAGTCCCATTGATTTAAGTAACTTCGAAATTCTTTTCCAACAACTTCGGGGCTAGTTGGCGGATACTGACTCACACTTTTAAAATATAAAATGTTGTTAATTTCATCATCAGCAACCTGCCATTCAAACTGTTTCTGCTTCAAACTCCAAACATCCATCCAATTGGGTTTAGATTCAAATTTCAAACTTCTGACAGCGGCTGATCGAATTTTTGGGGAGAAAGATTTGTGCTCACAGCCGTGTTGAAGGGCTACCCCACAATCTGCACACTCGGCGTTTGTACAACTTCGCCGTGACAATCCATCAGCGTTGCCATGATTCATACCCTTGCGGTAAATGATAGAAAAATCATATGTATTTAAAACTGAAATCCAACGTGCAAGCATTCCTTCTGGTTCATGAAACGATAACAACCATGTTAAAGCACTATGATCTGTTCTAACGACAAAACGGCGTCCCCACAAGTAATGTCGAAAATGTTTAACAAGTAAAACTATCGCTAGAAGTTCTCTGTAGGTAGTGCAATAACGTTTTTGTGATTTACTAAAGGTCTTTCCTGCATAAGCAATGACTCGCTCTTGACCTTCCTGCATTTGCGATAAAACAGCGCCGAGTCCTCGAGAGCTAGCATCGGTATCGAGTATAAATGGGGTATCAAATGCGGGATATCCCAGAATTGGAGGTTGTGTTGCGCATCTTTTCAGATCTTTAAATGCTTTCTGACAGTCCGGTGTCCAATCGAATTTGTTTCCTTTTTGTGTTAACTTTATTAAAGGGCATGCTATTTTTGAAAAATTTGGGATGAACTTTCTATAATAAGAAAAACCTAAAAAACTTCGCAAGTCCGTAACATTCTGAGGGACTGGCCACGTTCATACTGCTTCCGTCTTTTCTGGGTCTGGTGACACTCCAGCTCCGGAAACTACATGAACTAAAAATTTAGTGGAGCGAGAAAACAATCTGCATTTTTTAGGTTTTAAACGCAACCCTGCTTCGCGTAAGCGTTGAAAGACTATCTTTAAATTATTATATGCAGTTTGAAACTTATCCGCATAGCAAATGACATCATCCATGTACACAACACATATCTTCCATAAAATTCCTTTTAATACTGTTTCCATAAGTCTTTGAAACGTAGCCGGAGCGTTCGTGCAAAACACATTACTTTAAAGTGAAATAGACCTTTTCCATGAAAAGTAAACGCGGTTTTCTCACGGTCAATAGGGTCTAGTTCGACTTGCCAATAACCACTAGCTGAATCTAAAGTGCTAAACCATCGTGACCCACTTAATTCATCAATTAGCTCTTCCGCATTTGGAAGTAGATAAGCGTCTTTTACAGTGACATTGTTGAGTTTCCGAAAGTCAACGCAGAAATGAGGGGACCCATCTTTTTTCTCTACCAAAACAACCGGAGACGACAACGAGCTGGTGCTGTGTTCAATAATGCCTTGTTTTAACATTCTGTCAATTTCAGCCTCAATTATCTCCCGCTTAGCTTTTGGTAAACGACGTGGAGCCTGTTTGATCGGCTTTGCAGCACCCGTGTCTATTTTATGCCGAACTGTAGAAGTGCGACCTAATGACTCCTGTTCATCTGCAAAACCATCTTGATAGTCACAAATAAGATCTATTATTTGTTTCCTCTGAGACACCGAAACCCCCACAATGCGATCAACCATTGATTGCAAGAACTCAGGTAGAACTAAAGTCGGATCCCGACATGCCAGTGTAGAAACAAAGGATGAATAATCCAGAGGGGTAATATGCCCACCTAAATTTAAGACTCCTTTGTGATTATTTAAGACATCTACTCCCAGAATGCCTTCACAGCCATCTAAATCACCTACAATCACATTATGCCTTAACACAAAATTGCCGAATTTCAAGGGTGCGTCGCACTCACCATGACATTTAACAGGGCAATCAATTACAGCGGTAACATATGACACATTAATCGGTTTTAAAGAAGAGCTCACTGTTAATGGAGTTTTTTGAAATAATTTAACATCAATCATACTTATTCTTGCTCCACTGTCTACCAATAATTTAGCAGTTACATTAAAGATAACACAATTAACAAAACAACGAACCTCAGACGGATTGACCTTCATTCCGCCTTGGACTGACGCGTCAGTCATCCGGTCAGTCCTTGTTAGTTTGTTGTTCGACGTACGTTTGAATCCCTCTGATGTTTTGCCTGGACACGAACGAGCAATGTGACCGGTCAGTCCACAATTAAAGCATAAAGGGCCGTTATTCACGTCCATTATTCACGTCCGACTGTCTACGATTGCCACGCATGAGACCTGTGTTTGAAACAGCACGACTCAGGTCCGCAATCATTTGTTTCAAATCTTGAACTTCATCGCTTGATTCTTGATATGACCGATGAGATTGTGATGAGAAAGGTTTTTCAAGAGCAACGTGCTCACAAGCTTCCAACGATCTTACTAGATCGACAGCTGATTCCAGAGACAAACAATTATTTGCCACAATATGTCGTCGAATATTTACGTCAGTTACACCATCAATAAACTGTTGGATTACCAATTCTTTTGCATTTGACGAAGGTAACGATGGATAAGCCTCAGCCAAAAGACCACGGAGCCGGTTAGCAAAATCAATTGCATCTTTGTTTGTTCTACGTTTGGCTGTATGAAACTGCGATCGAGCTAAACTAGTTGAAGATGATCCAAATCGATAGCTTAAAGCATTAAAAAGAGCAGAAAAATCCCAACGTTGCTCATAAGGCAGACTACTCTGAACATCCAATGCGATACTTTTTAAGCTTGCTGCCAGTTGTCGACCTTTAGTAACCTCATTCCATTCATTTGCATACAATACATTTAAAAAATGTTGATAATACTGTTTCCAGTTATTGCCGGAAAAACTCTCTTGCAACGCCACACTGTTGTTAACAAAGTTTAATTTTCCTTCATTCTTGCATGGGTAATCTAGTTGAAGACATAATGGGTACCATATCTGGAGGCGACTGCAGAACGAGCTCAAATATTTTTTTAGAAACATCCTCTTCATCTTTTGGTAGGTATACATAGTCTCCTAGCTTTCTTAAGAACCTTGTATTCCCACTGGTATTAATATATTTTAAGCCCTCTGCTTGCTTGTCAATTCCTTTCAAATAACTGCAACGAACTGCTGTACTATTCAAGTCGGCAAGAATTTCGTAGTTTTTCTTTTTACTTAATTTGCAACAAAATTACGTCCGCCATTCTTCACTCTGTTTAATTTATTGTTTTTTTTTATTTGGGTCCTGGCGTGCTCGCCAAAATGTAGCGTTCTACTAACTACAGTATAAATGCTTAAAACTATAAGCTCAAAACAACTGCCTTTTTATTAACATAACCAACAACGACTTCTTCTTCTTCTTCTCCTTTCAGCCTTTCCCTTCAGTCAGGGGTGGCCACAGCGTATCATCATTCTCCACATCTTTCTGTCTTCAACATCCGTTTCCTTCACACCAACTTCCTGCATATCTTCCTTTACTGCATCTAAAAATCTTCTCTTTGGTCTCCCTCTTCTCCTCTTTCCCGGTAACTCCATTTCCATCATTTTTCTTCCTACATACTCTTGGTCTCTCCTCATGACATGTCCATACCACCTCAGCCTGCCCTCCCTCATCTTCATTCCTAACTGTTCAACCTTAACAGTACTCCTGATGTTCTCGTTTCTAATCTTGTCTTTTCTCGTCACTCCCATAGCAAACCTCAGCATTTTCATCTCTGCAACTTCCATCTCTTCTACTTGTTTTTTTATGACTGCCACTGTCTCAAGTCCATACACCATTGCTGGTCTTACCATTGAACTGTACACTTTTCCTTTTACTCTAGCTGGTAACCTCCTGTCGCAGATTACTCCTGATACTCTTCTCCATCCGTTCCATCCTGCCTGTACTCTCTTCTTTACCTCCCTCTCACAACCACCACTTTCTTGCACTGTTGATCCCAAATACTTAAATTCTTTTACTCTTGGCACTTTTGCATCCTCCATCTTTACTGTTTCGTCATCATTTCCTCCATTTATGCAAAGATATTCGGTCTTTGACCTACTGACTTTCATCCCTCTTCTTTCCAATGCATACTTTCAGGATTCTAATCTCTGCTCCACTTCTTCTCTGGTCTCTTCACCAATCACAATATAATCAGCAAACAGCATCGTCCATGGTGGTTCTCTCCTTACTTCATCCGTTAGCCTGTCCATTATCACTGAAAACAAGAATGGACTTAATGCTGATCCCTGGTGCAGTCCAACCTTGACCTTGAAACTTTCTGTAGTTCCTACTGCACACCTCACCACTGTTTCGCTTCCCTCATACATATCCTGTACTAGATGTACATACTTTTCCACTATTCCAGATTTTCTCATACAGTACCACAGCTCTTCCCGTGGAACCCTGTCGTAAGCTTTCTCTAGGTCCACGAATACACAATGTAGCTCTCTTTGACCTTCCCTGTACTTTTCCATCAACATTCTTAGAGCAAACATGGCATCGGTGGTTCCCTTTCCTGGCATAAATCCATATTGCTGTTTGCTGACCTCCACTCTATCTCTTAACCTTGCTTCAATAATCCTTTCCCATACCTTCATTGTGTGGCTCATTAGCTTTATTCCTCTGTAGTTTCCACAGCACTTTGCGTCCCCTTTGTTTTTATAGATTGGGATAAGCACACTCCTTCTCCATTCTTCTGGCATCCGTTCACCCATTAATAGTCTGTTGAACAGTCTGGTCAAAACTTTATCCCCATCTCTCCCATGCACTTCCAAACTTCTACTGGCAACTTATCTGGCCCAACTGCTTTACCTTTTTTCATCCTTCTTAGTGCATTTTTTACTTCTTCTCTACTGACACAATTTACCTCTTCGTTAACCACTTCTGCTTCCTCTGTCCTAGGGTCTCTGTTATTTTCCTCATTCATCAGTTTCTCAAAGTACTCCTTCCATCTCTTTAACACTGCTTCCGAATTTACCATAACATTACCATTTTCATCCTTTATAACCCTCACATGCTGTACATCTTTCCCTGCTCTGTTTCTCTGCCTAGCCAATTTGTACAACTCTTTTTCACCTTCTTTTGTTTTCAATCTAGCATACAAATTGTCATATGCACGTCCCTTTGCCATTGCAACTGCCTTCTTTGCCTTACTCTTCTTTTCTTTGTATACCTTTTTAGTATTTTCATTTCTTATTTTGTCCCATGCTTTCTTTGCCTCTTTCTTTTCTTTTATGCTTTTTTGAACTTCCTCATTCCACCACCAAGTCTCCCTGTCTCCTTTTCGTTTTCCGAATGTCACTCCCAGTACAGTTTCAGCTGTTTTTCTTAGCATTTCTGCCGTTTTGTCCCACTCATCAGGTAACCCATTCTTGCCTCCCAAAATCCTGGTCACCTCTTGTCTAAACGCTTCTTGACAGCTTGTCTCTTTTAGTTTCCACCATCGTATCTTTGGCTTTACTTTCTCTGCTTTTTTCTTTTTCACCATAAGAGCCATTTTGCATACCACCATACGGTGCTGTTTTGCGACACACTCATTCAATATTACCTTACAATCACACATTTCCTTCAAGTTTCTCCTTCTGCACATCACATAATCTACTTGGGTACTTTTTCCTCCACTCTTATATGTCACTCTGTGTTCATCTTTCTTCTTGAAATAAGTATTGACAATCGCCAAATTCATCCTTTTCCCAAAATCCACAACCATTGATCCTTCCTTATTTCTTGTTCCAGCACCGTACCTCCCCATTATTTCCTCATCCCCGATGTTTCCTTTCCCCACATGTCCATTAAGATCTGCACCAAGAACTATCCTCTCTTCTTTTGATATACTTTCAATCAATCCATCCAGGTCTTCCCAAAAATCATTTTTCTCCTCCATGCTGTTGTTAACTTGTGGAGCATATGCGCTTACTATATTTAGGATGGACCCATTTACCTCCAGCCTTATGGCCATCAGTCTGTCTGGCACCCTCTTCACCTCCAGGACACTTTCAGCCAGCTCCTCCCTCAGCACTATCCCTATCCCATTTTTTCTTTCATCAGCTCCATTGTAGAATATTTTGCATCCACCTCCAATGTTTCTTGCTTTACTCCCTTTCCACCTTGTTTCCTGTAGACACAATATGTCTACATTTCTTCGCTCCATCATATCTGCCAGCTCTCTTCCCCTTCCAGTCATCGTTCCAATATTTAAAGTACCCACCCTAATGAGTGAGCATCTTCCTTTCCATGCTTCTCGCTGCTTCTTCACTCGCTTTCCTCCTCTTTTTTTGCTTTTATTTTCACAATGTTTAGCAGTAGCATAATTTCCACAGGTGCCCTGCTGTGCGACACCTGAGGCGGTCGTTGGTAACCCGGGCCTCGACCGATCCGGTATGGATTGATGATGATTTCGCATTTGTCTGTTTTGGCAAAAAATTTTTTTTTTTTTTTTTTTTATGCCGGATGCCCTTCCTGCCGCAACCCTCCCCATTTATCCGGGCTTGGGACCGGCATCAAGAGACACAAAGAGTGCCTCCGATGGCTGGGTTATAACCAACAACGACTGAACTATAATAATACACGAGGCAAGGTTACAACATACGAGAATTGTGATGTCATAATACTCCACAGTATTTTACTTAAAAAAACGAAAACCTTAAACATAGTTTTCTTCGCAATAAGCAAATGAAGTTTATTTGAATTCTAAGTTAATGGTATTTTCTGCCAAAAAGTTTGGGAAGACTGTTAGGTATAGCTAAATGAATACCCTCTTGTTTACCTTGTTCGTTCAACGAAAACAAATTTAAAAGTGATTACATGACTTTAAGAACAAACACAATAAGAGGTTGGCCTGCGTCAAACTAGTAATGCAACAGTCATAATGGAAGATAAACTGAACGGTGTTTGGAATTTAAAAAGCTCTGACAAATTCGACGAATATATGAAAGCACTTGGTGAGTTAAAAATCTGAAGATTTTCTGTAACGATTGTAGTTTTTTGAACTGTTTTAAATTGCTTATCACTTTTGACGGCGATAACTTAGTGTGGTAAGTCTTAACTTGCGAGCGAAAGAACTGGAGTAGAATGTCAGTCCAATGAGTCATTTCTGTTGTGCCCATAAAAAAGGCACTCCACGACCAGAGCTCCGGAAACGGGAAAAGGGGAAAATTTCCCCTCTTGTGGTTTTCAAATCTTAAAAAAACAGTTTCTATTCGTGGAACATGGATGTTGACTGGACATTTGTGGACAGGCTAGGCATTTAGTAGTTTAATTTTTTAATAAAAATAGGATAATTAATTATATTTTCCGTTATCCATTAGTGATTAAAGTAAATGGAATTTCGTCAAATTTCCGTTTGCAATTTGCTTTTCAAATAGATCATGTCCGCCCTGGGAACCAAAGTACAAATAAAATTAATTTAACGTATTTGTGGGACTCGATTTTCAATTGTCCCTTTCTTTCTCAATAGTTTACTTATAAAAAAGAAACCAATCACTTTTTCCCTTTTAAGACGTTTTGGTAGATGAGCAAGAATTCGATTTTGTGATTTTGATAAACATAAAACCTACTTTTACTGGCTAATATATATATGAAATTCTTTTAGCCCCCAAAACTCTCGACTTGTGGGAGCTCTTTTCTTTATTTTTTAATTCACTTTGTTCTTAAGATTTCTCCCAAAAAGTGTCAGACAAAAAGTTTTAAAAAAGTTTGGAAAATGACTCCAATTCTACTTGCTGTTTTCAAATTTTATGCAACAAATCGTCTACTCTTAAATTTTTTTTTTGTTGTCTTCACTAAATATTTTAGCAAAAATTTGGTCTGCTATGCTGAAATTTGTGTTTGTTTATAATATAATTGCATCTAAACAAGTGCCATTTTTCTAAATTTGACTCTCCCGTTGAAAAGTTTTCCTGCGCGCCAGTCCACAAAAAATTGTTCCATAGGGCCATGCTGGCTATTTACAATGATGACTGCGCTTAAAACAAAAGCAGCTTACAGGTCAATACGGCCATCAAGAAGGAAAAGAAAACTGTTTTGCACATTGCAAACCCACAAGCGATTGGTTTGGTGCCAAAAGCTGTGTTAAACCATATTGGACTTGAACAAACCAAGTAAAAAACCAAGCCTTTACTTAAAATTTCATATCGACATATGAGTGAAAATTACGTTTGTCCAGTCCAGCTTGGCAACAAGATTAGACAGATTTAGACCTGGTCTAGCATACATTTGTTTGTTTATTAAAATCCCTACACTTGGAAAATACCCTAGGTGTGTCAATTCAATATACAAACAAACAAATGCGGACCCGTTTACACCGGTGACCGGTATATTCTACCCCAGTAAATTTCACAATATAAAAGGGTTAGGGTTAAGGCTAGAATTAGGGTTAGCGTCGTGGCGTTTGTCGACGAAGAGAAATTTCAAAGTTTTCAAATGAACTCTAGAATGTACGTAATTGGGATGGAATTTACCGGAGTGAAATATACCTAGAACCGTTTATGCCATGTAAAAAGCGAAGTATTGACTTAATGAGAGCTGTATTTGCCGATGGTTAAACTGTCCGAAATCTTTATTATTCTGTTCTTATTTTTTGTATGGTCATTAGGGTAGGGTGAATCAAAAATTTTGATTTGGCTCGTTGATATTTTTTGCGGAACAACCTAAAACAGTGGTTCCCAAACTTTTTTGCTGCGTGGTCCAAATTTTGATTTAAAAAGCAGTTCGTGGCCCACCCCTTTTTTAAATATTTTATACACTTTATTATGCGCACTAGCAATTTTCATAGGTCCCATTAAAGTAAAACTATAAAAATTTAACACAAAAATACACAAAATGGCTTTTTACAATTTATTTTTCAATGAGAAGGATGCTCTTGCGCTTTAGCAATAAGCTTTGAAATTCTTGGCTCTGTTGTCGAAAGAGAACAGCGAATGTCATGTTCAACGTCAATGCGATTGCGTTGCTTGGACTTCATACAAACTAGCGCTGAAAATGCAGATTTACATAGCCATGTAGAGCTGAAAGCCATAACTTTTTTAGAGCAATTTTGCTTATTTCTGGATATGACAATGCCACACTTAGCCAGAATTCCGTGACTGGCAAAGTTTCGAACAGATCTCGGCAGCTGGAGTCGTTTTTCAAGTCATTCATTCATTCATTCATTTTTATTCTCGATCATTATTAAATAGTTTAACACAAAAATTATAAATATTAAAAAGATTAAGAAAAGGAAGAAGTAGCACAACGTCAGACGTTAAAACATGCACATGATAATCATGAAGTAAAAGTACAAGACAGCCTATGGCCGCAACACCATAATCAGATAAAGATATAAGAAGTGAAAAAGGAAAAAAAAATATAAATAAAAATACATAACAATAATAATATCAAACAAACTGGACGATTTAATAGCCAGTGCATGACTAGGCTGCGAAATGATGATGGGTGGCACAGCTAGCCAAGATGGGAATTTAGCTAAACTGAGCTAGGTGAGTAAAGAAAAATCACCTATAAAAAGAAACCTCACCAGGTCCGGAAACCTTTTCTAAATGCAACTGGTGACTATAATAGAATTGTGAGTATTGCAGAGAGTATATACGAAAAAATTACGGAATTATACATCTAATAATAAACAAATATTAACGATAAAAAAATAACGTAACATAACAAAAAAAAAAAACTATTATGCTAGTCGAAGTTGATGGAAAAAACATATATGAATAATATAACAATTACAAATAAAAATAAAAAATAAAAAAACTTTTACAACAGAATTCATGCACTACAAAAAAAATATTAGAAAAATTTTTGCAGACCAGCATCATAGAAATATGAAAAAAATTAAACAAAGTCAATAACATTTAGTAACTGTTTTGAAACTTGTTTTACAATTCTAAAAATAAAAAATTAATTGCTAAAATGAAACAGTAGACCATTGCCAAAAAGCTATGCTAAACAAAAGCGTGCTGCTTGGCAAGAAACTAATCCTGATGAATTTAGAGTATTTTTAGCTCTTTTGCAACTTCAAGAAATAGTAGTAAAGCCTCATTTCTGGCACTACTGGACTAAGAAGCCACTAATGGATACACCCTTTTTTAGAGGATGCATGTCCTACAAACGTTTTACTGACTTGAAACGCTTTCTACACTTTTCAAACAATGAAACTTTTGATCCTGATGTACACCCAAACCCTAAATTAAACAAGATTTACCATGTCTTTGATTATCTTACTATCAAATTCAAATCAATGTATACAATGGGAAGAAATGTCAGAATAGACGAAAGTTTGATGTTATGTAAAGGCAGACTCAGCTGGATCCAATATATTCCCCTGAAACGAGCTAGATTCGGAATAAAATTTTATTTACTCTGTGAGTCAAAATCTGACTATGTTTATGATATGATTATTTATACAGGAAAAGGAACAAAAATGAACAAAAAATATAAGCACCTTCCTATTTCTTCTCAAATTGTTATAACCCTATTAGAGCCATTGTTAGGTAAAGGATATTGCCTAACAACTGACAATTTTTAGACTTCCCTCAGCTAGCTGAATTACTTTTGAGCCACAAGACTGATTGTTATGAAACTGTAAAAATCTCACGAAAAGAGATTCCAGCACAGTTGAAAACTAGAAAGTTGCAAAAGGGTCAAGTGTCTGCATATAGAAGAGGCAAGGTCTTAGCAATGAAGTGGGAGGATAAAAGAGATGTCTGTCTGCTATCTACAATACACTCTGCAAAAACCTGTACTGTTGAAAGAAGGAGAAAAAGCGTGACTATTCCTGAATTAGAAAAAGATTATAATTTGACAATGGGAGGGATTGATCGCGTGGATCAAGGCCTTTGTAATTATTCTCTTCTGCGAAAAAGAGGCGAAAGGTACTTCAAGAAGTTATTTTCTCATCTTCTTGAACTGACAATTTGGAATGCCTTCATCCTTTACAATAAAACAGGTCATAAGAAGAAGTCACTTGACTTTAGACTTGACCTTATAGAAGAATGTATAGCAAAGTGCAAGAAGACTTCAATCAAGTTTATAGGAAGGACAAGTTCAGAGAATACACCTCCCAGGCTCTCTGCTGGACATTTTCCTGATATAGTGCCAGCTACTGAGAAAAAGAAGAACACAGCAAGATTGTGTGTCGTTTGCTCATGCAGGAAAAATGAAAGTGGAAAGAAGATAAGGAAAGAGTCAAGATACTTTTTCAAAGAATGTGACGTCGGACTATGTGTAGTGCCGTGGAGTCACTACATTGCTTTGACGAATAAATTCGCAAAGACTTTGTTGCCGCCTGATTCACTTGATGTGGATGCAGCTTACCAGGACTTCTGTAACACCATTAAAAAAGCAGCCAAAAAGACTATCCCACGCGGGTATCGAAAAAACTATATTCCTTGTTGGGATGCAGAGTATGAATCCCTCTATAAAACTTTCCTACAGTCTCCTCAGGATGACAACTCAAGTTTGACTGCTACAGCTCTGCTTTCCAAGCTTGACAGGAAGCGGAGGGATTGATGGTCCGAGGCAGTTTGGAGCATTGACTTAATGAGAGCTTTGCTTTTTTTTTTGCTTAGCTTTGCTTTTCGACACACTCTAGTCGAAAAGCGTGGAGTATTTTGAACAACCTTACTGGTAGGTCACGACACTTTCCTCTTCACTGTCCCGTTTCAGCCGATGCTATTGCATCTCAGCTGGTTAGAAATCGGAAATACGAGGCTATTGACCGCAAGTCATCTCGACTTGTCTATGAAGAAGTGTCTGACCTTTGGAGGGCCACAACACCAGACGCAGTAAATATCTCTGACAATTTTTTACAGAGAGAATTTACTGCTGCCTTTCAACATTTAAAACCAGGTGAAGCTCCGGGACCTGATTCCATCTGCCCCGAGCTTGTAGTCCATGTGGAGCTGCTTTGAAGTCCTGGTTACGTGACTTCCTCTTTTCCTATTTGCGCCAACTGAAAATTCCCAAGATCTGAAGTAGAGCGCTGGTGGTCGCGATTTCAAAACCAGGAAAGCCCGTGAGGGGGGATCCAAAGAGTTATTTACCGATATCTCTGCTCTGTGTCCCCTACAAGATCTTCGAAAGGCTTATCTACGCCCGCGTTGAACCATTAATCGATCCACTGCTCCCTCAAGAGCAGGCTGTGTAAGCGTTGATTCTTCTTGTCCCCACTTTAAATTCAATAATTATTATACGTGGTGATCTGTCCGCTTGGGGTGCTATAGTTTGGCGCGAGGTTCTTATTTTCTTTCTTTTCCGCATAACGTGTTTACCGCAAGCATCAAGATTTGTATCGCTTCAGTTTTGGTTTCAAAATGTGTCACCCGCATCATATAAGGTAATTGTTGTTTATTTTTTGTATTCAAGTTTACACTCTTGTTTTTGGGGTTTGGATAATAATAATAATTTTCACACAGTTGGCGGCTGAGTTTTTATTAAGCCTTTCTCTTTCAGTTGCCAACTGTACCGTATCAGTTGACGGTTGTGATGGCTGTAACGGTTATCTCGGTTGTTAAACGATTGTATTGTTGTGTTGTGCCACGGATTTTTGATTATGCTTTTTCACAACTTTAACATTTTTTCTGTAATTAAATCTCTTTATACAACTGTTACGGACTGGCAACTTTAGGTAGTAGTTAGGTTTAACTTCTACAGGCTGGGTTCCGACACGGGAAGTCAACCGTAGATTAAGTTGTTCTGCTAACCCAGAACATCGAGGATTCTTTAGAGGCTAAAAAGAAGGCCGATGCCGTATTTATCGATCTGACAGCTGCTTATGACACTGTCTGGCACCGTGGTCTTACCTGCAAGCTGCTGAGACTACTTCCGGATAAGCACATGGTCAGAATGATTATGGAGCTTGTCCGAAATCGAAATTTCACCCTTACCACCGGTGACAGCAAGCAAAGCAGGCTACGCCGTCTTAAAAACGACGTTCCTCAGGGATCGGTCTTGGCTCCCCTCCTATTTAACATCTATACGTTCGATCTGCCTTCCACGATTTCCAGAAAGTTTGCTTATGCTGCTGATTTAGCATTGTTGCACTCTTCTGGAAACTGGAAGGACTTGGAGGGGACTTTAAGCCAAGACATGTCTACACTTTCAGCGTATCTCCAGACTTGGAGGTTGAAGCTCAGTCACACTAAGACGGTAACGGCAGCCTTTCACTTAAATAACCGAGAGGCTAAACGTGAGCTAAAGGTCTACAACAACGGTAGACTTTTACCGTTCTGTCCAACCCCTACTTATCTTGGAGTAAAACTGGACAGATCGCTCACGTTTCGTCACCATCTAGTGGCATTGCGCAAAAAACTATCCTCGCGCGTCATACTGCTGAGGCGACTCGTGGGCTCAGGACGGGATGCTGGTACTAAAACACTACGCATAGCCACCTTGTCTCTAGTCTACTCAGCAGCTGAGTACTATGCGCCAGTCTGGTGTCGCAGTGCTCACACTCGCCTCATCGACAGTGCCTTGAACGACGCTTTGCGCATAGTTACTGGATGCCTGCGTCCCACTCCAACGGACCAGCTATCTGTACTCTCAGGCATCCAGCCAGCTGAGCTTCGCCGAATGGGAGCGACACTCTCCTTGGCTCACCGTGGATCTCTGGACCCTGACCATATCTTGTATGATCTTTTAAGTGGGTCCTCAGATACTCGCCAAGTGAGACTAAGATCTAGACGCCCGTTTGTGCCAGCTGCGTGGAATCTCTTGGACAACCTTGCCAGACTTCGCATCCGCGCTTCTAAATGGACAAATCACAAATGGAAAACGGAGTATTGTGAATGTGCTTCCAGGCTCCGTGCTTTTGTGCCCCGGACCGGTGCCAGGCCTGTTGGGATGGGCTTACCCCGAGTAGCTTGGGTTAAGCTCAACCGCCTGCGGACTGGTGTTGGGCGATTCCATTCGTCCATGCACAAATGGGGTCTCGCTCCTTTGCCAAATTGCGAGTGTGGCGCCTTTGAGCAAACCGTAGACTATGTTCTAACAGCGTGCCCTATATATTGGGCACCACATGGAGCACGAGGTCTGACGGTTTTGGATGACAAAACTCGATGCTGGCTTAATAACACCACTGCCAGCATCTGATTCAGGCAGTGCAACAGCCTGGGATAGTAAAAGGATAAACCCTCGGCCCCAGTCCTGTTTGTGTCTGACCTGGAGTGAATACCCTTCAAACGAAGACGACGATGTGTAGTGCCGTGTTTTAAAATTTAGCCTACAAAGTATAATTATACTAGTTAATAATTTTATTTCAGCATCAGCAAATTTTTTTAAGGATTTTATTTCAGCATATATTTTGATTTCTTGCCATCGACCGAGAAAATTTTTTTTTTATTACCTACTTTCATAATTGATTACTATTCCCTATTTTATTACCTTCTTTCATATTTAGAACGTAATTATAGGTTTATGTCCATTTTATGCAGGCAAATTTAGTACGTATATATACGTTGATATTCTTTTTAAGCAATTTTCAAATGTCGCATCAAGTTGAATAAATGGAATTTTCTTACTTTTTTTGTTTTTGGACTTTATGTCTGGCCATCTGTCACCAAATAAAGCAATAAAAAAAGGACAGTTTTTAAAAAATTAATTCATTCGTTAAGTGGTTAAGTTTTATGCGAATCGATTCAAAAATCATTATATTAATGATTACTTTTAGATAACACTGGCCAACACATTTTTTGGTTCCCAAGGTTTTGTAAGCTGATTTAGACTAATTTGGGGGTGCTGATTCCGAAAATCATACTAATTTTCTCTCATCAGGTCAAGTTTTTAAGATATCTGCTATTTTATATCTTTTTTACTATAAAATTAGGCATATTTCTATATACATTTTAGCATCATAATTACAATTGTAGGTTGTTATTGTGATGTATGTTAAATTATTATGACATCACAAACCTTAAAGAAAAGTCAAAGTTGCTATACAAGGAGGTATGTAGTTGGTAAGAAGTGGACACTGAGTAGTAGGTAAGTCTATCGATTATGGCATGTTTTTGTTGATTCCTGGGTCAAAGTAAGGTTTATTCTTTTATTGTTAGGAATTCATTTATAAGTCAGACAGGAAATACATAAGCTGCATTATTTTACTTGCTTTGCAGATTTTTGGAGCAAAAATTAAGCATGGCTACATTCTCTCCTAGGCAACGTTGTTTAAACAATCCAAATGTGTTTTGCTATATTTGCAGGGAATATACGTTCCAATTCAACAGGAAAAAGATCAGTGAATTTGTGAAGTGTGCTTATCTTGCTTACTTCAAAGTAATGCTGGGTGATCAAAACAAGACATGGGCACCCCATATTGTATGCAAGCAATGTGTTGAGCATTTTCGATAATAGACAAAAAAGGATAGAACGTCACTCTGCCTTGGTATTCCAATGGTCTGGCGTAAACCGAAAAACCATTTCAATGACTGCTACTTCTGTGCAGTCAACACGGAGGGAATCAACACGAAGAACAGGCATTAGTTGGTTTAACCAAACCTCGAGTCTGCAATTAGGCCACTTCCACACTGCAATGAAATTCCTGTTCCAGTGTTTAAACTTTAAAGGCTTGGTTCCATGTTTAAAGGCTTGGCCGGTCAGTGTGGCTTGCCTGTTCCAGTGTTTGAAGGGAATTGCCTGGTTCTGAAGAAGACCAAGCCTCTGTTTTGTCCATTGACAGTAGTGAAGCCACTGTTTCAGATGTCGGTTTTCCTCCTCTTCACTACCACAGCTTTTTTCTCAAGAACTTAATGATCTGGCTAGAAATCTCAACCTTTCCAAAGAATTTTCTGAACTTCTAGCTTCAAGACTTAAAGAAAAAAATCTACTTCAGCTTGGAACTCTCATAACCTTCTATAGAAAACGCCATATCGAATTCTTGCAATATTTCACTCAGGAAAATGACGTAATATATTGCAACAACGTTGCCAGCCTGCTGCGGCAGCTTGGTGTCCAACAATATGATCCTCAAGATTGGTGCTTTTTTATAGACAGTTCCAAAAGAAGTTTAAAATGAGTTCTTCTTTACAATGGCAACTTATATGGATCAGTTCCTCTAGGCCATTCAATCACCCTCGAAGAAAAATATGATGAAATCAAATTTGTTCTAGAAAAAATTTCATATAAACAGCACCAATGGATCATATGTGTCAATTTGAAAATGGTTGGGTTCCTCCTCAGGCTACAAGGTGGCTATACAAAATTTCCTTGCTTCTTGTGTTTGAGGGACAGCAGGGCAAGAACAGAGCACTGGATAAAAAAAGATTCGCCCGTGCGCAGTGAGCTGATTCCTGGCTTTCTCAATGTTCTGGCTCCTCCTTTGGTGGAGCGTTCTAAAATTGTGTTTCCCCCTCTTCACATAAAGCTTGGCATTATAAAACAGTTTGTGAAGGCTCTTTATAAAGATGGCGACTGTTTCAAATATATTTGCATGAAATTTCCAGGCCTAACAATAGAGAAATTAAAAGCTGGAATTTTTGATGGACCCCAGATTCGAAAGTGAATGAATGACGCAAGTTTCTGTAATTTTATGAATCCTGCAGAATTGAGTGCCTGGACGGCGTTTACAAATGTAGTAAAATTCTTCTTGGGAAAAATAAAGGTGCCCACATCACTCACAAGTCTCCATCAACTGAATGCAAATATGAGCATCAAGTTACATTTTTTTGTACAGCCATCTTTCCCGTTTTCCAGAAAATCTAGGTGATCTGAGCGACGAGCAAGGGGAGCGCTTTTATCAAGGCATCAGTGACATGGAAGTTCGCTATTAAGGTCGTTGGGATGCCACCATGCTTGCAGACTACTGCTGGTCTATCAAGCACGATGATGCCGGAGCCTCCCATTCTAGAAAATCAGTAAAACGTTAATTTATGGTTGATGATGTCTATGCTTAGCATTTTTTACAACTTCAAGCTTTAATTGTAAATATTTTGATGTGATTCCATGAATATGTGCCATAAAGTTAAATAAAAATATTATTTTTTCGATTTGCCTGTCTTTATTGTAGCTATCGGCTTCCTACAGAGAGGGGTATACCATAGCAGAAAAACTAGACCTGATAGAGAAAAAGTGACAGCATTTCTGGAATCAGCGCTCTCAAATTAGGTAAAAACAGTTAAAACATTGTAGGCACCATGACAAATTTTTTTTTTGTTGGCCAGTGTAATAGATTACGTTATAGATTATAGAAAAAAACTTTGAGTTCTTTTCAAGCTTAAATAATGCAAAAAATAAAAATAAATTTTTCAATTTTTTAAAAAAATTTTTTAAATTTGCACCCAAAAAGTGAGCAGGATCCTGCGGACAGAAATCGCCAAATTTTTGTGGGTAAGATTTTATCTTATCGTAGCAAGAAATATCTTCGAGCCAAATCTTAATTCCAAAATATATAATATTTCACCCCACCCTAATGGTTATATGTGTGGTGATTTCTTTTTTAAGCAAAGCCACCCTACCCTAATGGTTATATGTGTGGTGATTTTTTTTTAAGCAAAGCCACCATTGCAGGTATGAAATAGGCCTATCAGCCCATTGAAAAATTTCGCGTTAAGTGTCCTTTCTAAAGCACACAGAAATTACTCGGGGTATACTGAACATCGAACTCTCAGCTCGCAAGTCAGAATATTATTACGCTGAGCTATACCTAACAAACGTAGAAATGTAACCGTCAGTAAATTTTATTATGTTGGCTATTTTGTTGTGTTTTTTTGCACTTGTGTTGCTTTTTAGAAGTTAACATGGCCTTGAGAAAAATGGGAAACATGCTCAAGCCCAAGGTAACAATTGTGATAAAGGGTAACTCCTTTAATCTCAAGAGCGAAAGTTCAATGCTGAGCTTTGAGATCTCCTGCGTAATTGGAGAGGAATTCGATGAAGAAACACCCGATGGTAGAAAAACAAAGGTGGCAACACATTTTTTTATAATGCTATCAATTTTTTATTTTTTTTATTTTTTTCTCTATATTTATCCTCCTGACTCGCAGGAAAGCGACGGAGGCGCTATACATAGGGTAAGCAATTATCCCGACCTGCTTCCGGAGATACCAAGATATTGCTGTCCGCTAGTAATTTAGTAGAGATATGACTGTAATTTAGAACTGCTTGCCAAGACCACCAAGCAGGGGAAAGTGCCGTAAAGTGTCTTTCCCAAGGACACAACAGAATGGCGCAAGTGGGTTTTGAACTGAGACAATAAATTTTTTTGAACCTTTCTAGGGCTACAGACAATGAGAACAATGAATGAATATTTTAAACCTTTGTAGGGCTACAGTATTTATTTCGGAATTTCGAAATATTCATCAGTAAACTTAGATTTTTATAATTTTTTTAACAAAATAAAATTTTAAAAAAAGATTTAATATTTGGCTGCATGATTTTCTGAACGTCTTTTAGAAAAGTAAATAGGCCATGCTACAAATTAATTTTTTTGCAGTTTTATAAATTTACTATTTCACACTAATTCTACTTGCTTTTACGTACGCATTAATTTTTACGTACAAACGTAAAATTGAAAAAATAGATGCGATTTATTTGCATGAAAAATTCAATAATTTGCTTATTTAGGCTACTCTTAAAATCGGTAAGAAAGTTTTTTTTATAAGACTACAGATTTTTATTGTAAAATGACTTAATGTACACATTAGAGCAGTGGTTTTCAAACAGGATTCCACGGACCCCCAGGGGTTTGTGAAAGGATTGCAGGGAGGCCGCGAGTGCACCGAAGTAAGACAAAATTTAATAAATAACTTTGTAAACATATTATTGGGTCAGTCTTAAAAATTTAGGGGTTTTGTAGGCTTGATAATTCTTTTGAAAGTAATCCGTCACAAAAAAGGTTGGAAACTACTGTATTTAAAGGTATACTTTGCACGCAATTTTTCCTGAAATAAGACAGCACCGACTGCCACAAAAATTGCTTTCTTGCTGTTTAACGGTGAAACCTGAACCTCAAGAAGCGAGTTTATTTAAAAAATTGAATAACTTTTTCCAATCACAGCTATTTTTCTTTCATTGCTGCTATGAATTATGTTTTTTTATAATAATGCCACAAGATTCACATCTACTAAACGTCATAAGACCGGTTGGTTGGGTGGATTGCGTTGTCTTCTTTTCTTGAAACCAAATTTTATACCTAAGACTCATACCCAGGACCAGCGAAACCTTAACGGAGAGCCCCACCACAAAACGAGAATCGCTAGTGCAGAAAACTAGGTTGAGGCCAAAAAAGTATTTATTCAAGGAGAAGTCTATTCGTGTAAAGATTTTTTTGGTTTTCACCTTGTGCTTACGCCGGCCCGGAGCGTATTTTTGTAGCGGACAACGCCACCACCAACGAAACTATGCGCCGTACGGTGACAGCTTCCAGGTTAAAAGTCCGTTCGAGCAAACAACTGATCAAACTATTTTATTCAGGTCAATTTTTTAAATTTCTGCTCGAGTACATAGTAGGCTAAAGCAGTGGTTCTCAACCGCTGGTCCGCGGACCAGTGCCGGTCCGCATTAGTCTTTCTTCCCGTCTGCAACAATTTATTCCAATTTTATACTTTAAAGAGGCGCTGCCAGTTCAGAATTAAAACAGTGTCAAAAGAATATTAACAGTAATTATTGATTTCGCTCAATAACTAAATGCAAGGTCTTAACCTTAAGTAGGATTAGCTTAAGTGGACTAGCGAAAATGTGTAATGGTCTGTACTGACGGAACTGCCAGCATGGTTGGTTGTCATTCGGGTGTAAACGCAGAAATAAGAAAAGTTACAAACAAAAATCTGCCGTCCTACGCATTGCATAATTCATCTTAAAAATTTAGCTGCCCAGAAATTGTCACCTGAATTAAATGACGTTAAGATCGGAGCAGTTAAGATTATAAAATATAATCGAAACTGCGTGCTGCAGTTAAGGGTTTTTGAGGCACTGTGTGAACGCATGGGTTTAAAACATTACCATCTCATCTTTTATGAAGAAGTGATACGGTTTTCGAGAGAACGCGTTCTTGCACGTCTTTTTGATTTAAGAGAAGCAAACAAATCTTTACGTGAGTGAAAATTTCCTATTAAAAAAACTTTGATACGAAAAGATGTGGATAGGCAAACTTGCATACTTAGCAGAGATATTCATCCGCTTCAATGATGGTAGTAGTTTAGTTTAGTGATCGTAGTCGTAGTTCTTTCTCCTCAAGGTTATTGCATCAACACATTTAAATTGTGCAACAAAACTTTTAAAAAAAGTTGATTTTTTTGTTATAGATGTTTGCAAAAAAGCGACATCGATATGTTTCCAAATTTGCAAGATTTTGTGGCAAGTACCTCTGTTGACACTAAAGTGTGATTTGTTATTATGAGTCAACACTTGAAAGGGTTAGCCATTAATTTTTGTTTATATTTTTCCAAAAATAAGATGCTCAAAAGGGAAATTTTTAGATCGTTTATCCCTTTACAGAGGATATAAATCGTGCAATCTTAGCGCTGCTAAAAAAGAATCGCTGATTGAACTCTTTTGCGATACCAAGTTACAAAAGATTACATATAAAAACTTATCACTTTCATAATTTTAGGCTTCACTTAAAAACAAATGTATGCAACTTAATAACAAAGCAATTAAACTGCTGCTAATTTTTTCTATGGCTTATGTATGTAAGAAAAGATTTTCAGCTTTATCTCTTATCAAAACCAAAGAGAAAAATTGCGTAGATATTCAAGCTGTACTTCGCCCAGAAGCGTAGGAAAAATTTTTGGCGGGAAAAGGTCAAGATATAAACAAAAGCAGATTTTTTTGGTTGAATAGAAAAAAATTGTAGTTAAGCCTTCAAAACTAAACAGAATTGTCCGAAATTAAAAGTTACGTGATCAAAATATAGTTGAAGACTAAAAAAAAAGTCATCACTCTGATTTGCACTCTCATTCTTTCGCTATGACTGCAATGATCACGCGATGACTAGCAAGGGTGCAAAATTGAGAAAAAAAAGGCACTCATTTGGTTGATAAAGTACTAACAATAAATGTAAAACATGAAAATCTTTTTGTATTAATACAAGAAAACCGAAAATTCATTAGGTGAACCAACTTCTAATATATAAGAGATAAACTTTTTTTTAGTCTTCAACTAACTTTTCAGGTCATGCATCTGCGCGGGCTACCTGTTCGAAATACAGTTAAAGACAAAAAAAATGTTATGCAAATTCCCATAAAAAAATTAGTAGTATCAAACGTTCAAAAGCATTTCATTTCAAGACTGCCAGACAATAGAAAAGAAACATAAAGTAATGTTGTTGAAATTTATATGTTTTTGTCTTCGGCAATTGTAAATATAGTGCGTCATTAAAAAAATTATTGCTAGTCCAGAAAAAATGGGGAAAGCACAAAAATTTTTGGGAAATGCTCCCTATTTTTCCGTGAGAACGAACCTGCTCAAATTAATGGTGTCTTCAGTTTTCTAAGCATGAAACTTAATACAAATACCAAAAAGTATACTATTCAGTTAATTTGAGTTGAATAGCTTTACAAAGCTATTTTAATTGCAAAAGAAAAATTGTATTTGACCTGCATGAAATAATGTGCTTGCAGCTACCTGATTTATATTTGAAAAAAGTTGCATTTGACGGCACAAAATTTCAATTTAGTTGGCAGCGTGGTTGAGTGGTTAGAGCGCCATTTTGATCGACATGGTCACGGTTCAAAACCTACTCGCGCCATTCTGTTGTCTTGTTGGGAAGATCCTTTACAGCACTTTCCCCTGCTTGGTGGTCTTGGCAAGTAGTTCTAATTTTCAATCATATCTCTATTAAATTTCAAGCGGACAGCAATATCTTGGCATCTCCAGAAAAAGATCAGGGTAATTGCTTACCCAATGTATAGCGCCTTTGTCTCTTTCTTGTGAGTCAGGAGGATAAACATAGAGATAAAATAAATAAAATAATAAAAATAAAATAATTTTCAGGTAAGCTAATAGCCTATGATTAACATGGTTGAATAAACTAATAGATTCTTGCACCAAACTAAGTGCGAAGCTCTCAACAAAGGAGGCCAAACTAGAAAAACCCTTTTTTCTAAATTTTAATTTTAATCTAATTTTTGGGAAGACTAAAAAAAGGCGTTCATTTAAAATAAGGCAAAAAGTGTTTTTTTTAGTGCAAAGTCAAGTAAAAACTAAAAACAAAATTTTCAGCTAGTGCATTCCCAGAAATTCAAAAAGAATTTGTTGTTTTTCAAACTTTAATAATGTGTTATGTAATGTTATGATAGTCTACTTACAATTTTGAAAAACGGGGTTAATTTTCAAATCCCAATAATGTCTTATGTCAGCGTGGTCCAACTACAGGCCCGCTTTTTCTACGATAGAATTCTGGCGGCCGGCTGAACAATTTTACACAATTCAAGTCTTGTCGATCATAAGCAGCGGCAACCTTCTATAACAAGGCATGGCGAGCTTACGGGACAGAGTCTTGGTTTGAGACCGATTTCAAGTGAAGGCTTTTTTTTTTTAGAGAACACCATGACTTGGAACAATTTCTTGCCGGTTGAGGGCCGCAAGCTCGAACAATTTTGAAAAGTGGCCCGCAAGAATGAAGAACTTGGACCACCCTGTCGTATGTCATGATGCGTTTATCAGTATCAAGATTCTTAATCTGGCTTATTAATAGCTTGCGCTTGGCTAAATTTAACCTGACATTGTACCTTGAATAGACACAGACAGATTTAAAGTCAAGAAGTCTTTTAGAATTTCCTGAGACAGCTCTACGCTAAGTCTGTCAATTCAAGACAAAAATTTCCGAAAAAATCGCAACCCAATGTATCTCTTGGTTGCACAAACATACTTTTAACAAAAATTGCCCCTTTTTGTTACAAAAAAAAATTAGCGCATATACAGTATACTTAAATGTTGGGTATGAGTTTTCGTTTTAAAGCCAAAGTGGAAGGCACAGCACAATGCCCGTCAAACATGCTACTACAGTAGAACGTCAATTATCCAAACACCAGAGACGATGTTTACAACGCTCACGAAACTGGCTAGAAAAGTTGCCTATGAACTTCCAGATGAAGAAGGCTTCTCTCGGCAAAAAGCTAAGACTCTACATTTCAAAACAAGCAAAGAACCGGTCAACGCCTGGTTGACGTCAAATACGATTAGAAAGGAAATTCTGTCGTCGTCGTCGTCGTCGTTTGAAGGGCATCCACTCCAGGTCAGACACAAACAAGACTGGGGCCGAGAGTTTATCCTTTTACTACCCCAGGCTGCTGCATGCCTGAATCAGATGCTGGCAGTGGTGTTATTAAGCAATTCTGTAATTGCTTGTAATTGGCAAAACTAAGAAACCACGTTGCTTCAAAACCGATAAGATTGTGTTTTGTTCTACTATTTGAAAAAAATCACTTATCGCAACAACCCTGGTCGCAATTAGTTCCGATAATATGCGTTCAACTGTATCTTTATTTAAAATTTAAAGTCCAAAAGTGTTTTTTTGTCTTTGAAAATTAAATAAAGAATTTTTTAAACTTTACTTACTGAATTGTATTTTGAAGGCTATTTTAGTAACCCCTCTAAATTTACGGGAGTTTTCCACTTAATGTACCCATGGTACATTAACTGGAAACAGGTGCCAGTTAATGTACCATGGTACATTAATAGACGCCAAAGTTTTGTTTTGTTTGAATGTCTATTAATAGGTTTTTGTCACAAAAGCCGTTGTAACAAACAATTTTGGTTCCTGCATGATTAACGCATGTAATGTTCGTGATAAAAACATGCGTATGAGGTGTTTTACGGGGCCATCATTCCAGCATTCTGACGTGATAAATTTTGGAACAAACTTGTATTCCGCAAAATTTTTTTAACTTTAGCACTTAATGTGCATTTCCACTTAATGTACCATGGTAGATTAGCCTGGACCAAAGGTATTTTGAAATTTTGTTATTTTCCAGTTAATGTACCTGATACATTAAATGGAAAATTCCGGTAATAGGAGCTTTTAAATTAAAAATGCTTCGCATGACACTGCTTGCTTCTATATTATACAACAAGTCACACCTTTCATCGCTAATTAGCAAGTCACAACGTCAACTCGTTTTGTTGCTTCTTCCTTTTTCTAATTCCCGTCTTTAACCACACACAAACTTCTCAACATTTTGTTATCTTGTTCATGTGGCGGAGCAGAAATAAAAGAAAACTGAACTGAACTGAACTGAACCCTACAACAAATGCAAACAAAATAATTTTTTTACATCAAATCCGAGAATGAAACGGACAAATGGCTATAAAAATGTTTTTGTGGAAATCACAAAAAAACAAAAAGTCATCAGCCGAACTTTAAATCATAAGATAAAGCGAGCTACTAGCGACAATTCCAAACTATGTCAGTGCTAGCAGTATAATTTTTTAAAATTTTATTGCGCAAATAGCAACCGCAATGCTTTTATCCCAGTTAACTCGATTACACCTTTAATACACAGACAACGATTGTTTGGAAAGGGGATAAGCTGGTTCAAACGCAAAAATGGGACGGAAAAGTAACAACCATCACCAGATACGTTGATGAGAAAGGAGACTTGATTGTGGTAAATATTTTGCTGTTTCTGTTTTTTGTTACTATTTATTAACACAGTGAGACAGAAAAAACTCGTAAAATTGTGGATTCTTAAGATAGCGTGAGTTTTAGTTTAAAGCGACTGTTAAGGTATTATAAAAGCTACTTCCACTTGTTTACAAAAGGTCCTGGAGCTTTGATCAGCTTTAAATGTTAGAAAGACAGCACCGAATTTAATAAGTGAAAAAATTGCCTTAAGGTTGATTTTCTTTTCGTTTGCGAGAATCAACTTATTAATATTACTCTCTTTGTTTATCTTCCCCACTCGCAGGAAAGCGTCAGAGGCGCTACACTTAAGGTGATCGGTGCTTTACGATTACTCCGGTTTATTATTGCGGTCCGGTAGAAGTTTTTTAATCAGAGATACGACTTAAATTAAGAACTGCTGACTGACACCGCAAAACAAAGAAAGTGCCGTGGACACAACAGAATCTGTATGATGAAAGTTTTTAACTAAGACCGACGCGTTGCCCGTCAGTACGGCGCTTTTAACCATTTGACCACGCTTCTAACAAATGAGTGCGTATGTGTTTTAACAAACGACCTCACTACGGTAGTAAATAATTTAATGTACCAAGTCAATTACTACGAAAGGAACGCTGGGCTTTTGAATAACACTTTTTTACCATAGGCCACAGACGTCCACAATTTTTAGATGGTGATGCTAATTGAAAAAGCAAATGTCCGTGTCTTCGTATTTATCTTCTATTTTGCAACTTCCTCGTTAATTCAGACAAAACACTAGGATTTTTATGATGCCAATACATCAAATTAAGAAAAACATTTGACGAGTTGAACAGTCCCTGCAATGACGTGGCTTGCTACGCATAGGTCACGTGACACCACGCACATACCAAACGGCAACGGCCATTTTAAAGATTCAAGTCTTGCTCTTAAATCTGTTTCAGACAACTTCGTAACTGAACAGCTCAAAATTTTTCAAAAAGCAAACTACGACGCAACGAAACTACCGCATAAATTAACTGGCTTTAATTAATTTAATATTAGTTTTAAGGGTTGTAACCTGAGTAATATTCCTACCTAGTCTTTCTAACTAAACACTGGACATATGACCCGCGGGTTGGTTAGTGTTTCAAATTTGTCAGTTTACTGTTGTTCTCGTTTTTTTTTTTTATTAAATAATTTGTTTTTTAAGGATTGTGCGATGGAAGATGTTGCTTCCCGACGAATTTATTCCAAGGCATAACTGCCTTTCTTCACAAAGCGAGATTGACGAAACGAATTCTTTTCTCCTGAGCAAGATTTATAAGATATTTGCCTTCGTGGAAATAAAACTCTTTTAGCTCTTTGCTATCCGGAGCTTAAACAATACAAAAACTCTTGCGGTTCAAACATGGTTTTTCTTTAATCCAAAGTATTCTCAGCAACGTACGCGGCAACAATCGAGCAACAGGAGCAATAACGCAGCGGCTCTTTGACAAGAGCAGAACCACTTGTACGCGCAAACGGTTGAATAACGGTACCGTTAAAAGAAAAAATACAAATAAAAAAGCTTGATATCCCCCAGCCTTGTGCGAGAAGAGGTAGACTGCCAGGGCCAATAAGACGAAACAACTGTACAAAATAGTTGGTATAATTGCAATACACAAACACGGGATCTGAGTATCAGAAACATGTCAATTTAAATTACAATTGTGAGGCTTAAACAAAAAGAAAAGAAAACGATAGCTATGTACATGCGAGCGAAAAAGAGCGCAAAGAAGTTTTCGCACAGATATAGCTGATGAAATATTAGTGCGAATTAAGACAAGCATGCCGGTTATTGTCAGCTAAAACAAGAAATTTTGTTTGGCTTTA